>OU342738.1:5313574-5960991 GCA_910589765.1 Avena atlantica | reverse complement strand
GATCCACCGGTTCGATGTACAGGAGTGAACAGTAGGAGTCAGGTAGGGTGATCAGTCCATCCCGGACCCAACTATCAACTCTATATATGGGTAGGAGAATCAGGCAACTCAACTCTCGAGATTTAGTCTGAAGATCTTCATAGGTGGTATCCGGAACAAAGGAAGGTTGCTAGCAGAAATCGTATGACAGACACAATGATTAGGTTTCGCGATGGTTCAATTGGCATGAACAACACGTGCTCAAGGTCGACTCCAACTTCACCAAAGCTCGTCCTTCTCATATGTTTTTCAACGACACTGATATCCAGCAAGGAACACATATGGATAAAGAGCTCAAGAACAAAAGATCGGATGAAGGGCACAACATACCAGCTGCAGATTGATGATCGTAGCACCTCCGTTACAAAAGGGAGAATTCGAAACCCTGAAGGTACGACAGAAACCCAACCACGAGAAATCCTGGACTCGAAGAAAGAGAAGAGAGCGGATTCAAAACACGTCGAGGTAAGAGGAGAACAGCAGAGGGGGTAAGGAGTAAAATCAGACCTAATCAGAACTATCCAACCGTTTTTGCAAAATAGTTTTGACACTCTACTTCGGCCGTTAGCTAGGTTATCCTACAAGCTGGACTTGTGGGGTATCGCAACTGCTGAGCTCTGATACCACTCTGTAACACCCTCAGAATCGGACCTATGCAAGTTTTAGCGAAACCCGCCAAACCCGCATAGAAACGATTCAAAGGTGCCCACCAGGCACTTTCGTGCGGGTGGAAAACGAAGTAATAACATTACACAACAGTCCTCGATGGGACCCACAGAACAGATATATACAACAGCGACTCAATGAGTCAAGAATACAGATATAATATACAAAGATCCAAATCACCTTGAAAACGATAGAGCGTCCAGCTACAGACAAGAAGCAAATGGGGCTAAGAGCCCTGAAGAACAACCAATGGCGTCCATAACCCTGCCCAGGCCAAGCCGGAAGGGTAACCCTGCTAACGACGTCGATCTCAAACCTGCTTAAACAAAAGGGGTGCCGACAAAGGGCAAAGGAAAAAGAGGAGCGTCAGTACTGAGGCCAGTACACGGCGAGGCTAGAATTCGGCGGTCCTCGCCTACATAGGTATGGTGGACTGAGCGGCAGCGGCAGCATGCACTAAACAACCTATAGAGACTCGATACAACTGGCGGATATCAGAGAGGGATAAGAATGACCTATCCGGATCCAACCTGAAACTAACACCAAACAAACCCATCCTGGTGTTTCCCCCTCGAGACCAAACGAGGAAGTCAACCGAGGAACTCACACAGTTGGCAGTTGTACTTATTCGGTTATCGTTGCGGCAATTACTAGTCAGGTGTGGATAATCATCCTGATAAAATAAGCAGTGGGCACTTTTAGTTAACCATTCCGTTGTAGTTGCAACAATTACTAATCAGATACAGATAGTATGAGATAAACCCAAAACCCAGCAGTTGTTGGTACTTTTATTCAGCCATTTCGTTGTAGTTGCAATACTTACTAGTCAGATACAATTGGCGCAAGCGACAAAGCAAACAAGCAATTGTGGGCAGTATTATTTAATCATTCCATTATAGTGAAGCTGATTACTAGTCATTATAAAGTCAAATTTATAGCAATAAACTTTAGTTGTGCTTGTCTATGATCGAGATACTGTGCTCCAAGTCGTCCATAACCGCGGACACGGCTTTCAGAAAGTTTTAACCCGGCCGGGGTGCACAAATAGCAACACACACACGATCAACCTCGGAAAAACCAAATCAAAACCCAACGAGGTCTCACGACAGAGCAATCACAAGATTCAGAAATATTTCAGGGGGCCACCCCTTAAGTAGATCCCGCAACGGAGTAAGCAAGCTCCGAGACGGCCTCAAGGTCTGCGACAATGGCTATAAACGACTGGGAACCCGAAAGTGTGGCTGGGCTTGTCGATACCGCGTAAACATTTCGCTTCCAAAACAGTACAGTGTGCAGTACCTCGCACAATCGTAAATAAAGCAGTAAAGCATGGCATAAGTACAGGATAGTAATAAAACCTCAAACTAGTTGTGGCCCCAAGAAATAAGACGGAATCAAGCTCTGGCTAAGGGGGGCCCATACTCCCCATATGTGGATAGCGCGATAAATCAAGGAACAGGTATCAAGTACTCGGGGTCTTACGGGACACAAGTGGGCGTTCGGAAACCAAATATTTTCTATCACCCACCGATGCCTCTGCTTATTTCAATTTTAGTTGTTAAACAGAAATTAAAGTGAACAATAAGTAAAACTATGATCATCTCCAACGTCAACATGCGGCAATACATCAGCAACTGTGGCATATGACGACACACAACAGCACTTGAGCAAGCGACTACGACGCGCAAGTCCAACTATCTACCAAACAACAGGGAATAGGGTGTGTCCAAGGCAATATACGGCTGCAAGGGATATCACGGGTACGAAAACTAGAGCATCGCAACACAGATAGCAATAGATCAACAGGAGGGAATAAAGACTATAAAAGTAAGATAGGTAGAAAGAGGGAGATGCTCGCCTGAAAACATTGTCGAAGGTTCAACCGAAGATCGGGGCGAAGCTCACATCTACTCAACGGCCTTATCCGCGAAGAAGCAAAACACTAGAAGAAACGCCGGATGCAATATTTAATACAACGGCAGAAGATCGGCATGATGCATGTATGATGCATGGCATGGCAAGGGTGCGATGCGATTAGGTCATATTAAGTGGAACTGGGGTCCCGACAATTAATCAGATGGTTCAAGTTGTTTAACTACCCCGCAGTTTATATGTTGTTTTAACATGGCAAGATATGGTACCGGTTCGATGCACAAATTTAAATGAGGCCAATATGAGATAAGATTTGCCCGCATACGGGCCCCATATTTAATTATTAGGTGAATCGGCAGAAGGCCCCCAAGCCACAGATATGCATGCGAGATGACAATTTAATATGCAACAAGTTGTTATTATCTTATAAAATAGGGTTCTCGGATAAGGGTCACACTTTAGGGTTCTCGACGATCTTGGGGGTTCCGGGGTTCGGGGTTCGACAGGGTCCAGGGTTCGACGGTTCGGGCTCGGCGGGATCGTTCTCTCGCTCACGGTAACGGGGCAGATCTTGCGTTCCGGGAAGAAGTACTTGGCGTTCTGCGTCGGTGCCGTTCTTGTCGCATTCGCGGTCTTCGGGTCATGTCGACGGTCACGGCGTTCGGGATGAAGTACTTGTCGTTCTTGTGGCGATCTTGGCGGTTATCGGGTCCGGAGTGAAGTACTTGACGTCCTCGAGGGGGTACTTGTCGTATCCGGGGTAGGCGGCCATGTTGTTGGTCTTGTCGTCTCACGCGTAGATCTTGGCGTCCCGCGGCGAAGTGCTTGTCGTTCGGGAATCCTCCGAGTCCGCGAGGGCGATCTTGTCGATGTGTCGGATCGGAGATCTTGTCGAGAGGGGGGGGCTTTGATTGGTACTCCGATGGTGCTTCGGGTTCGGCCTTGGCGTTCCATGAGATCGGGTTCCGTGACGGCATCCTCGGTGTTCCTTGTCGAGGCATCGGATTCCAGCGACAGAGATCTTGTCGAGGGTTCGGGTTCCGGTTATGAGGGTCGTTGTCGATCTTGGTTTGGCGTCGGTGCATCTCCAGAAGGGACGAACTCGAGGCGAGGTGGCCAGGCGGGGCACCGGGGACGCGGGATCCCGAGGAGGAGGCCGATGGCATCAGCGGTTGCGCAGCGAGGTCGGGTACTGTGGCGGCTAGGGACGCGGGTCCACAGGCGGCGGAGGTTGGCGCAGGACGGCGAAGGGCGGTTGGCGAGGTCGGCCTGGTGGCGGACTTGTGCAAGGGAGGCGGCGGACGCAGGCTCGACGGGCTCAGGCGGATGCGGGCCGAGCTGCTGGCGGCGAGGCGGCTCGCAGGAGGTCGCCGGGGAGCTCGCGGGAAGACGGTGGACCGATGGCCGGCGAGGGCGGAGGCACGCGCGCGGAGGGAGGCGTGCGGGGGTCGCCGGCGGCGAGCGGCTCGGGGAGGGGAGGCGCGGCGGCGCGGGCCTGGCGGGGAGGCGGCGAACGCGGCTCGCGCTCGGGGGAGGGCGGACGGCGTCAGGCGAGGTGGTCGCAGGCGCGGCGGCAGGCGCGAGGCGGGGCGGCGGCGCGAGGCGGAGGCGACGGGTGGAGGCGGTGTGCTGGCGTGAGCGGCGGCGATGGGGTGGAAGAAGGGAGGGAGAGGGGATGGCCGGGGCAGAGCACGTGGGGAGGATGGCGACGCGGGGATGGGTGGTTGCGGGAGCGCGCGTGGGGAAGGAGAGAGGCAGCGCGGGGGCAGGCCAGGGGTAGGGTCCACGCGGTAGGTGGGGCCGGGTGGGGCCGGTGGGTGCAGCGGGAAGGTGGGATCTGGGGGAGGGCAGCGCGTGTGTGGTGTGTGTTTGGTGTGTGCGTGAGTGTGTGGGCCAGGGTGGGGTGTGAGGTGGAGGGGAGAGAGAGTTGGAGGGGTGAGGTGGCGTGGTTAGATTGGGTAGGGAAAAGGGGCAGGGTGACGTGGCGATCCTAGATTGGTGGGAGTGAGGTGGAGGCTGGGGTGGGTAGAGTTTTAGGTGAGAAAAATAATTTAGGTGGGGCTGGTTTGAATGGACTGATTTAAAAACAGGGGTGGTCGTTCGGGTCTGCTTGGCCCGTTCGACTGCCCCACCAAAACAATTAATTAAATATTTATTTTCAAACAGCGCTTTTGCAATCCGACAACGGACAAAACAAAATATTTCAGGGACCCGGATTTTTATGTTTGAATCAAGAGGGGGCGTTTTAGAAAACAAAACGGGTGTTGCGAAAATAATTTTGGCAAACAACGCATGATGATGACGATGCAATGCACAAATTCAACGCGATTTTCTAGTAGTGGTTTTGCGGGATGCCACATAACGGCTTTGTCAACGGATCCGCAATATTTGCATCCGTGTGTACCTTGCATAACTTGATATCACCCTGATCTACGAACTGGCGAATCAGGTGGTATCGCATGAGTATGTGCTTGTTCTTCTGGTGCTGTCTAGGTTCCTTGGCTTGTGCAATAGCACCACTGTTGTCACAATACACGTCCAACGGATTGGACGAGCCCTGAACCACACCAAGATCCATGGGTAAATTCCTCATCCAAACAGCTTCCTTTGCTGCCTCCGAGGCGGCAATATACTCAGCGTCTGTTGTAGACGCAGACACAATCTCTTGCTTGGAACTCTTCCAGCTCACAGCACCTCCGTTTATAATAAACACGTATCCGGATTGCGAACGAGAATCATCAGAGTCGGTAAGATAACTCGCATCCGTGTAACCCTTTACACTGATGCAACATCCCTAAAATCATGTTTCAAACTCATGCATATCATCCATGCATCCATGGTCATATGAGTTTCATTTCAAACAAAACATTTCAAAACAGAAGCTTTGTTGCTCAATATTTTATGTAAGTTTACTCAAGCCCTTCTGCTACTTGTTTTTGAGAAAGGTACTGTTAATCATTCAGTATGGTTTAGAATCCAAACTCAAGTGATTTCAAAAACTTGAGCAAAGTCTCAAAGAAAAATATGAAATAAAAACCAATTCTATGCCTATTATCACACCTCATAAGGGCAAGGTTTTATTTTATTTTTCAAAAGACCCAAGTGTGTTTGAGTGAACAGATGTGTTTGACACTTATTTGAGTACAAGATTTATTGTACAAAATCCTGAAAAGTTTTGGAATCAAACAGATTTGAATTGAAGTTTGAAAACCATTTTAGAAAAGCAAACAGAAAAAGAAAAATCTTAAAAGAGAAAAAAAATAAGCCTCTGCCGAATCTGGCCCAACTAGCCCAGCTAAGCCCAACACCCCCACCCCGCGAACCGTTTTTCTTCACTCGCCCCCGCACCCACTAGCTCGCTAACAGTCTGGACCCACTCCCTCTCCTTTCTTCTCGCTGACAGCCACGGCCCACACGACCATCCTCGTCTCCACCCAGCGACTGGTTCATCCCCAAATCACGCGGGCGTTTCCTATTTGATTCGCGTCGTCAATTCCTGTTCAATGCTGGAGTGATTCATGCCCCTACCTCGCCTACTTAAACCCCCTCTGCCCCCTCTCCATTTTCCCCCAGACATTGAGCACAGAACGCCCCAAGGCTGCGAGAATTCCTCGCCGCAACCCCGCTGCTCTGACGACCTCGCCGACGAATTCTGGTGAGTACCGCACTCCCCTCTGCCCGTGGTTCATGCTGGCTTGCTCTGCATCTCCGTGTGCATCTACTGACACTTTCCGTTTGCTCGCGCATGGCCTGTAGCCTCGGCAACGTCAACAACTGAGCGCCGCCGCTCACTGCTTGAAACTCCGGCGATCTTTCCCCGTAAGTTCCAGCCTCCCCTTGCCCTCTGTTTGATACGCGTAAGATCCCCAGCGTCCTGCGCATCTAACGGTACCCACCCCTTGTCTTAGCGCGGCTCAAAACATCGCCAACATCGACGAGCCGAAGCCACAGCTGCCAGGGACTACTCCGACGAGCAATCCGCGATGGCTCCGAGCGCCCCTTCGCCAACCAAGGACACGTCGAGCTTCTCCTTGTCACTGCGGTTCTGGTGAGAATCTTCCCACCTCGACGGGCGCCCTTGTTCGCCGGCACCGCCACTGTCAGAGCGCGCCGCCGCCAGTCGCCGCCGCTAGCGCCTCCTGTCTGTGGTCAATTAGATTAGGGCCGTAGGATTTAGATCTAACGAGTAATATGTCAAAGAGGTACGCGTTAGATCTGGCCGTGCATCTTCATTTAAATCGTGTGGCTCTTGTTGATCGATCCGCCCGAACCGGTACGCACCAATCAGAACATGACGCGTGGCCGGAGTTTAGATTTAAAAACTGGATTTGAATCTATTAGATGTTCAAATTTGTTTTGGCTATAACTTTTGATTCCCACGTTAGAATTTGACAAATTTTATACCGTTGGAATCAGGAGAGCAAGCTCTTTCTAAATATGCAATGTGTTTAATGTTTTGCTTCTGTTAAAATGACTTTATTTGCAGAAACTTGTGTAGGGCTAATTTGTGTATATGAATTGTTTAAGAATTGTTTTAGGGTTTATCTAAATGTTGTTTGGTAAGTTTTTAACTTCTTTATGAAACAGTACTATATACTTGCCTGGTTGATTTTTAAAAATCATCACATATCATTGTGCATGCATGCATATATTTTTGATTGTATATATTTTGTATGTGATTGTGGCTATGATTCTTTGTGTAGATTTTGGTGCTAGTGATTGTGATTGTGAGGATTGTAGCTACTCTCCAAACTTCCAAGGCAAGTGGTACTTCATGAATATTCTGTTCCTATGTTTTCCATTAAGCACTAGAAATATTTTGTTTGCCTTGCATGTTATATTTTGCTTAAATGCCATGTTGGGAAATCCTAGTAGTTGTAGAATTGCTAGAAAATTCCTAAGTTAAGATACTATCTATGCCATGCTTAGCCTAGCTAGTAGCAACCAAGGGTTGGTGAAATATATACATGCTATGATGAAAATATTTCTAAGTCTTTGGACTTGTGTTTTGCCTAATAAAACAACTAAGTAAATGAAACACCTGGGTGGAATGGAAGGAATGGTTTGTGTTGAGTGGTTACACAAGGCCAGGGGACTGGTGAACCTTGTGTATCTCACTTGTGGAAAGCCACCCAGGAACAAAGAGATTTTAGAGGCCAAGTGTTGAGAAGCTTCTAGTGCAGCCACTTGGCAATATGGGCTCTGCCTGGATCATATAGGTTGCTAGAACTTAGCCATTTGGACAGTTGGTGGTAGTGGGAATGTTAGGTTGTAGCGCGTCCATTTCGTCTAAGGGAAGGCTTCTGAAAGGTCCTGTCTTGGTGAAAATCAAGTCTGGTGGGGAAAGTGCACAACCTCTGCAGATGGAAAAATCTAAGTACTTAGCCATGTCCCTGGAAAAGGACAACTTGAGCATCAAGACATGGAAGCTATCAAGAATCTCCTCATCCCAATTTCTAAGTAAAAACTTGTGGGTGAACAAGGGTGAAGAACCTCAATGTCTATTGGTGGTTCCTTGGGAAAAGTTTTGTCAAAGAAAAACTTAGTGATTTCAACTAATAGGCAAAACCTATTTTGAGCAAAGCAAGCCAAGCTACACTTAGCCAAATTGCATATAGTAATATAGTCCACCTAAATTATACTAAGGTATCACTTGCCAATTCTATTACAATGTTTTGACCCACTGTGGCTGTAACTTGTGATGTTGTAGGTTACTCTGATGATGATTAGGAGTCATGAGTCTACACTCAACATGTTTGCCTATGGCACATGAAGATGAAGACTTTTATTTATTTACTTATTCAAACTCTTGTATTAGGCCTGTGGCCTTGGAGTTGTAAAGACTATGTTTGTCTCTGGAATGCCTGTAATAATGACCTTTGTATCTGTGTACTTCATCTTAAATTGTGGATGCTAGCAATGATCCAGGGGCTAGCATTGCAATCACAGGGATCCTTTTCCTTTATAAAGGAGTGATCTTACAGATGGTATCAGAGCACTGTGTTGCCTGTAGGATTATGACCCTAGGATTGGAAACCACTAAGGAAAAATTTTCAACAACTTCTACACTTGTCTATTCTTCTCGTAAACTTTTCTAATCTTCTTTCTCATCTCCAATTGTAGATGAACTCCATCAACGAAGTCTTGAGGAAAGGACCACTCATGACAATGACCTTGGAGTGTGAGACAGAATTCCCCAAGGCTCTCAAGGACCTCATGGTTGCAATGGAAATACATGGTGCAGCTGTGTACAAAGGATTTCATGTGATGGATGAAGGAGTTGAGTACTGGTGGGTGCAACTTCACTTGTATAAAAACAAGGAAGACAACCACAAGGACTCAGGATTCTGCATGTTCACCAATTCAGTGATGCACCCTACATTCTTTGACTCAGCAAGGGATGCAGCTTGGAAGACCATCAAATAACTTGGTGAAAGAGTCAAGTGCAGAATGTTCAACATCCAAAATAGCCTGAAAGAAGAGAAGAAACATACCCAAGAGTTGGAGGATACCAACCAAACTTTAAGAGGAGACATTATAGACTTAGTGATGGAGTCATGTGAGCAAGATAGACTGCTTGGTTCTAGAAACATTATGTTAGCCAACAGATCCAGTGAGATAGGATTGTAAACGTACTTCGTTAGTTGGACCACCACTTATCACCTTATTTTCCAAAATGTTGCTTTAAAATAAGTTGAACCTTGGTTGTTGTAATGGATCCATGTTTGCCATGACTTGTGTGTTTTGATTCCCAAGGATATGTATGTGATGTTTTGTCTTTTGATTTATCCTGAATTGTGTTGTTCTAACTTTTCTATCTTATAAATAGATGCCTACTGTTACCATCAGCACCGTTGAGGATTTCCAGGGAACTCGCTTTGGTCCTCATATTGTTGAGCTTACTACTTTGCTCAATCTCCCTCTTCCTACCATCATGGTGCTTCCCCTCACCAAGTTTGAGAGGAAAGACCTCTGGGGTTTCAAGGTCAATCAGCCCGGACGCCAGACTGAGCCTACCACGGAGGCCATCGTCTTCAAGCTCATGCACGATGACAAGGAGAGAGGCCTTGAGGTAGTCATGCAGGATCTGATAGGACGTCTGCTGGGGAGACACTCCCGACAGGTTAGAGGTACTCATTTCCACGTCTTCGATAGACGTGATGAGGATGGAGAGTCCATCGACTTCGAGGACACTGCGAGGGATATAGCCGAGATGATTCGTCTATATCTCCAGGACTTAGAGGCTCTCCTTAGGCACGTGGACTCTGACAGGACCAATGTCATGCTCAGCAATGACGAACTCCAGGTGCAGCTTCGCGAGAAGGACAAGCTCTTCGCGGAGCAAGATGAGATAGTTAAGGATATGGAGGCGAAGTTCGAGAGCCAGGACAGAAAGTTCAAGAGTCAGGAGAAGCGAGTCCAGGATAGGAACAAGAAGATCCGGGACATGACTGAAGAACTGCAGGCCAAGGACTTCGAGCTCGAGCATCAGCAGACGGTGATTGAGAGGCTTCGTTCCCAGAAGAGGGCTCTCAAAGCCAAGATAGAGACCCTGACCACTAGTGTCGAGGAATACAAGACCGCGATGGAGAACGCAGGTCTTACCTTTGTCGAGGAGGAGGTTGATGCCGAGTAGATTTGACTACTCATTTATCATTTATTATCATACTTGTCGTTGAGAACTTGTTATTGACCATCCAACATGTGGATGGCTTGTTATTTGTGTGTGTTTTACTTTGCGAACTTATTATCTTATTGTTGAATCTTTATCGTTATGTTGCATGCTTTGTGATTGTTTATGTGATGTATTGTGCATGAAAGCATCTATGGGTATCTCATTCCTATCTCTACTGAACAAACCACAGATGCCTCCCCGTCGTGCAAACCCCAACCCCAACAACAACAACATCACTCCAGAAATGCAACAAATGATGACAGCACAGTCTCAGTTGATGCAAATGATGACAACGCTCATCTAGAACCAAAACAACAACAACAACAATAACAACAACAACAACAACAACCCACCAGGTTTTGACATGCTTACCAGGTTCTTGAGATTGAGGCCAGCAAAGTTCTCAGGAACGACTGATCCCATGGTGGCCAATGATTGGCTATGCTCTGTGAACAAAGACTTGGTAACTGTGGGCTGTACTGATGTAGAAAAAGTTAGATTTGCAGAACATTTGCTGGAAGGACCAGCCGCCACTTGGTGGGATAACTTCCAGATCACCACTCCCATAGAAGATGTGACATGGGCTATCTTTGAGGATGGCTTTCGCACTGCTCATATCTCATCTAGAGTTATGAGTCTGAAAAAGAAAGAGTTCCATAATCTGAAGCAGCGCCACCGCAGCGTGGCTGAATATATTGAGGAGTTCAACAATCTGTCGCGTTATGCACCGGATGAAGTTGACACCGATGCTAAGAGAAAGGAAAAATTTCTTGAAGGCTTGAATGATGAGCTGAACCTGTAGGTGGCTGTGGCATATGTTCCCACATACCAGTCTCTTTGTGATAAGGCTGCTATTTTGGAGAACAAAATGAAGCAAGTTGAGAGCAGGAAGAGAAATCACTCGGACAAGCACGGCTCGGGATCGTCTCACAAACGTTCCCATTATGATGACAGTCGAAGCTCAGGATCCCACAAGCATGTGAAATTCAACAAGCACCACAACCACAACCGTCATGACAACAAGCATCACCGTAGTCATGACAATGACAAGTACAAGAACCACAAGGGTGGATATAAGAGCCACCATAGTGGAAATGGAAGTGGCAGTGGAAGCCAGCCTGTCAAGAAGGACATCAGTCAGGTTGAATGCTTCAAGTGCAAGAAGATGGGGCATTATGCAAATGAATGCCTAGAAAAGAAAGTTGAAGGACCCAACAAGCCCAACCCTTTTCAGAGGGACAAGTGAACCACATCAATGTGGAGGAAATTTATGAGGAGCCTGATGCTGTTGCTGGTAAGTTCAGACTTAATTCTATTCCAGCATTTGTTCTTTTTGATACTGGAGCATCACATTCATTCATATCAAAAGCATTTGTTGATAGAAATGGGTTTCCAACTGAAAACATTGGGTGTCCAATAAAAGTTAGTTCTCCAGGTGGAGATATGATAGTAAGTCTTGGATGTCGGGATCTAGTAATCGAGTTTGGAAAGAATAAGTTTCCAGTGAGTCTGATAATCCTAGATTCCCAAGGACTGGACGTAATATTGGGAATGGATTGGATGGCTAAGTATGAAGGAATACTATATTGTGCTAATCGTACTGTCGCACTCACAACCCCGGAAAGAAAACGGATTAAATTTAAGTCTAACTTTGAATCAAAAGGGAGTAAGCTAAATTCTCTTAAGGGGGTTAGCATAGAAAGTGTGCCAATTGTGAGTGATTATCCGGATGTATTTCCAAAGGAATTGCCGGGAATGCCACCGGATAGAGATGTGGAGTTCCTTATTGATTTTCTACCAGGATCTGGACCAATAGCAAAGAGACCATACAAGATGTCAGTTGATGAACTGAAAGAACTCAAGAAACAACTCGGAGAGCAGTTGCAGAAAGGATTTATTCAACCAAGTTCTTCATCTTGGGGAGCCCTAGTTTTGTTTGTGGAGAAGAAAGATAGAAGTCAAAGGTTATGCATAGATTACCGTTCACTCAATGAGGTGACTATCAAGAACAAATACCCTTTGCCTAGAATCAATGACCTGTTTGATCAGCTAGAAGGAGCTTGTGTGTTCTCAAAGATTAATCTCCGGTCAGGCTATTTTCAACTCAAGATAAGAGAACAAGACATACCTAAGACAACTTTCACCACAATGTATGGATTGTATGAGTATATCGTGATGCCATTTGGTGTAACCAATGCTCCAGCATACTTTATGAATATGATGAACAAGGTATTCATGGAATTTCTTGATAAATTTGTTATCGTTTTTATCGATGACATTTTAATCTACTCCAAGAGCAAAGAAGAACACGAAGGACATTTGTGATTGATACTTGAGAAGCTTAGAGAGCATAAACTGTATGCCAAATTCAGCAAGTGTGAATTCTGGCTAAATGAAGTTGGATTTCTTGGTCATGTTATGACAAAAGATGGTGTAGCAGTTGATCCTGCTAAAGTTTCAACTGTAACTGAATGGGAATCTCCCAAGTCAGTGAAAGAAGTTCGTAGTTTCCTTGGCTTAGCAGGTTACTACCGAAGGTTCATTGAGAATTTCTCCAAGGTAGCTAAGCCTATGACAGAATTGCTAAAGAAAGACAAGAAATTTGCTTGGTCTGAAGGTTGTGAACTCAGCTTTCAGGAATTGAAGAAGAGACTTGTGACAGCACTAGTCTTGTGTTTGCCAGACTTGGAAAAGGATTTCCAAGTATATTGTGATGCATCTCATCATGGTTTGGGAGCAGTACTTATGCAAGAAGGAAAAGTTGTGGCATATGCCTCGAGACAACTCAAAACTCATGACGTGAACTATCCTACTCATGATTTGGAGTTAGCCTCTGTTGTCCATGCCCTCAAAACATGGAGACACTACCTATTGGGTAAGCGTTGTGAAGTGTTCACAGATCACAAGAGTTTGAAGTATATCTTCACCTAGAAGGAAATTAATATGACACAAAGAAGATGGCTAGAACTCATCAAGGACTATGACTTGAGTTTGCAATACCATCCCGGTAAAGCAAATGTTGTAGAGGATGCCTTAAGTCGTAAGGTTTTTGTGAATGGCCTTACAAAAGGAGAATTTCCAGATGATTTGTGTGCCCAATTTAGAGATCTCAGATTGGAGATTGTGCCCGAAGGACATCTCATGTCTTTGGATGTTCAACCCACTTTGTTGGACAAGATAAAAGAAGCCCAGAAGATTGATAAGGAAATCGAAGAGATTAAAGAAAAGATTGGCAAAGGAAAGGCCAAAGGGTTCCGTGAAGACGAACAGGGTACTTTATGGCATGGGAAACGTATATGTGTTCCACAAGATCCGGAGCTTCGGAAACTGATTTTGCAAGAAGCACACAACTCTCCGTATTCCATTCATCCGGGTAACACCAAAATGTACATGGACATGAAGGAAATATTTTGGTGGAGTAATCTCAAAAAGGACATCGCCGAACATATTGCTTTGTGTGATGTGTGTAGTAGAGTGAAAGCGGAACATCAGAAACCAGCCGGTTTGCTTCAACCACTACCTATTCCTGATTGGAAGTGGGACAAGATTGGTATGGACTTCATTACCGGATTACCAAGGACCAGATCGGGATATGATTCTATTTGGGTAGTAGTGGATCGCCTAACTAAAGTGGCTCATTTCATACCCGTGAAGACAACCTATACAAGTGCTAAGTTGGCCAAAATCTACATGAGTAGAATTGTATGTCTGCATCGAGTGCCCAAGAGTATTGTGTCTGATAGGGGAACTCAATTCACTTCCCATTTTTGGAGACAGTTACATGAGTCATTGGGAACAAGGTTGGAATTCAGCACTGCTTTTCATCCTCAAACTAATGGACAGACAGAAAGAACTAATCAGATTCTTGAAGACATGTTGAGGGCATGTGCCCTAGACTATGGAGCCAGTTGGGATGAAAGTCTGCCCTACGCAGAATTTTCTGATAACAACAGCTATCAAGCCAGCATTGAGATGGCACCATTTGAGTTTCTCTACGGGAGAAAGTGTACCACCCCATTGTTATGGAATGGTGTGGGAGAAATAAGTTTGTTCGGACCGGAACTTATCAAAGAAGCCAAAGAGAAATTCAAGTTGGTTAAAGACAGATTGAAGATAGAACAGTCCTGACAGAAAAGCTATGGAGATCCTAAGCGTAGGGAAGTCACCTCTGAAGTGGGTGATAGAGCCTATCTCAGAGTGTCACCACTTCGTGGAGTGAAGAGGTTCGGAGTCAAAGGAAAGTTGGCCCCAAGATATGTTGGACCATTCAAGATTCTGAGTCGCAAAGGAGAAGTTTCTTATGAAATTGAATTGCCAGAGTCTTTGTCAGCTGTCCATAATGTGTTTCACGTGAGTCAGCTTAAGAAATGTCATCCAGAAATGGAAGAAACTTCTTTGAAGGATACTATACCTTTGGAAGAGGTTCAGTTGGAGAGTGACCTCACTTATGAGGAGAAGCCTATCAAGATTCTTGAGACTGCAGAAAGAGTCACACGGACCAAGACTATCAAGTTTTGCAAAGTTCAGTGGAACCACCATTCCGAAGAGGAAGCAACATGGGAGGGAGAAGATGATCTTCGGAAAGACCACCCTCACCTATTTACTAGCCAACCCGAATCTCGAGGGCGAGATTCACCTTAAGGGGGTTAGATTTGTAACATCCCTAAAATCATGTTTCAAACTCATGCATATCATCCATGCATCAATGGTCATATGAGTTTCATTTCAAACAAAACATTTCAAAATAGAAGCTTTGTTGCTCAATATTTTATGTAAGTTTACTCAAGCCCTTGTGCTACTTGTTTTTGAGAAAGGTACTGTTAATCATTCAGTACGGTTTAGAATCCAAACTCAAGTGATTTCAAAAACTTGAGCAAAGTCTCAAAACAAAATATGAAATAAAAACCAATTCTATGCCTATTATCACACCTCATAAGGGCATGGTTTTATTTTATTTTTCAAAAGACCGAAATGTGTTTGAGTGAATAGATGTGTTTGACACTTATTTGAGTACAAGATTTATTGTACAAAATCCTGCAAAGTTTTGGAATCAAACATATTTGAATTGAAGTTTGAAAACCATTTTAGAAAAGCAAACAGAAAAAAAAAGCTTAAAAGAGAAAAAAATAAGCCTCAGCCGAATCTGGCCCAACTGGCCCAGCTAAGCCCAGCACCCCCACCCCGCGAACCGTTTTTATTCACTCACCCCCGCACCCACTAGCTCGCTGACAGTCTGGACCCACTTCCTCTCCTTTCCTCTCGCTGACAGCCACGGCCCACATGACCATCGTCGTCTCCACCCAGCGACTGGTTCATCCCCAAATCACGCGGGCGTTTCCTATTTGATTCGCGTCGTCAATTCCCGTTCAATGCTGGAGTAATTCACGCCCCCACCTCGCCTACTTAAACCCCCTCTGCCCCCTCTCCATTTCCCCCCAGACCCCGAGCACAGAACGCCCCCAGGCTGCGAGAATTCCTCGCCGCAACCCCGCTGCTCCGACGACCTCGCCGACGAATTCCGGTGAGTACCGCACTCCCCTCTGCCCGTGGTTCATGCTGGCTTGCTCTGCATCTCCGTGCGCATCTACTGACATTTTCAGTTTGCTCACGCATGGCCTGTAGCCTCGGCAACGTCAACAACTGAGCGCCGCCGCTCTCTGCTCGAAACTCTGGCGATCTTTCCCCGTAAGTTCTAGCCTCCCCTTGCCCTCTGTTTGATACGCGTAAGATCCCAGCATCCTGCGCATCTAACGGTACCCTCCCCTTCTCTTAGCGCGGCTCAGAACATCGCCAACGTCGACGAGCTGAAGCCACAGCCGCCAGGGACTACTCCGACGAGCAATCCGCGACGGCTCCGAGCGCCCCTTCGCCAACCAAGGACACGTCGAGCTTCTCCTCGTCACTGCGGTTCTAGTGAGCATCTTCCCACCTCGCCATGCGCCCTAGTTCGCCGGCACCGCCACTGTCAGAGTGCGCCACCGCCAGTCGCTGCCGCTAGCGCCGCCCGTCTATGGTCAATTAGATTAGGGCCGTAGGATTTAGATCTAACGAGTAAGATTAGATCTATGTCGAAGAGGTACGCGTTAGATCTGGCCGTGCATCTTCATTTAAATCGTGTGTCTCTCGTTGATCGATCCGCCCGAACCGGTACACACCAATCAGAACATGACGCGTGGCTGGAGTTTAGATTTAAAAACTGGATTTGAATCTATTAGATGTTCAAATTTGTTTTGGCTATAACTTTTGATTCCCACGTTAGAATTTGACAAATTTTATACCGTTGGAATCAGGAGAGCAACCTCTTTCTAAATATGCAATGTGTTTAATGTTTTGCTTCTGTTAAAATGACTTTATTTGCAGAAACTTGTGTAGGGCTAATTTGTGTATATGAATTGTTTAAGAATTGTTTTAGGGTTTATCTAAATGTTGTTTGGTAAGTTTTTAACTTGTTTATTAAACAGTACTATATACTTGCCTGGTTGATTTTTAAAAATCATCACATATCATTGTGCATGCATGCATATATTTTTGATTGTATATATTTTGTATGTGATTGTGGCTATGATTCTTTGTGTAGATTTTGGTGCTAGTGATTGTGATTGTGAGGAGTGTAGCTACTCTCCAAACTTCCAAGGCAAGTGGTACTTCATGAATATTTTGTTCCTATGTTTTCCATTCAGCACTAGAAATATTTTGTTAGCCTTGCATGTTATATTTTGCTTAAATGCCATGTTGGGAAATCCTAGTAGTTGTAGAATTGCTAGAAAATTCCTAAGTTAAGATACTATCTATGCCATGCTTAGCCTAGCTAGTAGCAACCAAGGGTTGGTGAAATATATACATGCTATGATGAAAATATTTCTAAGTCTCGGGACTTGTGTTTTGCCTAATAAAACAACTAAGTAAATGAAACACCTGGGTGGAATGGAAGGAATGGTTTGTGTTGAGTGGTTACACAAGCCAGGGGACTGGTGAACCTTGTGTATCTCACTTGTGGAAAGCCACCCAGGAACAAAGAGATTTTAGAGGCCAAGTGTTGAGAAGCTTCTAGTGCAGCCACTTGGCAATATGGGCTCTGCCTGGATCATATAGGTTGCTAGAACTAAGCCATTTGGACAGTTGGTGGTAGTGGGAATGTTAGGTTGGAGCGCGTCCATTTGGTCTAAGGGAAGGCTTCTGAAAGGTCCTGTCTTGGTGTCTGGTGGGGAAAGTGCACAACCTCTGCAGATGGAAAAATCTAAGTACTTAAGCCATGTCCCTGGAAAAGGACAACTTGAGCATCAAGACAAGGAAGATATCAAGAATCTCCTCATCCCAATTTCTAAGTAAAAACTTGTGGGTGAACAAGGGTGAAGAACCTCAATGTCTATTGGTGGTTCCTTGGGAAAAGTTTTGTCAAAGAAAAACTTAGTGATTTCAACTAATAGGCAAAACCTATTTTGAGCAAAGCAAGCCAAGCTACACTTAGCCAAATTGCATATAGTAATATAGTCCACCTAAATTATACTAAGGTATCACTTGTCAATACTATTCTAATGTATTTACCCACTGTGGCTGTAACTTGTGATGTTGTAGGTTACTCTGATGAGGATTAGGAGTCATGAGTCTACACTCAACATGTTTGCCTATGGAACATGAAGATGAAGACTTTTACTTATTTACTTATTCAAACTCTTGTATTAGGCCTGTGGCCTTGGAGTTGTAAAGACTATGTTTGTCTCTGGAATGCCTGTAATAATGACCTTTGTATCTGTGTACTTCATCTTAAACTGTGGATGCTAGCAATGATCCAGGGACTAGCATTGCAATCACGGGGATCCTTTTCCTTTATAAAGGAGGGATCTTACAACTAAGTTCATCTTCACCACCATAAACCAAGAACATAACCTTAGTCCTTCTCAAGTACTTTAGGATATTTTTAGCCCCTGTCAAGTGGATTTCTCCAGGATCAGCCTGGTATCTGCTCACAACACTTAGAGCATATGAAACATCCTGCCTAGTACAAATCATGGCATACATGATGGATCCGACTACAGAAGCATACGGAATCGCACTCATCTGACTTCGCTCATCAGTTGTCGAAGGACACTGAGTCTTGCTAAGTTTTACACCATGGGACATCGGTAAGAACCCCTTCTTAGACGATTCCATGTTGAACTTCTTCAACACTTTGTCCAAATAAGTACTCAGACTCAATCCAATGAGCCTCCTTGATCTATCTCTATAGATCCGGATTCCGAGGATGTATGTTGCCTCACCCAAGTCTTTCATTGAGAAACTCCTTTCCAATGATTCCTTGGTTTCTTGCAACATCTGGACATCATTTCCAATCAGTAATATGTCATCCACATATAAGATTAGAAAGTCTATTTTGCTCCCACTAAACTTCTTGTATAAACAAGAATCATGATCACTCTTGATGAAGCCAAACGATTTAACTACCTCATCAAAGCGAATATTCCAACTCCGAGATGCTTGCTTCAACCCATAAATGGATTTCTGAAGTTTGCACACCTTGTCAGCATTAGCCGGATCGACAAAACCCTCGGGCTGTATCATATCCACGTCCTCGGTTAAATTTCCGTTAAGGAAAGCCGTTTTGACATCCATCTGCCATATCTCATAGTCGAAATAGGCCGCTATAGCTAACATGATCCGAACTGATTTAAGCATCGCTACGGGAGAGAAAGTCTCATCGTAATCAACTCCTTGAACTTGTCGGAACCCCTTCGCGACAAGGCGTGCTTTATGTACGGAAACATTTCCATCCATATCAGTTTTCTTCTTAAAGACCCATTTGCACTCGACGGGTCTTGCACCGTCTGGCAGATCAACCAAGTTCCAAACTTGATTTTCATACATGGACTTTAACTCGAATCTCATGGCTCCAAGCCATGACTTGGAATCCGATCCCACCATCGCATCCGAATAATTTGTCGGCTCATCACTTTCTAACAGTAACACATCACGAACACTTCGTAATCTCGCCGATCTTCGTAGTACAGGTGCTGTCGGCTCAGCTACCACGACCGGATCAACCTCCAAGGTTTTTGCCGACTCGCCACTAGCCGGTTCCTCTCGAATTTCTTCGAGCTGCACCGTGATCCCACTTACTCCCCGACTGAGAAACTCTTTCTCAAGGAAGACACTGTTCCGAGCGAAAAACACTTTGCCCTCTTCTCGGTTGTAGAAGTAGTAACCCAAGGTTTCCCTCGGATACCCCACGAAAATACACTTATCCGACTTGGATGTAAGCTTGTCTGACTGAAGTCGCTTGAAAAATGCTTCACAACCCCAAATCATAAGAAAAGACAAACTCGGCTTTTTGCCTGTCCACATCTCATGCGGTGTCTTCTCTACCGATTTTGATGGTACTCTGTTTAGTGTGAACGCTGTAGTTTCTAGACAATAACCCCAAAATGATAAAGGCAGATCTGTCCGACTCATCATTGACCGTACCATGTCCAACAAGGTCCGATTCTCTGCCTTTCCGAAACACCGTTTCATTGCGGCGTTCCTGGCGGAGTAAGTTGAGGAACTATTCCACAACTTTTCAGATGGTCATAAAACTCATGGCCTCCTCGGCCCGACCGAAGAAACTTTATTTTCTTGCCGAGTTGATTCTGTGCTTCATTCTGGAATTCTTTGAACTTTTCAAAAGCTTCCGACTTATGTTTCATCAAGTAGATATATCCATACCTACTCAAATCATCAGTGAAGGTAATGAAGTACTCATAACCACCCCTGGCTGTCGTGCTCATTGGTCCACATACATCACTATGTACTAGTCCCAACAAGTCGTACGCCCTTTCGCAACTCTTTGCAAAAGGTGTCTTGGTCATTTTGCTGAGTAGGCAAGATTCGCATGTCTCGAACGATTCCAAGTCGAACGAAGTTAGGAGTCCATCATCATGGAGCTTCTTCATGCGTTTCCAACTTATATGATCAAGCCGATAGTGCCAAAAGTAAGTCATATTCAGATCATTTGGTTTCAACCTTTTAACATTTATGTTATAAACTGACTCACCATCAAGATTCAAAATAAATAACCCGTCCTGGATGGGTGCAAAGCCGTGAAACATATCATTCAAATACAAAGAACAACCATTATTCTTGATATTCGACTCATAGCCTTGCCTCATCAAACATGAAGCAGAAATAATGTTTCGACTAAGCACTGGAACATAATAACAATTATTCAGTTCCATAATGAATCCGGAAGGTAAATGAAGTTGCATCGTGCCGAATTCTAACGCAGCAACTGCTGCTTTGTTGCCGACTCGAATATCAACCTCGCCTCTTACTATGCTCCTAGTTCTTACCAGTCCCTGCAACGAGTTGCAGATGTGAATAACTGATCCGGTATCATATACCCAAGAACTATTAGGTGCATCAGCAAGATATATGTCTATAACATTGCAAACAAGTGTACCTGAGTCGGAAGTCATACCTCCACTCTTGGCTTTGTCGGCCAAGTACTTGCTGCAGTTCCTGTTCCAGTGGCCATCTCCCTTGCAGTAGAAGCAAGTGGATCCAGCTGAAGGAGATGGCTTAGTTCCTGAGGAAGCGCTTGGGACCAGGTCCGGAGCCTGCTTTCCTCCTGACTTAGCCTTCTTCTTAGTCTAAGAACTCTTCTTGAACTTAGCCTTATTATGCACCATCAACACTTGACTGGCGCCCTTCTTGAGATCCGCCTCTGCCTTCTTGAGCATCCCATGTAATTCAGTGAGCTTCTTATCCATACCATGCATGTGGTAGTTCAAAATGAACTGCCCATATGCACTAGGAAGAGAGTTCAGAATTATATCCATAGCGAACTCTTCGGTTATGGGGTAGCCAAGCCTCTCCAGAGACTGCACGTAACCAACCATTTTGATCACATGCGGACTCAGTGGATCACCATCCTTAAGCCTACAACTCAGCAAAGCCTGAGAGACTTGATACCTCTCAGTCTTCGCCTGAGCCTGGAACATACTTTTGAGGCTTTCGATCATATCGTATGCCTCAACATGCTCGAACTGCTTTTGCAAGTCCGGTTCCATGTGAGCAAGCATAAGACAGCTAATATCCGTGGACTCATCCTTAGCCCGACGGTAGGCATTGGTGGCAGCGACAGTCGCATTCTCATTCGGCTCATATGGAAGTGGGTTGTCTAGGACATGGTCCTTCTTTTCTTGTTTGAGAACAATTCTCAGATTTCGATACCAGTTGGTAAAATTAGTGTCGTTCAGTTTATCTTTCTCAAGAATGGTTCTCAACGCAAAACCGGATATCTGAGAGTGACTGCTACTTTGTGCCATGATGTACAATAGAAAATATGCAAAACACTTAAGACATGTATTCATAAAAGAGCAAGCATATTAAACATTTTAGTATTTTATGCTCCCACTAGAACCAACACCCCTCCGATGGTTGCTTAGTGATTCAGGATCCTAAATAAGCAAGTTGGCTAGTGAGCTTTAGCATCACCGCTAGCCACCAAGTGATCTAGGTAGACAACTCCTTGTCAATCATATCTCATTCGACTCCTGTTGGATGGGTGGCATCACATGCCCCGGCTCCCATCCGACGTTTCCCCGAGTCCCACAACCGTTGTGATAGACCCGTCTAGCTTACCGAGTGTTTCTGGAGTAAGAGTCCGACTCGAACCCACCTAGTCGAAAAGAATTGGCAACACCTCAATTTTATGAGCCCACTACCAAAAATGTCCGACTTGTGATGGTGCAAACAATGGCGGGAAAACCGACTAGACCTTCTTTGAGGGATTAAATTTTACCGACTATCTAATAGAAGTAAAACAGAGACATAACAATAACACAAAATAAAGCAATTATAATGTGAAATGGTATGGCTCTCTTCATGGCGATATCCATCTCCACAAAGCCTGTAATCCGACTCGTGCTAACTCTTGTCACTTGCCGTCTTACTCCATGTCGCCGACATGTACAACGCCTTGCATGCCTTCCGGGTTCTCCAAACAGCTACACTAGCTTAGTAAAGTAAATTACATAGAGAATCCGACACGCAGGTCGTTATACAATAAAATGACAGCACCTAGGCTCCAGCCGACTGACAAAAACCGTGATTCGCAGATCACGTATGGATTACACACATACATCACATGCACATGAACCATACCATTCACAACTTCCTGCAAAAACAAGTTATGATAGATACAATATCTACTGGCGTTGTGATACTCGCAACGACATCTAAGGCGCTACAACAGGGCGAAGTGTGGCATCCCGCAAAAACCACTACTAGAAAATCGCGTTGAATTTGTGCATTGCATCGTCATCATCATGCATTGTTTGCCAAAACTATGTTTGCAAAGCCCGTGTTGTTTTCTAAAACGCCCCATCCTAATTCAAACGCAAAACCGGGTCGCCGGATTATTTTGTTTTGGCCGCGAGCGGTTTGCAAACGGTCCAATTAAACGAATAAAAATTTATTTTGTTTTTAGCGGGGGCAGTCGAACGGGCCGTCCCGACCCGAGCGACCACCCCCAGTTTAAAAATCGGCCAACCTGCCAGCCCCATCTAATCCTAAACCCACCTAAAAAACTACCCAACCACACCCTCCACCTCACCCGGGCCAATCCCTGAGAGCCACGTCGGCAAACCCCAAACACACCACCAATCCCACCCCGCCACATCAGCCTCACCCACTCCCCTCTCTCTCCTCTCAAATCCAGCCCCACACACCCACCCAACGCACACAGCTCTCTCTCTCTCTCCCTGCCAGCTGGGCCCGCCCCTGCCCGGGCCCGCTCGCCAGCCGCCAGCCGCGCGCTCCACCTGGCCACAACCGCCTCCCCCAGACCCCTCTCCCTCAGCCCCCGCTTCTCCTGGACCCGGTCCGCCCCGCGGGACCCACCTGGGCCCCACGCCCCACCTACCCAACCGCGTACGCCCCTTCTTCCACCTCTCTCTGAGCCCCGCGTTCCCCAAGCCGAGCCCGCCGCCACCATCCGCCCTGGCCGCAGCGCTCCGCCGCGCTCCACCCCTGCCGGCCCCCTCGCCCTCGCCAGCCAACCTCCCCTTCTCCTCCGCGCAACCCCGCTCGCCAGCCGCCGCCGCCTCCCCGCCTAGCTCGCCTCGCCGTCCGAGCAGAGCCCCGCGCGGCCGAGCTCCTCTCCCGCCTCCGGCGGCCGTCCTCCTCCGCGACCACCCCAGCAAGCTCCGCAGCCGCGCGCCACGACGAGCCCCCTTCCCCGCCGTCCTCGACCTCCGCGTGCGCCGCTCGTCGCCGGCGCCGCTCCCGCCCCCTCGCCCTCGCCGGCCACCGCATCCACCCCGCCGGCGAGCACCCGCCAGTACCACCCCCCGCGTGCCTTCCCCCGACCCCCTGCAACCCGGCGTTCCCGCACGCTCCGCGCGCGACCGCCCCCGCAGCCTCGCTCCGCCGCCGCCGCCGGTGGCCTCGTCGTCGCCCGCCTCCGCCGCCCAGAACCTCCCCTGGCCCGCGAGTAGCCATGCCCGCCTCAGCTCCTAGCCGGCCCCGCCTCCCCGCGCCCTGCAGAGCCGCCTCCCTCAGCGTCCGCAGCCGCCGCCGTGGCCATCGCCCCGGGCGCGCCCCGCCCTCCTGCGCCTCCGCGAGTCCGGCCGTCGCCGCGTGGGCCTTCCCGTCGCTCAGCCAGGCCGCCGCTGCCTCGTGCTGTCCTGACCCGATCCCGTTGACGTCAGGGATCTCCGTTGGGTATAGTGGCAACCGTGAGGACATGGTAGAGGGCCACCCGAAGAACGACAACGCACCAGAAGGCGACGATGCTGAAATTGAAGGACCAACAACAAGAACCGTTCCCCGTGTCAAGATCTGCCGTCGACCCTAGCTTCAAGTTCGCCGTCGACGACAAGATAGGAACCCGATCCAAGACGCCAAGTTCTTCAAACGGTACGCCGGAGACTACCTCGAGGGCGCCAAGATCTTCTCCACGGCACATCGGGAATTCCCCGGACGACAAGACCGACACAATGGCGCGGGCCCGTCAAGTCCTTCTCGACGACGAGATCATCGACAGAGAACCCGAAGAAAACCTGTGCGACAAGTACTCCCTCGAGAACGTCAAGTATTTCACCCCGGACACCGAGTCCGCCGAGACCCCGGATGCGCCAAGACCTACCCCTGAGTCCGAGAACGTTCCCGCCGAGACCAATCCGTCGAACCCCGGACCCTGGAACCTGTCGAACCCCGGAACCCCGGAACCCTAACAAGATCGTCGAGCCCCTCTGATGTGTGAACCCTCTCCCGCAAACCCTATTTTATAATTGAGATACAACTTGTCGCATAATAATTGTTCATGCATGCATCTTACCATGTGGTTTGGGGGCCTTATGCCGATTCACCTAATAATTAAACATGGGGCCCATATGCGGGCAAATCTAGTCTCATATCGGCCTCATTTAAACTTGTGTAGCGAACCCGTATCATCTTTTGCCATGTAAAACAACATTTAATATGTGGGGGTTTTAAACAACTTGAACCATATATTAATTGTCGGGACCCCGGTTCCGCTTAATATGACCTAAGTGCATCGCACCTTGCCCTGCCATGCATCATACATGCATCATGCCCGATCTTCTGCCGTTTTATTAAATCTTGCATCCGGTGTTTCTTCTAGTGTTTTGCTTCTTCGCGGATAAGGCCGTTGAGTTGATGTGAGCTTCGCCCCGATCTTCGGTTGAACCTTCGACAATGTTTTCAGGCGAGCATCTCCCCCTTTCTACCTATCTTACTTTTCTAGTATTTATTTCCCTCCTGTTGATCTTTGCTATTTGTGTTGCGATGCTCTAGATTTCGTACCCGTGATATCCTTGCAGCCATATATAGCCTTGGACACATCCTATTACCTGTTGTTTGGTAGATAGTTGGACCCGCGTGTCGTAGTCGCTTGCTCAAGTGTTTTGCTTGTCGTCAAGTACCCTTGGTTGGAGAAGTGCCGCATGTTGACGATGGAGATGATCATGGTTTAATTATTGTTTCACTTTAAATTCTGTTTAACAACTAAAATTGATTTAAGCAGAGGCATCGGTGGGTGATAGGTAAGATTTGGTTTCCGACCGCCCACTTGTGTCCCGTAGGACCCGAGTTCTTGACACCTGTTCCAAGATCGAGCGCGCTAACCACAGGTGGGGAGATATGGGCCCCCCATTGATAATTACCTGATTTCAAAGTATTGTACTGGGGGCCACAGACTAGTTTGAGGTGTTTTTACTATCCTGTACTTATGCCATGCTTTACTGCTTTAATTACGATTGTGCGAGGTACTGCACACTGTACTGTTTAGGAGCGGGCCACGTTTCGCGGTGTCGACAGTCCCCGTTTGGGGATTTGCTGTCGTTCACAGCCGTTTGCCCAAACCCCAGTCCGTCTCGGAGACCGGCCGACTTCGTTGCGGGTGTCGACTTGGTGGGGTGGCCCCCACGTACTTGCTTTGGGTCTGGGAACGTCGTGACTTAGGCCCCGCCGACATACCGATGGGTGTATGTTAACTGATCTGGCAAAAAGGGTCGAAGTGCCTGTGGATACTTTGGTGCACCCCTGCAGGGTTAAATCTTTTCGAGAAGCCGTGTCCGCGGTTATGGACGACTTGGAGCACAGTGTCTGATCATAGACAACTATAACTAAAGTTTACTGTTTTAAATTGACTTGTATCCGATATGATTAGTAATCAGCTTCACTACAACGGAATGGCTAAGTAAAAGTACCAACAACTGCTGGGTTTTGGGGTTATCTCCTGATAATTGTATCTGACTAGTAAGTGTTGCCACTATAACGGAATGGTTAATTAAAAGTGCCCACTGCTTACTTTATCAGGACGATTATCTAAACCTGACTAGTAATTGCTGCAACGATAACTGAATAAGTAAAACTGCCAACTGTGTGCGTGCCTCGGTTGACTTCCTCGTTTGGTCTCGAGGGGGAAACGCCAGGATGGGTTTGATTGATGATAGTATCAGGTTGGACCCGAATAGGTCTTTCTCACCCCTCTCTGATAGCCGCCAGTGTATCGAGTCTCTATAGGTTGTTTAGTGCTCGCTGCCGCTGCCGCTCAGTCCACCATACCTATGTAGGCGAGGGCCGCCGAATTCTAGCCTCGCCGTGTACTGGCCTCAGTACTGACGCTCGTCTTTTTCCTTTGCCCTTTGTCGGCACCCCTTTTGTTTAAGCAGGTTTTGAGATCGGCGTCGTTAGCAGGGTTACCCTTCCGGCTTGGCCTGGGCAGGGTTATGGACGCCATTGGTTAATCTTCAGGGCTCTTAGCCCCATTTGCTTCTTGTCCGTAGCTGGACGCTATATCGATTTCAAGGTGATTTGGATCTTTGTATATTATATCTGTATTCTTGACTCGTTGAGTCGCTGTTATATATATCTGTTCTGTGGGTCCCATCGAGGACTGTTGTTTAATGTTATTACTTCGTTTTCCACCCGCACGAAAGTGCCTGGTGGGCACCTTTGAATCGTTTCTATGCGGGTTTTGGCGAATTTTGCTCAAACTTGCATAGGTCCGATTCTGAGGGTGTTACAGAGTGGTATCAGAGCCCAGCAGTTGCGATACCCCACAAGTCCAGCCTGTAGGATAACCTAGCTAACGGCCGAAGTAGAGTGTCAAAACTATTTTGCAAAAATCGGTTGGATAGTTCTGATTAGGTCTGATTTTACTCCTTACCCCTCTGCTGTTCTTCTCTTACCTCGACGTGTTTTAAATCTGCTTCTTATCCTTTCTTCGAGTCCAGGAATTCTCGTGGTTGGGTTTCCGTCGTACCTTTAGGGTTTCGCTTCCTTCTTTGATAACGGTGCTCTCCCATCCGGTGTTCACGATGTATGAGGAATCCGTCTTCCGTGGGACCATTCTTTATTCCTTGTTTGTTCCTTCCGGTGTTTTCTGACGCGACGACATCATCCACGCCAGCTCCGATGCAGAGTCTGCATCACTCCTATGTTTCCGAACCTCGCTTGTCGAGATCTTCAGTCTGAATCCGAGGGTTGGTTGCATAATCTATCTGTTCGTGTACAGGGTAATGCTTTGAGTGCGGGATGGAGTCGCGACCATACCACTACTCTTATCATTCGCTTGTGTACATTGAATGGTGGACCGATGCAATTTTACTCCTTCCATGAAAGTTAGAGGTGGCCTTACCTTTAACTTCGTCCGTTGTTTTCCGGAGGGCTCTTTCGACGATCAGGGACAACGACCTCTTGTTAGTGGTGTCGCGAGGATCTACACGAAGCGAGAAGATGCAGATCGCCGACCTTCCTTCCGGTACCATGAGGCGGATCTCGAGGGCGAGATCCATTGTTAGTGGTGTCGAATTGTGGCATCCCGCAAAAACCACTACTAGAAAATCGCGTTGAATTTGTGCATTGCATCGTCATCATCATGCATTGTTTGCCAAAACTATGTTTGCAAAGCCCGTGTTGTTTTCTAAAACGCCCCATCCTAATTCAAACGCAAAACCGGGTCGCCGGATTATTTTGTTTTGGCCGCGAGCGGTTTGCAAACGGTCCAATTAAACAAATAAAAATTTATTTTGTTTTTAGCGGGGGCAGTCGAACGGGCCGTCCCGACCCGAGCGACCACCCCCAGTTTAAAAATCGGCCAACCTGCCAGCCCCATCTAATCCTAAACCCACCTAAAAAACTACCCAACCACACCCTCCACCTCACCCGGGCCAATCCCTGAGAGCCACGTCGGCAAACCCCAAACACACCACCAATCCCACCCCGCCACATCAGCCTCACCCACTCCCCTCTCTCTCCTCTCAAATCCAGCCCCACACACCCACCCAACGCACACAGCTCTCTCTCTCTCTCTCCCTGCCAGCTGGGCCCGCCCCTGCCCGGGCCCGCTCGCCAGCCGCCAGCCGCGCGCTCCACCTGGCCACAACCGCCTCCCCCAGACCCCTCTCCCTCAGCCCCCGCTTCTCCTGGACCCGGTCCGCCCCGCGGGACCCACCTGGGCCCCACGCCCCACCTACCCAACCGCGTACGCCCCTTCTTCCACCTCTCTCTGAGCCCCGCGTTCCCCAAGCCGAGCCCGCCGCCACCATCCGCCCTGGCCGCAGCGCTCCGCCGCGCTCCACCCCTGCCGGCCCCCTCGCCCTCGCCAGCCACCCTCCCTTCTCCTCCGCGCAACCCCGCTCGCCAGCCGCCGCCGCCTCCCCGCCTAGCTCGCCTCGCCGTCCGAGCAGATCCCCGCGCGGCCGAGCTCCTCTCCCGCCTCCGGCCGCCGTCCTCCTCCGCGACCACCCCAGCAAGCTCCGCAGCCGCGCGCCATGACGAGCCCCCTTCCCCGCCGTCCTCGACCTCCGCGTGCGCCGCTCGTCGCCGGCGCCGCTCCCGCCCCCTCGCCCTCGCCGGCCACCGCATCCACCCCGCCGGCGAGCACCCGCCAGTACCACCCCCCGCGTGCCTTCCCCCGACCCCCTGCAACCCGGCGTTCCCGCACGCTCCGCGCGCGACCGCCCCCGCAGCCTCGCTCCGCCGCCGCCGCCGGTGGCCTCGTCGTCGCCCGCCTCCGCCGCCCAGAACCTCCCCTGGCCCGCGAGTAGCCATGCCCGCCTCAGCTCCTCGCCGGCCCCGCCTCCCCGCGCCCTGCAGAGCCGCCTCCCTCAGCGTCCGCAGCCGCCGCCGTGGCCATCGCCCCGGGCGCGCCCCGCCCTCCTGCGCCTCCGCGAGTCCGGCCGTCGCCGCGTGGGCCTTCCCGTCGCTCAGCCAGGCCGCCGCTGCCTCGTGCTGTCCTGACCCGATCCCGTTGACGTCAGGGATCTCCGTTGGGTATAGTGGCAACCGTGAGGACATGGTAGAGGGCCACCCGAAGAACGACAACGCACCAGAAGGCGACGATGCTGAAATTGAAGGACCAACAACAAGAACCGTTCCCCGTGTCAAGATCTGCCGTCGACCCTAGCTTCAAGTTCACCGTCGACGACAAGATAGGAACCCGATCCAAGACGCCAAGTTCTTCAAACGGTACGCCGGAGACTACCTCGAGGGCGCCAAGATCTTCTCCACGGCACATCGGGAATTCCCCGGACGACAAGACCGACACAATGGCGCGGGCCCGTCAAGTCCTTCTCGACGACGAGATCATCGACAGAGAACCCGAAGAAAACCTGTGCGACAAGTACTCCCTCGAGAACGTCAAGTATTTCACCCCGGACACCGAGTCCGCCGAGACCCCGGATGCGCCAAGACCTACCCCTGAGTCCGAGAACGTTCCCGCCGAGACCAATCCGTCGAACCCCGGACCCTGGAACCTGTCGAACCCCGGAACCCCGGAACCCTAACAAGATCGTCGAGCCCCTCTGATGTGTGAACCCTCTCCCGCAAACCCTATTTTATAATTGAGATACAACTTGTCGCATAATAATTGTTCATGCATGCATCTTACCATGTGGTTTGGGGGCCTTATGCCGATTCACCTAATAATTAAACATGGGGCCCATATGCGGGCAAATCTAGTCTCATATCGGCCTCATTTAAACTTGTGTAGCGAACCCGTATCATCTTTTGCCATGTAAAACAACATTTAATATGTGGGGGTTTTAAACAACTTGAACCATATATTAATTGTCGGGACCCCGGTTCCGCTTAATATGACCTAAGTGCATCGCACCTTGCCCTGCCATGCATCATACATGCATCATGCCCGATCTTCTGCCGTTTTATTAAATCTTGCATCCGGTGTTTCTTCTAGTGTTTTGCTTCTTCGCGGATAAGGCCGTTGAGTTGATGTGAGCTTCGCCCCGATCTTCGGTTGAACCTTCGACAATGTTTTCAGGCGAGCATCTCCCCCTTTCTACCTATCTTACTTTTCTAGTATTTATTTCCCTCCTGTTGATCTTTGCTATCTGTGTTGCGATGCTCTAGATTTCGTACCCGTGATATCCCTTGCAGCCATATATAGTCTTGGACACATCCTATTACCTGTTGTTTGGTAGATAGTTGGACCCGCGTGTCGTAGTCGCTTGCTCAAGTGTTTTGCTTGTCGTCAAGTACCCTTGGTTGGAGAAGTGCCGCATGTTGACGATGGAGATGATCATGGTTTAATTATTGTTTCACTTTAAATTCTGTTTAACAACTAAAATTGATTTAAGCAGAGGCATCGGTGGGTGATAGGTAAGATTTGGTTTCCGACCGCCCACTTGTGTCCCGTAGGACCCGAGTTCTTGACACCTGTTCCGAGATCGAGCGCGCTAACCACAGGTGGGGAGATATGGGCCCCCCATTGATAATTACCTGATTTCAAAGTATTGTACTGGGGGCCACAGACTAGTTTGAGGTGTTTTTACTATCCTGTACTTATGCCATGCTTTACTGCTTTAATTACGATTGTGCGAGGTACTGCACACTGTACTGTTTAGGAGCGGGCCACGTTTCGCGGTGTCGACAGTCCCCGTTTGGGGATTTGCTGTCGTTCACAGCCGTTTGCCCAAACCCCAGTCCGTCTCGGAGACCGGCGACTTCGTTGCGGGTGTCGACTTGGTGGGGTGGCCCCCACGTACTTGCTTTGGGTCTGGGAACGTCGTGACTTAGGCCCCGCCGACATACCGATGGGTGTATGTTAACTGATCTGGCAAAAAGGGTCGAAGTGCCTGTGGATACTTTGGTGCACCCCTGCAGGGTTAAATCTTTTCGAGAAGCCGTGTCCGCGGTTATGGACGACTTGGAGCACAGTGTCTGATCATAGACAACTATAACTAAAGTTTACTGTTTTAAATTGACTTGTATCCGATATGATTAGTAATCAGCTTCACTACAACGGAATGGCTAAGTAAAAGTACCAACAACTGCTGGGTTTTGGGGTTATCTCCTGATAATTGTATCTGACTAGTAAGTGTTGCCACTATAACGGAATGGTTAATTAAAAGTGCCCACTGCTTACTTTATCAGGACGATTATCTAAACCTGACTAGTAATTGCTGCAACGATAACTGAATAAGTAAAACTGCCAACTGTGTGCGTGCCTCGGTTGACTTCCTCGTTTGGTCTCGAGGGGGAAACGCCAGGATGGGTTTGATTGATGATAGTATCAGGTTGGACCCGAATAGGTCTTTCTCACCCCTCTCTGATAGCCGCTAGTGTATCGAGTCTCTATAGGTTGTTTAGTGCTCGCTGCCGCTGCCGCTCAGTCCACCATACCTATGTAGGCGAGGGCCGCCGAATTCTAGCCTCGCCGTGTACTGGCCTCAGTACTGACGCTCCTCTTTTTCCTTTGCCCTTTGTCGGCACCCCTTTTGTTTAAGCAGGTTTTGAGATCGGCGTCGTTAGCAGGGTTACCCTTCCGGCTTGGCCTGGGCAGGGTTATGGACGCCATTGGTTAATCTTCAGGGCTCTTAGCCCCATTTGCTTCTTGTCCGTAGCTGGACGCTATATCGATTTCAAGGTGATTTGGATCTTTGTATATTATATCTGTATTCTTGACTCGTTGAGTCGCTGTTATATATATCTGTTCTGTGGGTCCCATCGAGGACTGTTGTGTAATGTTATTACTTCGTTTTCCACCCGCACGAAAGTGCCTGGTGGGCACCTTTGAATCGTTTCTATGCGGGTTTTGGCGAATTTTGCTCAAACTTGCATAGGTCCGATTCTGAGGGTGTTACACGAAGCCGGCGGTCCCGCTAGCCGGATAGAAGGCGGGGATCGGAGGGGCAGTGCCCCTCGCGGGTGTGGACAACCCCGATGGCGGAAGCCGACCGGTAGGGGAATGTCGTTCCACAACCTAAGTTGTTTGATCACGGAAATCAGATCTACCATTCCCTGAGTATAGTTGATCCAATCAACCTTGTACAAAACCGATCTATCTCATGATCGACCACCAAACAGCACATAGATCTCAACTACAGCCAACCGCATATCACATATGCAAGATCTCGAGCCTAAAACCAGAAGCTATCGCTCTGATACCACTGTTGGGCCACACAGAGATAAAACAAAACTTTTTCCTCTAACGTGGTGATCCAAAGGTCTAGCTGAGGTAGAAGGCCACGAGGTTTACCACTAGACGCGCGGTTGCGGATTACTAATGAAGCGCGTCAGTTGATGCAGTGCAGTCCTCACGATCCGATCGTCCTGGTGCTGATCGTATAGCACCTCTGTTGGTATCCACACATACAAGGAGGAGCACCGGCGGCGAACTTCTAGGTTCGTTACGGCTGCAGGACTACTGTCGAGCTAGGGTTTCCAACACATGGAATGACCTAACCGAACAACGATTAACCTTTCTAGGTTACGGTGCTCCACTATATATAGGGAGTGAACGTGGGCTCTGCTCGCGCGACCCATTCACTAAAGCCCATATAACACTAGTCACCATGAGTCCAACTCACTAACTAAGTCCTAATCCGGTTTAGATCCAACCCAACCAGATTATAGGTTCAGATCCAATCCGAACTTGCTCCCGCTCTTAAGTGTGTGACCCCGCAGGCTCATGGCTACTTGGACACGATTGGAGTCCGACTCTCAATTGATCAGTAGGTAGCGGCTCCTAGCAGAACGTGCCGAATCCCAAGTACCAAAGATTCATGACGACTTGCCTTTCCAATGCGACTTGCGTCCGAGTCCCTTTTGCCTCACGATATACCTTGTCAGACTATAGGCGAATATTTGTCATCCCTTAAATAGTCCGACTCTCTTCTTGATCCGAGATAAGTGATTCACCCGACTAACTCTTAGTCGATCGCCTCGGTTAATACTTAACCGAGTCGTGCATGGCCATGCTTTCCGAATCATATCTCACGAGAGGGCCCAGAGAATATCTGTCCAAGTGGAGGGGCAAAATCCCATCTTGGTTATTCACATCACACAGCTTGATTCTCAGTCGACCCGAACTCTGCCTTTATAACTGCCCAGTTACGAATCTTCGTTTGACAGAACCTAAGTCGGTGATCCTCTACTCGGACTATGCAACAACCTCAGGTCTAAGGATTACATTGATTGAGATATACAAATGACAACTAGTTCGTTGTACCTCAATATGGGTCAATCCGACTCGCTAAACTCTTTAGCCGAGTCTGTGTAAGTTGGAATAGCATCTCCATGCCCATGACAAGTGGAACCGAGTCATCAAGCCAACTTTCACATTCGTCTAAGTTGTGTGTCCAGCATAACCTCAATGACCAAGGATATTTAGTACAAACAACATGAATGCATAGTTCCACAACCGAATCACATATTCAATGATACACATCAGATGTTCATACAAGGACAACTTAATAACTTTATGAATACAGTGCGAAATATCATCATACATGATTGCCTCTAGGGCATATTCCCAACAAATGGGCCGGCCCAGTGTCACTCCGCAGCGCGCGGCTTAGCTGAAAGGGGGGTTCCACCAGTCAGTGGCTCAGAACACGCGAAGTGGTACGAGGCTGTGTGGTTCGTTGGATTAGAAGGAAGATCGACGGCTGGTTTTCGTCGTCGTCGATGAACATGTCACCGGCGAGCTCGAACCCTAGCGGCTCAGTGGGGGTGCATAGGGGGCATACGAGTGCTCCAGCAACGACGGCGAGGCGGGCAAACGAATGAGTGGTCGACGGCGAGCTCAGGGATGGTCGAGGCAGCTCTAGGGGTTGTCGAAATCAACGGCTCCCTTCTTCTCTAGAGGCGGCCTGCTCCGGCGGAATTCCGGCGAGCTGCTGCTCCTCGTGCTCCGGCTAGAGGGTGGAATGATCAGTGAGTTGAGGGGAGTGGAATGGTGTGCTTCAAACGGCTGCGGGTGCCTTCCTTTTATAGGCTCGACGCCGAGACCGAGAGGGATGGGAAGGCAACGGTGGCGACATGGCTACGGGCGGCTAGCGGCATGGCTGAGGTTGGCTGTCGACGGGCGGTCTCCTGGCAATGTTCTATATCTTAAATGCGCGCTTGGGGGCGGTGGCAATCCGTCAGGAATGTGCGGTGCTCTGCGCGGCAGAGGCGGCGTCTTCAACGGCGAGCGGTGGCTGTGAGGCACGGGGCGGAGAACTGGGGTATCTGGCGTGTTCCTGGGATCATGGCGAAGCGGTAGGCACGGGCTGTGGTCGAGGGGCGGCGTGTGCACGCGTGCAGGGTGGGGCGCTCTGGGGCGGGCTCGGCATGTCGCAGTGGCACTGGGCGCGCGGCGTTCCTGGTGGTCCATGGCTTGCACTGGCTTGGGGAGGGGATAGTGGGCGGCTGTGAGGTGCTAGATACCTCCCAGACAAGGTTGGAAAGGCTAGGGTGGCAGCTAGCTGGACGACGACAATAGGGTGGCATGGTGAGGCTCTGCCTGCTCACAATTTATGGAAAGGCAAGCTCACAGTGGTTCTAGATGTTTACAAATGAGCTAGATGATCTACTAAAGACTAGTTGCAACCAGAGAGGGAACAAGTTAGGCCCAATTTACTGCACACAATAGGGTTTGTGATTTGTTTGATTTGAGTCTGCAAGCTGTTTGATGAAATTGATGCAAGAAACATACTTTTGAATTTTGAAAAGATTTTTTGTGGGTGTGCTAGGCATGTGCTGAGGATTATGTGGGTGCTTGGGTTTTGAAAATTGAACTTGTTTGAGTGTTTTTTGAAATAGTGGGATCTTCCCATATGAGATAGATTCAATTTTAAACTGTCATTTAAATTTAGCATTTGAATGTTTTTGGATGATCACAAAGTGGGCCTTGGTACCTTATTATGAGTACTAACAAGTGGTGCAAAGATCCACAAATGTTTCTGTTAAGTCTTGAAAACTAGAGATAGCCAAAGTAGGCATGGGAGTTAATTTGGCCAAAGTGACCATTCACTTCATTTGTTTATTTTGAGTTCTTTGTCTTTGGGAAAAGTTTGGGGATTATATAGATGATGTTTATTTTACCTCAGAATCATTTGACAAGTAATGAAACACAGAACCATGGCAATTCAAAAGAATCCAAATTTTGAATACACACACATATGAATGCTTTCATATTTTTAGTTGGGCAAGTTTTTGTTAACCCTAATTTTGTTGATTAGAGTTTGATGATCCAGGTTTAATATTTTTGGGATGTTACACCATCCCAGCCCAACCTCGCCCATCTAGCCCAACAGCCCACCACTCTCCTCCACCCCTGCAGAAAACGATTCACACCGCAGTACTCACCCGCGCAATCACTAACGATCGGACCCCACCTCGTATTTCTCTCTCTCGCTGAACGCTAGGCCCCACCTGTCGGTCTTCGGTCTCACCCACCCCACGACCCGTTCCTCCCGAGCATTTCTGCGTTGAATTCGCGGGCTAAATTCATGATTAATGGCTCAGTGATTCTTGCCGCGACCATGCTTGTTAAAGCCGCCTCCCCCACCAGGCTGTGCTGATTTTGCCCGAGACCATGCTCTGGTACAACGAGCCTCCGCCCAAATTCCGGCACCACCAGCCACCACCTTGCCCCCTCGACCACTTGAGCCTACTCCCCACCTCCCTACGCACCTCTGGACACCAACCACTTGCCCGCGCGTGCCCCTATCGTCGACAACATCTTCGCCTGAACGCCATCGTCTCCTTCCACAACTCCGGCGAGTTCTCCCCGTAAGCCCCGATCGCCCCTTCTCTCTAAATGGTACTCCTGCAGTCACCATCCCCGTGCGCATCTAACGCCCCCATTTTCTTGCTTTGGCATGGTCCGTAGCCTCTCCAACGTCGACTACCGTGCGAACCCGTCGTCAGCAACCACTTGGGCGAGAGATTGCCGACCTGTCCGTGCGCCCCTATCCCTGCGATGACAACCTTGAGCTTCAGCACGACGAGGCGAACTCGGTGAGCTATTCCTCCCTCTTCCGCGCTTCCTGTATCGCCAGCACCATCCTCGTCTGACCGCGTCGCCGCTAGCCGCCGCCGCAGCGCCACTAGTTCATGGTCAGTACGATGATGACCGTTAGATCCTGATCCAGCGGATAGGATAGATTGACTAACTGAAGGGGTACGATTGATTCTGTGTCGCACGATCTGTATTAAATCCAACGCTCCACGTAGCGCGATCCTCACAAATCAGTATCAGAGAATCAGAACATGACGCGTGGCCAGAGTGTTGTTTTAAAAACAGAAATTAATCTATTATATGTTTTATTTTGTAAAATTCATAATTTTTGATTCACACGTCCAAATTTTACAAATTTTATATCAATGGAATCGGCAAAAAGAGTAATTTCCAACCATGCCAATTGTTTAATGAATTTCTTCTGTAAAGTTGGTTGTTTTTGCAGAAACATGTGTAGGCCTATTTTGTTTATAAAATTTATTCTAAAAATGTTTTTAAAGTAAAATCTTTTGTAAATAGATTTTTTTGAACCTAATTACCATAGAAACCAAATTTTGGAATTAAAAACATATTTTTTGATGCTAAGGAATAAATATTTGAATAAAAGCATTTCTAGATAAATGAAAATGTTGAATATGATTTAAAAATGCTTTTTGAGTAAAACCTTTTGAAAATCGTTTGAATTAAACTCTCTGACACTAAACACCAAGTTTTATGATTTAAAAATATATTTGGTGAACCCTATAAAATTATTACTTTGCTTAAAGGCATTTCCAACAAAATAAAATATTGCTTTGGTATAAAAAATGGTTTATAGGTAAAACCTTTTGCAAATGGTTTTAAATTAAAACACTTGACCTTAAAACACTAACATTTGTGTTTAAAAATAGATTTGGCAAACACTAGAAATTATTACTTGATTTAAATCATTTCTAGCAAAACAAAAATGATTTAAAGAGGCCATTTTCACTAACTTGTTATCAAATGGTTTTGCCACATTTATAAATGACCCATAGGTGTTTTATAATGTTTATAACCTATTAGAAACCACTTTTCCAAATGAAAAAAATCTTTGGCATGCTTGCATGCATTGCTTTGTTCTTTTTATTCTATGTGATGAAATTGCTTGAATGGTAGATTGAATTTGTGCCTTGATTGAATTGTAGTGAAATTTGAGGAGTGTGACTATTACAAGATCAAGGAGTGAACTTATATTCTCTACCAAAAAGGCAAGTGGTTCTTCATACTTTTTTCCTATTATTTTCACTATGCATTAGTGATATTTCTAAGTAGGACTTGCAAGGAATTTTCTAAGTATAAACTATGCCATGGGAAATCCTAGTAGATGAAACCTTAGTAGAATTTTCCTAAGATAAGATTCCCACTACTATCATGCTTACCTTAGCTAGTATAAAAAAAGGTGGATTATATTCATGCTATGGAATATTTCTAAGTCAAGGACTTGTGTTTTGTTTAATAAAACAACTATGTGAATGAATCACCTTGGTGGAATGGTATTGCTTGGATGGATTTTTGTTGAGTGGTTACACAAGGCCAGGGGACTGGTGAACCTTGTGTATCTCACTTGTGTAATGCCACCTAGGAACAAAGAGATTTGAGATGTCAAATGTTGAGAAGCTTCAAGTGCAGCCACTTGGCATTATGGGCTCTGCCTGGATCATATATGTTGTAATAACTTAGCCAAATGGACAGTTGGTGGTCAGGGATGATAGGTTTGGAACGCATACATTCTGGTCTAAGGGAAGGCTTCTGAAAGATCTTGTCTCGATGCATGTCGAGTCTTGTGGGGAAAGTGCACCACCTCTCGAGAGAGTAAAATCTAAGTATTTAGCTGTGTCCCCGGTAATGGACAATTTTGAGCATCAAGACATGGAAGCTATCAAGATTCTCCTCATCCCAATTTCTAAGTTAAAAACTTGTGGTTGAACAAGGGTAAAGGATCTTCAATCAAGGATTGGTAGATGCCTTGGGTGATTCTGACAAACAAAAACTTAGTGTTTTCAAATGATAAGGAAAATCTATTTTGAGCAAAGCAAGCCTAAGCTCCACTTAGCCAAATGCATATAGATGATAGTTACCACTATGCTACCATAGTATCACTTGCCAATACAATTCAAATGTATTGACCCTTGTGGCTGTAACTTATTATGTTGCAGGTTTGTTTGATGTTAGTGAAGTGTGTTGATTAGGATTACAAGTCTACAACCAACATGTTTGCCTGTGGCACTTTGAAGATGAAGGACTCCATGCTATATAGTTATTTCTGCTGCATTGTAATGAGATAGCCAAATGAGCTATGTAAGATGTAATGAATTATTTTATTCCTGGTTATAAAGTTGTATTATGACCTTTGTTTCTTGATATTACATCTTAACTGTGGATGCTAGCTATTGATCCAGGGACTAGCATTGTAAACACAGGGATATCTACCTTATTAAAGGTTGGGACCTCTATAGATGGGATGAAGCGGCCCGGGCTAACCTTACATGACATCGTTCATAAGACTTGCTCCACACTTAACATGCAACTTGTATTGCATAAGTGGCTTTGCGGGTGTCTGTCTCTCCCATCATAGTATAGATTCAATTTACAACGGGCACTTGATAGTTCAAGTATCAACGTTGTGGTTCTTATTCGTAAGTTAGAATGCCACTTATTGAAAGCCCCAAACCACGTAAAATATGCAAAGAAAATTAGAGGCGTCTAACTTTGTTTTGCAGGGGTGTGCTATGATGTGATATGGCCATGATTTTGATTATATGTGATGTATGCAATGTTCCTTATTGTAAGTCGGCAACCCGTAGGATGCATATGGTTGTCTTTTAATTCCGTTAAGACCTGCGTGTCTATTATTTAAAGTAGTTGTAATAGTTGATGCTGGTGGATGACAACCATGGAGCGGCGCCATTGACCTTGACGCAATGCCGATGATGATGGAGATCATGTTCGTGCTTGAAGATGGAGATCATAAGCACAAGAAGAAAGGCCATATCATATCACATATTATGAATTGCATGTGATGTTAATCCTTTTATGCATCTTGTATTGCTTAGTTCGTGATGGTAGCATTATAAGATGATCCCACTCACAAATATCAAGTTATAAAGTGTTCATCCTTAGTAAGCAACATTGCTAAAGCTCGTTGTTTCGAAGCACCACGTGATAATCGGGTGTGTTAGATTCTGCGAGTGTATACAATGAGAGCAAGCCAGATTTTCTCATGCGGAAGCTAAGGTTTGATCTTGATGAGCCTAGAATGTACAGACATGGTCTCGGAACACAGATCACCGAAAGGTAAAGCATGAGTCATATAGTAGATATGATGAACATGTTGATTGTTCACCATTAAAGCTACATCAACTCTTGTGATGATCGGTTTTGATGTGGTGGATTTGGTTCGTGTGATCACTAAAACAATGTGAGGGATATTGTTTTGAGTGGGAGTTCACCTAGATTAATTTAACTATTAATTAGAACTCGGTTTGTCATAAACTTAGTCTAAACTATTGCAAATATGTTATGGATCAATGGCGGCCCCCACCATCAATTTTAATACGTTCCTAGAGAAAGAAAAGTTCAAAAACAATGGAAGCAACTTCGCGGATTGGCTCCACAACTTGAGGATTGTCCTCAATGCTGGTAATTTGACCTATGTACTGGTTACATCGCTAGGTGACCCACCTACAGCTGATGCTACCAATAAGGTGAAGAATGTTTTCCTCACGTGGAAGAATCAGTACTCCATAGTTCAGTGTGCTGTCTTGTATGGTTTAGAATCAGAGCTTCGGAAAAGGTTTGAGAACCATGACCCACATGATATTGTCCGTGAACTCAAAATGATATTTGAGGCTCACGCGACAGTTGTGAGTTATGAGGCTTCTGAAAAGTAGTCTTTAACTGCACGATGGAAGAGGGCAGCTCCATCAGTGAGCACGTGCTTAAGATGTCTAGGCACGCAAGCAAGCTTCAAAACTTGGGTATAGTGATTCATAATGCTTTGGGGATTCACCATGTCCTCCAATCACTACCACCAAGTTACAAGAACTTTGTGATGAACTACAATATGCAAAACATGGAGAAGTCGTTGCCAGAACTCTTCTCCATGTTAAAGTCTGCAGAAGTGGAGATCAAGAAAGAGCACCAAGTGTTGATGGTCAATAAGACCACCAAATTCAAGAAGCAAGGGAAGTCTAAGAAAAAGGGAAACTTCAAGAAGGGCGGTAAGAAAGTTGCCGCACCGGCAAAGAAGACCAAGGCTGGGCCTAAGCCTGATACTGAGTGCTTTTACTGCAAGGGAGAAGGTCACTGGAAGCGGAATTTCCCTAAGTACTTGGCGGATTTGAAGAACAACAACATCAAGAAGAAAGGTATATCAGATATACATGTTATTGATGTGTATCTCACTAGTACTCATAATAGTGCCCAGGTATTTTATACTGGTTCGGTTGCTTATATTTTTAACTCAAAACAAGTGCTACAGAATAGACGGAAACTAGCGAAGAACAAGGTGACGATGCACGTTGGGAATGGATCAAATGTTGATGTGATCTCGGTCGGCATGCTACCTCTTCATCTACCATCGGGATTAGTTTTATACTTAAATAATTGTTATTTGGTGCCTGCGTTGAGCATGAACATTATATCCGGATCATGTTTATTGCGAGACGGTTACTTGTTTAAGTCTGAGAATAATGGTTGTTCGATTTATATGAGTAATATATTTTATGCACATGAACCTTTGATAGATGGTCTATTCTTGTTGAATCTCGATTGTAGTAATACACATATTAATAACATTGAAGCTAAACGTTTGAAATTGAGCGATAACTCGACCTATATGTGGCACTGTCGTCTTGGTCACATTGGAGTGAAGCGTATGAAGAAACTCCATTCTGATGGACTTCTTGGAACACTTTTACAAAGCCACTCCCGCAGCCAGCGCATTAGGAGCACGCAAGAGCAATAGGTATTAGATACAATCTAGATTGACTCTAGTGCAAGTGGGAGACTGAAGGAAATATGCCCTAGATACAATCATAGAGATGATTATATTTCTTATGTATCCATAAGTTATTGTATTCTTCCTTGAATATCCATATCAGGAAACTTGTATTGATTGGCAATTATGTGAATTGTTTGTGAAAATCTTTACTTCTATGGTTATTTAATAGTTGTCCCTAGTCGGAGTTCATGTGAGGACACATGTGAATATTAGACTAGCACATCGATTGGTTGATGACTATGTTTCGCAAGTCATAGACATGGAGATGTCAAACCAATGATGTGGACACATGTTATGAACTTGGGGTTGGACTGACCCAACTTGAGACTGACAATTAGTTGCAGCTCTCTCTCTACACATCGTGTATGCTTTGTCCTTAGACCTGAGATTGTCGCATGTACTTGAGATGTGGATCGACCTACTTTGGGGCTATCAGACGCTACTCTGTAACTGGGTAGTTATAAAGGTAGCTTTCGGGTTTGTCCTGAAGCATGCTGCAAGGCATGGTCAATCAAGATGGGATTTGCCCCTCTCTACTTGAGAGAGATATCTTTGGGCCCCTCGAGTGATCGGATCTATAAATGCATGGCCGTGCTACATATGGTTAAGATTTAACCTATTAAATGGATTTTGAATCACAGTATCGAGAAAGGGAGGTCAGCTTGGAGCTAGACCAAATATCATGAGGCAAAGGGAAAGACATGTACTAAACCTTGTGATGGTTCGTCTAATATGATCTTTGTATGCGTTTAGGAGTTGGCACGTCTTGCTAGAGTCCGCTACCAACTATTGACAGAATACGTGTATTCGTGTCATGTCTATACATATATGAACCTATAGGGTCACACACACTTAAGGGGATGGAAGCCTAATGAGGATTTGGTCCGAATTAGACCAGGCTTAGGCTACTAATGGGCTGCTAATGTAGATGCCCACTAGGGACGCCTATATAAGAGAGGGTGGGGCGAGCTGACCAGGGTTAGACCATTCCACCCAGCCGCCACTCCTCACGCCTAGTAGTATGGTGTCTGACGCTTTCACCCTGTACGTGTGGATACCTCGGAGGCGCTGCATCTGTAGCGCTTGGACGAGCCATGCAAGGGGCGCTGCTCGTGGGACGAGAACGAGGAGGAGACGTAGATCGTCTACACTGCCTCGACGCGCTTCATCAAGTTCCGCAATTGCGCGTCTAGTGGTAATCCCGTGATCTATGACAATAGTAATCCTGGTTTACGTGGTAGAATTTTTTTGATTTGCGCTAGTGTAGCCTACCCATATCCCTTTAGTGGTATCAGAGCCGATGCTGTTCATTTATAGGTTCATGATGTTTGCATATGGTTATATGTAGATTGATATGAATGATGTGATCATTTATATTGTGGTGGTTCAGGATTGATCTATGATCTTGCTTTCCGTGATCGTGATTCTGAGGTAGTCGAACGAATTACCCCTACCGGTCGGTTTCCGCCATCGGGGTAGACAGTGACACATAAATCCTGTTGAATCATGTGAAGATCAATATGATTGATCGAATCGGAACCTAGATCTAAAATAGATGTACCATGATCAAAGGAGTTTGATCAGATCGAAAAAACATACGGTTTATGGTAAATTTGATTTGCCGATCAAAATCCTTAAAGAAAATTGTGTAGATACCGCGAGGGGCGCTGCCCCTTCGAACCCCGCAGGGGGATACCCCCTAAACCCCCTAGTCATAGCACTTTTTTGTTAAGGTAACTAGGTGTTGCGAGGTCACATGATCCGTTAGAATGTGATTCTATGCATAACTTGTTTTTGCAGGATGTATGTGATCAGTATGGCCCATATATGTATGTGATGCATGTATGAAATTTATCATGACCTGCGTGTCGTGAGTAGGGCAACATGGCTGGAGCCATGTGTGTTGTCAATTATTGTAATGGCATGCGTGCCAACTTGTGATGATCCCAATTCTATGTAATTTTGACTACTAGCTGTTAGGGTTAATATCTTGTATTAGTTCTTGGAGGACTCATCACTTGGAGGATGGCTCGCATGGAACATGAAGATGGAGATCATCATGGTGGACAGGTTTTATGGCGATAGAGATCACCATGAGAAAATGGGCCATACTGTGTCACAACTATGTGAATACTATTATTATGCGTGTTTACTCTATGCATGCTTAGATGATAGAAGTAGAACGATCCCTCACAAAGTTTAAGTTAAACCATGCCCTCCCAACCAAACCTTGCACCATCCTATGCCCTGAGCAATCGTTGGTGGGCCTATGAAATTAAGGTGCCGTGGTTTTCCTTGGCTGGATGGGTTTGTATCGGATACCTACACGCATAAGGGTTGGTGAGCTTGACAATGTCATCTTAACAGTTAAGGACCTTGGGGCATAAAGGTTGGGCGCCTAGTTTTGACATAGAGATGTCACCCAACAACAAGAGTCATATGTGATATGATTAGAAAGTGTTGCTTACCGATTTACCTTGTCTTCTAGCAGTGATGCTAAAGATCACTAGTCGATTTGTTAATTGTGGATCTTGAATCACTTAGTATCAATAGAGGGATATTGATTTAAGTGGTAGTATATGCTATTAAATTGTTTAATATGTTTTACTCTTTCATGGTTACATGGCTTAGTATTTTTCATGTTTTCTATTGTAGATCAATGGCACCGAACACTGCATCACCTTTTTCTTTGTGTTCGATTCTTGACAAAGATAAACTTAATGGAACAAACTATTCGTACTGGGTTCGTGACCTAAGAATTGTTCTTAGGTCTGATAAAAAGGAAACGGTTCTGGATACCCCAATCCCCGATGAACCTGCTGATAATGCATCTTCTGCCCTAATGAATGCCTACAAGAGAGCATGTGATGATTCTCTTGAGGTTAGTTGTCTTATGCTTGCATTCATGGAACCTGAACTTCAAAAGAAGTTTGAGGATCAGGATGCGTATGATATGATCGTTGCGCTTAAGGACATGTTCCGATATCAGTCAAGGACTGAGAGGTACAATTTTTCCAAGTCCTTTGTTGAATGCAAGCTAGCAGAGGGAGTAGCTGTAGGCCCCCATGTGATCAAAATGGTTGGTTACAGTCAGACTTTGGAAAAGCTTGGTTTTCCACTAGGCCAAGAGTTGGCTACTGACTTCATTTTGGCATCTCTTCCATCCAGCTATGGGCAGTTCATTTCGAACTACCATATGCATGGGGTGGAGAAGGGCCTTAATGAGTTATGCGGGATGCTAAAAGCAACAGAAAGTGACATGAAGTAGTGTATAGGGCATATCCATGTGATGGCTGTGCAGAACAAGCCTAGCTTTCAGAAAAATGGTACTTCTTGGAAGAAGAAGGGCAAGGCTAAGGATACGATCCCTAAGCCTGCACCCAAGAAAAAGGCTGGACCTATAGAAGACACTGAGTGCTTCTTTTGTCATGAACATGGCCACTGGAAGAAAAACTGCAGCAAGTACCAGGCTTCTTTGAAGAAGAGTGGAAGTAAGAGTACTTCACACTCACGTACGCTTGTTGTAAATGTTGTGGACATTCTTCTCGCTGATTCCTATGTTAACTCTTGGGTATTTGATACCGGATCGGTTTCTCATATTTGGAATTCGATGGAGGGGCTAATAAGGACTAGAGAAGTGCAGAAAGGCGAAGTGGATTTTCGCGTCGGAAATAAAGCAAGGGTTGCTGCATTGTTCGTCGGCGTCATGCAACTTCACCTTCCGTCAGGATTTATTATCGAGTTGAATAATTGTTATTACATTCCTAGTATGGGTCGAAACATTTTATCACCTTCATGTTTGATGAGGGATGGTTATTCATTCGCGAGTGCAAACAATGGTTGTGTAATCTCTAAGAATGATATGTTTATGGCTGATGCTCCCATTGTGAATGGGTTATTTATTTTAAATCTTGATGATGCATCTGTTTACAATGTTAGTGCTAAAAGGCTTTTGCCTAATGATTTGAGTCCTACCTATTTATGGCATTGTCGTTTGGGGCATATAAGTGAAAAGCGCATGAAGAAGCTCCATGGTGATGGTCTTCCAACTTCATTTGATTTTGAATTATACGAGACATGTCAAGCTTGTTTACTTGGAAAGATGACCAAAACGCCTTTTTTGGGTTTACCCGAGAGAGCGACAGACTTGTTGGAACTCATACAGACTGATGTGTGTGTACCAATGAGCACGAAAGCAAGAGGAGGATATCACTACTTCATTACTTTCACTGATGATTTCAGTAGATATGGTTATGTCTATTTGATGAAGCATAAGTCTGAAACTTTTGAAAAGTTCAAGGAGTTTCAGAATGAGGTAGAGAATCAACGTGGCAAGAAAATAAAGGCCTTGTGATCTGATCGCGAAGGTGAATATTTGAGTCACGAATTTAGCAATCATCTTAAGAGTTGCGGAATTATTCCACAGCTCACGCCGCCCGGAACGCCTCAAAAAATGGGGTCTCTGAACGGCGCAATCGAAGTTTGTTGGACATGGTTCGATCAATGATGAGCTAGTCGGATTTACCATTATCATTTTGGGGTTATGCTCTAGAAACGGCAGCTTTCACACTTAACAGGGTACCATCTAAATCCATAGTTAAGACACCATATGAGATGTGGACTGGAAAGAATCCCAGTTTGTCTTTTCTAAAGAATTGGGGATGTGATGCATTTGTCAAGCGACTTCAGTCGGACAAGCTAACACCCAAATCGGATAAGTGCATTTTCATGGGATATTCGAGGGAAACCTTAGGGTATTACTTCTACAACCGAGAAGAGTGCAAAGTGTTTCTCGCTCGTAGCGGTGTTTTCCTAGAGAAAGAGTTTCTCACAAAGGGAACGAGTGGAAGGTCGGTGCGACTTGAAGAAGTTCAAGATGAGCCAGTTAGGGATGCTTCTACAAGTGATGCTATTGTAGCAGACCAAGTTGAGGAACCCGTGGCAATAGAAGCACCACAACCACGAAGATCGGCGAGGCTCCGCGAAACGCGGGAATTATTATTGGTAGACAATGATGAGCTTGTGTCATATGCAAAAGCGATGGTGGACCCAGACTCTGAGAAATGGCTGATCGCCATGAGATTCGAGATAGAGTCCATGGGAGACAATCAAGTTTGGAACTTGGTTGACCTGCCTGATGGTTTTAAAGCCATCGAGTGCAAATGGATCTATAAGAAGAAGATTGATATGGATGGAAATGTTCACATCCATAAAGCACGACTTGTTGCAAAAAGTTTTCGACAAGTTCAAGGAGGTGACTACGACGAGACTTTCTCGCCTGTAGTGATGCTTAAATCTATACAGATCATTCTAGCCATTGCTGCACATTTTGACTATGAAATATGGCAGATGGATGTCAAGACGTCTTTCGTAAATGGAATACTAACTGAGGACGTGTATATGATGCAGCCCGAAGGTATTGTCGATCCAAACAATGCTAGAAAGGTATGCAAACTTCTAAAGTCCATTTATGGGCTGAAGCAATCATCTAGGAGTTGGAATATTCGATTTGCTGAAGTTGTAAAGGAGTTTGGCTTCATCAAAAATGAACAAGAACCTTGTGTTTACAAGAAAGAAAGTGGGAGAGCGCCGGTATTTCTAATCTTATATGTAGATGACATATTACTGATTGGAAATGACATTCCTATGCTCGAGTCTGTTAAGACCTCGTTGAAAAATAGTTTTCCGATGAAGGATTTAGGAGAAGCAGCATATATTCTGGGTATCAAGATCTATAGAGATAGATCAAGAAGGCTAATTGGATTAAGCCAGAGTACATACATTGACAAAGTGATGAAACGGTTCAGCATGGAAGAGGCTAAGAAGGGGTTCTTGCCCATGTCTCACGGCATTATACTCAGCAAGACTCAGTGTCCTTCGACTACTGATGAGCGCGAGCGCATGAGTAGGGTTCCATATGCTTCGGCTATTGGATCCATCATGTATGCAATGATATGTAATCGCCCAGATGTTTCCTATGCGCTAAGTGTTATGAGCAGATATCAGGCTGATCCAGGTGAAGGTCACTGGACAGCGGTAAAGAATATCCTTAAGTACTTGAGAAGGACTAAGGATGTGTTCCTAGTATATGGAGGTGATGATGAACTCAGTGTAAGGGGTTACACAGATACGCGTTACCTTAATGACTCAGATGATTCCAGATCGCAATCTGGTTATGTGTTTGTCATGAATGGTGGTGCTAGGAGTTGGAAAAGTTCCAAGCAAGATACGGTGGCCTCCTCTTCAACAGAAGCTGAATATATTGCCGCCTCGTAGGATGCAAAGGAAGTTGTTTGGATTAGGAATTTCCTGATCGCTCTTGGTGTGGTTCAGGGTGTGTCCAATCCCATGGATGTTTATCGTGACAACAATGGTGCTATTGCGCAAGCCAAGGAACCTATACAGCACCATAAGAACAAACATATTGGCATGCGTTACCATCAGATTCGTGAGTTTGTTGAGGATGGTAGTGTCATGATATGCAAAATACATACGGACTCAAATGTTGCTGATCCTTTTACAAAGCCACTCCCGCAGCCAGCACATCAGGTGCACGCAAGAGCAATAGGTATTAAATCTAGATGACTCTAGTGCAAGTGGGAGACTGAAGGAAATATGCCCTAGAGACAATCATAGAGATGATTATATTTCTTATGTATCCATGGTTATTGTATTGTTCCTTGAATATCCATATCAGGCAACTTGTATTGATTGGCAATTATGTGAATTGTTTGTGAAACTCTTTACTTCTATGGTTATTTAATAGTTGTCCCTAGTCGGAGTTCATGTGAGGACACATGTGAATATTAGACTAGCACATCGATTGGTTGATGACTATGTTTTGCAAGTCATAGACATGTAGATGTCAAACCAATGATGTGAACACATGTTATGAACATGGGGTTGGACTGACCTAACTTGAGACTGGCAATTAGTTGCAGCTCTCTCTCTACACATCGTGTACGTTTTGTCCTAAGACCTGAGATTGTCGCATGTACTTGAGATGTGGATCGACCTACTTTGGGGCTATCAGACGCTACTCCGTAATTGGGTAGTTATAAAGGTAGCTTTCGGGTTTGTCCTGAAGCATGCTGCAAGGCATGGTCAATCATGATGGGATTTGCCCCTCTCTACTTGAGAGGGATATCTCTGGGCCCCTCGAGTGATCGGATCTAGAAATGCATGGCCGTGCTACATATGGTTAAGATTTAACCTAGTAAAGGGATTATGAATCACAGTATCGAGAAAGGAAGGTCAGCTTGGATCTAGACCATATATCGTGAGGCAAAGGGAAAGACATGTACTAAAACTTGTGATGGTTCGTCCGATATGATCTTTGTATGCGTTTAGGAGTTGGCACGCCTTGCTAGAGGTCGCTACCAACTATTGACAGAATAAGTGTATTCGTGTCATGTCTATACGTATATGAACCTATAGGGTCACACACTTAAGGGGCAGGAAGCCTAATGAGGATTTGATCTGAATTTGACCAGGCTTAGGCTACTAATGGGTTGCTAATGTAGAATCCCACTAGGGACGCCTATATAAGAGAGGGTGGGGCGAGCTGACCAGGGTTAGACTATTCCACCTAGCCGCCACTCCTCACGCCTATGTTGCACGCGTGGACCTAACAGTCCGGCGTTTGACGCTTCCACCCTGTACGTGTGGATACCTCGGAGGATCTGCATCTGTAGCGCTTGGACGAGCCGCGCAAGGGGAGCTGCTCGTGGGAAGATAACAAGGAGTAGACATAGATCGTATGCACTGCCTCGACGCGCTTCATCAAGTTCCGCAACTGCGCATCCAGTGGTAATCCCGTGATCTATGAGAACAGTAATCCTGGTTTACGTGGTAGAATTATTTTGATTTGCGCTAGTGTAGCCTACTGGTAACCCTTCACGAGTTTGGCGAGCATTTGAAGAAATGCAGAATACTTTTACAATTGACATCGCCGGTAACACCACAACGTAATGGGGTGTCCGAATGTTGTAATCAAACTCTCTTAGATATGGTTCGTTCTATGATGTCACTTACATATTTACCGGTATCGTTTTGGGGTTATGCATTAGAAACAGCCGCATTCACTTTAAATAGGGCACCATCTAAATTCGTTGAAACAACACCGTATGAATTATGGTTTAGGAATAAACCTAAATTGTCTTTCCTTAAAGTTTGGGGTTGCGAAGCTTATGTAAAGAAGTTACAGCCCGACAAGCTTGAACCCAAAGCGAAAAAATGCGTCTTCATAGGATACCCGAAGGAAACTATTGGGTATACCTTCTATCATAGATCTGAGGGAAAAATCTTCGTTGCCAATAATGGATCCTTTCTAGAGAAGGAGTTTCTCTCGAAAGAAGTGACTGGAAGAAAAGTAGAACTCGACGAGGTTATTGAACCTTCTCTCGGACTTGAGAGTAGAGCAGCATCGGAAGTGGATCCTGTGGCGCCTACACCAATAAGATAGGAAGCTAATGATGTTGATCATGAAACTTCGATGAAGTTACTACGGAACCTCGCAGGTTAACAAGAACTCGTACCGATGACCCTGCAACATATGAGGAAGCAATGATGAGCCCAGATTCCAATAAATGGTAAGAAGCCATGAAATCTGAGATTGTACCCATGTACGAAAACCAAGTATGGACTTTGCTAGACTTACCGGATGGCCGGAAGGCTAGATTTTCAAGAAGAAAACGGATGCTGATAGTAGTGTTACTGTTTATAAAGGTTGACTTGTTACAAAAGGGTTTCGACAAATTCAAGGAGTTGACTATGATGATACTTTCTCACCAGTAGCGAAGCTAAAGTCTGTGAGGATTTTGTTTGCAATCGCTGCATATTATGATTATGATATATGGCAGATGGTTGTCAAAACGTTGTTCCGCAATGGAGACATCGATGAACAGTTGTATATGTTACAACCCAAAGGTTTTGTCGATCCGAAAGATGCTAACAAGGTATGCAAACTTCAACGGTCCATTTATGGATTGAAGCAAGCATCCCGAAGTTGGAATCAACGTTTTGATAAGGTATTTAAAGCTTTGGTTTTATACAAACTTATGGAGAAGCTTGTATTTGCAAGAAAGTGAGTGGGAGCTCTATAGCATTCCTAATACTATATGCAGATGACATATTGTTGATTGGGAATAATGTAGACCTTCTTAATAGTGTCAAGGATTATTTGAATAATAGTTTTTCAATGAAAGATCTTGGCGAAGCAGCTTACATATTAGGCATAAAGATTTATAAATATAGATCAAGGCGCATAATATCATTGTCACAGAGTACATATTTGGACATATTTTGGAATGGAAGATAGCAAGAAAGGGTTCTTTCCCAATACAACCTTGAGTAAAACTCAAAGTCCTGCAATGGCAGAAGATAGAGAAAGGATGAGTAAGAATCCTTATGCCTCAGCCATAGGATTTCTCATGTATGCCATGCTATGTACTAGACCCGACATTGCATATGCTGTTAGTTTGACTAGCAGATATCAAAGTGATCCAGGAGTGGATCATTGGACAGTAGTCAAAAACATCCTTAAGTACTTGAGAAGGACTAAGGATATGGTTCTTTCTTATGGAGGTGATGAACAACTCGTTGTTCATGGTTACACCGATGCTAGTTGGAACACCGATCCGGATGATTCTAAATCTCAATCTGGATACGTATTTACTTTGAATGGTGCAGCAGTTAGCTGGAGGAGTGCAAAGCAAAGCGTTGTGGCAAGATCTTCAACTGAATCGGAATACATAACTTCTTCAGAGGCTTCACAAGAGGCGATATGGATGAAGGATGTAAGATCCCTCCCTATTAAAGGTAAGGATCCCTGTGATTGCAATGCTAGTCCCTGGATCAATGCTAGCATCCACAGTTTAAGATGAAGTACACAGAAACAAACGTCATTATTACATATCATTCCAGAGACAAACATAGTCTTTTACAACTCCACGGCCATAGGCCTAATACAAGAGTTTAACCATAACAATATAAATAAGTCTTCATCTTCATGTGCCACTGGCAAGCATGTTGAGTGTAGACTCATAACCCCTAATCATCATCAGAATAACCTGCAACATCACAAGTTACAGCCACAGTGGGTCAATACATTGGAATAGTATTGGCAAGTCATACATTAGTAGAATATTAACATCTAGTTACTATATGAATTTAGATAAGTGTAGTTTAGGCTTGCTTTGCTCAAAATAGGTTTTACCTATCAGTTGAAAACACTAAGTTTTTCTTTGACAAAACTTTCCCAAGGAACCACCAATAGAAATTGGTGAACCTTCACCCTTGTTCAACCACAAGTTTTAACTTAGAAAATTGGGATGAGGAGATTCTTGATAGCTTCCATGTCTTGATGCTCAAGTTGTCCAATACCAGGGACATGGCTAAGTACTTAGATTCTTCCATCTCTAGAGGTTGTGCACTTTACCCATAAGACTTGATTTTCACCAAGACAGGACCTTTCAGAAGCCTTCCCTTAGACCAAATGGACGCGCTCCAAACCTATCATCTCACTACCACCAACTGTCCAAATGGCTAACTTATTGCAACCTATGCGATCCAGGTAGAGCCCATAATGCCATGTGGCTGCACTAGAAGCTTCTTAACATTTGGCATCTCAAATCCCTTTGTTTCTGGGTGGCTTTCCACAAGTGTGATACACAAGGTAAACCATAGAAATGGGCCTTGTGTAACCACTCAACACAAACCATTCTTTCCATTCCAACCAGGTGTTTCATTCACTTCGTTGTTTTATTAGGAAAAACTCAAGTCAAAGACTTAGAATATTTCTCATAGCATGAATATATAATCCACCCTTGGTTGCTACTAGCTAGGCTAATCATGGCAATAGAAAGTATCTAAACTTAGAGGAAATTCTAACATTGCTACAACTACTAGGATTTCCCAAGCATAGCATATAGATACTTAGAAAAATAATCATGCAACTCCTATACAAAATATTTCTAATGCATAGGTAAAAATATAGGGATAAAACATGAAGCACCACTTGCCTTGGTAGTTTGGGGAGTAGCAACAATCTTCACAACCACAATCACTATTAGCACCAAAATCTACATATAAAATAGTGGCACCAAAATCAAATAACAAAATATACAAGCAAAAATATATGAATGCATGCAAAATGCCATGTGATGATTTTATACACCAAAGAATACAAGCATAAAGTAATGAATCATAAACAAGACTAAGACACACTAAATAAACTTTATTTGATCTTTAAATCATTTTTCAAATAATTTCTATAGTCAAAATAATCCTATAAATGTCTCTACAAAAATAATCAATTTTACAGAAGAAAAACATTAAACACATTGCATAAACAGATAGCATTCTTTCTTCTGATTCCAATGATATAAAATTTGTAAAATTTGAATGTGTGGATCAAAAGTTATGAATTTTGCAAGTTTGAATCACTAATAGATCTAATTTCAGATTTTAAATCAAACCTACAAACACGCGACGCTTTCTGATTCGTCGATACCGCTTCGTGTGGATCGATCAACGAGAGCCGTTAGATTTAAGTGGTAGCGCACGGTCAGATCTGTGCGTAACGGTTCGAGTAAGTGATCTAATCCTGAGCCTCAAATCTAGATCTAACGGTTGCGAAGCTTGTGACCAAAGATTGGCGGCGCAGCTGGGTGCTGGCGGCGGCAGCGCTGCTGGCGGCGATGGTCCGGCGAATACAGGAGGGGCTGGAGTGTGTGGTGTGGCTTACCGGACTCGCAAGATCACGAGGAAGCTCAACGTGGCAGTAGCTTGTCGAGGGGCGCATGGACACAGCGGCAGGACCTCGTCGGAGTTGCTGGCGGCGTCGGGTGTTTGCGGATGGAGTTGTTTCCGACGATGTAGACCACCCTAGCATGAACCAGTGGTGTCAGAGGATGCGCAAGGTTGTGGCGAACACGATAGGGTCAAAGAGGAAACAAGGGGCGCTCAGAGGTTACCAGTATTCCTCGTCGGAGTTGAGCGGCGGCTCTGTTGTTTGCAGAGATGGACGGAGGCGACGTCCTGGTGCAATATAGAACAAACAAATGGCATGAGGTGATGCGCAGAAGCCTGTCGTACACGCTCGCATGAACCAGAGATGAAGAGGGGCGTTGTGCTCACCGAAATGCGTCGCCGGAGGCGCTCGGTACTGCGGCGGTGCAAGTGGAATTTTTGCAGCCTGGTGGCAGAGAAGAGGCACTGAGTGAGGGGAAAGATGCGGAGAGGGGAGGAGATTAAGTAGACGGAGCGGGGGCGAGGATCACGCACGCAATCAATAGCAATTAACTGGATTTAAACGCGGCATTGAAGGTGGTAATGGTGGCGTCGACGGGGTCGGGGGGTGCGTGGTTTGGGGACGATGACCGCGTGGCATTTGGGTCCACCGGTCAGCGAGTGCGGGGTAGGTATGCGTCACGTGAGAGAGAGAGGAAGACCCCGGGTGGGCTTAGTGGGTTGAGTCCACTGCTGGGCCAAAAGAGTAGCGTTGGCCTTTTTTCTGGATTTTTTATAAAATGAAACCTGCACATTTTTGAGTATAAACCATGCTGTATCACCAGACTTGCTGGGTTCCTTTGGAGTTTTAAAAATAAAACAGTGCCTTTACACAAGATGTAATAAAGATATGAAAATGGTTTTAAAACCTTATTTTTTTTTGAAATAATTGTCCAAGCTTTGGAACTCAACCAAACCAACTCATGAACAAACAATCTTGGTTTAAAACAAATAATCTCTCATTAGAGAGTAGCATTGGATCAATGCTTTGCTTACATAAAATAATAAGCATCTAAATGCTTCTGCTTTTGTAATGACTTTGAAAATGCTCCCTAAATGATTATGAATTCATGGATGATATGCAAAATTTGAAAACATGATTTTAGGGATGTTACAAAACTAACCCCCTTAAGGTGAATTTCGCCCTCGAGATTCGGATTGGCTAGCAAATAGGTGAGGGTGGTCTTTCTGAAGGTCATCTTCTCTTTCCCATGTTGCTTCTTCTTCGTAATGATGGTTCTATTGAACTTCGCAGAATTTGATAGTCTTAGTCCAAGTAACTTTTTCTGCAGTCTCAAGAATCTTGATGGGTTTTTCCTCATCAGTGAGATCACTTTCCAATTTAACCTCCTCCAAAGGTATAGTATCCTTCAGTCTCTTCCATCTCTGGATGGCATTTCTTTAGCTGACTCACATGAAACACATTGTGAACTGCAAACAATGATTCTGGCAATTCAATTTCATAAGCTACTTCTCCTTTATGACTCATAGTCTTGAATGGTCCAACATATCTTGGGGCCAATTTTCCTTTGACTCCATATCTCTTCACTCCACGAAGTGGTGACACTCTAAGATAAGCTCTATCACCCACTTCATAGGTGACTTCTCTACGCTTAGGATCTGCGTAGATCTTTTGTCGGGACTGTGCTATCTTTAATCTTTCTTTTACTAGCTTGAATTTCTCTTCAGCATCTTTGAATAGTTATGGTCCGAACAAGTTTCTTTCTCCCACACCATTCCGTAGCAATGGGGTGGTACACTTTCTCCCATAGAGAAACTCAAATGGTGCCATCTCAATACTAGCTTGATAGTTATTATTGTAAGAGAATTCTGCATAAGGCAGACTTTCATCCCAACTGGCTCCATAGTCTAGAGCACATGCTCTCAACATATCTTTAAGAATCTGGTTGGTCCTTTCTGTCTGTCCATCAGTCTAAGGATGAAAAGCAGTGCTGAATTCCAATCTCGTTCCCAATGACTCATGTAGTTGCCTCCAAAAATGTGAAGTGAACTGAGTTCCCCTATCAGACTAAATACTCTTGGGTACTCCATGTATACATACAATCCTATTCATGTAGATTTTGGCTAACTTAGCACTTGTATAGGTTGTCTTCACGGGTATGAAATGAGCCACTTTAGTTAGGAGATCCACTACTACCCAAATAGAATCATATCCTGACCTGGTCCTTGGCAATCTAGTGATGAAATCCATGCCAATCTTATCCCACTTCCAATCAAGAATAGGTAGTGGTTGTAGCAATCCTGATGGTTTCTGATGTTCCGCTTTCACTCTACTACAGACATCACACAAAGCAATATGTTCGGCGATGTCCTTCTTGAGATTATTCCACCAAAATCTTTCCTTCATATCCATGTACATTTTGGTGTTACCCGGATGAATGGAATATGGTGAGTTATGTGCTTCTTGTAAAATCAGTTTCCGAAGTTCCGGATCTGGTGGAACGCCGATACGTTTTCCATACCATAAAGTACCATGTTCTTCTTCATGGAATCCTTTGGATTTTCCCTCGCCAATCTTTTCCTTAATCTCTTCAATTTCCTTGTCTGTCTTTTGGGCTTCTTTGATCTTGTCCAACAGTGTGGGTTGAACATCCAATGACAGGAGATATCCTTCAGGCATAATCTCCAATCTAAGGTCTCTAAATTGGGCACACAGATCATATGGAAACTTTCCCTTAGTAAGGGCATTCACAAATACCTTACGTCTTAGAGCATCCGCTACAACATTTCCTTTACCGGGGTGGTATTGCAAACTCAAGTCATACTCCTTGATGAGTTCTAGCCATCTTCTTTGTCTCATGTTGATTTCTTTCTGAGTGAAGATATACTTCAAACTCTTGTGATCTGTGAACACTTCACATCGTTTTCCCAAAAGATAATGTCTCCATGTTTTGAGTGCATGGACAACAGAGGATAACTCAAAATCATGCGTAGGGTAATTTACCTCATGAGTTTTGAGTTGTCTAGAGGCATAAGCCACAACTTTCCCTTCTTGCATTAGAACTGCACCTAATCCATGTTGAGATGCATCACAATACACTTGGAAATCTTTCTCCAAATCTGGTAGACATAGAACTGGTGCTGTCACTAGTCTCTTCTTCAACTCTTGGAAACTGAGTTCACATCCTTCAGACCAGGCAAACTTCTTGTCTTTCTTTTGTAACTCTGTCATTGGCTTAGCTACCTTGGAGAAATTCTTGATGAATCTTCTGTAGTATCCTGCCAAGCCAAAGAAACTATGAACCTCTTTTACCGACTTAGGAGATTCCCACTCAGCCGACACTTTTGCGGGATCAACTGCTACACCATCTCCTGACACAATGTGCCCAAGAAATCCAACTTCATTCAACCAAAATTCACACTTGCTGAATTTGGCATACAACTTATGTTCTCTAAGCTTCTCAAGTATCAAACGTAAATGCCCTTCATGCTCTTCTTTGCTCTTGGAGTAGATCAAAATGTCATCGATGAAAACGACAACAAACTTATCAAGGAACTCCATGAACACCTTGTTCATCATATTCATGAAGTAAGCTAGTGCCTTGGTCAAACCAAATGGCATCACGGTGTACTCATACAATCCATACCTAGTGGTGAAAGTTGTATTAGGTATGTCTTGTTCTCTTATCTTAAGCTAAAAATAACCTGACCGGAGATCAATATTTGAGAACACACACGCTCCTTCTAGCTGATCAAACAAGTCATTGATTCTAGGAAAAGGATATATTTTCTTGATAGTCACCTCATTGAGTGAACGATAATCTATACATAACCTTTGACTTCTATCCTTCTTTTCCACAAACAAGACTGGTGCTCCCCAGGCTGAAGAACTTGGTTGAATAAATCCTTTCTGCAACTATTCTCCAAGTTGTTTCTTGAGTTCTTTCAACTCATCAACTGACATCTTGTAAGTTCTCTTTGCTGTTGGTACCGATCCTGGTAGCAAATCAATCAGAAATTCCACATCTCTATCTGGTGGCATTCCCGGCAATTCTTCCAGAAACACATCCGGATATTCACTCACAATTGGCACACTGTCTATGCTAACCCCCTTAAGAGAATTTAGCTTACTTACTTTTTATTCAAAGTTAGACTTGAATCTTATCCGTTTCTTATCCAGGGTTGTGAGTGCGACAGTACGGTTGGCACAATCTAGTACTCTTTCATACTTGGTCATCCAGTCCATTCCCAAAATTACATTCAGTCCTTGGGAATCTAGGATTATCAGACTCACTGGAAACTTATGCTTTCCAAACTCTATCACTAGATCACGGCATCCAAGACTTACTATCATATCTCCACCGGGAGAACTTACTTTTATTGGACACCCAATGTTTTCAGTTGTAAACCCATTTCTATCAACAAATGCTTTTGATATGAATGAATGTGATGCACCGGTATAAAAAAGAACAAGTGCTGGAATAGAATTGAGTTTGAACTTACCAGCCACAGCATCGGACTCCTCATATATTGCTTCCACATTGATGTGGTTCACTTGTCCCTTCTGGAAAGGGTTGGGATTGTTGGGTCCCTCAACTTTATTTTCTGGGCATTCATTTGCATAATTCCCCATCTTCTTGCACTTGAAGCATTCAACCTAACTAAGATCCTTCTTGACAGGCTGGCTTCCACTACCACTTCCACCTCCATTGTGGTGGCTCTTGTATCCACCCTTGTGATTCTTGTACTTGTCATTGTCATGACTACGGTGATGCTTGTTGTCATGATGACGGTTTTGGTTGTGGTGGCTGTTGTACTTTCCATGCTTGTGGGATCCAGAACTCCCATTATCATCATAATGGGAACGCTTGTGATACGATCCCGAGCTATGCTTGGCAGAGCTGTGTATCCTCTTCCTGCTTTCAACCTGTTTCATCTTGCTCTCCAAGATGGCAGCCTTGTCACAAAGGGATTCGTAGGTGGGGATATAGGCCACAGATAACTGCAGATTCAGTTCATCGTTCAGTCCTTCGAGGAACTTCTCTTTCCTCTTGGCATCAGTATGAACTTCATCCAGTGCATAACGTGCCAGATAGTTGAAATCCTCAATATATTTAGCCACGCTACGGTGGCGCTGCTTCAGATTATGAAACTCTTTCTTCTTCAAGCTCATCATTCTGGATGAGATTTGAGCTTTACGGAAACCATCTTCAAAGATAGCCCATGTCACATCCTCAATGGGAGTGGTGATCTGGAAATTATCCCACCAAGTAGCTGCTGGTCCTTCCAACAAGTGTGCTGCAAATCTAACTTTCTCCTCGTCGGTGCAGCCGACAGTTACCAAATCCTTGTTCACTGAACGTAGCCAATCATTGGCCACCATGAGATCAGTAGTTCCTGAGAACTTTGCAGGCCTCAGTCTTAAGAATCTGGTGAGCATGTCAAACCCCGGTGGATTGTTCTGATTGTTGTTGTTGTTGTTATTGTTGTTGTTATTGTTTTTCTGATTCTGCATGAAAGTGGTCATCATCTGCATCAGCTCTGCCTGTGCTGTCATCAGCTGCTGCATCTCGGGGGTGACATTTTTGTTCGGGTTGGGGTTGGCACGTCGAGGAGGCATCTGTGGTTTTCAATAAGGATAAGAATGAGATACCCATAGATGCTTAACATGCACAAAACATCACATAGACAAACACCAAACAAGCATCAAAATAACAAAAGTTCAATGACATAATAACAAGTTTGAAAAGCAAACACACAAATAGCAAGCCATCCACATGTTGGATGGTCATTGCGACTCAATAAACATAAGCATGGTAAATGATAGATAAATGAGTAGTCATCACTACTCCTCTGCATCAACCTCCTCATCGACAAGTGTAAGACATGCATTCTCCATAGCGGTCTTGTACTCCTCGACATTGGTAGTCAAGGCCTCTACCTTGGCTTTGAGAGCCCTCTTCTGTGAACGAAGTCTCTCTATCACACCTTGTTGATGCTCGAGCTCGAAGTCCTTGGCCTCTAGTTCTGCAGTCATCTCTCTATGCCTCTTGTTCCTGTCTTGGACTCTCTTCTCTTTGCTTTTGAACTTCCTGTCCTGTCTCTCAAACTTGGCCTCCATTTCCTTGACTATTTCGTCTTGCTCTGCGAAGAGCTTGTCCTTCTCACGAAGCTGCACCTAGAGCTCGTAATTGCTATGCATGACGTTGGTTTATAAGTATCTAGGTGCCTAAGTAGAACCTCTAGGTCCTGAAGGTATAGACGAATCGGCTCTGCCGTCTCTCTAGCAGCATCCTCGAACTCAATAGCCTCACCATCATCGTCGTGTCTTTCGAAGGCGTGGAACTGAGTACCTCTAAGCTCCCTGGAGTGCCTCCCTAACAGACGCCCAAGTAAATCTTGCATGACTACCTCTAGGCCTCTCTCCTTGTTGTCATGCATAAGCTTGAAGGTGATGGCCTCCGTGGCTGGCTCAGTCTGGCGTCCTGGTTGGGTAACTTTGAAGCCCCAAAGGTCCTTCCTCTCAAACTTGGTGAGGGGAAGCATCATGATGTTAGGAAGCGGAAGATTGAACACACTAGTGAGCTCAATAAGACGAGTGCCAAAACGTGTTCCCTTGAACTCTTCAGCCGTGCTGATAGTAACGTTAGGCATCTATTTTATAAGATAAGAAAAGTTAGAATAAAACATCAATAGAAAAAATCTCAAGACAAAGCATCAACACACAAGTCATGGCATACATAAATTCATTACAAGCATTCCAAGGTTCATCATAACTTAGACAAAATTTTGGAAATAAAACGATAAGTGTGGTGGTCTAGCTAACGTAGTACTTTACAACTCTCACTCTCTAGACTAAAATTTATCAAAGCATCCTTCTACCAATTGAGATGAGAAAGAAGATTAGAAAAGTTTACGAGAAGAAAAGACAAGTGGAGAAAATTTTTCAAAGTGTTGAAATTTTTTCCTTAGTGGTTTATAATCCAATCCTAGGGTTATAATCCTACAGGCAACACAGGGCTCTGATACCATCTGTAAGATCCCTCCCTGTTAAAGGTAAGGATCCATGTGATTTCAATGCTAGTCCCTGGATCAATGCTAGCATCCATAGTTTAAGATGAAGTACACAGAAACGAAGGTCATTATTACATATCATTCCAGAGACAAACATAGTCTTTTACAACTCCATGGCCATAGGCCTAATACAAGAGTTTAACCATAACAATATAAACATCTTCATGTGCCATAGGAAAGGATGTTGAGTGTAGACTCATAACCCCTAATCATCATCAGAATAACCTGCAACATCACAAGTTACAGCCAAAGTGGGTCAATACATTGGAATAGTATTGGCAAGTGATACCTTAGTAGAATCTTAACATCTAGTTACTATATGAATTGGGCTAAGTGTAGTTTAGGCTTGCTTTTCTCAAAATAGGTTTTACATATCAGTTGAAAACACTAAGTTTTTCTTTGACAAAACCTTCCCAAGGAACTACCAATAGAAATTGGTGAACCTTCACCCTTTTTCAACCACAAGTTTTAACTTAGAAAATTGGGATGAGGAGATTCTTGATAGCTTCCATGTCTTGATGCTCAAGTTGCCCAATACCAGGGACATGGCTAAGTACTTAGATTCTTCCATCTGCAGAGGTTGTGCACTTTCCCCACAAGACTTGATTTTCACCAAGACAGGACCTTTCAGAAGCCTTCCCTTAGACCAAATGGACACGCTCCAAACCTATCATCCCACTACCACCAACTGTCCAAATGGCTAAGTTATTGCAACCTATGTGATCCAGGCAGAGCCCATAATGCCATGTGGATGCACTAGAAGCTTCTTGACATTTGGCATCTCAAATCCCTTTGTTCCTGGGTGGCTTTCCACAAGTGTGATACATAAGGTAAACCATAGAAATGGGCCTTGTGTAACCACTCAACACAAACCAATCTTTCCATTCCACCCAGGTGTTTCATTCACTTAGTTGTTTTATTAGGAAAAACTCAAGTCAAAGACTTAGAATAGTTCTCATAGCATGAATATATAATCCACCCTTGGTTGCTACTAGCTAGGCTAAGCATGGCAATAGCAAGTATCTTAACTTAGAGGAAATTCTAACATTGCTACAACTACTAGGATTTCCCAAGCATAGCATATATATACTTAGGAAAATAATCATGCAAATCCTATACAAAATATTTCTAATGCATACGTAAAAATATAGGGATAAAACATGAAGAACCACTTGCCTTGGTAGTTTGGGGAGTAGCAACAATCTTCACAACCACAATCACTATTAGCACCAAAATCTACACATAAAATAATGGCACCAAAATCACATAACAAAATATACAAGCAAAAATATATGAATGCATGAAAAATGCCATGTGATGATTTTCTACACCAAACAAGACAATCATAAAGTACTGAATCATAAACAAGACCAAGACACACTAAATAAACTTTATTTGATCTTTAAATCATTTTTCAAATAATTTCTATACTCAAAATAATCCTATAAATGTCTCTACAAAAATAATCAATTTTATAGAAGCAAAACATTAAACACATTGCATAAATAGATAGCATTCTTTCTTTTGATTCCAATGATATAAAATTTGTAAAATTTGAACGTGTGGATCAAAAGTTATGAATTTTACAAGTTTGAATCACTAATAGATCTAATTGCAGATTTTAAATCAAACCTAGAGACACGCGGCGCTTTCTGATTCGTCAATACCGCTTCGTGTGGATCAATCAACAAGAGCCGCTAGATTTAATTGGTAGCGCACGGTCAGATCTGCGTGTAATGGTTCGAGTAAGTGATCTAATCCTAAGCCTCAAATCCAGATCTAATGGCTGCGAAGCTTGCGACCAAAGACTGGCGGCGCAGCTGGGTGCTGGCGGCGGCGCTGCTGGCGGTGATGGTCCGGCGAATACAGGAGGGGCTGGAGTGTGTGGTGTGGCTAACCGGACTCGCAAGATCACGAGGAAGCTCAACGTGGCAGTAGCTTGTCGAGGGGCGCACGGACACAACGGCAGGACCTCGTCGGAGTTGCTGGTGGCGTCGGGTGTTTGCGGATGGAGTTGTTGCCGACGATGTAGACTGCCCTAGCATGAACCAGTGGTGTCAGAGGATGCGCATGGTTGTGGCAAACACGATAGGGTCAAAGAGGAAACAAGGGGCGCTCGGAGGTTACCGTTATTCCTCGTCGGAGTTGAGCGGAGGCTCTGTTGTTTGCAGAGATGGACGGAGGCGACGTCCTGGTGCAATACAGAACAAACAAATGGCATGAGGTGATGCGCAGAAGCCTGGCGTACACGCTCGCATGAACCAGAGATGAAGAGGGGCGCTGTGCTCACCGGAATGCGTCGCCGGAGGCGCTCGGTACTGCGGCGGTGCAAGTGGAATTGTTGGCAGCATGGTGGCGGAGAAGACGCGCTGAGTGAGGGGAAAGATGCGGAGAGGGGAGGGGATTAAGTAGCCGGAGCAGGGACGAGGATCACGCATGCAATCAACGGCAATTAACCAGATTTAAATGCGACAGTGAAGGTAGTAACGGCGGCGTCGACGGGGTTGGGGGGTGTGTGGTTTGGGGACAATGACTGCATGGCATTTGGGTCCACCGGTCAGCGAGCGCGGGGTAGGTCTGCGTCGCGTGAGAGAGAGAGAGAGGAAGACCCCGGGTGGGCTTAGTGGGCTAAGTTCACTGTTGGGCCAAAAGAGTAGCACTGGCCCTTTTTCTTTTCTTTAACTCTTTTTCTTTTTCTGTTTGAATTTCCAGGAATCAAATTCAAATGATTTCAAATGTGTTTGATTTCAAACTTGTTCTGGTTTTTTTATAAAATCAAACCTGCACATTTTTTAGTATAAACCATGCAGTCCCACCAGACTTGCTGGGTTCCTTTAGAGTTTTAAAAATAAAACAGTGCCTTTACACAAGATGTACTAAAGATATGAAAATGGTTTTAAAACCATATTTTGTTTTGAAATAATTGTCCAAGCTTTGGAACTCAACCAAACCAACTCATGAACAAATAATCTTGGTTTAAAACAAATAATCTCTCATTAGAGAGTAGCATTGGATCAATGCTTTGCTTACATAAAATAATAAGCATCTATATGCTTCTGCTTTTGTAATGACTTTGAAAATGATCCCTAAATGATTATGAATGCATGGATGATATGCCAAATTTGAAAACATGATTTTAGGGATGTTACAAAGGAGTTCATTGCAGAGCTCGGTGTGGTTCCAAGTGCGCTGGACCCAATGTCTATCTACTATGATAACATGGGAGCCATAGCCAATGCGCAAGAACCAATGTCACACAAGAATCTGAAGCATATCAAGCTGCGTTTTCACGCTATTCGAGAGCATGTCCAAGATGCTAACATAAATATTTGCAAAGTACACACAAATTTGAATGTGGCGGATCCATTCACTAGACCTATCCTGGGGGAAAAACATGACCAGCACCAAACCGCCATGGGTGTTCGGTATATTACCATGTAATGTAGATTAGTTGACTCTAGTGCAAGTGGGAGACTGTTGGAGATATGCCCTAGAGGCAATAATAAAAGTGGTTATTATTATATCTTTGTGTTTATGATAAATGTTTACATTCATGCTATAATAGTATTAACCAGAAACATTAATACTTATGTGATTTGAGAAACTAAATTAGAGTCCCTGGTAAAGCCTCTTTATAATACTAGCTTGTTGGTTAATAATATGATCGTGGTTTCCCGATCATGAACATTGAGATGTTATTAACAACAAGATCATATCATTAGGAGAATAGTATGATGGACATACTCCTATAGATAAGCGTAGCATAAAGATCAAGTCATTTCAATAGTTCGTTTGCAATAATCTTTCGGACACATAGTAGCCTAATTCCTTCAACCATGAGATCATGCTAATCATCATCACCGGAAGGATACTTTGATGACATCAAACACCAAACCGTAACTGGTGGCTATAAAGGTGGCATTAAGTGTTCGGAAAGTATGTGTTGAGGAACATGGATCAAGAGTGGGATTTCTCCATCCATATGACGGATAGATATAATCTGGGCCCTCTCGGTGGAATGTCATCCAATTAGCTTGCAAGCATGTGACTGGCTCACAAGAGATCACGTTTCACGGGAACGAGAAAAGAGTACTTATCAGTAACGAAGTTGAACTAGGTATGCAGAGATACCGACGATCAAACCTCGGATAAGTAAACTATCACGAGACAAAGGGAAATTGGCATCGTATGTAAGTGGTTCATTCGATTGCAATGTAATCGCCGAAATATGTGGGAGACATATTAATTTCCAGATTCCTCTATTGGTTATTGATCGGATAAGTGTCGCGATCATGTCCGCATAATTCACGAACCATAGGGAGACACACTTAAGGATTCAATGTTCTTTAGTATATATGGAATATAAGTAGGGAGGCCGAATGTTGTTCGGAGTCTCGGATGGCATCCAGGATATCACAAGGAGATCCAGAATGGTCCGGAGAATAAGATTCATATAAGGAAAGTCCGAATTTGGATTTCGGGAATGATTCCGATGTTTTCATCGGAGAGGTTCTAGAAGGGTCTAGAAGGTTCACGAACCAAAAGGGGAATGGTTCATGAATGTGTCATAGTTAAGTGGAATGATTGGATCATGTCCTAGGTCACTTGGTTAGGCATTTGCGAGAGACAAATAAACCTCTAAATTGAAAGTCAAAAGGGAGGTTTGAAAACTCAAACTGGAACAATAGTTTCCTATTGGAAGAAGGAAAGAGTCCTTCCTTCTCTCCAACTTGGGTTTGGGGAAGGACTCAAACCCCCCTCTCCCAAGCTGCCATCCCTCTCATAAATAGAGGGGAGGGGTTGTCCCAAAGCACAACAACCAGCCCTCCCCACCTTGCGCCGCCACCGTTGGCCCGTCGCCGTCGCCCTAGCCGCCGCTGACACCTCCTCCTCTTCGGCCCTCTAAACCTAGATCACCGGAAACCCTAGAATCACCATAACCTGCTCCGGCTTAGGCAAAGCCCTGCAGGATTTTCCCTCTACTTCTGACACCACGTCGTCGTGCTGCCAGAATCGCGAGGGGAGAACTACAACCTCAGCTGCCTGCTGGAACAAGGGAGAGGAAGGTATTCATCGAGTACCGCACGTGTGACCGACTGCGGAAGCGTTGTCGGAACGCAGCACCGGAAGGATCATCTACGCGATCTTGAGATCGACAAGTGTATGACTACATCACCGAAGAGAATCTACTCTCGTTAACCGCTTTGGAATCTTCGAGGATGAGTACTCTAATCGACTCATTGCTACAATCTAGTGATAGATCTTGGCTTGTTTGTGTGCATGCGGTAGAATTTTTTTGTTTTCCATGCTATGAACCCCAACAAGATGATCGTGGTTGCCCGATCATGAACATTGAGATGTTATTAACAACAAGATCATATCATTAGGAGAATTGTGTGATGGACATACTCCTATAGATAAGCGTAGCATAAAGATCAAGTAATTTCAATAGTTCATTTTCTATAAGCTTTCTGATACATAGTAACCTAATTCCTTCGACCATGAGATCATGCTAATCACCATCACCGGAAGGATGATTTTATGACATCAAACACCACACCGTAACTGGGTGGCTATAAAGGTGTCATGTGAAAATAAATGAATAAAATAAAACCTTGTTTGATTTTCAAGGCCAGAAGAAACTTTTTGAATTTATATGGAACTTCAACCCCATTTGAATCAAATAAAATCCTAAAGGGATTTAAAAAGATAAATATTCTAAATAAAGGAAAATAAAATATTTTGGAGATACTATTTTGGAATCTTTAATAAAAGATTTAGTTTTCAAAAGAAAAGGTGGATTTATAAATAAAGATTATTTTATAAAGCCAAATTAAAACCTTGACCAAACTTTGGAATTAAAACATTTAGTTTTAAATAAAAATAACAAAGTTTTATTTAAAATAAAATTAATAAGGATTTAATATCAAATTTTATTTAAATAAAAAGTTTTACCATTTTAATTAAAACATCAAAACTTATTACATTATTTTTAAGTTTCTAAGTATTTTATATTCTCAAATAAAACCCACTGAAGTGTTTGGTTTTATTTTAGTTTTCAAAATAAAGATTTTAATAAAACAAATCCTATTGAATTAAAGAATAAAATCTATTCATTTATTTGTTATTGGACCCTAAAATAAAATGTTATTTTATTTTAAACAAGTTTCCAAGTATTCTATACTTCCTAAATAAAACCTACTGATTTGGTTTGAAAATATATGGATTTAAAATGGAGATTTTATTAAATAAACCAAACCCTATTTTACTAATAAACCATGGTCCATTTTATTTAATTAATAAATGGAACCTAAAAAGATCTAAAATATTATTTTATTTTGGAAGTTGGTTTATACTACTAAACAGAACCCAAAAACTCATTACAATAGTTTGAATTATTTGAATGGTTTGAATGTTTGAAATGTTGATTGAAAATCAAATCAGCAAATAGAAATAGAAAAGGAAAATGTTTCTGTACAAAAAAAAAGAAACAACAGCAGCCCAACTACCCCAGCCCAACTCAGCCCAACCGAGCCCACCTCCCTCTCTCAGCGAAGTGAACCGTTTTTCACAGCAAAAAAAACCCACGAAGCAATTGACATGTGGACCTCCCCCTCTTCCCTTTTCCCACTGACGCAACGGCCCCACTTCTCAAGTCATCTTCTTCCCCGAGTGACCCCTTCTCCCCTCACCGCGCGGCAGTTTCTGCCCGTTGAGAGCTCCATCAATCCGCGTTAATCCGTGCATTAAACCTCGCCGAGACAACGCCCATTTAATCGCGTCGCTCTCTCCTCCGTTTTCCCCCAGACCACTCCTCCACTCTGCCCCTAGGCTGCCTCCAATTCTCTCTGTACCGCCGCCGCTCCGACGATGTTCCGGTGATGATTCCGACGAAACCCCACCGCCCCTTGCATCTCTAAGCACCCCAGCAGCTTCTCCACTCTCAGGCGCATCTTACCGTGCAAATCATTCAACCGCGGGTGCCCTGTAACCTCGACTTCGACGACGACCTGCAGCGCCGCCGTCTGCCTCTTTCTCCGACGAAGCTTCCAGGTAGTAATTGGCCACCCCTTGTCCTTCCAATGATACGCCTGTGATCAGTACACTCGCCCGCATCTAACCCTACCACTCTCTCGCTTTCTGGTGGACTACAACCCCGTCCCCGTCGACAAACAGAAACTCCTGGCGCCGGCCCTAACTCCGGTGAGGAATTCCGCCAAATCCCGTGCGCCCCTTCATTAACCAGTGGCAGGTTGAGCATCCCCGTGCCACGACGATCACGGTGAGCAACCCCTCCTTCTCCCCCACCTCCTATAGCGTCGCCTCCGTCGTCTACCGACCGCTCCGCCGCCGCTAGCCACCGCAGCGCCGCCCACTTTAGGTCGAGCCTGCTGCAACCATTCGATCTTGATCCAGCGGTTAGGAAAGAAAGGGAGCGAAGAGGTATGCGTCGATCTGAGCCGCGCGATGATAATTAGATCCAACGGCCAGCGTCGCCCGATCCGGCCGAACCGGTATCATCCAGTAGAATAACGACGCGTGGCAGGATCTGTTTTAAAACAGAATTTGAAAAACAGATTTAAGTAGCAATTTGAAAACACTATAACTTTCAAACCACACGTCCAAATTTGGCAAATTTTATATCAATGGATTCAGGAGAACAAGCCCTAGCCAACTATGGAATTAGTTTAGAAAATAGTATCTGTTTGTTTGCCCATTTTTGCAGATTCATTTGTATGCTTGATTAGAGTATAAAAATTGTTTATAATTGAATTTAAGGATAAAACCTTTGCAAATTGGTTTGCTGTGACCTTACTGACCCTAGGAACCAACCCTTGGTGTTAGAAATGATTTATGTAAGATTTAGGTTAGATTACTTGACTTAGTCATTTTCTAGCCAAATAAAAAGAAAGGTTTTTGTTATAAAAATGTTTAAGGAAAGAAAACTTTAAGGAAATGTTTTGGACCAAACCTACTGACCTAAAACACCAAGTTTTGCAAATTAGCAACTCATTTGGTGAACAAATTAAGAGTTTTGCCTTAATAAAAACATTTTTCACCACATGAAATGATAAATGGATTTAAAATAGTTTTTGGACAAAACCCTCTTGCTAATGACTTTGCCACTTTGGTAAATGACCAATTTGGAACTTACAAAGTTTAAAAACCCCATAGAGACCCCCTTTGCAAAATAAAACTATCTTGTGCATGCTCCCATGCATGACTTAGATTCCATTACTTTGTGTGTGTGAAGAATTGTTTGTTTGACTTTGGTTTGGAATGTGAAGTGAATTTGTGTTTGCTTGATTGATTTGTAGTGAAGTGTGAGACTAGAAAGATCAAGGAGTGAACCACCATTCCCTACCAAAAAGGCAAGTGATGCTTCATACTTTTGTCCCATTACTTTCTCTATGCATTAGTGATTTTGCTAAGTAAAACTTGCATGGATTTTGCTAAGTATAGACCTTGCTATAAGAAAACCTAGTAGATGAATCCTTAGTAGGATTTTCCTAAGTTAAGATTCCTATTACTACCAAGCTTAGCCTAGCTAATAGAAAACATGGGTGGAAATATATTCACACTATGGAAAAATCTCTAAGTCTGAGGACTTATGTTTTTGTTTAATAAAACAACTAAGTTAATGAATCACCTGGGTGGAATGGGCTTGCTTGGTGAGAATGGTTGAGTGGTTCACAAGGCCCATGTTTATGGTTGACCTTGTGTATCTCACTTGTGGATGGCCACCCAGGAACAAAGAGATTTGAGATGTCAAATGTTGAGAAGCTTCAAGTGCAACCACTTGGCAATATGGGCTCTGCCATGATCATATAGGTTGCAAGAACTTAGCCATATGGACAGTGGGTGGTAGTGTTTGATAGGTTGGAGCGCGTCCATTTTGGTCTAAGGGAAGGCTTCTGAAAGATCTTGTCTTGGGAAACCAAGTCTTGTGGGGAAAGTGCACCACCTCTGCAGAGTGTAAAATCTAAGTACTTAGCCATGTCCCTGGTAAAAGGACAATTTGAGCATCAAGACATGGAAGCAATCAAGAATCTCATCATTCAAATTTCTAAGTTAAAATCTTGTGGTTTGAACAAGGGTTGTTTGAATTCTTCAATCATTGATGGAGAGATGGCTTGGTACAAGGATCTTGAAATCTTTGATTGAGAAAAATGATTTTTTCAAGCAAAAACTTAGTATTTTCAAATGTTAAGGAAAAACATATTTTGAGCAATGCAAGCCTCAACTCCACTTAGCCAAATGCATATAGATGTTAGACTCCACTACACTACCATAGTATCACTTGCCAATACAATTCAAATGTATTGACCCTTTGTGGCTGTAACTTGTATGTTGCAGGTTTGATTGATTTTAGTGAAGAATGATTGATTAGGATTACAAAGTCTACAACCAACATCTGCCTGTGGCACTTTGAAGATGAAGGACCCATGCTTATAGTTATTCCGCTGCAATGTATTGTAATAGCCAAATGAGCTATGTAAGATGTAATAAAATTATGTTATTCCTGGTTATAAAGTTATATTATGACCTTTGTATCTTGATATTACATCTTAACTGTGGATGCTAGCTATTGATCCAGGGACTAGCATTGTAAAACACAGGAGGAATCTACCTTATTAGGTTGAGACCTCTACAGATGGTATCAGAGCATTGTGTTGCCTGTAGGATTTGTAAACCTAGGATTGGACAAAAACCCTTAGAAAAATAGGAGTTGTATTTTGTTCCAAAAACTTATTTACAAAAACACATGTAAACTCTTTCCTCAACCATTTTGGTTTCAACCCTACTTCTCCTCTACTTCAACTTGATGGAAAAACCTACCCATGGCCAAAGACTACACCATGTGCAAGGGACTTCTACAACACTTCCAACTCTAATGACTTCAACTTCTTCAACTCTAATGACTTCAACATCTTCAACATATTAACCAAGGACTTCCCAACTTGGATATCACCAAGGACTACTAGAAAGACAAGGAAATCTTGCTCAAAAATTTAGAGACTGAGGGAATGCAAAATAAGGAGTCATCAACAACTTTGAAGTTTTGTAACCAAGAGTTTTTCTCAAGGAAACCATGATCTCATGCAAGAAGGATCAACCAAGAAGGATGGAAGAATCACAAATGAACCATATAGATGGACCACCATATTTTAGATAAGTCAAACACACCAACTTATGTGGTGTAACAAAAATATTTTATTGCCTAAGTATGTGCTTGAACTTTGTTGTTTGAGTGAAATGTTTGTTTGTGATTGCATGCACATTGTTTGTGTGAATTGTGATGTGTGTGAGTAGAAATATTTCGTTAGCAATATCTTGCCTATTCTAACCTCCCTTCAACCCAAACAGATGACTACCCCAAAGGACTCCAACATCAAAGTGGATGACACCAATACCAACCAAGCTGACAGCATGAAAGAGCTCATAGCAACCCAACACCAGTTGAACCAACTAACAGCTCAGTTCATAACCAACAATAGTGATAAAGATCCAGCACTACAAAAGTTTTTGGAAGAACAATCCCAACTGATGCTTAAGGTGACTAACCAAATGATCAGCATGGAAGAAAACTATCCCAAAGGAGTTTATGATAACAAAGATGACAAGAATGTTGTTCTAGATGGAGCACCAGCTTGCATTATTTGTGGAGACAAGGATCACACTTCCAAGGAACATGAAGGACAATGCCCAAATTGTGAAGAAGAACATCCTATTGGACAATGTCCTACCTCTCAGGCCACTTGCTACCTATGTGAAGGAAACGATCATATTCCTATCCAATGTCCTATCTACTCCATGGTGGAACAAAGGAAACAAGAAGGATCCAAATCTAACAAAGGAAAAGGACCACTTATACCTCCAAACAAGACAACCTACTTCAAAGGATCAAAGAAACCCAAGAAACCAAGACAGGACATGCACCTAGTGGAATGCCGCAAATGTAAGGAAATGGGACACTACTCCAGTGAGTGCCCAGAGAACAAGAAAAATAAGGGAATTGACCAAGTGGTGTGCAACAACTGCAAGGAACCAGGCCATTATGTAGCAACTTGTCCACAAGAACAACGCAAAGAACTCCAAGATATCCACTACTTCAATTGCAAGAACCCAGGACACTATGCAAGTAATTGTCCAGAAAAGATGAAGAACAAATTGAACAAGCCTATGGAGAAACTCAACGTTGGCCCGTGAGTCAAGTAGGGAAACCAAGAACACATGCAAAGTTTGCTTAGTGAAATTTTCCCCAGGATCCCAAGAAGGACAATATGTAATTTTTGTTTGAAAATTTTTAAGGGTGGTAGTACCCTAGTTGTTTTGAACTTGTTTGTAACCCAACCTTCCCAAATCTCGGGACGAGATTTATTTTAAGGGTGGTAGCCTGTCACATCCCAAGATTTTCCAAATCTTGTAATGTGAAAATAAATGAATAAAATAAAACCTTGTTTGATTTTCAAGGCCAGAAGAAACTTTTTGAATTTATATGGAACTTCAACCCCATTTGAATCAAATAAAATCCTAAAGGGATTTAAAAAGATAAATATTCTAAATAAAGGAAAATAAAATATTTTGGAGATACTATTTTGGAATCTTTAATAAAAGATTTAGTTTTCAAAAGAAAAGGTGGATTTATAAATAAAGATTATTTTATAAAGCCAAATTAAAACCTTGACCAAACTTTGGAATTAAAACATTTAGTTTTAAATAAAAATAACAAAGTTTTATTTAAAATAAAATTAATAAGGATTTAATATCAAATTTTATTTAAATAAAAAGTTTTACCATTTTAATTAAAACATCAAAACTTATTACATTATTTTTAAGTTTCTAAGTATTTTATATTCTCAAATAAAACCCACTGAAGTGTTTGGTTTTATTTTAGTTTTCAAAATAAAGATTTTAATAAAACAAATCCTATTGAATTAAATGAATAAAATCTATTCATTTATTTGTTATTGGACCCTAAAATCAAATGTTATTTTATTTTAAACAAGTTTCCAAGTATTCTATACTTCCTAAATAAAACCTACTGATTTGGTTTGAAAATATATGGTTTAAAATGGAGATTTTATTAAATAAACCAAACCCTATTTTACTAATAAACCATGGTTCATTTTATTTAATTAATAAATGGAACCTAAAAAGATCTAAAATATTATTTTATTTTGGAAGTTGGTTTATACTACTAAACAGAACCCAAAAACTCATTACAATAGTTTGAATTATTTGAATGGTTTGAATGTTTGAAATGTTGATTGAAAATCAAATCAGCAAATAGAAATAGAAAAGGAAAATGTTTCTGTACAAAAAAAAAGAAACAACAGCAGCCCAACTACCCCAGCCCAACTCAGCCCAACCGAGCCCACCTCCCTCTCTCAGCGAAGTGAACCGTTTTTCACAGCAAAACAAACCCACGAAGCAACTGACATGTGGACCTCCCCCTCTTCCCTTTTCCCACTGACGCAACGGCCCCACTTCTCTAGTCATCTTCTTCCTCGCGTGACCCCTTCTCCCCTCACCGCGCGGCAGTTTCTGCCCGTTGAGAGCTCCATCAATCCGCGTTAATCCGTGCATTAAACCTCGCCGAGACAACGCCCATTTAATCGCGTCGCTCTCTCCTCCGTTTTCCCCCAGACCACTCCTCCACTCTGCCCCTAGGCTGCCTCCAATTCTCTTTGTACCGCCGCCGCTCCGATGATGTTCCGGTGATGATTCCGACGAAACCCCACCGCCCCTTGCATCTCTAAGCACCCCAGCAGCTTCTCCACTCTCAGGCGCATCTTACCGTGCAAATCATTCAACCGCGGGTGCCCTGTAACCTCGACTTCGACGACGACCTGCAGCGCCGCCGTCTGCCTCTTTCTCCGACGAAGCTTCCAGGTAGTAATTGGCCACCCCTTGTCCTTCCAATGATACGCCTGTGATCAGTACACTCGCCCGCATCTAACCCTACCACTCTCCCGCTTTCTGGTGGACTACAGCCCCGTCCCCGTCGACAAACAAAAACTCCTGGCGCCGGCCCTAAATCCGGTGAGGAATTCCGCCAAATCCCGTGCGCCCCTTCATCAACCAGTGGCAGGTTGAGCATCCCCGTGCCACGACGATCACGGTGAGCAACCCCTCCTTCTCCCCCACCTCCTATAGCGTCGCCTCCGTCGTCTACCGACCGCTCCGCCGCCGCTAGCCACCTCAGCGCCGCCCACTTTAGGTCGAGCCTGCTGCAACCATTCGATCTTGATCCAGCGGTTAGGAAAGAAAGGGAGCGAAGAGGTATGTGTCGATCTGAGCCACGCGATGATAATTAGATCCAACGGCCAGCGTCGCCCGATCCGGCCGAACCGGTATCATCCAGTAGAATAACGACGCGTGGAAGGATATGTTTTAAAACAGAATTTGAAAAACAGATTTAAGTAGCAATTTGAAAACCCTATAACTTTCAAACCACACGTCCAAATTTGGCAAATTTTATATCAATGGATTCAGGAGAACAAGCCCTAGCCAACTGTGGAATTAGTTTACCAAATAGTATCTGTTTGTTTGCCCATTTTTGCAGATTCATTTGTATGCTTGATTAGAGTATAAAAATTGTTTACAATTGAATTTAAGGATAAAACCTTTGCCAATTGGTTTGCTGTGACCTTACTGACCCTAGGAACCAACCCTTGGTGTTAGAAATGATTTCTGTAAGATTTAGGTTAGATTACTTGACTTAGTCATTTTCTAGCCAAATAAAAAGAAAGGTTTTTGTTATAAAAATGTTTAAGGAAAGAAAACTTTAAGGAAATGTTTTGGACCAAACCTACTGACCTAAAACACCAAGTTTTAAAAATTAGCAACTCATTTGGTGAACAACTTAAGAGTTTTGCCTTAATAAAAACATTTTTCACCACATGAAATGATAAATGGATTTAAAATAGTTTTTGGACAAAACCCTCTTGCTAATGAATTTGCCACTTTGGTAAATGACCAATTTGGAACTTACAAAGTTTAGAAACCCCATAGAGACCCCCTTTGCAAAATAAAACTATCTTGTGCATGCTCCCATGCATGACTTAGATTCCATTACTTTGTGTGTGTGAAGAATTGTTTGTTTGACTTTGGTTTGGAATGTGAATTGAATTTGTGTTTGCTTGATTGATTTGTAGTGAAGTGTGAGACTAGAAAGATCAAGGAGTGAACCACCATTCCCTACCAAAAAGGCAAGTGATGCTTCATACTTTTGTCCCATTACTTTCTCTATGCATTAGTGATTTTGCTAAGTAAAACTTGCATGGATTTTGCTAAGTATAGACCTTGCTATAAGAAAACCTAGTAGATGAATCCTTAGTAGGATTTTCCTAAGTTAAGATTCCTATTACTACCAAGCTTAGCCTAGCTAATAGAAAACATGGGTGGAAATATATTCACACTATGGAAAAATCTCTAAGTCTGAGGACTTATGTTTTTGTTTAATAAAACAACTAAGTTAATGAATCCCCTGGGTGGAATGGGCTTGCTTGGTGGAGAATGGTTGAGTGGTTCACAAGGCCCATGTTTATGGTTGACCTTGTGTATCTCACTTGTGGATGGCCACCCAGGAACAAAGAGATTTGAGATGTCAAATGTTGAGAAGCTTCAAGTGCAACCACTTGGCAATATGGGCTCTGCCATGATCATATAGGTTGCAAGAACTTAGCCATATGGACAGTGGGTGGTAGTGTTTGATAGGTTGGAGCGCGTCCATTTTGGTCTAAGGGAAGGCTTCTGAAAGATCTTGTCTTGGGAAACCAAGTCTTGTGGGGAAAGTGCACCACCTCTGCAGAGTGTAAAATCTAAGTACTTAGCCATGTCCCTGGTAAAGGACAATTTGAGCATCAAGACATGGAAGCAATCAAGAATCTCATCATTCAAATTTCTAAGTTAAAACTTGTGGATTGAACAAGGGTTGTTTGAATTCTTCAATCATTGATGGAGAGATGGCTTGGTACAAGGATCTTGAAATCTTTGATTGAGAAAAATGATTTTGTCAAGCAAAAACTTAGTATTTTCAAATGTTAAGGAAAAACATATTCTGAGCAATGCAAGCCTCAACTCCACTTAGCCAAATGCATATAGATGTTAGACTCCACTACACTACCATAGTATCACTTGCCAATACAATTCAAATGTATTGACCCTTTGTGGCTGTAACTTGTATGTTGCAGGTTTGATTGATTTTAGTGAAGAATGATTGATTAGGATTACAAAGTCTACAACCAACATCTGCCTGTGGCACTTTGAAGATGAAGGACCCATGCTTATAGTTATTCCGCTGCAATGTATTGTAATAGCCAAATGAGCTATGTAAGATGTAATAAAATTATGTTATTCCTGGTTATAAAGTTATATTATGACCTTTGTATCTTGATATTACATCTTAACTGTGGATGCTAGCTATTGATCCAGGGACTAGCATTGTAAAACACAGGATGAATCTACCTTATTAGGTTGAGACCTCTACAAAAGGTGGCATTGAGTGTTCGGAAAGTATGTGTTGAGGCACATGGATCAAGAGTGGGATTTGTCCATCCATATTACGGATAGATATACTCTGGGCCCTCTCGATGGAATGTCTTCCAATTAGCTTGCAAGCATGTGACTGGCTCACAAGGGATCACATATCATGGGAATGAGAAAAGAGTACTTACCAGTAACGAGGTTGAACTAGGTATGCAGAGATACCGACGATCAGACCTCAGATAAGTAAACTATCGCGAGACAAAGGGAAATTGGTATCGTATGTAAATGGTTCATTCTATCGCAAAGTAATCGTAGAAATATGTGGGATCCATATGAATTTCTAGATTCCTCTATTGGTTTTTGACTGGAGAAGTGTCTCGATCATGTCCGCATAATTCACGAACCGTAGGGAGACACATTTAAGGATTCAATGTTGTTTAGTAGATATGGAATGTAAGTAGGGAGACCTAATGTTGTTCGGGGTCTCGGATGGGATCCGGGATATCACGAGGAGATCCGGAATGGTCCGGAGAATAAGATTCATATAAGGAAAGTCCAATTCCGGAGTTCGGGAATGATTCCAATGTTTTCATCGGAGATGTTCTAGAAGGTTCACCGGACCGAAAGGGGAAGGGTACATGAATGTGTCATGGATAAGTGGAATGATTGAATCATGTCCTAGGTCACTTGGTTGGTCATTAGCAAGAAAGAAATCAAGCTCCAAATTGAAAGTCAAAAGGCAAGTTTGAAAAGTCAAACTGGGACAACGTATCCTAGTGGAGGAAGGAAAGAATTCTTATTTCCCTCCACCACAAGCCAACTAGGAGAGGTAGTTGGGGAAGGATTCAAACTCCCCTCTCCCAAGCCGCCCTCCCTCTCATAAATAGAGGGGAGGGGGTGCCCCAAGACCACACAACCAGCCCTCCCCACCAAGCCGCGCCGCCGCCGCCGGATCGTCGACGTCGCCCTAGCCTCCGCCGACTCCACCTCATCCTCTCCGGCCCTCTGAACCTAGATCGCCGGAAACCCTAGATCCACCATAACCTGCTCCGGCTTAGGCGAAGCCCTGCAGGATTTTCCCTCTACTTCCAACACCACGCCGTCGTGCTGCCAGAATCGCGAGGGGAGAACTACAACCTCCGCTGCCTGCTAGAACAAGGGAGAGTAAGATCTTCATCGAGTACCAAACGTGTGACCTACTATGGAAGCTCTGCCAGAACGCAGCGCCGGAAGGATCGTCTACACGATCTTGAGATCGACAAGTGTATAACTACATCATCCACGAGAATCTGCTCTCGTTAACCGTTTTGGAATCTTCGATGGTGAGTACTCTAATTGACTCGTTGCTACAATCTAGTAGATAGATCTTGGATTGTTCGTGTGCATGCGGTAGAATTTTTTTGTTTTCCATGCTATGACCCCCTACAGTGGTATCAGAGTCGTATCTATATGTAGATCTGTTGCATGAGTAGAACACAATGGTCATCATGGACGGTGGTGCTTTTATTATCAATTGCTTTTTGTGTACTTTGCATCTTGCGGTATGATGGGATGAAGCAGCCCGGGCTAACCGTACATGACATCATTCATGAGACTTGCTCCACGCTTAACATGCAACTTGTATTGCATAAGTGGCTTTGCGGGTGTCTGTCCCTCCCATCATAGTATAGATTCAATTTACAACAGGCACTTGATAGTTCAAGCATCAACGTTGTGGTTCTTTTTCATAAGTTAGAACGACACTTATTGAAAGCCCCAAACCACGTAAAATATGCAAATAAAATTAGAGGCGTCTAACTTTGTTTTGCAGGGGTGTGCTATGATGTGATATGGCCATGATTGTGATTATATATGATGTATGCAATGTTCCTTATTGTAAGTCGGTAACCGGCAGGAGCCTTATGGTTGTCTTTTAATTTCGTTAAGACCCGCATGTATATTATTCAAAGTAGTTGTAATAGCTGATGCTGGTGGACAACAACCATGGAGCGGTGCCATTGACCTTGACGACACGCCGGTGATGATGGAGATCATGTTCGTGCTTGAAGATGGAGATCGAAAGCAAAGAAGAAAGGCCATATCATATCACATATTTTGAATTGCATGTGATGTTAATCCTTTTATGCATCTTGTATTGCTTAGTTCGCGACGGTAGCATTATAAGATGATCACTCTCACAAAATATCAAGTTATAAAGTGTTCCTCCTTAGTAGGCACTGTTGCTAAAACTCGTTGTTTCGAAGCACCACGTGATGATCGGGTGTGTTAGATTCTGCGAGTGTATACAGCAGGAGCAAGCCATATTTGCTCATGCGGAAGCTAAGGTTTGATCTTGACGAGCCTAGCATGTACAGACATGGTCTCTGAACACGGATAACCGAAAGGTAAAGAACGAGTCATATAGTAGATATGATGAACATGTTGATTGTTCGCCATTAAAGATACATCAACTCTCGTGATGATCGGTTTTGATGTGGTGGACTTGGTTCGTGTGATCACTAAAACAATGTGAGGGATATTGTTTTGAGTGGGAGTTCACCTAGATTAATTTAACTATTAATTAGAACTCAGTTTGTCATAAACTTAGTCTAAACTATTTCAAATATGTTGTAGATCAATGGCGGCCCCTACCATCAATTTTAATGCGTTCCTATAGAAAGAAAAGTTGAAAAACAATGGAAGCAACTTCGTGGATTGGCTCCGCAACTTGAGGATTTTCCTCAATGCTAGTAATTTGACCTATGTGATGGATGCACCGCTGGGTGACCCACCTGCAGCTGATGCTACCGATAAGGTGAAGAATGTTTTCCTCACTCGAAAGAATCAGTACTCAACAGTTCAGTGTGATATCTTGTATGGTTTGGAATCGGAGATTCAGAAAAGGTTTGAGAACCATGACCCACATGATGTTGTCCGTGAACTCAAAATGATATTTGAGGCTCACACGACAGTTGAGAGTTATGGGGCTTCTGAAAAGTTCTTTAACTGTAAGATAGAAGAGGGCAACTCCGTTAGTGAACACGTGCTTAGGATGTCTGGGCACGCAAGCAAGCTTCAAAGCTTGGGTATAGTGATTCCTAACGCTTTAGCACCGTGTCCTCCAATCACTACCACCAAGTTACAAGAACTCTGTGATGAACTACAATATGCAAAACATGGACACGTCGTTTCTCGAACTCTTCTCCATGTTAAAGTCTGCGGAAGTGGAGATCAGGAAAGAGCACCAAGTGTTGATGGTCAATAAGACCACTAAATTCAAGAAGCAAGGAAAGTCTAAGAAAAAGGGAAACTTCAAGAAGGGCGGTCAGAAAGTTACCGCACCGGCGAAGAAGACCAAGGCTAGGCCTAATCCTGATACTGAGTGCTTTTACTGCAAGGGAGAAGGTCACTGGAAGCAGAATTGCCCTAAGTATTTGGCGGATTTGAAGAATGGCAACATAAAGAAGAAAGGTATATCCGATATACATGTTATTGATGTGTATCTCACTTGTACTCGTAATAGTGCCTAGGTATTTGATACTGGTTTGGTTGCTCATATTTGTAACTCGAAACAGGTGGTGCAGAATAGACAGAAACTAGCGAAGAACAAGATGACGATGCGCGTTGGAAATGGATCAAAGGTTGATGTGATCGCGGTCGGCACTCTACCTCTTCATCTACCATCGGGATTAGTTTTATACTTAAATATTTTTTATTTGGTGCCTGCATTGAGCATGAAAATTATATCCGGATCATGTTTATTGCGATACTGTTACTTGTTTAAGTCCGAGAATAATTGTTGTTCGATTTATATGAGTAATGTGTTTTATGCACATGCACCTTTGATAGATGGTCTATTCTTGTTGAATCTCGATTGTAGTAATACACATATTAATAATATTGAAGCTAAACGTTTCAAATTGAGCGATAACTCGACCTATATGTGGCACTATCATCTTGGTCACATTGGAGTGAAGCGTATGAAGAAACTCCATTCCGATGGACTTCTTGAATCACTTTATTTTGAATCACTTGAAAGATGCAAAGCATGTCTGATGGGTAAAATGACTAAGATTCCATTTTCTGGTATGATGGAGCGAGCTACGGAGTTATTAGAAATCATACATATCGATGTTTGTGGTCCAATGAGTGTAGCATCGCGTGGTGGTTATAGTTTTGTTCTTACCTTCATGGATGACTTGACTAGATATGGGTATATCTATTTCATGAAACATAAGTCCGAAACTTTCGAGAAGTTTAAGGATTTCAAAGTGAAGTAGAGAATCAACATAACAAGAAGATTAAGTTTCTATGATCTGATCGTGGAGGTGAATATCTAAGTTACGAGTTTGGCGAGCATTTGAAGAAATGCGGAATACTTTCACAATTGACACCTCCGAGAACACCACAACGTCATGGTGTGTCCGAACGTCGTAACCGAACTCTCTTAGATATGGTTCGTTCTATGATGTCACTTACAGATTTACCGCTATCATTTTGGGGTTATGCATTAGAAACAGCCGCATTCACTTTAAATAGGGCACCATCTAAATCCGTTGAAACGACACCGTATGAATTATGGTTTGGGAAGAAACCTAAATTGTCGTTCCTTAAAGTTTGGGGTTGCGAAGCTTATGTAAAGAAGTTACAGCCCGACAAGCTTGAACCCAAAGCGGAAAAATACGTCTTCATAGGATACCCGAAGGAAACTATTGGGTATACCTTCTATCATAGATCCGAGGGCAAAATCTTTGTTGCCAAGAATGGATCCTTTCTAGAGAAGGATTTTCTCTTGAAAGAAGTGACTGGAAGGAAAGTAGAACTCGACGATGTTGTCGAACCTTCTCTCGGACTTGAGAGTAGCGCAACACCGGAAGTGGTTCCTGTAGTGCCTACACCAATAAGAGAGGAAGCTAATGATGTTGATCATGAAACTTCGGTTAAAGTTACTACGGAACCTCGCAGGTAAACGAGAACTCGTACCACTTCTGATTGGTGTGATCTCGTTATGAGTGTCATGTTGGTGGACAACACCAACGACCCTACGACATATGAGGAAGCGATGATGAGCCCAGATTCCAATAAATGGCAATAAACCATGAAATCTGAGATTGGATCCATGTACGAAAACAACGTTTGGACATTGGTGGACTTACCGGATGTCTTGAAGGCTGACGAGAACAAATGGATTTTCAAGAAGAAAACAGATGATGATGGTAATGTTACTGTCTATAAAGCTCGACTTGTCCCCAAAGGGTTTCGACAAATTCAAGGAGTTGACTATGATGAGAATTTCTCACCGGTAGCGAAGCTAAAGTCTATGAGGATTTTGTTAGCAATCGTTGCATATTATGATTATGAGATATGGCAGATGGATGTCAAAACGGTGTTCCTCAATGGAGACATTGATGAAGAGTTGTATATGGTACAACCCAAAGGTTTTGTCGATCCGAAAGATGCTAACAAGGTATGCAAACTTCAAGGGTCCATTTATGGATTGAAGCAAGCATCCCGAAGTTGGAATCAACGTTTTGATAAGGTAATGAAAAGCTTTGGTTTTATACAAACTTATGGAGAAGCTTGTATTTACAAGAAAGTGAGTAGGAGCTCTATAGCATTCCTAATACTATATGTGGATGACATATTGTTGATTGGGAATTATGTAGACCTTCTCAATCGTGTCAAGGATTAATTGCATAATAGTTTTTCAATGAAAGATCTTGGCGAAGCAGCTTACATATTAGGCATAAAGATTTATAGAGATAGATCAAGACGCCTAATATCATTGTCATAGAGCACATATTTGGACAAAGTTCTAAAGAGGTTTGGAATGGAAGATAGCAAGAAAGGGTTCTTGCCCATGTTGCCCAATATGACCTTGAGTAAAACTCAAAGTCCTACAACGGCAGAAGATAGAGAAAGGATGAGTAAAACTCCCTATGCCTCAGCCATAGGATTTCTCATGTATGACATGCTATGTACTAGACCCAACTTTGCATATGCTATTAGTTTGACTAGCAGATATCAAAGTGATCCAGGAGTGGATCATTGGACAACGGTCAAAAACATCCTTAAGTACTTGAGAAGAACTAAGGATATGGTTCTTTCTTATGGAGGTGATGAACAACTCGTTGTTAATGGTTACACCGATGCTAGTTGGAACACTGATCCGGATGATTCTAAATCTCAATCTGGATACGTATTTATTTTGAATGGTGCAGCAGTTAGCCGGAGGAGTGCAAAGCAAAGCATTGTGGCGAGATCTTCAACTGAATCGTAATACATAGCTTCTTCGGAGGCTTCACAAGAGGCAATATGGATGAAGGAGTTCATTGCCGAGCTTGGTGTGGTTCCCAGTGCGCTGGAACCAATGTCTATCTACTGTGATAACATGGGCACCATAGCCAATGTGCAAGAACCAAGGTCACATAAGAAGCTAAAGCATATCAAGCTGCATTTTCACACTATTCGAGAGCATGTCCAAGATGGTGACATAAATATTTGCAAAGTACACACAAATCTGAATGTGGCGGATCCGTTGACTAAACCTCTCTCGAGGGAAAAACATGGCCAGCACCAAACTGCCATGGGTGTTCGGTATATTACCATGTAATCATGATTAGTTGACTCTAGTGCAAGTGGGAGACTGTTGGAGATATTCCCTAGGGGCAATAATAAAAGTGGTTATTATTATATCTTTGTGTTTATGATAAATGTTTACATTCATGCTATAATAGTATTAACCGGAAACATTAATACTTGTGTGATTTGTAAACTAAATTAGAGTCCCTGGTAAAGCCTCTTAGTAATACTAGCTTGTTGGTTGATAGATGATTGTGGTTTCCCGATCATGAACATTGAGATGCTATTAACAACAAGATCATATCATTAGGAGAATGGTGTGATGAACATACTCCTATAGATAAGCGTAGCATAAAGATCAAGTCATTTAAATAGTTCATTTGCTATAAGCTTTATGATACATAGTAACGTAATTCCTTTGACCATGAGATCATGCTAATCACCATCACTGGAAGGATGCTTTGATGACATCAAACTCCACACCGTAACTGGGTGGCTATAAATGTCGCATTGAGTGTTCGGAAAGTATGTGTTGAGGCACATGGATCAAGAGTGGGATTTGTCCATCCATATGACGGATAGTGTAACATCCCAAAAATATAAAACAATTATCTTCAAACTCTAATCACTAAAATTAGGGTTAACAAAAACTTTGATTAATTAAAATCATATGAATGCATGTGTGAATGAGATGATTTGATAAATGCGTGAATGAACTTGTGTGATTAACCTAAATAGCATTAAATGGTTTAAAGAGGAAAATAACATCATATAAAACATTTCCATGCAGAAACAAATCAAGAGAAAATCAAAAACAAATCAAATAAAGAAAATGGTCATTTTTGCAAATCTTGCTCACTAGGTCACTTTGAGTGTTTCTAGTCCAAGATTTCAAACATAAACTTTTCCAATTCTTTTCATCCCTTTCTAGAACAAGTAAAAGTGAATCAAAGCCCAACTTTCAAACCTACAGAAACATTTGGCAGCCTCATTCAAATCACAATTCAAAATTGAATCTTTATCATATGTGAAGATCACCCATTTTCAAAACCCAACCAAACCAGTGCCCCTTGACTAATACAACTAACCAGACACTCCCTAGTATGTGCCTAGCAAACCCACCAAGTTTGAATCCAAAATTCAAATTTGTATCTCTTGCGGCCATTTTATCAAACACCTTGCAGATACAAATCAAACAAACATCAAACACTATGTGCAGTAATTTTTGCCTAAGTTGTTCCATATCTAGCTCACTCTACACCCTCAGTAGATCATCTAACTTGTTTAACCCCTCTAGCTCACTGTAAACCAAACCATGCCATTAATGGCAAGCATGCCGAGCCTCACCTTGCCACCCCATTGTCGACAGCAAGCTAGGAGCAGCACCAAGCCTAGCAAGCATGTCTAGCAGGCACTCCACCGTCCACCGCCACTCCCTGTCCCAGCCCCGAGCACTGCCAGCCCGTGGACCACAAGACAAGACCATGCCAAACCTCTCTGCGTGCGAGCCGATTGCGCGCTAGTGCGCCACCCTCGACCAGCACCCACAGACCGCACGCCGCCCTTGCCGTGTGCGTGTGTGTTCACCATCACCCCAGCAACCCTGCAGACATGCCCGTTCGCTGCCGCGCGGACCACGTACGTTGTGCGCCATTAAAATCACCGTCAGACCCGCCTAGAGCATCGACGCGTTCCGACCGATCAACACCGCCCCACGCCTCACCACCATGTCGTTGAGCTTCGCCAGGGATCACAGCACCGCCCCTACCATCGCCCATGCCAGTAGCACTCATGCCGTCGACCACGACGAGCTCAGCCCGCGCCCGTCGGTCCCCTTCAGCCACTATAAATAGAGGCCTCCACCGCTTGTTTTATTCACACCAGTTCACTCCCCTCTCCCTCTAAACCACCCCACCTCACTCCCGGAGCATGGCGAGTAGCGCATCATCGGAATTTGGCTGGACCCCGCCGCTGCTGGAGGAGAAGGGAGCCGTCAATTGGAGCCTCCCTAGGAGAAGTTGTCGGTACCAGGAGAACCGCTTTCGTCGACTTCGTCATTCTCCCCCGTCGCCAACCCTCGCCTGAGCCCCGGTGAGCCTTCCACGACCCCCACCTGCCGTGCTAGGGTACTGTCTCGCCGGCGCTGCCCGACGTGGACGATGAACCAGAGCCGTTCGATTAGAACTCGATCCCACGGTCTACATTGCCCCGTACCACTTCGCCCCTCCCCGTCTCATTGACGCGTGGGGACAACCACTTAACCAGCCCTCGTGTGTGCTGTGCGTAGTGGGCCGGCCCAGTAAAACATCCTGCGCGACCCAACAATTCAAATTTAGTTTTATTCATATAATTTCAAACACAGTTTTGTACATAGATTCAAAAATCAACCCAGCTCGATTCACTAAACCAAAATGCATGAAAGTAATTTTGTTAGAAAGTTACTGAAATGCTTAATCTAAGCCCATTGGATTCAAACCATTTGGATGTGTAGATCAAACCATGGTAAAAATAACAAGGAAGAAGTTTTTTTGCATTCAAACATTTTTCAAAATTCAACCATAAGATTTTTTGAGTTGATTCCAACTCTCAAAAATCACATTTGACCATAACTTTCAGAATATATAAAAACATATGGGTTTACTTGCAGAGATAATGTTGAAGTAATAAAAGAATGCCACATAGGCATTTCTAGTCATTTTATTAAATAAAATAAAAAGGTTAAACCTTATTAAATTGTGACACCACTTTAAATCACATTCCCCATGTACTGAAATATGTGCTGATGACATGTGTCAACATGATCCCATGTTTGAGTTGGAATATATTAAATCTTAAGTAGTCTTTCAATGAGTAGAAATTACTTTTCTCAAATAAAATAAATGGGACAAGTGATTTCATCTTGTAATGTTAGTGATGATGCTAGATCATCTAGTGTGAACCTTTGAGTGATGATTGGAAATAGTTAAGTATTATTTGGTGATTGTGTACCTCGTATTCATTTATAGACGCTAGTACCGACCAAGGATACGAGGAGGAAGGAGGATACTACGAAGAATAAGCCGAGGAGAACTTCAACCACTGCTCTGGACAAGGCAAGCTTATACTGATATCTGTGCAAGCCAATACTTGCAAGCCTGATACTACTAGCTGAATTAGCAAGCTAACACTTGAAATTTAGCAAGCTATTGACTTAGTAAGCTTACACCACTTGATACCCAATCCTAGTTTTACTTGCAAGCTTAATACTTCATTTTATTTATCAAAGCTTTCTCTTAGAGTTTACATAGTGACTTGTAGATTCTAGAAAGATAACTAAAGGTGGCATAAAGAGCATAAATTTGGCCTAAGTTAGATAATATTAATGTCATCCTGAGGCATGACATTTACTTAGATAAGATACACTTGTTTATTACCCCCACTAGTATTTACCCCCACTTATTGATGCTAGTGCTAAGCATATAACTTGATCAACTTTAGATGGGAATACTTGGTGAAAATGGTTATGAAAAATTTAGAATGATGAGTCATTCTACTGAAATGTTTTGACATGTGTTCTTGAACACCAGATGATTTTGATGATGAAAATGTTGAGGCATGTGCCTTAGCCCTTTATAAAACTGATGGTTGTCTGGATGCGATACCATTCCAAATTTTACCGTACAACCACAACACCCGAAAATTGGGTAGGGCTTGACTGGAAATTTATATACCTTAGTATGGGTTCCCTTGCAGACAAGGTTTGAGATGAGGCTACCTTGTGAAGATTGTCCACCTGTGCAGTACCCAAGATGACAGTTGGTCATGGTTGGGAGGCCAAACTCACAGGATAGGTGCCTATACTAGGGCGTTGTAGAGGTCTCAACCTAATAAGGTAGATTCCTCCTATGTTTTACAATGCTAGTCCCTGGATCAATAGCTAGCATCCACAGTTAAGATGTAATATCAAGATACAAAAGTCATAATATAACTTTATAACCAGGAATAACATAATTTTATTACATCTTACATAGCTCATTTGGCTATTACAATACATTGCAGCGGAATAACTATAAGCATGGGTCCTTCATCTTCAAAGTGCCACAGGCAGATGTTGGTTGTAGACTTTGTAATCCTAATCAATCATTCTTCACTAAAATCAATCAAACCTGCAACATACAAGTTACAGCCACAAAGGGTCAATACATTTGAATTGTATTGGCAAGTGATACTATGGTAGTGTAGTGGAGTCTAACATCTATGTGCATTTGGCTAAGTGGAGTTGAGGCTTGCATTGCTCAAAATATGTTTTTCCTTAACATTTGAAAATACTAAGTTTTTTCTTGACAAAATCATTTTTCTCAATCAAAGATTTCAAGATCCTTGTACCAAGCCATCTCTCCATCAATGATTGAAGAATTCAAACAACCCTTGTTCAATCCACAAGTTTTAACTTAGAAATTTGAATGATGAGATTCTTGATTGCTTCCATGTCTTGATGCTCAAATTGTCCTTTACCAGGGACATGGCTAAGTACTTAGATTTTACACTCTGCAGAGGTGGTGCACTTTCCCCACAAGACTTGGTTTCCCAAGACAAGATCTTTCAGAAGCCTTCCCTTAGACCAAAATGGACGCGCTCCAACCTATCAAACACTACCACCCACTGTCCATATGTCTAAGTTCTTGCAACCTATATGATCATGGCAGAGCCCATATTGCCAAGTGGTTGCACTTGAAGCTTCTCAACATTTGACATCTCAAATCTCTTTGTTCCTGGGTGGCCATCCACAAGTGAGATACACAAGGTCAACCATAAACATGGGCCTTGTGAACCACTCAACCATTCTCCACCAAGCAAGCCCATTCCACCCAGGTGATTCATTAACTTAGTTGTTTTATTAAACAAAAACATAAGTCCTCAGACTTAGAGATTTTTCCATAGTGTGAATATATTTCCACCCATGTTTTCTATTAGCTAGGCTAAGCTTGGTAGTAATAGGAATCTTAACTTAGGAAAATCCTACTAAGGATTCATCTACTAGGTTTTCTTATAGCAAGGTCTATACTTATCAAAATCCATGCAAGTTTTACTTAGCAAAATCACTAATGCATAGAGAAAGTAATGGGACAAAAGTATGAAGCATCACTTGCCTTTTTGGTAGGGAATGGTGGTTCACTCCTTGATCTTTCTAGTCTCACACTTCACTACAAATCAATCAAGCAAACACAAATTCAATTCACATTCCAAACCAAAGTCAAACAAACAATTCTTCACACACACAAAGTAATGGAATCTAAGTCATGCATGGGAGCATGCACAAGATAGTTTTATTTTGCAAAGGGGGTCTCTATGGGGTTTCTAAACTTTGTAAGTTCCAAATTGGTCATTTACCAAAGTGGCAAAGTCATTAGCAAGAGGGTTTTGTCCAAAAACTATTTTAAATCCATTTATCATTTCATGTGGTGAAAAATGTTTTTATTAAGGCAAAACTCTTAAGTTGTTCACCAAATGAGTTGCTAATTTTTAAAACTTGGTGTTTTAGGTCAGTAGGTTTGGTCCAAAACATTTCCTTAAAGTTTTCTTTCCTTAAACATTTTTATAACAAAAACCTTTCTTTTTATTTGGCTAGAAAATGACTAAGTCAAGTAATCTAACCTAAATCTTACAGAAATCATTTCTAACACCAAGGGTTGGTTCCTAGGGTAAGTAAGGTCACAGCAAACCAATTTGCAAAGGTTTTATCCTTAAATTCAATTTTAAACAATTTTTATACTCTAATCAAGCATACAAATGAATCTGCAAAAATGGGCAAACAAACAGATACTATTTGCTAAACTAATTCCACAGTTGGCTAGGGCTTGTTCTCCTGAATCCATTGATATAAAATTTGCCAAATTTGGACGTGTGGTTTGAAAGTTATAGGGTTTTCAAATTGCTACTTAAATCTGTTTTTCAAATTCTGTTTTAAAACAGATCCTGCCACGCGTCGTTATTCTACTGGATGATACCGGTTCGGCCGGATCGGGCGACGCTGGCCGTTGGATCTAATTATCATCACGCGGCTCAGATCGACGCATACCTCTTCGCTCCCTTTCTTTCCTAACCGCTGGATCAAGATCGAATGGTTGCAGCAGGCTCGACCTAAAGTGGGCGGTGCTGCGGTGGCTAGCGGCGGCGGAGCGGTCGGTAGACGACGGAGGCGACGCTATAGGAGGTGGGGGAGAAGGAGGGGTTGCTCACCGTGATCGTCGTGGCACGGGGATGCTCAACCTGCCACTGGTTGATGAAGGGGCGCACGGGATTTGGCGGAATTCCTCACCGGAGTTAGGGCCGGCGCCAGGAGTTTCTGTTTGTCGACGGGGACGGGGCTGTAGTCCACCAGAAAGCGAGAGAGTGGTAGGGTTAGATGCGGGCGAGTGTAGTGATCACAGGCGTATCATTGGAAGGACAAGGGGTGGCCAATTACTACCTGGAAGCTTCGTCGGAGAAAGAGGCAGACGGCGGCGCTGCAGGTCGTCGTCGAAGTCGAGGTTACAGGGCACCCGCGGTTGAATGATTTGCACGGTAAGATGCGCCTGAGAGTGGAGAAGCTGCTGGGGTGCTTAGAGATGCAAGGGGCGGTGGGGTTTCGTCGGAATCATCACCGGAACATCGTCGGAGCGGCGGCGATATAGAGAGAATTGGAGGCAGCCTAGGGGCAGAGTGGAGGAGTGGTCTGGGGGAAAACGGAGGAGAGAGCGACGCGATTAAATGGGCGTTGTCTCGGCGACGTTTAATGCACGGATTAACACGGATTGATGGAGCTCTCAACGGGCAGAAACTGCCGCGCGGTGAGGGGAGAAGGGGTCACGCGGGGAAGAAGATGACTAGAGAAGTGGGGCCGTTGCGTCAGTGGGAAAAGGGAAGAGGGGGAGGTCCACATGTCAGTTGCTTCGTGGGTTTGTTTTGCTGTGAAAAACGGTTCACTTCGCTGAGAGAGGGAGGTGGGCTCGGTTTGGCTGAGTTGGGCTGGGGTAGTTGGGCTGCTGTTGTTTCTTTTTTTTTTGTACAGAAACATTTTCCTTTTCTATTTCTATTTGCTGATTTGATTTTCAATCAACATTTCAAACATTCAAACCATTCAAATAATTCAAACTATTGTAATGAGTTTTTGGGTTCTGTTTAGTAGTATAAACCAACTTCCAAAATAAAATAATATTTTAGATCTTTTTAGGTTCCATTTATTAATTAAATAAAATGGACCATGGTTTATTAGTAAAATAGGGTTTGGTTTATTTAATAAAATCTCCATTTTAAATCCATATATTTTCAAACCAAATCAGTAGGTTTTATTTAGTAAGTATAGAATACTTGGAAACTTGTTTAAAATAAAATAACATTTTATTTTAGGGTCCAATAACAAATAAATGAATAGATTTTATTCATTTAATTCAATAGGATTTGTTTTATTAAATCTTTATTTTGAAAACTAAAATAAAACCAAACACTTCAGTGGGTTTTATTTGAGAATATAAAATACTTAGAAACTTAAAAATAATGTAATAAGTTTTGATATTTTAATTAAAATGGTAAAACTTTTTATTTAAATAAAATTTGATATTAAATCCTTATTAATTTTATTTTAAATAAAACTTTGTTATTTTTATTTAAAACTAAATGTTTTAATTCCAAAGTTTGGTCAAGGTTTTAATTTGGCTTTATAAAATAATCTTTATTTATAAATCCACCTTTTCTTTTGAAAACTAAATCTTTTATTAAAGATTCCAAAATAGTATCTCCAAAATATTTTATTTTCCTTTATTTAGAATATTTATCTTTTTAAATCCCTTTAGGATTTTATTTGATTCAAATGGGGTTGAAGTTCCATATAAATTCAAAAAGTTTCTTCTGGCCTTGAAAATCAAACAAGGTTTTATTTTATTCATTTATTTTCACATTACAAGATTTGGAAAATCTTGGGATGTGACAAGCTACCACCCTTAAAATAAATCTCGTCCCGAGATTTGGGAAGGTTGGGTTACAAACAAGTTCAAAACAACTAGGGTACTACCAGCCTTAAAAATTTTCAAACAAAAATTACATATTGTCCTTCTTGGGATCCTGGGGAAAATTTCACTAAGCAAACTTTGCATGTGTTCTTGGTTTCCCTGCTTGACTAACGGGTCAAGGTTGAGTTTCTCCATAGGCTTGTTCAATTTGTTCTTCATCTTTTCTCGACAATTACTTGCATAGTGTCCTGGGTTCTTGCAATTGAAGCAATGGATATCTTGGAGTTCTTTGCGTTGTTCTTGTGGACAAGTTGCTACATAATGGCCTGGTTCCTTGCAGTTGTTGCACACCACTTGGTCAATTCCCTTATTTTTCTTGTTCTCTGGGCACTCACTGGATTAGTGTCCCATTTCCTTACATTTGCGGCATTGCACAAGGTGCATGTCCTGTCTTGGTTTCTTGGGTTTCTTTGATCCTTTGAAGTAGGTTGTCTTGTTTGGAGGTATAAGTGGTCCTTTTCCTTTGGTAGATTTGGATCCTTCTTGTTTCCTTTGTTCCACCATGGAGTAGATAGAACATTGGATAGGAATATGATCGTTTCCTTCACATAGGTAGCAAGTGGCCTGAGAGGTAGGACATTGTCCAATAGGATGTTCTTCTTCACAATTTGGGCATTGTCCTTCATGTTCCTTGGAAGTGTGATCCTTGTCTCCACAAATAATGCAAGCTGGTGCTCCATCTAGAACAACATTCTTGTCATCTTTGTTATCATAAACTCCTTTGGGATAGTTTTCTTCCATGCTGATCATTTGGTTAGTCACCTTAAGCATCAGTTGGGATTGTTCTTCCAAAAACTTTTGTAGTGCTGGATCTTTATCACTATTGTTGGTTATGAACTGAGCTGTTAGTTGGTTCAACTGGTGTTGGGTTGCTATGAGCTCTTTCATGTTGTCAGCTTGGTTGGTATTGGTGTCATAAACTTTGATGTTGGAGTCCTTTGGGGTAGTCATCTGTTTGGGTTGAAGGGAGGTTAGAATAGGCAAGATATTGCTAAGGAAATATTTCTACTCACACACATCACAATTCACACAAACAATATGCATGCAATCACAAAGAAACATTTCACTCAAACAACAAAGTTCAAGCACATACTTAGGCAATAAAATATTTTTGTTACACCACATAAGTTGGTGTGTTTGACTTATCTAAAATATGGTGGTCCATCTATATGTTTCATTTGTGATCCTTCCATCCTTCTTGGTTGATCCTTCTTGCATGAGATCATGGTTTCCTTGAGAAAATCCCTTGGTTACAAAACTTCAAAGTTGTTGATGACTCCTTATTTTGCATTCCCTCAGTCTCTAAATTATTGAGCAAGATTTCCTTGTCTTTCTTGTAGTCCTTGGTGATATCCAAGTTGGGAAGTCCTTGGTGAATATGCTGAAGATGTTGAAGTCATTAGAGTTGAAGAAGTTGAAGTCATTAGAGTTGGAAGAGTTGTAGAAGTCCCTTGCACATGGTGTAGTCTTTGGCCATGGGTAGGTTTTTCCATCAAGTTGAAGTAGAGGAGAAGTAGGGTTGAAACCAAAATGGTTGAGGAAAGAGTTTACAAGTGTTTTTGTAAATAAGTTTTTGGAACAAAATACAACTCCTATTTTTCTAAGGGTTTTTTTCCAATCCTAGGTTTACAAATCCTACAGGCAACACAATGCTCTGATACCATCTGTAGAGGTCTCAACCTAATAAGGTAGATTCCTCCTGTGTTTTACAATGCTAGTCCCTGGATCAATAGCTAGCATCCACAGTTAAGATGTAATATCAAGATACAAAGGTCATAATATAACTTTATAACCATGAATAACATAATTTTATTACATCTTACATAGCTCATTTGGCTATTACAATACATTGCAGCAGAATAACTATAAGCATGGGTCCTTCATCTTCAAAGTGCCACAGGCAGATGTTGGTTGTAGACTTTGTAATCCTAATCAATCATTCTTCACTAAAATCAATCAAACCTGCAACATACAAGTTACAGCCACAAAGGGTCAATACATTTGAATTGTATTGGCAAGTGATACTATGGTAGTGTAGTGGAGTCTAACATCTATATGCATTTGGCTAAGTGGAGTTGAGGCTTGCATTGCTCAAAATATGTTTTTCCTTAACATTTGAAAATACTAAGTTTTTGCTTGACAAAATCATTTTTCTCAATCAAAGATTTCAAGATCCTTGTACCAAGCCATCTCTCCATCAATGATTGAAGAATTCAAACAACCCTTGTTCAATCCACAAGTTTTAACTTAGAAATTTGAATGATGAGATTCTTAATTGCTTCCATGTCTTGATGCTCAAATTGTCCTTTACCAGGGACATGGCTAAGTACTTAGATTTTACACTCTGCAGAGGTGGTGCACTTTCCCCACAAGACTTGGTTTCCCAAGACAAGATCTTTCAGAAGCCTTCCCTTAGACCAAAATGGACGCGCTCCAACCTATCAAACTGTGACACCCCGGTTCTGATAAGACCGTGGCCTCTATGTGACATGCCAATCCCTGGATCGGTTCATTGGCCCACAATAGAGTAAGATAGATAATCATAGCAAATAACCGTGTATCATGATCTACAAAGATCCAGAGTACCATTATTACAATATAAAAGCTTAGCATAAGCTAGCTCAAATTGTTCAGGTAGCAACAAAAGCGAGTAAATCCTCCAATCTTCAATTTGCCCACAAGTGAACAAGTGCCGAGTGGAGTACCGTGGCCTATAACGATCAATCAGAATCGGAATAACCTGCAGCATAAAACGCAACAGCCCCGAAGGGTCAATACATGGAATGTATGGCAAGTAGAGCTAGTAATGGAGACAATAGTACTAACATCTACATGCATATTTGGCAAGTGGAGATGTGTCTGGCTTGCATTTGCAAATAACTTTGTCCTGCTTTCATAAACAGTTTTGAATTTTCTTTGAAAAGATCCCAATTAAGTTAACCCAACAATATTAAAACAATTATGAAATTAGAATGAGCGAGAAACATGTCATGGAATCAATATCTAGCAACTCAGTTGTCCATAACCGGGGACACGGCTAATCGATTAGATTATACACTCTGCAGAGGCTAGTACACTTTACCCATGTGACTTGGCCAGCCCAGCTCGTACCATCACTCTCATTTTGGGTGACGATAGGGAGAAGGCCAAGAAGAGACTGTTCGGGAAGTAGCTCCTCAATCCCGACGCGCACCGGTCCAACCTACCAAAATTCTACATCTCTGGATACGCGGGTTCGAGTTACCACAACCTACTAAGTCCAACCAACCGCCCATTTCATTATTGGCACATGGTTGTACACGTAAGCTACACAATAAAGAAGCCAATCATTCTCTCATGATACCTGGGTGCCTTTCCGCAATGAAACCACCAAAAATTATCAATACCATCACACCCAGGGGATTCATTGATTAAGTTGTTTTAGTTTTCACAAACCAATACTTTGAGAAAACAAGTATCAATGATGTAACCCAGCCCTCGTTCAACATAGCATGGCTAAGCACATCTACAACGATGGTTCATCTACAAGGAAAGCCCTACCACATAATAGGACATAGCATAGCGATAGTATCATCCTACACATGCATCTACAAAATACACGACAATGCATTGAAAATAGTAGGACGATATCATGAACAAAGTAGCATCTACTTGCCTTGGTTGTAGCGGTCGGAGGAACAATCCACACACGAGCAAGGGTTGCACTCCACACAATCTACACGACACAATTGTATTCATAAACAAACAATTCACAAACATATGCAACAAAGATGATGCATGAATGCAAGAACGGCAAGTGAATTGGTGCTACAGCTGCACCACATAATACTAATTCATATTACTACCGAATACATGCATGGAAAATAGATTTGGCGCAAGGGAAATTATTAACCAAAAGTAGTGATCACTACTAGAGCTAGAACTTAAATAATTCACTACCGGTAGTATACTGTTCATAAAATCTTGGAAATAATCTACCGCATAGGCATCGCTGATAAGAAACAGTACCAATTGGAATTACTCAAAAAGGAGTTATAAAACATCCCGAGTAATTAAAACACTGCAGAATGCCATTAGACAAATACTGCAGAAGTTTTTACAGTAAGCCTATATTTTTATTTCACGATGAGATTCCCCTCGTTCATACGAGTTCAGGGACATATCACACGCGATTTTTGGAGCTACGAAACTTTTACTACGAATTTATTACTCCGAAAAGGCCACTAACTAGTTTGATTAAACTGTACTAAACCTGACGGTAAAAGTCTGAACCAAAGCTACAGAGAGATTCTACACGACTCACTGAACGCGTACATATTTTATTTGCAATTTTTGGCCAAGCGGTTTAATTTCTACGCAATTTACAAGATTCTACCGAAATCTGTCAACTAATAGGATTAACGAGATTGACCCAGTCAACTGTGTCTGATGACTGGGCGCTGACTGGACGTCTGACCAGTCAACGTCTGGGGCGTCTGACTAGTCAACGTCTGGAGTGCTGACCAGTCAACGAACGATCTAAGCCGCTGATCTGAGATCTGACGGTGGCTGCTGTCTTACCGGAATCGGGCTGCGAAACGAACTTCGGCGAGCTCCGGACGGCGGCGATGGTCGGTTCCGACGTCGTGGTTCTACCTGCACGTACACACACGGTCAACTACGGCTCCCGGAACAATAAACGCGTGCGCGTACGCGGCGATCTGCAGGGCGCAGTTGGCGGCGGCGGATGGAGACGCGAAGCACGGGAACGGAAAGAGGGCGGCGAGACGAACCCGACAACAGACGAGGCGATGGCCGGCGACGGAGGGGTGGCCGGTGGCGGCGAGGCGAAACGGCGGCGGCGGCGGCGCGTGCGTGCGCCAGGGAGCGCGCTCGCGCGGGTCTGGGAGGAGGCGGGGTCGGGCACGACTTCCGAGGCGGTAGGGCCCCTTTTATTTGATCCCTCACGTGAGAAAAGAAAAGAAAAAAAAAACTGAAACAGAAACGGTTCGCGGTTGGACTACAACTCGGAAATCGGTCCGAATTTTCGGACCGTTTTCCGGCGGTTTACTAAAACGTCCGAGTCTTTTGCATACGAACTCCGATTGGAGCGATTTTCGCGCCTACGGGTTCGTATCGTCGAGGGGAACAACCTTCAGTCGAAGTTTGTGCGAAAACTCGAATCTACAGGGGTGGTTGTCGCAAGTCTCTTGGTTTACTAAAACGTCCGAGTCTTTTGCATACGAACTCCGATTGGAGCGATTTTCGCGCCTACGGGTTCGTATCGTCGAGGGGAACAACCTTCAGTCGAAGTTTGTGCGAAAACTCGAATCTACAGGGGTGGTTGTCGCAAGTCCCTCTAAAGCTCCCCGCAGGAAACTCGGGTCGAAACAAAAATAGGTTTTCGCAAATAGCGTTTCGTCGATCCTCTCTACTCGACGGTAATGCATGGTAAGATATGATGCGATGCAATGAATGATATGCAAGACCAAATCGAAAATTTGGGATGTGACAAGACTAACCCCCTTAAGATGAATCTCGTCCTCGAGATTCGGCGCGGCTAGCAAATAGGTGTGGGTAGTCCTCTCGGATGTCATCTTCACGCTCCCAAGTGGCTTCCTCTTCAGTGTGGTGGCTCCACTGTACTTTGCAAAACTTGATTGTCTTGGTACGGGTAGTCCTTTCTGCTGTCTCTAGAATCTTGACCGGTTTCTCCTCATAGGTCAAATCATTCTCAAGCTGAACCTCCTCTAGCGGTACAGTATCTCTCAATGGTGTATCCACCATCTCCGGATGGCACTTCTTCAGCTGGGACACGTGGAACACATTGTGAACAGCAGACAGAGCCTCTGGCAACTCCAACTGATAAGCAACCTCTCCTTTGCGTGCTAAGACTCGATATGGTCCAATAAATCGAGGTGCCAGCTTACCCTTAATACCAAATCTCTTAATTCCACGAAGCGGCGATACTCTGAGGTATGCTCTATCACCTATCTCATACACCACCTCCTTGCGCTTGGCGTCAGCGTAGCTCTTCTGTCTTGATTGTGCTACCTTCAGTCTGTCTCTAATCAAGGCGACCTTCTCCTCAGCGTCCTTGATCAAATCAGGTCCAAACAACTGACGTTCTCCTACTCCATCACATAGCAATGGTGTTCGGCACCGTTTCCCATACAGTACGTCGAACGGTGACGTCTTGATGCTGGTTTGATAGCTGTTGTTGTAGGAAAACTCGGCATACGGCAAATTCTCATCCCAACTAGAACCATGAGCCAAGGCGCAAGCTCTTAGCATGTCCTCCAAAATCTGATTCACCATCTCAGTCTGTCCATCAGTCTGTGGGTGAAACGCTGTGCTAAACTCCAATCTAGTACCAAGTGACTCGTGCAGCTGGCGCCAGAAGTGTGAGGTAAATTGGGTGCCTCTATCAGATACAATACTCTTGGGAACTCCATGTAGGCACACAATTTTGTCCATGTAGATCTTAGCCAACTTTGCACTCGTATAGGTCGTCTTCACCAGTATAAAGTGGGCTACCTTGGTCAAATGGTCGACCACTACCCAAATAGAGTCATATCCTGACTTGGTCCTGGGCAATCCTGTGATAAAGTCCATTCCCACTCTATCCCACTTCCATTCCGGCACGGGCAACGGCTGTAGCAATCCTGCTGGCTTCTGGTGTTCCGCCTTTACTCGGCTGCATACATCACATAGGGCGATATGCTCTGCGATGTCTCCTTTCATGTTGTTCCACCAGAATCTGTCCTTTAGGTCCATATACATCTTCGTATTGCCCGGATGTATGGAATATGGCGAGTCATGAGCTTCCTGCAGAATCAACTTCCTTATCTCGGAATCGTTGGGAACGCACAAACGATCTCCGTACCACAAGGTTCCCTGCTCATCCTCGCGGAATTCCCTTGCTCGACCTTCCTTCATCTTCTCCTTAACTTCATCTATCTCTTTGTCTCCTATCTGAGCCTTCCTGATTCTGTCTTGTAGCGTTGGTTGGACTTCCATTGCTGCTAAGTATCCTTCAGATGCTACCTCCAGTCTAAGGTCCTTGAATTGCTTGCACAAATCCTCAGGCATTTCACCAATAGTCAACCCATTGGCATAAACCTTCCGGCTCAGAGCATCTGCTACTACATTGGCCTTTCCTGGGTGGTATTGTAGATTCATATCGTAGTCCTTGATAAGTTCCAACCATCTCCTTTGTCTCATGTTCAGTTCCTTCTGTGTAAATATGTACTTCAGGCTCTTGTGGTCGGTGTACACATCACAGTGTTTTCCCATTAAGTAATGCCTCCATACCTTGAGCGCATGAACCACTGACGCTAACTCCAAGTCGTGTGTGGGGTAATTCCGCTCATGGTGCTTGAGTTGTCGCGAGGCATATGACACTACTCTCCCATCTTGCATCAGCACACTCCCAAGTCCCTGTCGAGAAGCATCACAGTACACTTGGAAATCCTTCTGAAGATCTGGTAAACACAGAACAGGTGCGGTCACTAGTCGACGCTTCAGTTCCTAAAAGCTAGCTTCACACACATCCGTCCATTCAAACTTCCTCTCCTTCTTCAGAAGCTCAGTCATCGGTTTAGCAATCTTGGAAAAGTTTTCAATGAACCTCCTGTAATATCCAGCAAGTCCCAAAAAGCTTCGAATCTCTCCAGCATTCTTGGGCGCTTCCCACTCTGTCACTGCAGTCACTTTGCTTGGATCAACAGCGACTCCTTCTCCTGACACTACGTGTCCAAGGAACCCAATGGTGTTAAGCCAGAATTCACACTTGCTGAATTTGGCATACAACTTGTGTTCTCTCAGCTTCTCCATAATCAGTCGCAGATGTTTCTCATGCTCGGCATCATCCTTGGAATATATCAGTATGTCATCAATAAATACCACCACGAACTTGTCCAAATACTCCATGAATACTTTGTTCATCATGGTCATGAAGTATGCCGGGGCATTCGTTAGTCCAAAAGACATAACTGTATACTCATATAAACCATACCTAGTGGTGAAGGCGGGTTTTGGTACATCCTCCTTCCGGATCTTCAATTGAAAGTAGCCAGATCGCAGATCGATCTTGCTGAACACCTTTGCACCTTCCAGTTGATCAAATAAATCATTTATGTTCGGCAGAGGGTACTTGTTCTTGATGGTTACTTCATTCAGCGAACGATAGTCCACCACTAATCTTTTGGTGCTGTCTTTCTTCTCCACAAACAACACAGGTGCTCCCCATGACGACGCACTAGGCTGAATGAATCCCTTTTCCAGCTGCTCCTTCAACTGTTTCTTCAATTCTTTCAGCTCATCGACATCCATCTTATATGGTTTCTTTGCTATAGGTCCTGTTCCCAGCATCAGGTCGATAAGAAACTCTACTTCCCTGTCAGGTGGCATTCCTGGCAGCTCTTCCGGAAACACGTCGGGGTAATCCCTAATCACTTGCACAGTATCCATGCTAACCCCCTTAAGAGAATTCAGCTTACACCTTCCTGGTCGTGCAGCCGACTTGAATCTAATCCTCTTACCATCCGGGGTTTTAAGTGAAACAGCTCGCTGTGCACAATCTATGTGTCCCCCATGCATAGACATCCAATCCATACCCAGAATGACATCTAATCCTTGTGAATCCAGCACTACTAGATGTGCAATGAAGTTGTGTGTTCCAATCCTCACAGTCAAGTCGCGGCATCCCGCACTAGCTATCATATCTCCTCCAGGTGAAATCACTCTAATAGACCTTTTCATAGACTCAGTAGGTAACTTATACTTATCCACAAATGCCCTTGATATGAATGAATGCGATGCACCAGTATCAAAAAGTATAAGTGCAGGGTAAGTGTTGATTGGGAACTTACCAATCACAAGGTCAGGCTCATCTGGAATCTCCTCCACATTCATGTGGTTCACTGTGGCCTTCTCGCCATTGGTTGGCTTGAGTCCTTTCCTCTCCGGACAGTTGTCAGCATAGGTAAGTTTAGAAAGAATCAACTACGGTAATAGGATTCTACCCATGCATATGAGCAATCAACAACAAACAATAGCAGACAATCACAAGCAAGCAACACATCAACAAACAAGCGATCCAGCAACATCCCAGGTGTTATCCTAGCAGTACATAACTACTGAAATAGTTTTGCAAGAGTTGGCAATGGTTAACTAAACAATAGATCAACTAATCAACCAAAACAGCAATTCTGCCAGAACCGTCCAGCAGCAATCACGAATTTTTCCGCCTGACTTAAACTCGTCAGAAAATTAAGCCAATTTTTGTGCATATGGCACAGAGAGTTTCGCATCAGCCCAATTTTTTTCAGATTTTTCTAAGTTACCAGAAAAATATGAAAAATCGCACAGTACTGCTGTGTCAGCAGAAAAACTGCAGCGAAAAACACACAGATAGTAACCAAATTGCCATAACTCTTTCATTAAAATTCGCACAAATAAATCCTGGGATATTGGAGTACACAAATAAGCAACTAAACACTTTTAATCTAACACGAACTAAGCTTCACAACGATCGAGACTAATCCTAACGAATTTGCCTACCGTGGTCTAATTGGTGGACTTCTATCTATTTCTTGAAGAGATTGAGGTAGGTCCTTGCGCTCATGCGTTGGCGCTTCTGTCCACGGTTCAACCATGGTGGCGGAATGTACACCTCTCCTGAGTCATCACTTGAAATTTCAAACTCCACCTCTTCTAAATCCTTCTCTTCTTCACTTTCAGCTGCAACAGCAACAGCTTCATCTCCTCCACCATTATCGTCTCCATCATCATTATCCTCGTCCTCATCATCATCATCGTTCCCACTGTCATCATCATCACCATTGTTGCCATCGTCTCCATTGTCATCATCAGAGGGTGGATTCAGCTGTGCTTGGAGAGCGGCAATCTGGGCTGTGATAGCTTCAATAGTTTGATCCCTTTCCTGGACGGTCCCTTGCAACTGTTGTATGTTCTGGGTGTTCTCCTGCACAGTACCATGAAGATGTGCTATGGTTGCATCTCTGGCTATCAGGGCATTCTCCAGAACTCCCACAGCTTCATGCAAAGTGTCGATCTCCTGTCCTTGGACCACCATACCATTGCTAGTAAAATCTGCAATCTCCTTTAGCATCCTCACCTTCTCTGCTAGAGCTCCATTCTCCTTCTCCATGTCCTCTATGTGCCTCCGACGGGGCGGCATGTTGTTCCTGTCGCCTGGGGTAATCACAATGTTCCCATCTTCATCACGCCTTCCATAGTCACGGTAGGGTGAATCTGCTGGCAGTAGGTGTCGGACATAGTGGCACTGGCGAGACAGGGCTTCATGTATGGCCAAGTTGATTCCAAGTCCCCAGTTGCAATATGTCTTGGTGTAGATCAAGTGCGCGGGGTTTGGCAAGGCGGCATCTCTGAATATGAAGGTAGTGATCTCCCATGCATCCTCTCCATATCCATAGGTGTACAGCCTTCTTCCCTTGAACATGGGCAGTGGCAATCCCAGTGACTGAGAGAGCTGAGCTAACTACCTTGCAAAGGGCCTTGGTGACTCCATGGTGACATACTCAGTCCTAACGTCTCCCATCTATCAAGTAAAAGAGGAAAGTGTGAGAATAGCATATGATAAGAATTTACGAGAGTGAAAGGCATAAGATGAAAGACAGAGTTAATATAGGCTTAATAATTATATGGCTTCCTAATCCAATCCTAGGTCACGATCCTACAGTCGACACACGGGCTCTGATACCATCCTGTGACACCCCGGTTCTGATAAGACCGTGGCCTCTATGTGACATGCCAATCCCTGGATCGGTTCATTGGCCCACAATAGAGTAAGATAGATAATCATAGCAAATAACCGTGTATCATGATCTACAAAGATCCAGAGTACCATTATTACAATATAAAAGCTTAGCATAAGCTAGCTCAAATTGTTCAGGTAGCAACAAAAGCGAGTAAATCCTCCAATCTTCAATTTGCCCACAAGTGAACAAGTGCCGAGTGGAGTACCGTGGCCTATAACGATCAATCAGAATCGGAATAACCTGCAGCATAAAACGCAACAGCCCCGAAGGGTCAATACATGGAATGTATGGCAAGTAGAGCTAGTAATGGAGACAATAGTACTAACATCTACATGCATATTTGGCAAGTGGAGATGTGTCTGGCTTGCATTTGCAAATAACTTTGTCCTGCTTTCATAAACAGTTTTGAATTTTCTTTGAAAAGATCCCAATTAAGTTAACCCAACAATATTAAAACAATTATGAAATTAGAATGAGCGAGAAACATGTCATGGAATCAATATCTAGCAACTCAGTTGTCCATAACCGGGGACACGGCTAATCGATTAGATTATACACTCTGCAGAGGCTAGTACACTTTACCCATGTGACTTGGCCAGCCCAGCTCGTACCATCACTCTCATTTTGGGTGACGATAGGGAGAAGGCCAAGAAGAGACTGTTCGGGAAGTAGCTCCTCAATCCCGACGCGCACCGGTCCAACCTACCAAAATTCTACATCTCTGGATACGCGGGTTCGAGTTACCACAACCTACTAAGTCCAACCAACCGCCCATTTCATTATTGGCACATGGTTGTACACGTAAGCTACACAATAAAGAAGCCAATCATTCTCTCATGATACCTGGGTGCCTTTCCGCAATGAAACCACCAAAAATTATCAATACCATCACACCCAGGGGATTCATTGATTAAGTTGTTTTAGTTTTCACAAACCAATACTTTGAGAAAACAAGTATCAATGATGTAACCCAGCCCTCGTTCAACATAGCATGGCTAAGCACATCTACAACGATGGTTCATCTACAAGGAAAGCCCTACCACATAATAGGACATAGCATAGCGATAGTATCATCCTACACATGCATCTACAAAATACACGACAATGCATTGAAAATAGTAGGACGATATCATGAACAAAGTAGCATCTACTTGCCTTGGTTGTAGCGGTCGGAGGAACAATCCACACACGAGCAAGGGTTGCACTCCACACAATCTACACGACACAATTGTATTCATAAACAAACAATTCACAAACATATGCAACAAAGATGATGCATGAATGCAAGAACGGCAAGTGAATTGGTGCTACAGCTGCACCACATAATACTAATTCATATTACTACCGAATACATGCATGGAAAATAGATTTGGCGCAAGGGAAATTATTAACCAAAAGTAGTGATCACTACTAGAGCTAGAACTTAAATAATTCACTACCGATAGTATACTGTTCATAAAATCTTGGAAATAATCTACCGCATAGGCATCGCTGATAAGAAACAGTACCAATTGGAATTACTCAAAAAGGAGTTATAAAACATTCCGAGTAATTAAAACACTGCAGAATGCCATTAGACAAATACTGCAGAAGTTTTTACTGTAAGCCTATCTTTTTATTTCACGATGAGATTCCCCTCGTTCATACGAGTTCAGGGACATATCACACGCGATTTTTGGAGCTACGAAACTTTTACTACGAATTTATTACTCCGAAAAGGCCACTAACTAGTTTGATTAAACTGTACTAAACCTGACGGTAAAAGTCTGAACCAAAGCTACAGAGAGATTCTACACGACTCACTGAACGCGTACATATTTTATTTGCAATTTTTGGCCAAGCGGTTTAATTTCTACGCAATTTACAAGATTCTACCGAAATCTGTCAACTAATAGGATTAACGAGATTGACCCAGTCAACTGTGTCTGATGACTGGGCGCTGACTGGACGTCTGACCAGTCAACGTCTGGGGCGTCTGACTAGTCAACGTCTGGAGTGCTGACCAGTCAACGAACGATCTAAGCCGCTGATCTGAGATCTGACGGTGGCTGCTGTCTTACCGGAATCGGGCTGCGAAACGAACTTCGGCGAGCTCCGGACGGCGGCGATGGTCGGTTCCGACGTCGTGGTTCTACCTGCACGTACACACACGGTCAACTACGGCTCCCGAAACAATAAACGCGTGCGCGTACGCGGCGATCTGCAGGGCGCAGTTGGCGGCGGCGGATGGAGACGCGAAGCACGGGAACGGAAAGAGGGCGGCGAGACGAACCCGACAACAGACGAGGCGATGGCCGGCGACGGAGGGGTGGCCGGTGGCGGCGAGGCGAAACGGCGGCGGCGGCGGCGCGTGCGTGCGCCAGGGAGCGCGCTTGCGCGGGTCTGGGAGGAGGCGGGGTCGGGCACGACTTCCGAGGCGGTAGGGCCCCTTTTATTTGATCCCTCACGTGAGAAAAGAAAAGAAAAAAAAAACTGAAACAGAAACGGTTCGCGGTTGGACTACAACTCGGAAATCGGTCCGAATTTTCGGACCGTTTTCCGGCGGTTTACTAAAACGTCCGAGTCTTTTGCATACGAACTCCGATTGGAGCGATTTTCGCGCCTACGGGTTCGTATCGTCGAGGGGAACAACCTTCAGTCGACGTTTGTGCGAAAACTCGAATCTACAGGGGTGGTTGTCGCAAGTCTCTTGGTTTACTAAAACGTCCGAGTCTTTTGCATACGAACTCCGATTGGAGCGATTTTCGCGCCTACGGGTTCGTATCGTCGAGGGGAACAACCTTCAGTCGAAGTTTGTGCGAAAACTCGAATCTACAGGGGTGGTTGTCGCAAGTCCCTCTAAAGCTCCCCGCAGGAAACTCGGGTCGAAACAAAAATAGGTTTTCGCAAATAGCGTTTCGTCGATCCTCTCTACTCGACGGTAATGCATGGTAAGATATGATGCGATGCAATGAATGATATGCAAGACCAAATCGAAAATTTGGGATGTGACACAAACACTACCACCCACTGTCCATATGGCTAAGTTCTTGCAACCTATATGATCATGGCAGAGCCCATATTGCCAAGTGGTTGCACTTGAAGCTTCTCAACATTTGACATCTCAAATCTCTTTGTTCCTGGATGGCCATCCACAAGTGAGATACACAAGGTCAACCATAAACATGGGCCTTGTGAACCACTCAACCATTCTCACCAAGCAAGCCCATTCCACCCAGGTGATTCATTAACTTAGTTGTTTTATTAAACAAAAACATAAGTCCTCAGACTTAGAGATTTTTCCATAGTGTGAATATATTTCCACCCATGTTTTCTATTAGCTAGGCTAAGCTTGGTAGTAATAGGAATCTTAACTTAGGAAATTCCTACTAAGGATTCATCTACTAGGTTTTCTTATAGCAAGGTCTATACTTAGCAAAATCCATGCAAGTTTTACTTAGCAAAATCACTAATGCATAGAGAAAGTAATGGGACAAAAGTATGAAGCATCACTTGCCTTTTTGGTAGGGAATGGTGGTTCACTCCTTGATCTTTCTAGTCTCACACTTCACTACAAATCAATCAAGCAAACACAAATTCAATTCACATTCCAAACCAAAGTCAAACAAACAATTCTTCACACACACAAAGTAATGGAATCTAAGTCATGCATGGGAGCATGCACAAGATAGTTTTATTTTGCAAAGGGGGTCTCTATGGGGTTTCTAAACTTTGTAAGTTCCAAATTGGTCATTTACCAAAGTGGCAAAGTCATTAGCAAGAGGTTTTGTCCAAAAACTATTTTAAATCCATTTATCATTTCATGTGGTGAAAAATGTTTTTATTAAGGCAAAACTCTTAATTTGTTCACCAAATGAGTTTCTAATTTGAAAAACTTGGTGTTTTAGGTCAGTAGGTTTGGTCCAAAACATTTCCTTAAACATTTTTATAACAAAAACCTTTCTTTTTATTTGGCTAGAAAATGACTAAGTCAAGTAATCAAACCTAAATCTTACAGAAATCATTTCTAACACCAAGGGTTGGTTCCTAGGGTCAGTAAGGTCACAGCAAACCAATTTGCAAAGGATTTATCCTTAAATTCAATTTTAAACAATTTTTATACTCTAATCAAGCATACAAATGAATCTGCAAAAATGGGCAAACAAACAGATACTATTTGCTAAACTAATTCCACAGTTGGCTAGGGCTTGTTCTCCTGAATCCATTGATATAAAATTTGCCAAATTTGGACGTGTGGTTTGAAAGTTATAGGGTTTTCAAATTGCTACTTAAATCTGTTTTTCAAATTCTGTTTTAAAACAGATCCTGCCATGCGTCGTTATTCTACTGGATGATACCGGTTCGGCCGGATCGGGCGACGCTGGCCGTTGGATCTAATTATCATCGCGCGGCTGATCGACGCATACCTCTTCGCTCCCTTTCTTTCCTAACCGCTGGATCAAGATCGAATGGTTGCAGCAGGCTCGACCTAAAGTGGGCGGCGCTGCGGTGGCTAGCGGCGGCGGAGCGGTCGGTAGACGACGGAGGCGACGCTATAGGAGGTGGGGGAGAAGGAGGGGTTGCTCACCGTGATCGTCGTGGCACGGGGATGCTCAACCTGCCACTGGTTGATGAAGGGGCGCACGGGATTTGGCGGAATTCCTCACCGGAGTTAGGGCCGGCGCCAGGAGTTTCTGTTTGTCGACGGGGACGGGGCTGTAGTCCACCAGAAAGCGAGAGAGTGGTAGGGTTAGATGCGGGCGAGTGTACTGATCACAGGTGTATCATTGGAAGGACAAGGGGTGGCCAATTACTACCTGGAAGCTTCGTCGGAGAAAGAGGCAGACGGCGGCGCTGCAGGTCGTCATCAAAGTCGAGGTTACAGGGCACCCGCGGTTGAATGATTTGCACGGTAAGATGCGCCTGAGAGTGGAGATGCTGCTGGGGTGCTTAGAGATGCAAGGGGCGGTGGGGTTTCGTCGGAATCATCACCGGAACATCGTCGGAGCGGCGGCGGTACAGAGAGAATTGGAGGCAGCCTAGGGGCAGAGTGGAGGAGTGGTCTGGGGGAAAACGGAGGAGAGAGCGACGCGATTAAATGGGCGTTGTCTCGGCGAGGTTTAATGCACGGATTAACGCGGATTGATGGAGCTCTCAACGGGCAGAAACTGCCGCGCGGTGAGGGGAGAAGGGGTCACGCGGGGAAGAAGATGACTAGAGAAGTGGGGCCGTTGCGTCAGTGGGAAAAGGGAAGAGGGGAGGTCCACATGTCAGTTGCTTCGTGGGTTTGTTTTGCTGTGAAAAACGGTTCACTTCGCTGAGAGAGGGAGGTGGGCTCGGTTGGGCTGAGTTGGGCTGGGGTAGTTGGGCTGCTGTTGTTTCTTTTTTTTTGTACAGAAACATTTTCCTTTTCTATTTCTATTTGCTGATTTGATTTTCAATCAACATTTCAAACATTCAAACCATTCAAATAATTCAAACTATTGTAATGAGTTTTTGGGTTCTGTTTAGTAGTATAAACCAACTTCCAAAATAAAATAATATTTTAGATCTTTTTAGGTTCCATTTATTAATTAAATAAAATGGACCATGGTTTATTAGTAAAATAGGGTTTGGTTTATTTAATAAAATCTCCATTTTAAACCATATATTTTCAAACCAAATCAGTAGGTTTTATTTAGGAAGTGGGTTTAAAACTTCAGTGGGTTTTATTTGAGAATATAAAATACTTAGAAACTTAAAAATAATGTAATAAGTTTTGATGTTTTAATTAAAATGGTAAAACTTTTTATTTAAATAAAATTTGATATTAAATCCTTATTAATTTTATTTTAAATAAAACTTTGTTATTTTTATTTAAAACTAAATGTTTTAATTCCAAAGTTTGGTCAAGGTTTTAATTTGGCTTTATAAAATAATCTTTATTTATAAATCCACCTTTTATTTTGAAAACTAAATCTTTTATTAAAGATTCCAAAATAGTATCTCCAAAATATTTTATTTTTCTTTATTTAGAATATTTATCTTTTTAAATCCCTTTAGGATTTTATTTGATTCAAATGGGGTTGAAGTTCCATATAAATTCAAAAAGTTTCTTCTGGCCTTGAAAATCAAACAAGGTTTCACTTTGTTCATTTATTTTCACATTACAAGATTTGGAAAATCTTGGGATGTGAAGGGCCTTGTTCAACCACAAGTTTTTAACTTAGAAATTTGGATGAGGAGATTATTGATAGCTTCCATGCCTTGATGCTCAAATTGTCGTTTACCAGGGACATGGCTAAGTACTTAGATTTTTTACTCTACAGAGGTGGTGGACTTTTCCCACAAGACTTGGTTTCACCAAGACAAGACCTTTCAGAAGCCTTCCCTTAGATCAGAATGGACGCGCTCCAACCTATCAATCCCCTACCACAAACTATCCATTTGGCTAAGTTATTGCAACCTATATGATCCAGGCAGAGCCCATAATGCCAAGTGGCTGCACTTGAAGCTTCTCAACATTTGACATCTCAAATCTCTTTGTTCCTGGGTGGCCATCCACAAGTGAGATACACAAGGTAAACCATATAAATGGGCCTTGTGAACCACTCAACACAAACCATTCCTTCCATTCCACCCAGGTGATTCATTCACTTAGTTGTTTTATTAAACAAAACACAAGTCCTTGACTTAGAAATATTCCATAGCATGAATATAATCCACCCTTGTTTTCTACTAGCTAAGCTAAGCATGATAGTAGTAGGAATATTAACTTAGAAAATTTCTACTAAGGTTTCATCTACTAGGATTTCCCATGGCATAGTTTACACTTAGCAAAATTCCATGCAAGTCCTACTTTAGAAATATCACAAATGCATAGTGAAAATAATGGGACAAAAGTATGAAGCATCACTTGCCTTTTTGGTAGAGAATATAAGTTCACTCCTTGATCTTGCAATATTCACACTCTTCAAATCACTACAATTCAATCAAGCAAGGCACAATTTCAATCTACCATTCAAGAAAAACATCACATAAAATAATAGAAACAAAGCAATGCATGCAAGCATGCAAAAGATTGTTTTATTTGGAAAAGTGGTTTCTAATGGGTTATAAACATGTTAGAACACCTATTGGCCATTTTATAAAGTGGCAAAACCATTTGCAAAAGATTTTACCTATAAACCAATTTTAAACCAAAGCATTATTTTATGTGGTTGAAAATGCTTTTAGCAAAGCAATAATCTTTATAGGGTTCACCAAATACATTTTTAAATCATAAAACTTTGCGTTTAGGGTTAGAGAGTTTAAACCAAAACATTTCCCAAAGGTTTTCTCCAAAAAGCATTTTTAACAAATAAACATTATTTTTATTTGACTAGAAATGTTTTAAATCAAAGATTTATTCCTTTGCTTCACCAAATATATTTTCGACACCACAAATTGATTTCTATGGTCAGTAGGTTAAAAAACCATTTTCAAAAGATTTTATCCCCAAAATAGTTTTAGAAAGAATTTTATACTTAAAATATGCCTACACATGTTTATGCAAAAATAATCAATTTAACAAAATCAATTTACTAAACAAAGTGCATGGTTGGGTAGGATTTGTCTTGCTGATTCCATGGATATAAAATTTGCAAAAATTGGACGTGTGGTTTCAAATTTATGAAATTTTCAAAATTGAAGATCTAATAGAACATAATTTCTGTTTTAAATCAACTCTGGCCACGTGGCTACTTCTTATTCGCCGGTAACGGTTCGATTGGATCGACAGAGGGCAGCCGTTAGATATAAAGTGGATCATGTGGCTCAGGTCACTACTTACCCCTTCGGTTAAGGTTCTATTGTGTCCGCTGGATCTACATCGAACGACTGCTAACGTCTTGCCAAGAACTGGCGGCGCGACGACGATGGTGCGCAGCGGCGGTGCTCTGCTGGCGGTGCTGCGGCGACTACAGGAAGCGAGGGAGAGGGAGGATGTGCTCATGGGTTTCAGGGGATCATGGCGATGCTCAAAACGGTGGTAGCTCGTCGAGGGGCGCACGGGGGCGATGGTAATTCCTCGCTGAAGTTCTCGGCGCCGTCGGACACGCACGGGTTCCGTTGGTGGCGTCGTTACTGAGCACGAGAGAGCAAGCAAACAACATCGTTAGATGCACAGAAGAGTGAGGAGTGTCGGAGCATCAAAGAGAGAGGGCGGCGCGGTCGGATGTTACCAGAAGAGCTCGTCGGAGTTGGAGCAGACGGTGGCGGAGCTCAGTTGAAGTAGTTGCCGACGATGGGGGAAACGCGCGATCGAGCTGAGGCCACTGGGATATGCGCAGAGGTCTGGGGAACATGCTTGTGTGCTCCAGGGGCAGAGGAGTAGCTGGGCAGCGGTGGTCTAAGCAGAAATCAGGGCAGCCTGGGGCTCTCGAGGTGTGGAGTCTGGGGGGAAATGGAGAGGGGAGGGAGGTGTTTAACAGGGCGTGGTCATGGGGAAGATTTACTGAGCCATTACTCGTGAAATCAACGCAGGAAACGTTCGGGACGAACTGGTCGTGGGGAGGACGATGACTACGTGGCAGTGGGGCCGCTTGGCAGCGAGAGAGAGAAAGAGGAGGTGGGGTCCAGCGGTCAGTGTCTTTGCGGGTTATGCCTGCGGTGAGAAAAACGTTTCGGGGGAGAGAGGAAGAGGTGGGCTACTGGGCCTAGACTGGGCTTTGTCGAGCTGGGCTAGTTAGTTTCATTTTTTTTGTACTTATTGTTTTCTTTTTTCCATTTGATTTTCTGTTTAGATTTTGTTTAAACAATTCAAACATTCATTTGAATTCAAAGTTCACTCAAACTTTGTGTGCAATCAAATATTGATTAATAATGCATTTTAAAGTCAAAATTAGAATATTTCTTTTATTCTTTTTAGGGTCTTTTATTTATTTAAAACAAAGCCCTTGCTTTAAATTCAATTAATATCAAATATATTTTTAGTCCTTATTTGATTTCAATTTTCACAAAACCCTTTTCAATAAGTTTTATTCATTCATTAGGGTGTCAAATACTTCACTTTTGAACAATTTGGAATATTTAATATGATTTATTAATCATTTAAAATTGGGTATTTGTCTTTATTCCAATGAAATTAAATATGGTTTTAAATCCATAATTTTTATTTAGAAGATTTCTTTGATCTCATTTGATTTAATCAAATAACTTTTATTCCACTTGGGTAAATTCCAAATTCTATTTTCCCATGATATATTTAATTATTTCTAATAGGGATTTTATCTTTATTCAAATAGGATTTAGTTAATGCCCTTTTAATTAATTTGAAAACTCTTTATCCATTATTTTATTTGGATTTGGATTATAATCATTCCATTTGCTTATGGATTAGGTCAAGATTTGATTTGGCCTTTACATATTCCTCATTTAATATTTCTATCTTTATCTTATAAAACCCATATCTTTTTATTTATAGATCCAAACTTGGTGATTCCAATTTGTAAACTCTTATTTAATATTTTTTATCCTTTTTAAATCTTCTTAGGATTAAGTGCTCACCATTTGGTATGGATTTTAGATAAGTGCTTTATTGGCTTTGGAAATTACTTTTCCTTATCTTATTAAATTCATAAGATTTTATCCATGGCTCCAAATTAAGTGAAACCAATTTATATGGTCTTATAATATTTCTATTTGTCATTTTTGATCATTTGTAAATGTTTGTTGACAAATTTTTATTTGGATCAAAACCATAGGCTTAGAGATAACTTGGAAATGTTTTTCTTCCATTAGGGTTTTAGAGTTTTGGTTTATTTTCCAAGTGTTTAAATTTCCAGATGCATTTATGGAGAATGCATTCCACTTGATTTGAATTTAGTTAGATTCAAACATTGACTAAAGTTTTTTCAAGATGGGATTTTAAGTTTCCATTTAGAAACAAAAGTTTCTTTTCACCCTAAATTTGAACATTTATTTATTTTGTTTATTTATTTTTTCACATTACAAGATTTGGAAAATCTTGGGATGTGACAGGCTACCACCCTTAAAATAAATCTCGTCCCAAGATTTGGGAAGGCTAGGGTTACAAGTTGGCTCAAAGCAACTAGGGTACTACTACCCTTAAAAAATTTCCCACTAGATTACTTCTTGGCTTGCTTGGGGTCTTGATGAAACTTCTCTAGGCAAACATCTGCATAGTGTCCTTTGTTTCCACACTTGAAACATGTGACAAGGCTGAGATCCTTCATAGGCTTTATTTTGTGCTTCATCTTTTCTGGGCAAATGCTTGCATAATGTCCTTGGTTACCACAATTGTAACATGTGATAAGATTGAGTTCTTCACGTATTTTCTGTGGACAAGTTGATACATAATGGCCTAGATCTTTGCAGTTTTTGCACCACACTTGGTTAATCTCCTTATATTTTTGTTTCTTCTCAGGACATTCATTGGCATAGTGTCACATCTCTTTGCAATGACAACATTGCACTTGGCTTTTGTCCTTCTTCTTCTTGGGCTTCTCCAAAGCTAAGAGTGCTTCTAGTTCATGCTCTTCATATCTTATCTCAAAGGTGGGAAAGTTTCCTGGTCTTCTTGACCTTTTCCTTGGGTAATACATATGTCTCCTCTTTGGTCCATCAAATTGAGTCATATTGCATGGAGGTGCAAGCTGAGATTTTCCTTTGTCTTCATCCTTCTTCGTAGACTTTGTTCTCTCATGGAAGTCTGCAATCTGTTGTTGTACTCCACCTTGTTTCCTTTGTTGAACTATGGAATAGATGGGGCATTGGATAGGGACATGATTATTTCCTTCACATTGGAAACAAGTAGCTTGAGATGTGGGGCATTGGTCAGTTGGATGTTTCTCTTCACAATTGGGGCATTGTTCTTCATGCTCCTTGGAAGTGTGATCCTTGTCTCTACAAATATTACAAGCTTGGGTTCCTTCTAGAATATCATCATTGACATCCTTGTTGTCATCATCTCCTTGGGAAGAGTTGTCTCCCATGTTGATCATTTGAGTGGTCATCCCTTGCAACAATTGGGATTGAATTTCCAAAAACTTTTGCATGGTTGGGTCTAACTCATTGTTGTTGGCTAAAAACTGAGTTATCACTTGGTTCAACTGGGTTTGGTTTGCTAGTAGTTGTTCTCTCATGTTGACCTCTTGGTTGTTGTTGTCACCATTCTTGATGTTGGAGTTTCTTGGAGTAGTCATCTGTTTGGGTTGGATTGGGATTAGAATAGGAAAGATATTTCTAAGTGAATAATTCTAATCACACAAATCACAATTCACACAAGCAATGTGCAAGCAATCACAAACAACATTCGACTCAAACAACAAAGTCCAAACACATTTTTAGGCAACAAAATATTTTTGCTACACCACGTAAGTTGGTGTGTTTGGTTTGATCTAAATATGGTGGTCCAACTATTTGGTTCACTTGAGATCTTTCCATCCTTCTTGGTTGATTCTTCTTGAACAAGATCTTTGTATCCTTGGAGAATTTCTTGAATCTTGGTCACAAAACTTCAAAGGTGATGATGGTTCCTTCTAAGTTGTGGTTCCTTAGTATTCAATTCTTGAGTAATATTTCTTTGTCTCACTTGTAGTCTTTAGTGATATCCAAGTTGAAGTCCTTGGTGAGAATAAAGTTGAAGTCTTTGATGATGTTTGATGTTGAAGTCATTTGAGTTGATGAAGTTATTTTCACATGGTGAAGTCTTTGACCATGGGGTAGGCTTTTTCCATCAAGTTTGAAATAGAAGAGATGTAGAATCAAAACCAAAAATGGTTGAGGAAAGGGTTTACAAGATTGTTGGAAAATAAGTTTTGGAATAAATATAACTCCTATTTTTCTAAGGGGTTTTGTCCAATCCTAGGGTTACAATCCTACAGGCAACACAATGCTCTGATACCATCTGTAGAGGTCCCAACCTTTAATAAGGTAGAGATCCCTATGATTACAATGCTAGTCCCTGGATCAATAGCTACATCCACAGTTAAGATGTAATATCAAGAAACAAAGGTCATAATACAACTTTATAACCAGGAATAAAATAATTTATTACATCTTACATAGCTCATTTGGCTATCTCATTACAATGCAGCAGAATATAACAATAGCATGGGGTCCTTCATCTTCAAAGTGCCACAGGCAGTCATGTTGGTTGTAGACTTGTAATCCTAATCAATAAACTTCACTAACATCAAACAAACCTGCAACATAATAAGTTACAGCCACAAGGGTCAATACATTTGAATTGTATTGGCAAGTGATACTATGGTAGTATAGTGGAGTCTATCATCTATATGCATTTGTCTAAGTGGATCTTAGGCTTGCTTTGCTCAAAATAGATTTTCCTTATCTTTTGGAAAACACTAAGTTTTTTTTTGTCAAAAATCACCCAAGGCATCTGCCAATAGAAATTGGTGATCCTTCAACCCTTGTTCAACCACAAGTTTTTAACTTAGAAATTTGGATGAGGAGATTCTTGATAGCTTCCATGCCTTGATGCTCAAATTGTCCTTTACCAGGGACATGGCTAAGTACTTAGATTTTTCACTCTGCAGATGTGGTGCACTTTTCCCACAAGACTTGGTTTCACCAAGACAAGATCTTTCAGAAGCCTTCCCTTATACCAGAATGGACGCGCTCCAACCTATCATTCCCCTACCACCAACTGTCCATTTGGCTAAGTTATTGCAACCTATATGATCCAGGCAGAGCCCATAATGCCAAGTGGCTGCACTTGAAGCTTCTCAACATTTGACATCTCAAATCTCTTTGTTCCTGGGTGTCCATCCATAAGTGAGATACACAAGGTAATCCATAGAAATGGTCCTTGTGAACCACTCAACACAAACCATTCCTTCCATTCCACCCAGGTGATTCATTCACTTAGTTGTTTTATTAAACAAAACACAAGTCCTTGACTTAGAAATATTCCATAGCATGAATATAATCCACCCTTGTTTTCTACTAGCTAATCTAAGCATGATAGTAGTAGGAATCTTAACTTAGAAAATTTCTACTAAGGTTTCATCTACTAGGATTTCCCATGGCATAGTTTACACTTAGCAAAATTCCATGCAAGTCCTACTTTAGAAATATCACAAATGCATAGTGAAAATAATGGGACAAAAGTATGAAGCATCACTTGCCTTTTTGGTAGAGAATATAAGTTCACTCCTTGATCTTGCAATATTCACACTCGTCAAATCACTACAATTCAATCAAGCAAGGCACAATTTCAATCTACCATTCAAGCAAAACATCACATAAAATAATAGGAACAAAGCAATGCATGCAAGCATGCAAAAGATTGTTTTATTTGGAAAAGTGGTTTCTAATGGGTTATAAACATCTTAAAAAACCTATTGGCCATTTTATGAAAGTGGCAAAACCATTTGCAAAAGATTTTACCTATAAACCAATTTTAAACCAAAGCATTATTTTATGTGGTTGAAAATGCTTTTAGCAAAGCAATAATCTTTATAGGGTTCACCAAATACATTTTTAAATCATAAAAGTTTGTGTTTAGGGTCAGAGAGTTTAAATCAAAACATTTCCCAAAGGTTTTCTCCAAAATGCATTTTTAACAAATAAAAATTATTTTTATTTGACTAGAAATGTTTTAAATCAAAGATTTATTCCTTTGCTTCGCCAAATATATTTTTGACACCACAAATTGATTTATATGGTCAGTAGGTTCAAAAAAACCATTTTCAAAAGATTTTATCGACAAAATAATTTTAGAAAGAATTTTGTACTTAAAATATGCCTACACAAGTTTCTGCAAAAACAATCCATTTAACAGAAGAAATTTAATAAACAAAGTGCATGGTTGGGTAGGATTTGTCTTGCTGATTCCATTGATATAAAATTTGCAAAAATTGGACGTGTGGTTTGAAAGTTATGCAATTTTCAAAATTGAAGATCTAATAGAACATAATTTCTGTTTTAAATCAACTCTGGCCACGTGGCTACTTCTTATTCGTCGGTAACTGTTCGGTTGGATCGATAGAGGGCAGCCATTATATCTAAAGTGGATCGGCTCAGGGCACTACTTACCCCTTTTGTTAAGGTTCTATTGTGTCCGCTGGATCTACATCGGACGGCTGCTATCGCCTTGCCAAGAACTGGCGGCGCAACGACGGTGGTGCGCGGCGGCGGTGCTCTGCTGGCGGTGCTGCGGCGACTAAAGGAAGCGAGGGAGAGGGAGGATGTGCTCACCGGGTTCAGGGGATCATGGCGATGCTCAACGTGGTGGTAGCTCGTCGAGGGGCGCACGGGGGCGATGGTAATTCCTCGTGAAGTTCTCGGCGCCGTCAGACACGCACGGGTTTCGTTGGTGGCGTCGTTACTGAGCGTGAGAGAGCAAGCAAAAAACGTAGTTAGATGCACAGAAGAGTGGGGAGTGTCGGAGCATCAAAGAGAGAGGGCGGCGCGGTCGGATGTTACCAGAAGAGCTCGTCGGAGTTGGAGCAGATGGTGGCGGAGCTCAGTTGAAGTAGTTGCCGACGATGGGGGAAACGCGCGATCGAGCTGAGGCCACTGGGATATGTGCAGAGGTCTGGGGAACATGCTTGCGTGTTCCAGGGGGCAGAGGAGTAGCTGGGCTCGCCGGAATTCGCCGGGAAACTCGTCGGAGGCAGGGGTGGTCTAAGCAGAAATCAGGGCAGCCTGGGGGCTCTCGAGGTGTGGAGTCTGGGGGGAAATAGAGAGGGGAGGGAGGTGTTTAACAGGGCGTGGTCACGGGGAAGATTTACTGAGCCATTACTCGCGAATTTAACTCATGAAATCAAAGCAGGAAACATTCGGGACGAACTGGTCGTGGGGAGGACGATGACTACGTGGCAGTGGGGTCACTTGGCAGCGAGAGAGAGAAAGAGGAGGTGGGGTCCAGCGGTCAGTGTGTTTGCGAGTTCTGCCTGCGGTGAGAAAAACGTTTCGGGAGAGAGAGGAAGAGGTGGGCTACTGGGCCTGAACTAGGCTTTGCCGAGCTGGGCTAGTTAGTTTTTTATTTTTTTTGTACTGATTGTTTTTCTTTTTCCCATTTGATTTTCTGTTTTGATTTTGTTTAAACAATTCAAACATTCATTTGAATTCAAACTTCACTCGAACTTTGTGTGCAATGAAATATTGATTAATAATGCATTTTAAAGTCAAAATTATAATATTTCTTTTATTCTTTTTAGGGTCTTTTATTTATTTAAAACAAAGCCCTTGCTTTAAATTCAATTAATATCAAATATATTTTTAGTCCTTATTTGATTTCAATTTTCACAAAACCCTTTTCAGTAAGTTTTATTCATTTATTAGGGTGTCAAATACTTCACTTTTGAACTATTTGGAATGTTTAATATGATTTATTAATCATTTAAAATTGGGTATTTGTCTTTATTCCAATGAAATTAAATATGGTTTTAAATCCATAATTTTTATTTAGAATATTTCTTTGATCTCATTTGAGTTAATCAAATAACTTTTATTCCACTTGGGTAAATTCCAAATTCTATTTTCCCATGATTTATTTAATTATTTCTAATAGGGATTTTATCTTTATTCAAATATGATTTAGTTAATGCCCTTTTAATTAATTTGAAAACTCTTTATCCATTATTTTATTTGGATTTGGATTATAATCATTCCATTTGCTTATGGATTAGGTCAAGATTTGATTTGGCCTTTACATATTCCTCATTTAATATTTCTATCTTAATCTTATAAAACCCATATCTTTTTATTCATAGATCCAAACTTGGTGATTCCAATTTTTAAACTCTTATTTAATATTTGTTTATCCTTTTTAAATCTCCTTAGGATTAAGTGCTCACCATTTGGTATGGATTTTAGATAAGTGCTTTATTGGCTTTGGAAATTACTTTTCCTTATCTTATTAAATTCATAAGATTTTATCCATGGCTCCAAATTAAGTGAAACCAATTTATATGGTCTTATAATATTTCTATTTGTCATTTTTGATCATTTGTAAATGTTTGTTGACAAATTTTTATTTGTATCAAAACCATAGGCTTAGAGATAACTTGGAAATGTTTTTCTTCCATTAGGGTTTTAGAGTTTTGGTTTATTTTCCAAGTGTTTAAATTTCCAGATTCATTTATGGAGAATGCATTCCACTTGATTTGTATTTAGTTAGATTCAAACATTGACTAAAGTTTGTTCAAGATGGGATTTTAAGTTTCCATTTAGAAACAAAAGTTTCTTTTCACCCTAAATTTCAACATTTATTTATTTTGTTTATTTATTTTTTCACATTACAAGATTTGGAAAATCTTGGGATCTGACAGAGCACTAGCGTTAGTGAGTTGTATTCGGTCCCACTTTATCGTAGTTTCCCATAATGGTTCTTAAAACCACGTGTTTTTCTTTGTTGTGGTGTGTGTTTGTATTGTGTTCTATGAATGAATGAAAAGCAAGTTGCTAGAAAAATCTGAGTCAAGCTTAAAAAACTTTTCAAGAAACCCTAAACCTTATAAATTTCCCTCTTTCCTCATGATCTATCTCAATCTTCAGATGCCTCGCGAAGGAATCGGTTCATCCCCGGACCCGATGTTGTAGATCTTGTAACTGTTCCTTTCTGACCGCGAAGCTGAACGAGCCGAACGTCAATCCAACTTAGCCACCCTTCAACACATCGCCCAGATGGCCAACAACAACCAAGGCCATTGAAATCAGGACAACTATCGATCTAAGCTCATGAATTTCCAGAACACCAATCCACCTGTTTTCACTAAGTCAGAAGAGCCCCTAGATGCATATGATTGTCTGCAAACCATGGAGAACAATCTGGAAGTCGCAGGAGTGGAAGCTAACGAGAAAGTTTTGTTCGCCACCCACTATCTGGCAGGAGATGCAAGAGCATGGTGGAACATCGTTCATGCAATGACCGGAGGTCAGATGATGACTTGGGATGAATTCAAGGTCAAGTTCAGCAGAACCGATGTGCCACCGGGTTTAATCAAGAGGACAAGGGATGAATTCAGAGAACTGAAGCAAGGAAGGATGACAGTAGTGGAATATGCCGTGACAAATTCTTGTCATTAGCTAGGTATGCACCGGATTAGATCGACACTAAAGCCAAGAAGAAAGAGAGATTCTTGAATGGTCTGCACGATGAGACGCATACGGTGTTAGTCAATATCCCCTTTGCTTACATTGAAGCCTTAGTTGACTCTGCCATTCAAATGGAAGGAAAGATCAACCAAGCTAATGAGAACCGCAAGCGCCACATGATGCATCAACCAGGAACCCACCATACACCAAAGTATCGCCCCAACCCATCTCCAGGATTTGCCTCGAGGACCAACAGAACCCCGATGAACCATCCGACCTATCCCAACCGTGGAAACCCAAGGCCCGGAGGAAACCACAACAACCCCGACAACTCTAGCAATTTCACTCGTGCACCACCCAAGTTCAACAATAACAATGTCGCCACCAACGCCAACACTGCCCCAAGGACCGGAAGCAATGATGTGCCTGTTGCAGCAAAGGACAAGTCGCAAGTGATTTGTTATGGATGTGGAACCAAGGGTCACTATTCCAATGAGTGCCCCAAGAAGATTGCTGCAGCCCCCAATGCAAATGCACCGGCTCAGCAGCAACGTCGTGTTGGGTATGCTTTCTGTTAACTCAGTACTTGCAATGGCCATCTTTTTCTCATGCATGCTGAAGAAGCCCAAGAAGGGCCAGATGTCGTGCTAGGTATGTTTTCTGTTAACTCAGTACTTGCAAGAGTTTTGTTTGATTCTGGAGCATCACACTCCTTTTTCACTGAAGAACTTGCATGCACTAGTAAGATTCAACCAACCAAATTGAAGCATGTTATGATTGTTCAAATACCTGGTTCAACTACCAAAGCTAGGAAAATTTGCAAAGTCGTCCCTATCCGAATCCATGGCATAGATTTTTATGCTAATCTAAAAGTAGTCGGAACTAAAGGTTTGGAAGTAGTACTAGGAATGGATTGGATGTCCAAACACAAAGGATTGATTAATTGTGCAAAGAAATCCATAACCATGACCAGTACAGCCGGAATATCAGTCGAGCGTGTATCTGAAACCTTGCCTCGTCAATTCAAGTGCAACAAGAGTATAGCCCAGTCTACCATTCACCAAGTCCGGATAGTCTGTGAATACCCCGATGTATTTCCAGATGTTTTGCCCGGTATGCCCCCAGATCGGGATATCGAGTTTATCATTGAACTCATCCCTGGAACCGGACCCATAGCCTAGAGACCATATAGTATGAACCCGTCTGAACTAGCAGAACCGAAGAAGCAACTGGACGCCATGTTGGAAATTGGACTGATTCAACCAAGTGTGTCACCATGGAGATCACCTGTTTTGTTCGTGGACAAGAAAGATGGAGGTAACCGTTTGTGTATGGATTATCGGAAGTTGAATGATGTTAACATCAAGAACAAGTACCCGTTGCCGAAGATAGAAGACCAATTTGACTAGTTGACTGGTGCCAAAGTGTTTTCTAAGATTGATCTTAGAACTGGCTATCGTCAACTCAAGATTCGCGCATAGGATATTCCAAAGACTGCCTTTACCACCAGATATGGATTATATGAGTATATTGTCACGTCTTTTGGATTAACCAATGCCCCCGCTTATTTCATGAACCTCATGAATAAGATTTTTATGGACTTCCTGAATAAGTTTGTCGTTGTTTTCATCAATGACATTCTGATTTATTCCAAGTCAGATGAAGAACATGAGCTAAACCTAAGGACCATCCTTGGAACCCTTAGAGAGCATCAGCTATATGCCAAGTTTAGAAAATTTGAATTCTGGGTATAGGAGGTAGGATTCCTCGGACATATCGTATCAGCCGGAGGAATTGCCGTTGACCCTGCGAAGGTGAAGGATGTCGAAGATTGGCAAGCCCCAACCACTCAAACCCAAGTTCGTGCATTTCTTGGATTAGCGGGATACTACCGCAAGTTTGAAGAAGGATTCTCGATTATTGCCAGACCCATGACCCAATTGCTGAAGAATGGACAGACAAATGTGAAGCGAGTTTTCAAGAACTCAAGAGAAGATTGATTTCAGCCATAATCTTGATCATGCCAGATATCACGAAGCCCTTTGATGTGTATTGTGACGCATCCAAGATCGGTCTCGGATGTGTGCTAATGCAAGAAGGCAAAGTTATATTGTCACATCCCAAAATTTTCCAAATTTTGAAATGTGAAAAATAAGTAAACAAAATAAAATTTTATTGAAATTTAGGGTGAGAAGAAACTTTTTGACTCCAATTGGAAACATCAAAACCTATTTTGATCTAATAAAATCCTAAAAGTATTTCAAAAGATAAACAATTAATAAATAAAGTTAAAATAGTTGGAATTACTATTTTTGGATCTTTAAATAAAAAGTTATGGTTTTAATAAAGCAAAGGTAGAAATATAATAAGGATTATTTTATAGAGCAAAATTAAATCTTGGCCAAGCTTTTGAAATAACATGTTTTTATTTGATAAAAAGAGTAAAGGTTTATTTAAATAAAATAATGAGGATTTATTAATATCCATTTTTATTAAAGTAAAGGTTTTGCCTTTTTAAATAAACACTAAAACTTGTTAATTTATTTTCATTAAGATTTCCAAGTGTTTTAGCTTTTCAAATGAAACGTACTGAAAAGATTTTGATATTATTTAGATTTCAAAAAGAGTTTTATAATAAATTAAAAACCTATTTGAATTAAAGACTTTGGACTATTTATTTAATTATTAATAGATCCTAAAAGAATAAAAGTATTATTTTATTTTGGACTTTGAAATATGTTAATAAACAGAATTAAAATTCATCAAAAGTTTGGTGGTGATTTGAACTCAAATGGAGATTGAAAAATATTATCAAATCTTATTTAATTAATACTAGAGCCTATTTTAAATAATTAAAATACCCTAAAAAGAATAAATAAATTATCCTAAATTTGACTTTGGAATGTGTTGTTAATCAGTATTTGAATTTACACAAATTTTGGTTGAGGTTTAAATTGATTTGTTGCTTGAATTATTTGTTTGAAAATCAAATCAGAATATTCAATCAGAAAAAGGAAAAACATTTGGTATAAAAAAATGAAAGGAACAGCCCAGCCCAGCTAAGCCAGTCCAGACCCAGGAGCCCAACTAACCCCTCTCCCCCGAAAGGTTTTCCTCACCGAAGACAGAACCCCCTCAGTCACCGACGCGTAGGCCCCACTCCTTCACTCTCTCTCTCTCTCTCTCTCTCTCTCTCTCTCTCGCTGACGTCTCGACCCCACGCCACATCATCATCTTCCTCACCCCGCTGACCCTGCCCCTCACTTCGCCGGCCATTGCAGTCGATTAAAGCTCGGCTTAATTCGCGTTAACGCCGCAGTAAAACCACCCCGCGACCATGCCTTCTTAATTGCCTGCGTCTCCTCTCTCTTTTCCCCTAGTCGTCGCCCCACTGGAGCCCCCAGGCTGTCCCCAATTTCCCCTGCACCGCCCTCTGCTCCGATGAGCTCCGACGGCAATTCCGGCCAGCCTCCTTCGCCCCTCGCTCTCTCGACCACGCAAGATTCATCTCCATCACTCCCTGAACCTCCCCGTGACATCAGCTAGCCCCTGCGTGCCCCAGAACCTCGACAATGACCACCGAGCGCGCCGCCGTCTGCTTCCACTCCGGCGACACCACCCAGGTTGGTAATGACCGCCCCTCTCTTTCTTTTTCACGCACGCATCCTTGCCACGTCTTTGCGCAACTAACCATACCCTCCTCACCCTCTGGCATGCACCGAAGCCTCGCCACCATCTCCGACAGAAGCAACCACCGCCAGAGAGAACTCCGGCGAAGAATTCCGACTAAACCCATGCTCCCCTTCAACCAACGCGAGAAGGTTGAGCATCCCCGTGCCTCAGCGATCTTGGTGAGCTACTCCTCTACCCCCCTTTCTTCCTATTTCGCCAGCTCCGCCGCCGTCTGACCGCGCCGCCACCAGCCATCGTCGCTTGCGCCGCCAGTTCTTGACCAGCTGTTGTGCATCGTCGGATTTAGATCGTAAGGCGTAGATAGAGTCACTTAAGCGAAAGGGTAAGTAGCTATCTGTGCCACACGATCCACTTTAGATCTAACGGTTGTTGTCTGTCAATCCAACCGAACCGTTACCGACGAATAAGAAGCAGACACGTGGCCCAGAGATGATTTAAAACAGAAATTGTGTTCTATTAGATGTTCAATTTTGTAAAATCCATAACTTTCAAACCACACGTTTGAATTTTGCAAATTTTATATCAATGGAATCAGCAAGACAAGTACTTTCTGACCATGTCCTTTGTTTAGTGAATTGCTTCTGTTAAATTGATTGTTTTTGCAGAAACTTGTGTATTGATGTTTAGAATATAAAATTTGTTCTAAAATGAATTTTGAGATGAAATCTTTGGAAAATGGTTTGTTTTTAACCTACTGACCATAGAAATCAATTAATGGTTTCGAAAATGTAATTGGTGAAGCAAAAGAATGAATCATTGATTTAAAAACATTTCTAGCCAAATAAAAAGGTTGATTATGGTTTAAAAATGATTTCGGAAGAAAACCTTTGAGAAATGTTTTGATTTAAACTCTCTGACCCCAAACACCAAGTTTTTTGATTTGAAAATGTATTTGGTGAACCCTATAAAAAAATTATTGCTTTGCTAAAGGCATTTTCAACCACATCAAATAATGATTTGGTTTAAAAATGGTTTATAGGTAAAATCTTTTGCAAATAGTTTTGCCACTTTATAAAATGACCAATAAGTGTTTTAGAATGTTTATAACCAATTATAAACCACTTTTTGTAAATAAAACAAAGTTTTGCATGCTTGCATGCATTGTTTTGTTTCCATTATTTTATGTGATGTTGCTTGAATGGTAGATTTAAATGTTGCTTGCTTGATTGAATTGTAGTGATTTGAAGAGTGTGAATATTGCAAAGATCAAGGAGTGAACTTATATTCTCTAACAAAAAGGCAGGTGCTGCTCCATACTTTTGTCCCATTATTTTCACTATGCATTAGTGATATTTCAAAAGTAGGACTTGCATGGAATTTTGCTAAGTTTAAACTATGCCATGGGAAATCCTAGTAGATGAAACCTTAGTAGAATTTCCTAAGTTAAGATTCCTACTACTATCATGCTTAGCTTAGGTAGTAGAAACACAAGGGTGGAATATATATTCATGCTATGGAATTTCTAAGTCTGTGGACTTGTGTTTTGTTTAATAAAACAACTAAGTGAATGAATCACCTGGGTGGAATGGAAGGAATGGTTTGTGTTGAGTGGTTCACAAGGCCCATTTATATGGTTTACCTTGTGTATGTCACTTGTGGATGTCCACCCAGGAACAAAGAGATTTGAGATGTCAAATGTTGAGAAGCTTCAAGTGCAGCCACTTGGCATTATGGGCTCTGCCTGGATCATATAGGTTGCAATAACTTAGCCAAATGGACAGTTGGTGGTAGGGGAATGATAGGTTGGAACGCGTCCATTCTAGTCTAAGGGAAGGCTTCTGAAAGGCCCTGTCTTGGTGAAACCAAGTCTTGTGGGGAAAGTGCACCACCTCTGTAGAGTGTAAAATCTAAGTACTTAGCCATTTCCCTGGTAAAGGACAATTTGAGCATCAAGACATGGAAGCTATCAAGAATCTCCTCATCCCAATTTCTAAGTTAAAAACTTGTGGTTGAACAAGGGTTGAAGGATCACCAATTTCTATTGGGAGATGCCTTGGGTGTTTTTGTCAAGCAAAAACTTAGTGTTTTCAAATGATAAGGAAAATATATTTTGAGCAAAGCAGGCCTAAGCTCCACTTAGCCAAAAGCATATAGATGATAGACTCCACTATACTACCATAGTATCACTTGCCAATACAATTCAAATGTATTGACCCTTGTGGCTGTAACTTGTTATGTTGCAGGTTTGTTTGATATTAGTGAAGTAGGATTACAAGTCTACAACCAACATGTTTGCTTGTGGCATTTTGAAGATGAAGGACCCCATGCTATTGTTAAATTCTGCTGCATTGTAATGATATAGCCAAATGTGTAAGATGTAATAAATTATGTTATTCCTGTAGGGTTCGCAGCTTAGAAAACAAAAAATTTCCTACGATGGGAACATCTAAGTACCAAGATCTATATACTAGATACAAGCAATGGGTGGATATACATCCATAGAATACATACCCTCGAAGACCGAATAGCGTTAACGAGGTTGTACTCATGGATGATGTAGACGAACGCTTGCCGATCTCAAGATCGTGATGAAGTCCATCCGGTCCAGCCGGTCCAGCACGATCAAGTCCAGCACCTCAAAGCAGTGGTGCATCCGTGATCGCACACACGTACGGGTACCCCGACAACCTCCGCGCCCTCGCTCTAGCGAAGCAGCGGAAGCAACAAATCCTTCCAGAAAAAGCCACCGGGAACATGTATCTCGCTGATCCGAGACCATGGGGAAATTCTAAAGGAGGGAGAGAGATCCTTCGCGAGGAGGTGTGCTTTGAGAGGAGGAGAGGGGGGCCTTTTATAGGGGAGAGGGGGGCGCCCAAGGGGCATGGCGCCCAGCCATGGGGGCTGCCCCCACCTCTTACACATTCATGTGGGTGGAGCTCCCACTCAAAATGAAAAGCCTCCACTCCCATTAAAAAGCCTCCACTCAAAAATCCACTCACATGCATTAAATTTCCACCAAATTTAATGCAAGCTCTCATTTAAATAAAACTCTTTTATTTATTTATTCATAATTTTGTTTTAATGTAGAGGTCCCTACCCAATATGGTAGATCCCTCCTGTGTTTTACAATGCTAGTCCCTGGATCAATAGCTAGCATCCATAGTTAAGATGTAATATCAAGATACAAGGTCATATTATAACTTTATAACCAGGAATAACATAATTTTATTACTTCATACATAGCTCATTTGGCTATACATTACATTAGAGCGGAATAAACATAGCCATGGGTCCTTCATCTTCAAAGTGCCACAGGCAGATGTTGGTTGTAGACTTTGTAGTCCTAGTCAATCAAACAATCTTCATTTTAAAAACAATCAACCTGCAACATTACAAGTTACAGCCACATGGGTCAATACATTTTGAATTGTATTGGCAAGTTTCACTTTTATGTATAGTAAGAGTGGGTCCTATTTATGCATATTAGGCTGAGTAGAGTTTAAGGCTTATTTGCATAAAGCAATATTTTATCCTACCTTTTCAAAAGGTTTTTTTTTTAAAGTCCTTTGTCAAATTTCTTTTCCAAGTTCCTTGAACTCCTTGGTAGAAACTCAAGTGTTCAAGTCCTTGTCAAAATCCCTTGAGCTACTTGGTAACCCCAAGTGCATCAAGTTTTTATCAAAAACCTCATGAGTTCCTTGGTAACCCCAAGTACATCATGCTCTTGAGCACCTTGGTAACCCCAAGTGCATCAAGCTTCATCAAATCTCTTTGAATTCCTTGGTACCCCCAAGTGCATCAAGTTTTTATATTAGAAATTGGAATGTCGAGATCTCCCATGATTCAAACTTTAGTTGCTCAGTATTGTCCATAACCGGGGACACGGCTAAGTACTTAGATTTTATTAACTTCTGCAGAAGGAGTACACTTTACCCACATGACACAATCCCATCTTGTTGCCACCAGTGGCCTACTGGATTAGTGCTCACCAAGATGGAGTACTGGCAGACTAAGAGTGTGACGAAGTCTTTCCAAAAGGTTCTCCCATACATCCTTGCTAGCTTGTCTTCAGCCCCCATGAAGCATTCCAGATCCCCATGTCCGGTAACTAAAGACAATGTATGGGTCTTCCCAATGTAATTGACTAAGCCAGAGCCATAATAGCATGTGGTTGTACACGAAAGCCACAATTGGAGAAACATGTTCAATCTCTAAGTTTCCTAGGTGGTTTTCATTTGGAGCACAACACAAAGTGATTGCCATAGACATGGTTTCCTTTGTTGCCACCTTCTCCAAAACATAAAGTGTCCACCACCTAGGTGGTTCATTGAGTCCTTGTTTTATTATGTAAAACACAAGTCTTTTCTCAACCTTTGTAAAATCTCAACATGTATCTCTCTTCAAAACATAGCATGGCTAAGCATGTACAACTTCAATATTTTTACTAAGGAGTGTATAGGGAATCCTATTAGGATTAGCATAACATAAGTATAAAACATTTTCATGCATGTTTACAAAATCCACTAAGTATAATGAAAATAGTAGGTCTTTTGTATGATAGTGTAACTTGCCTTTGTTGTTAGGGAATGAGAGTTACTTCTTGATCTTGCTAGTCTCACACTTGCTAAATCCACTACAATCATTCAAACAAGCATAGTATCAAGTAACATTCCAAACCAATATTCTAACAATATTTCACACACACGAGGCAATGGATTCTAAGTCTTGCATAAGTATGCAAAAGTTGGTTCTATTGCAAGGATGTTCTCTACTAGGCTTATAAACTTTGTAAGGTCCACATTGGTCATCTACCAAAATGGCAAAGTCAGTAGTTAGAGGGTTTTACTCAAAATCCATTTTAAAATCAATTTATCATTTCATGTGGTGAAAATTATTCTTTTCAAAGTAAAACTTTATATCTTTCAACAAGTGAGTTGCCCTTGGCAAGGCTTGGTGTTTTGAGTAAGTTTGGTTTCCTAACATTTTCCAAAGTTTTTCTTGCAAAAATATTTCCATAATAAAATCAATGAGTTTATTTGGCTAGAAAATGGCTAAGTTAAATATTTCAACTTAAATTTCACAAAAATCATTTTTAACTCTATGGGTTGGTTCCTAGGGTCAGTAAGGTCACACAAATCCATTTTGCAAAAGATTTAATCCTAAAAACAATTTTAAGAAATTTTTATACTCTAAACAAGTACACAAATGTTTCTATAAATTCAAACAAGCTAACAGATACTATTTTCAAAACTAAGACCATGGTTGGCTAGGGCTTGATCTCCTGATTTTATTGATATAAAATTTGCCAAATTTGGACGTGTGGTTTGAAAGTTATAGCAATTACAAATTTGTATTCTAATCAGATCTAAATTCTATTTTAAATCGAACCCTGCACACGTGGCTGCTTCTGATTGGGCAATACCGTTTCGTGTGGATCGGCTACTGGGGTGCGTTGGATCTAACTGAAAGTGTGCGGCGCAGATCGACGCGTACCCCTTCGGTAGGTGGTTCTATTTTATCCATCCGATCGACATCGGACGGCTCCTGCTGTCTGGTCAAGGACTGGCGGTGCTAGGTCGACGGCGACCGGCGGAACGGCTAGTTGGCGGCGGCGCTAGCGAGACAGGACGCGAAAAAGAGGGGGAGGGTGCTCACCAGGCTCGCAATGCAACGCTGATGCTTAACGTGCTACAGGTTGGTGGAGGGGCGCACGGGGACGGGCAGAATTCTTCGCCGGAGTTAGTTCTGGTGACGGATGCTTCAGGTGGTCTTTGTAGACATCGCTGAGGATCACCCCAAAGCAAAACAACGATGCGGTTAGAAGCAGAAAGTTGTGGCGAGTGCGGGAGTGTGAACGAGGAGGCGTGGGGTGGTCAGGTGCATACCAGTAATGCTCGTCGGAGTTAAGCCAGACGGCGGTGGCGGTAGTCGTTGCTGCAGATCGCCCTAAAGCATAACAGGAGCACATTCAGATGCGTAAGATCAAGGCGATGTTGTTTGCTTGAACGAGAGGGGTTGGGGCGGTCTGGTTTACCGGGGAGTCGTCGTCGGAGAAGAAACAGACGGCGGCGGTACTGGAAGTCGTCGTTGGCGAGGCTCAGTGGCGTCCGCGGTCGAACTGGTGATATGGGGAGAAGCGTCAGGGAGTGGGGAAGTTGCTAGGGTGGTCAGGGAGGCTCGGGGTAGTGTGGGTTGGTCGGATTTTGGCGAGGATGGTCGTCGGAAACGAAGTTGTTCGAGGACGAATTGCGACGGCCTGGAGGCATGCTTCTTCGGGGTGACAGGGGGAAAACCGGGAGGAGAGGTGAGTGTTTTAAGGTGCGTGGTCTCTGGGTGAGTTAAGCCGGTCATCAACGCGGATTAATCGACATCAATGGCGGCAGAGCGACGTTGAGGGAGGAGGAAGAAACGGCTGCGCGGGTGTGGACGATGTACAGGAGAGGTGGGGTCCACCGGTCAGTGGGAAAAGAAACGAGAAGGGGGTCCACTTGTAAGCGTCCTCGCGGGTTACTTCTGTGGTGGAAAACGGTTCACTCGCTGAGAAGGGAGGTGGGCTGCGAGTGGGCTTAATGGGCTGTCTCAGTTGGGTCAGGTCCACTTCCATTTTTTTTATTCTGTATCCTTTTCCTTTTTCTATTTTATTTCCTGTTTTGAATTTAATCCAATTATTCTAGCATTCAAATGATTCAAACAATTTCAAACATTTGTAATGGGTTTTTGGTTCTGTTTATCAACATAAACTAATTTATCAAAAATAATATTCTTATAACCTTTTATTTATTAAATAGAGGGTCCTTTATTTATTTAATATGGTTTGATTTATTTAATAAACTCTTCATTTGTATTCCAAACACTTTCATAAACAAATCAGTAGGTTTTATTTGGAAATAAAGAATGCTTGGAACTTGGTTAAAAATATAAATAACATTTTGTTATATAGGGTTCTTTAATAATTAAATGAATATACCTTATTCATTTCAATTCCCATAGGATTTGTTTTATTAGAATATTTATTTTGAAATCTAAAATAAACAAAAACATTTCAGCAAGTTTTATTTGAGAATATAATTTACTTAGAAAACTTATTTAAAATAATTTAATAAGTTTTGATACTTTAATTATAATGGTAAAACCTTTTATTTAAATAAATTTTTGATAATAATTTCCTTGTTATTTTATTTCAATTAAACCTTTGGTTATTTTTATTCAAAACAAAATGTACTAATTCCAAAGCTTGTCCAAAGTTTAATTTGGCTTTATAAAATATTATTTATTTATAAACTTCCACTTCATTTGAAAACAAATCTTTTCATTAAATTGTTTCAAAATAGTATTTCTAAATGTTTTTTTTTATTTTTCCTTAAATGCTTATCTTTTTAAATCCCTTTAGGTTTATTTTAATTCAAATGGGTCTGAAGTTCCAATTGAATTCAAAAGTTTCTTCTGGTACTGAAATGTAAACAAAATTTTATTTTATTCATTTATTTTTCACATTACAAGATTTGGAAAATCTTGGGATGTGACATTTAATTAACAAACATTCACATAAAACCCCTTACAACATTTCAATTTCACATGCAGAACCAGTCTCAGCAATTTCAACCGAAACAGTTTCGGTGTCTAGTGCAATAAATTCCTGCGCTTTCCTTTTGCTTTCTCTGGCATATCATTTGCTCCGAATGGTGTCGGTATCCCTTAAGTGTGTCACCCTACGGTTCACGAATAATGCAGACATGATCGAGACCCCTCTCCGATCAATAATCAGCAGCGGGACCTGGAGATCCGTACTGACTCCCACACATTCAACGATGACTTCTGTGATCGTGTGAACCTTTTACGCTAGTATCTTAATCCCTTTGTTTGACGATATATTACATGTCCAAGATTCGATCATCGGTATCTCCATACCTAGTTTAATCTCGTTACCGACATGCACTCTTTTCTCGTTCCCGTGATATAACATTCTAGTGATCAAATCACTTGCTTGCAAGCTAATCAATGTGATATCACCGAGAGGTCCCAGAGCATATCTATCTGTCATCGGGATGAACAAATTCCACTCTCGATCCATGGGTCTCAACATAACACTTTAGTAGTTCTGAAGCCATCTTTATAATCACCCAGTTACGGTGTGACGTTTGATGTCATCGAGAAACTCTTCCGGTGTTAGTGATTGACATGATCTCATGGTCTAAGGATTAGGATCACTTCGTAAGTTGTTATAGCAATATAAACTCAATGACTTTGATCGTAATGCTATACTTCGGATGAATGTTCATCACATCATTACACTAATGTTGTGACCTCGTTATTAACAACATCCAATGTCCATGATCAGGAAACTTTGATCATCATGTTAATCAGCGAGCTAGTTTATAAGAGAGGCATAACTAGGAACTTCCTTTTTGTTTATTAAACACACATGTATTAACGTTTCCGTATTAATACAATTATAGCATGCAAAATAAACATTTATCATAAATAAGGAATACGATAATAACCACTTTATTATTGCCTCTCGGGCATATTCCCTTCAGTCTCCCACTTGCACTAGAGACAATAATCTAGTTTGAAAACTTTGCGTATTGAACACCTATGGCTTTCTGGTGTTCCATATACGCAATTGCAAGTGGTTAACATAATCTACGGATCTGACGCTTTAGGTCCGTGTGTATTTGCATGTCTTTGTGTCTTCACGCATCACTCATTCTCCAATGAGATGGCATTGTATAAAATTTGGTCTGTTGGTGAGACCTTTAGTTCCTTGGGGTTAAATCACGTCGATACTATTGTCATACAATATATCTTTAGTGTTAGCCCGTTGCGAACCAAACCTTAGTTTGATAAAAAACTACTTGACACAAATTCCCTCCTTTGCTGCTACTATAGCAGTCATATACTTAGCCTTTTGTTGTAGTATTCGTCACAATGTCTTAACTTTGGAATACATCCAAATCCATCATGAAAACTCCTTTCCATTTCATTGTGCCACTCATAGTTTAAATTGAGATAAACTTAATTTGTATCTTCTGACAAAACTAGTATCAATGTAACGCTTTACAATGAACTATTTGTAATTGTTTATCACCTCTACACAAATATATTCTTAGTTCTTCCAAATGATCATAAGAATATCCTTACAATCGTCCAGTGATCATTTTATGATTCATTCTGGTATATGATCATAACACTTAGAGCATAGGACTTATCTGGATGTGTACATATCATGGTATGATTGATCAAAACATTCTCGTGATTTCACTCATCAAGTGTCAAAGCACTTGAATCTTGTTTCACTTATCAAGTGTCGATACACTTGAATCTTGATTCAATTCTTTTCCATGCGACAAGAACTGTTTCTTGTTGTTTCTATATTGAACTCTTTCAATATCTCATATATGTAGGTTTGACACAACCATATTAGCGTCACAGTCTATCCACTATAGACATTCATGCTAAATATTCGGGTTTTGCCTAAGTATTTCATCAAAATGAAATTCTTAACCTTTGTCAATAAAATATACATCATTTCTAATCAACAAGATGTCCTCCACATAATGTATTAGAAATATGTCTTAGCGCTCCCACTTAATTTCTTGCAAATGCAAGCATCTTCATCGTCTCCTGACGAAAACTCTTTTTCATCATGGTGAAGATTCCAACTCCGCGATGCTTACTTCAACAATTGAAGTTTGCATGCCCCTTTTTAGCATCCTTTGAATTAACAAAACCCTTTGGATCATGTCATGTACACGTCCTAGGTAACCATTCTATTAGAAGAACTTTGTTTTGTTTATTCATCTACCATATAACAGATTATATGTAGTGGTTGCTACTTTAATCCGCCCAGACTAAATATCGCTATGAAAGATCAAATCTTGTCATAGTCAACTCCTTGAACATTGTCGTAAAATACTTTACTGATATGTCGACTATTTCATAGATGTGAAACATCCATGTCTGTTTCCTTATAGATCCAAATACGACCGATAGGTTTTTACACCTTTCCGGAGGGTCTTCCAAGTTCAAAACTTGATTTCTCGTGTATGGAACTATCACGGATTTTATGGCTTCAACCCATTTGACGGAGTCAGGGCCCATCATCGCTTCTTTGTATGTATTCGGTTCATCATTGTCAAACAATAATGATTTACTCTCAAATCTTAGCATTTGATTGTTTAACCGACCTACTTGGTTCAATAGGAACTTAGATCTCCGTGACCACAACCTTTGAGGCACATAAGCTATGAGCATTATGGCAGCCTTCGGAACGATTTCCGACGCTGCACAACTCAGCACATATAGCTTAGGTTCGTTAACCTTATCAAAGTTCTATTATCCTCCCACTTAACTTTTACGAAAAATTCTTTCTTCAATAAACTTCATATTTCAAGCGATAAACCCTTTTGTCCTCGGTGTTATGGAGGAATAACCAATTGTTATTCGAAATAACCTACAAAGACATGCTCATCCGACTTCGGTTGTAAACATCTTACTTATGTTTAGCATACCAAAATTTAAGAAATGACAACTTGGGTTTTACCCCAAACCATAACTTCCATGGTGTCATTTCAACGGATCAAGATGGATCTCTTTTCAGTGTAAAAGCGATAGTCTCTAAAGCTTTAATCTTTTAAAACATAATGGCAGTTTTATTAATAACACCTTTGATCCAACCATGTCAAACAAGGTTTCATTACAAATCTCAAACACTCCATATTCCTATGGTGTTTCGGGAGATGTAAATCTAGGTGTTTTGTTAAACTTGCAACTCAAATAAATCCCTTTATGATAAAATCATAATTCATTTATTTTCTTGTTACACTTGTAACTCAAATAAATCCCTTATGATAAAATCATAAACCATTTATTTTCTTGTTACAATGATTTTCACTTCATCTTGAAAGTCTTTGAACATTTTCAAATATTTCACACTTCTTTCTCATTAAGTGAATATTCACTCAAATTTTCGGAGAAAGTATATGAAGTTGAAACCCATCGCTTACGACTACACATAATGGACTACATACATCGATATGTATAAATTCCAATATTTTAGTCGTTCGTTCTTGTTTGGCCTTTGAACGAAGTTTTTAATTATCCCGAGGAAAGTCTCACAAGCGTCACTTGATCAAATCAAAGACTCCAAAAATCCATGAATATGGAGATTTTCTTCATGTTTTCTTTCCAATATAATTTAAACGGCGATGTCACTTCGTAAGTGATCTTTCAATCATTTGTCTTGTGACATTTTAGCATTAGGTTTTGTGGATGTGATTTCTTCAACTAGATTTGTAAATCATCCATCTAATATGGAATATGGTAATTATTTGAACAACCTTTGTTCTCATAATACCTGATTTACATAACAATTATTAAAACAAATCTTGAAGTCAATCTTTGATGTCAACAAGAAATACAAACAAAGGTTTGTTTGTTTTCGATGAACATCATCACATATTCTCTTGCTAGTTACTTAGGACATTGTGGTTCATGAATTGCGTCGTTCCGTATGAAATTTCATACCAACCAATTCGGTATCCAATACCCAAGAACCACATTGTTTAACTAGCAAACAATACAACCATAACATGTATATCATATATATACCTAAATTGGATATTTCCAATCTTTTCTTTTCTGCCAAGTATATTTTATAGATTCTCTTTCAGCATTTCCTTTTCCTTTTTAAAAGAATCTATCAACATCAAAAGTGGCGCCATATACATGACACATAGTCCAAAGCGTGTATATTCAAATAATAATACCTTTGGACTTGCACTTTGAAGTAGATCACCATCATAAAAATGATCGGTATTCTTTCAAAAATCCATTCTTTAGTAGTCTTTTAGTGTAGTAAACACTTTACATACATCTTCTATTCACCCTTATCATGACGACTTTCATGATCAAGCTATTGTAGCTTATAAAGGCGAATCATGAGTATAATATTACTTTCCAAAATCTTTTTGGATGATTAGGATGTCTAGCATATCCAACCTTTGTAAATTCTCATCCAATATGAGAACATATATTATACTCTATCATATTGCAACCAAAACATTGTTTCAGATATCGTTATATCTGCCACACATGATGGTTTCTGAAACAATTCTTTCAGCTCCTAGATAAACTTGATATTAAAATAATCAAGAATCATGGAGGCAAACATGATACTTAAGATACTAACACTGGAATTGTTACTCTCGATTTAATACCAATTATTAAATCTCACGGAGTAAACAAAGTTTGCTGAAACTTTGCAATAGGACTTTAAACTTTATATTGACACTCAACACAATACGATACCAGTTCGTAAAGTATATATCCAAAATTCTATAGTTCTATTATCTCAAATACAACTATGCATAAGGTGGTGAACGAATGCCAATGACTACATCAAATTATGCAAATTCACTTTGATTTAATTTATGATAAATTGAGTTCTACTAATCCAAATTAGAAATGAACTCCCACTCAAAAACGACATCCCTCGTGTCTTTTTGGTGATTACATGAACCAAATCCACTACACCAAGTCCGATCATCACGTGAGTCGGTGTAGCTTCAAAGGCGAGCATCAAATGGGCATCATATCTACTATATGACTCATGCTTAACTTTTCGTTCCGTGTTCCAAGGCCATGTCTGTACATGCTAGGCTCGCCAAGTAAGAACCTTAGTATTCACGTGTGTAACTGTCTTACACCCGAGATATGCTCGTGGATTCAAGTACACCCGATCATCACGTGATGTCTTGAAGCGACGAAACATTGTCGGTGCATACTTAAGGAAGAACACATTTTTATCTTGATATCTAAATGAGGGATCATCTTATTATGCTAATAAAACGCCAAACAAGCAATATAAGATGCTATCAAACATCACATGTTTATTAGTGGAATGATATGGTTCCCGCATATGATCTCTATCATGTGCATCGTGGTAAGATCACTATCATACCTTTATGTGTAAATCCAAGGTCTATGGAGTTTACACGTTATGTATGTTGTAAGAGTATCATCTCATACTTCTACTTACAACATCACCATATCATAACACTAGCCCAGCAACAATCTAAACTAGACGCCTCTAATTTATCCATTGCAAATTTTACGTGGCTTAGGGGTTTCGAGATAGAACCGTTCTTACCTACGAACATGAACCACAACGAGGATAACCAAATTGTTGACAACTCGTTGCAAATTAGATATTGACTATAGTAGGAGAGACAAACACCCGCTAGCCACTTATGCAAACTAGTTGCATGTCAAGCGTGGAACAGGTCTCATGTGCGAGGACATGTAAAGTTTGTTCGGGCCGCTTCATCCCACTATGCCACCAATATCCAAAGTACAACTAAGAAGCAATAAAATGATCATCATCGCCCACATACTCATATGTGTACTACCTGTGCAAAGCATCTACGCATAGATCCGGCTATGATACCACTGTAGGGTTCGCAGCATAGAAAACAGAAAATTTCCTACGATGGGAACATCTAAGTACCAATATCTATCTACTAGATACAAGCAACGGGTGGATATACATCCATAGAATACATACCCTCGAAGACCGAATAGCGTTAACGAGGTTGTACTCGTGGATGATGTAGACGAACGCTTGCCGATCTCAAGATCGTGATGAAGTCCATCTGGTCCAGCCGGTCCAGCACGATCAAGTCCAGAACCTCAAAGCAGTGGTGCATCCGTGATCGCACACACGTACGGGTACCCCGACAACCTCCGCGCCCTCGCTCCAGCGAAGCAGCGGAAGCAACAAATCCTTCCAGAAAAAGCCACCGGGAACATGTATCCCGCTGATCCGAGACCATGGGGAAATTCTAAAGGGGGGAGAGAGATCCTTCGCGAGGAGGTGTGCTTTGAGAGGAGAAGAGGGGGGCCTTTTATAGGGGAGAGGGGGCACCCAAGGGCCATGGCGCCCAGCCATGGGGGCTGTAGGGTTTCGTAGCATGGAAAACAAAAATATTCTACCGCATACAAACAAACAAGCCAAGATCTATCTACTAGATTGTAGCAACGAGTCGATGGAATAACTTACCCTCGAAGATTCCAAAGTGTTTAACGAGAGAAGATTCTCGTGGGTGATGTAGTCGTACTCTATCCGATCTCAAGATCCCGTAGACGATCCTTCCGGCGCTGCGTTCCGGCAGCGCTCCCGCAGTCGGTCACACATTTGGTACTCGACGAAGACCTTCCTCTCCCTTGTTCCAGCAGGCAGCGGAGGTTGTAGCACTCTCCTCGCGATTCCGGCAGCACAACGGCGTGGTACCGGAAGTAGAGGGGAGATCTCGCAGGGCTTCGCCTTAAGCCGGAGCAAGTATGGTGGACTATGAGAGAGCTCCTCGGTGATCTAGGGTTTAGACACACCAAGGAGGAGGTGCTAGGGCCGGCGGCTAGGGCTTGGAGGTGCCCAAGTCGGCGGCTAGGAGATCCCTAGGCGGCGGCTATGGTGGGCGGCGGCTAGGGTATAGGTTTAGAGGTAGGGAACTTGTGTGCTAGGAGGGGCAGCCCTGCCCCTCCCTTTATAGGTGGGAGGTGCGGCCAAGGGGAGGGGAGTCCCTCCCCAACTCGGCTTCAAGGTGGGCCAGCGGTGGAGGGGAGGAACTCCTCCCCAACTCGGTTTCCACCTCCCTCTCCACTTCCCAAAATAGTCGTTTGACTTTTCAAATTGGCGTTTGACTTTTCAAACTAGGATTTGATTAAACCCTTTATTTTGGACAGCGATGACACCTAGTACATGATGCAATCATTCCAACTTGATATGACACATTCATGTACCCTTCCCCTCCGGAGTGCCTGACATTCCGGAACCTTCTAGAACATTCCCGATGAAAACACCGGAACCATTCTCCAACTCCGAAACAGTACTTTCTTTATATGAATCTTATTCTCCGGACCATTCCGGATCTCCTCGTGATATCCCGGATACCATCCGAGACTCCGAACAACATTCGGTCTCTTTCTCATCATTCCATAACTACTCAAACAACGTCGAATCCTTAAGTGTGTCTCCCTACGGTTCGTGAATTATGCGGACATGATCGAGACACTTCTCCGATCAATAACCAATAGAGGAATCTGAAAATTCATATGGCTCCCACATATTTCTACGATTATTTTACGATCGAATGAACCACTTACATATGATACCAATTTCCCTTTGTCTCGCGATATTTTACTTATCCGAGGTTATGATCGTCGGTATCTCTGCATACCTAGTTCAACCTCGTTACTGATAAGTACTCTTTTCTCGTTCCCGTGATATGTGATCCCTTGTGAGCCAGTCACATGCTTGCAAGTTAATTGGATGACATTTCACCAAGAGGGCCCAGAGTATATCTATCCGTCATATGGATGGACAAATCCCACTCTTGATCCATGTGTCTCAACCAATACTTTCCGAACACTCAATGCCACCTTTATAGCCACCCAGTTATGCTGTGGTGTTTGATGTCATCAAAGCATCTGTCCGATAAAGGTGATATGCATGATCTCATGGTCAAAGTAATTAGGTTACTATGTATCAGAAAGCATATAGCAATTGAACTATTAAAATGACTTGATCTTTATGCTACGCTTATCTATAGGAGTATGTCCACCATATCATTCTCCTCACGATATGATCTTGTTGTTAATAACATCTCAATGTTCATGATAGGGAAACCACAATCATTTATTAACCAACAAGCTAGTATTATGAAGAGGCTTTACTAGGGACTTCAATTTAAGTTTACAAATCACACAAGTATTAATGTTTCCTTGTTAATACCATTATAGCATGAATGTAAACATTTATCATAAACACAAAGATATAATAATAATTACATTTATTATTTCCTCTAGGGCATATCTCCAACAGTCTCCCACTTGCACTAGAGTCATCTAATCTAGATTACATGGTAATATACCGAAAACCCATGGCAGTTTGGTGCTGGTCATGTTTTGCCCTCGGGAGAGGTTTAGTCAACGGATCCGCCACATTCAGATCTGTGTGTACTTTGTAAATCTTTATGTCCTAATCTTGGACATGTACTCGAATAGCGTGAAAACGTAGTTTGATATGCTTCAACTTCTTGTGTGACCTTGGTTCTTGCGCATTGGCTATGGCGCCCATGTTATCACAATAGATAGACATTGGGTCTAGCGCACTTGGAACCACACCCAGCTCTGTAATGAACTCTTTCATCCATATCGCTTCTTGTGAAGCCTCCGAAGCAGCCATGTATTCCGATTCAGTTGAAGATCTCGCCACAACGCTTTGCTTTGCACTCCTCCAGCTAACTGCTGCACCATTCAAAATAAATACGTATCCAGATTGTGATTTAGAATCATCCGGATCGGTGTTCCAACTAGCATCGGTGTAACCATTAACAACGAGCTATTCATCACCTCCATAAGAAAGAACCATATCCTTAGTTCTTCTCAAGTACTTAAGGATGTTTTTGACCGCTGTCCAATGATCCACTCCTGGATCACTTTGATATCTGCTAGTTAAACTAACAGCATATGCAATGTCGGATCTAGTACATAGCATGGCATACATTAGAGATCCTATGGCTGAGGCATAGGGAGTCTTACTCATCCTTTCTCTATCTTCTGCCGTTGTCGGACTTTGAGTTTTACTCAAGGTCGTATTGGGCAACATGGGCAAGAACCCTTTCTTGCTATCTTCCATTCCAAACCTCTTTAGAACTTTGTACAAATATGTACTTTGTGACAATGATATTAGGCGTCTCGATCTATCTCTATAAATCTTTATGCCTAATATGTAAGCTGCTTCGCCAAGATCCTTCATTGAAAAACTATTATTCAAATATTCCTTGACACTATTAAGAAGGTCTACATCATTCCTAATCAACAATATGTCATCTACATATAGTATTAAGAATGCTACAGAGCTCCCACTCACTTTCTTGTAAATACAAGCTTCTCCATAAGTTTGTATAAAACCAAAACTTTTGATTACCTTATCAAAACGTTGATTCCAACTTCGGGATGCTTGCTTCAACCCATAAATGGATCGTTGAAGTTTGCATACCTTGTTAGCATCTTTAGGATCGACAAAAACGTTGGGTTGCATCATATACAACTCTTCATCAATGTCACCATTGAGGAATGTTGTTTTAACATCCATCTGCCATATCTCATAATCATAATATGCAGCGATTGCTAACATAATCCTCATAGACTTTAGCTTCGCTACTGGTGAGAAAGTCTCATCGTAGTCAACTCCTTGAATTTGTCGAAACCCTTTTGCGACAAGTCGAGCTTTATAGACAGTAACATTACCATCAGCATCTGTTTTCTTCTTGAAAATCCATTTGTTCTCGACAGCCTTCCGGCCATCCGGTAAGTCCACCAATGTCCATACTTGGTTTTCGTACATGGATCCAATCTCGGATTTCATGGCTTCTTGCCATTTATTGGAATCTGGGCTCATCATTGCTTCCTCATATGTCGCAAGGTCATCGGTGTTGTCCACCAACATGACACTCATAACGGGATCATACCAATCTAGAGTGGTACGAGTTCTCGTTGACCTGCGAGGCTCTGTAGCAACTTCAACCGAAGTTTCATGATCATCATCATTAGCTTCCTCTCTTATTGGTGCAGGCACCACAGGAACTTCTTCCGGTGCTGCGCTACTCGCAATTTTGAGAGAAGGTTCGACAACCTCGTCGAGTTCTACTTTCCTTCCAGTCACTTCTTTCGAGAGAAATTCCTTCTCTAGAAAGGATCCATTCTTGGCAACGAAGATTTTGCCCTTGGATCTATGATAGAAGGTATACCCAATAGTTTCCTTCGGGTATCCTATGAAGACGCATTTTTCCGCTTTGGGTTCAAGCTTGTCCGACTGTAACTTCTTTACATAGGCTTCGCAACCCCAAACTTTAAGGAACGACAATTTAGGTTTCTTCCCAAACCATAATTCATACGGTGTCGTTTCAACGGATTTAGATGGTGCCCTATTTAAAGTGAATGCGGTTGTTTCTAATGCATAACCCCAAAATGATAGCGGTAAATCTGTAAGTGACATCATAGAACGAACCATATCTAAGAGAGTTCGATTACGACGTTCGGACACACCATTACGCTGTGGTGTTACCGGTGGTGTCAATTGTGAAAGTATTCTGTATTTATTCAAATGCTCGCCAAACTCGTAACTTAGATATTCACCTCCACGATCAGAACGTAGAAATTTAATCTTCTTGTTACGTTGATTCTCAACCTCACTTTGAAATTCCTTAAACTTCTCGAAAGTTTCGGACTTATGTTTCATGAAATAGATATACCCATATCTACTCAAGTCATCCGTGAAGGTAAGAACATAACGATAACCACCGCGCGATGCTACACTCATTGGACCACACACATCGGTATGTATGATTTCCAATAAGTACGTAGCTCGCTCCATCATACCAGAAAATGGAGTCTTAGTCATTTTACCCATCAGACAGGCTTCGCATCTTTCAAGTGATTCGAAATCAAGTGATTCAAGAAGTCCATCGGAATGGAGTTTCTTCATACGCTTCACTCCAATGTGACCAAGACGACAGTGTCACATATAGGTCAAGTTATCGCTCGATTTCAAACGTTTAGCCTCAATGTTATTAATATGTGTATTTCCACTATCGAGATTCAATAAGAATAGACCATCTATCAAAGGTTCATGTTCATAAAACATATTACTCATATAAATCGAACAACCATTATTCTCGGATTTAAACAATTAACCGCCTCGCAATAAACAAGATCCCGATATAATGTTCATGCTCAACGCAGGCACCAAATAACAATTATTTAAGTATAAAACTAATCCCGATGGTAGATGAAGTGGTAGCGTGCCTACCGCGATCACATCAACTTTTGATCCGTTTCCCACGCGCATCGTCACCTCGTTCTTCGCTTGCTTCCGTTTATTCTGCAGCACCTGTTTCGAGTTACAAATATGAGCAACCGAACCAGTATCAAATACCCAGGCACTACTACGAGTACTAGTGAGATAAACATCAATAACATGTATATCAGATATACCTTTCTTCTTGATGTTGTCGTTCTTCAAATCCGCCAAGTACTTTGGGCAATTCCGCTTCCAGTGACCTTCTCCCTTGCAGTAAAAGCACTCAGTATCAGGCTTAGGTCCAGCCTTGGTCTTCTTCGCCGGTGCGGTAACTTTCTTACCACCCTTCTTGAAGTGTCCCTTTTGCTTAGACTTGCCTTTCTTGAATTTGGTGGTCTTATTGACCATCAACACTTGGTGCTCTTTCTTTATCTCCACTTCTGCAGATTTCAACATGGCAAAGAGTTCTGACAACTACTTGTTCATGTTTTGCATATTGTAGTTCATCACAAAGTTCTTGTAACTTGGTGGTAGTGATTGGAGGACACGATAAATCCCCAAAGCATTAGGAATCACTATACCCAATCTTTGAAGTTTGCTTGCGTGCCCAGACATCTTAAGCACATGCTCACTGACGGAGCTGCCCTCTTCCATCTTGCAGTTAAAGAACTTTTCAGAAGCCTCATAGCTCTCAATTGCCGCGTGAGTCTCAAAGATCAATTTGAGCTCACGGACAATATCATGTGGGTCTGAATTCTCAAACCTTTTCTGAAGCTCTGATTCTAAACCATACAAGATAGCACACTGAACTGTGGAGTACTGATTCTTCCAAGCGAGGTAAACGTTCTTTACTTCATCGGTAGCATCAGCTGCAGGCGGGTCACCCAGCGGTGCATCCAGCACATAGGTAAAATTACCAGCTGTGAGGACAATCCTCAAATTGCGGAACCAATCCGCGAAGTTGCTTCCATTGTTTTTCAACTTTTCTTTCTCTAGGAACGCATTAAAATTGATGGTAGGGGCCGCCATTGATCTACAACATATTTGCAATAGTTTAGACTAAGTTTATGACAAATTGAGTTCTAATTAATAGTTAAATTAATCTAGGTGAACTCCCACTCAAAACAATATCCTTCACATTGTTTTAGTGATCACACGAACCAAATCCACCACATCAACACCGATCATCACGAGAGTTGATCTAGCTTCAATGGCAAACAATCGACATGTTCATCATATCTACTATATGATTCATGCTTTACCTTTCGGTGATCCGTGTTCCGAGACCATGTCTGTACATGCTAGGCTCGTCAAGATCAAACCTTAGCTTCCGCATGAGCAAATCTGGCTTGCTCACGTTGTATACACTTGCGGAATCTAACACACCCGATCATCACGTGGTGCTTCGAAACAACAAGCTTTAGCAACGGTGCTAACTATGGGTGAACACTTTTATGACTTGAAATTCATGTGCATGAGGGATCATCTTATAATGCTACCGTCGTTAACTAAGCAATACAAGATGCATAAAGGATTAACATCACATGCAATTCATAATATGTGATATGATATGGCCTTTCTTCTTTGTGCTTCCGATCTCCATATTCAAGAACGAACATGATCTCCATCATCACCGGCATTGCATCAAGGTCCATGACGCTCCTCCATGGTTGTCGTCCACCATCTTCAACTATTACAACTACTTTGAATAGACACGCGGGTCTTAACAGAAATTAAAGACAACAATATGGCTCCTGCCGGTTGCCAACTTACAATAAGGAACATTGCATACATCAAATATAATCACAATCATGGCCATATCACATCACAGCACACCCCTGCAAAACAAAGTTAGACGCCTCTACTTTCTTTGCATATTTTACGTGGTTTGGGGCTTTCAATAAGTGTCGTTCTAACTTACGAACAAGAACCACAACATTGATACTAGTATTGACAATGACCCGTTGTAAATTGAATCTTAACTATGCTAGGAGAAACAGGCACCCGCAAAGCCACTTATGCAATACAAGTTGCATGTCAAGCGTGGAGCAAGTCTCATGAACGATGTCATGTAAGGTTAGGCCGGGCCGCATCATCCCAACATCCCGCAAGATGCAAAGTACACAAGAAGCAATCGATTATAAAAGCATCAACGCCCACAATGACCATTGTGTTCTACTCGTGCAACAGATCTACATATAGACACGGCTCTGATACCACTGTAGGGTTTCGTAGCATGGAAAACAAAAAATTTCTACCGCATACAAACAAACAAGCCAAGATCTATCTACTAGATTGTAGCAACGAGTCGATGGAATAACTTACCCTCGAAGATTCCAAAGTGTTTAACGAGAGCAGATTCTCGTGGGTGATGTAGTCGTACTCTTCCCGATCTCAAGATCGCGTAGACGATCCTTCCGATGCTGCGTTCCGGCAGCGCTCCCGTAGTCGGTCACACGTTTGGTACTCGACGAAGACCTTCCTCTCCCATGTTCCAGCAGGCAGCGGAGGTTGTAGCACTCTCCTCGCGATTCCAGCAGCACAACGGCGTGGTACTAGAAGTAGAGGGCAGATCTCCTAGGGCTTCGCCTTAAGCCGGAGCGAGTATGGTGGACTATGAGAGAGATCCTCGGTGATCTAGGGTTTAGAAACACCAAGGAGGATGTGCTAGGGCCGGCGGCTAGGGCTTGGAGGTGCCCAAGTCGGCGGCTAGGAGATCCCTAGGCGGCGGCTATGGTGGGCAGCGGCGGCTAGGGTTTAGGTTTAGAGGTAGGGAACTTGTGTGCTAGGAGGGGCAGCCCTGCCCCTCCCTTTATAGGTGGGAGGCGCGTCCAAGGGAAGGGGAGTCCCTCCCCAACTCGGCTTCAAGGTGGGCCGGCGGTGGAGGGTTGGAACTCCTCCCCAACTCGGTTTCCACCTCCCTCTCCACTTCCCAAAATAGCCGTTTGACTTTTCAAATTGGCGTTTGACTTTTCAAACTAGGATTTGATTAAACCCTTTATTTTGTACAGCGATGACACCTAGTACATGATGCAATCATTCCAACTTGATATGACACATTCATGTACCCTTCCCCTCCGGAGTGCCGGACATTACGGAACCTTCTAGAACATTCCCGATGAAAACACCGGAACCATTCTCCAACTCTGAAACAGTACTTTCTTTATATGAATCTTATTCTCCGGACCATTCCGGATCTCCTCGCGATATCCCGGATCCCATCCGAGACTCCGAACAACATTCGGTCTCTTTCTCATCATTCCATAACTACTCAAACAATGTCGAATCCTTAAGTGTGTCTCCCTACGGTTCGTGAATTATGCGGACATGACCGAGACACTTCTCCGATCAATAACCAATAGAGGAATCTGGAAATTCATATGGCTCCCACATATTTCTACGATTATTTTGCGATCGAATGAACCACTTACATACGATACCAATTTCCCTTTGTCTCACGATATTTTACTTATCCGAGGTTATGATTGTCGGTATCTCTGCATACCTAGTTCAACCTCGTTACTGATAAGTACTCTTTTCTCGTTCCCGTGATATGTGATCCCTTGTGAGCCAGTCACATGCTTGCAAGCTAATTGGATGACATTTCACCGAGAGGGCCCAGAGTATATCTATCCGTCATATGGATGGACAAATCCCACTCTTGATCCATGTGTCTCAACCAATAGTTTCCGAACACTCAATGCCACCTTTATATCCACCCAGTTACAGTGTGGTGTTTGATGTCATCAAAGCATCCATCCGATAAAGGTGATATGCATGATCTGATGGTCAAAGGAATTAGGTTACTATGTATCAGAAAGCATATAACGATTGAACTATTAAAATGACTTGATCTTTATGCTACGCTTATCTATAGGAGTATGTCCACCATATCATTCTCCTAACGATATGATCTTGTTGTTAATAACATCTCAATATTCATGATAGGGAAACCACAATCATTTATTAACCAAAGCTAGTATCATGAAGAGGCTTTACTAGGGACTTCAATTTAAGTTTACAAATCACACAAGTATTAATGTTTCCTTGTTAATACCATTATAGCATGAATGTAAACATTTGTCATAAACACAAAGATATAATAATAACTACATTTATTATTGCCTCTAGGGCATATCTCCAACAGGGGCTGCCCCCACCTCTTCCACATTCATGTGGGTGGAGCTCCCACTCAAAATGAAAAGCCTCCACTCCCATTAAAATTCCTCCACTCAAAAATCCACTCACATGCATTAAATTTCCACCAAATTTAATGCAAGCTCTCATTTAAATAAAACTCTTTTATTTATTTATTCAGAATTTTTTTAATTACTTTAATTAACAAACATTCACATAAAACCCCTTACAACATTTCAATTTCACATGTAGAACCAGTTTCAGCAATTTCAACCGAAACAGTTTCGGTGTCTAGTAAAATAAATTCATGTGCTTTACTTTTTCTTTCTCTGGCGTATCATTTGCTCCGAATGGTGTCGGTATCCCTTAAGTGTGTCACCCTATGGTTCGCGAATAATGCAGACATGATTGAGACCCCTCTCCGATCAATAATCATCAGCGGGACCTGGAGATCCGTACTAACTCCCACACATTCAACGATGACTTCTTTGATCGTGTGAACCTTTTACGCTAGTATCTTAATCCCTTTGTTTCGATATATTACATGTCCGAGATTCGATCATCGGTATCTCCATACCTAGTTTAATCTCGTTACCGACATGCACTCTTTTCTCGTTCCCGTGATATAACATTCTATTGATCAAATCAGTTGCTTGCAAGCTAATCAATGTGATATCACCGAGAGGGCCCAGAGCATATCTATCTGTCATCGGTATGGACAAATTCCACTCTCAATCCATGGGTCTCAACATAACACTTTAGTAGTTCTGAAGCCATCTTTATAATCACCCAGTTACGGTGTGACGTTTGGTGTCATCGAGAAACTCTTCCGGTGTTAGTGACTGACATGATCTCATGGTCTAAGGATTAGGATCACTTCATAAGTTGTTATAGCAATATAAACTCAATGACTTTGATCGTAATGCTATACTTCGGATGAATGTTCATCACATCATTACACTAATGTTGTGACCTCGTTATTAATAACATCCAATGTCCATGATCAGGAAACTTTGATCATCATGTTAATCTACGAGCTAGTTTATAAGAGAGGCATAACTAGGAACTTCCTTTTTGTTTATTAAACACACATGTATTAACGTTTCCGTATTAATACAATTATAACATGCAAAATAAAAATTTATCATAAATAAGGAATACGATAATAACCACTTTATTATTGCCTCTCGGTCATATTCCCTTCAATTCCTGTTTATAAAGTTGTACTATGACCTTTGTTTCTTGATATTACATCTTAACTGTGGATGCTAGCTATTGATCCAGGGACTAGCATTGTAAACACAGGGATCTCTACCTTATTAAAGGTTGGGAACCTTACAAATGGTATCAGAGCATTGTGTTGCCTGTAGGATTGTAACTCTAGGATTGGAAAAAACCCCTTAGAAAAATAGGAGTTGAATTTGTTCCAAAACTTATTTACAAACAATCTTTAAAGTCTTTCCTCAACTATTTTTGGTTTTGATTCTACATCTCTTCTATTTCAAACTTGATGGACAAAGCCTATGCCATGGCCAAAGACTTCACCATGAGAAAAGGACTTCATCAACTCTAATGACTTCAACATCTTCAAGTGATTTCAACCTTATTCTCAGCAAGGACTTCAACCTTGGATATCACTAAGAACTACAAGTGAGACAAGAAATGTTACTCAAGACTAGAAGACTAAGGAAACACAACTTTGGAATCATCATCACCTTTGAAGTTTTTGTGACCAAGAATTTTCCCAAGGAAACCATGATCTCATTCAAGAAGAATCCACCAAGAAGGATAGAATGATTTCAAGTTAACCATATAGTTGGACCACCATATTTAGATCAAACCCAACTCACCAACTTATGTGGTGTAACAAAAATATTTTATTGCTTAAAGATGTGCTTGAACTTGTTGTTTGAATGGAATGTTTGTTTGTGATTGCTTGCACATTGCTTGAGTGAATTGTGATGTGTGTGATTAGAATTGATTCCCTTAGAAAATATTTTGCCTATTCTAATCCCAATCCAACCCAAACAGATGACTTCTCCAAGAGACTCCAACATCAAGGATGGTGACAACAACAATAACCAAGAGATGCACATGAGAGAACAACTACTAGCAAACCAAACCCAGTTGAACCAAGTGACAATTCATTTTTTAGCCAACAACAATGGATTAGACCCAACCATACAAAAGTTTTTGGTAATCCAATCCCATCTTCTGCAAGGGATGACCACTCAAATGATCAACATGGGAGACAACTATTCCCAAGGAGTTTATGACAGCAAAGATGTCAAGGATGATATTTTAGAAGGAACCCAAGCTTGCAATATCTGTGGAGACAAGGATCACACTTCCAAGGAACATGAAGATCAATGTCCCAATTGTGAAGAGAAACATCCAACCAATCAATGCCCCACATCTCAAGCTACTTGTTTCCTATGTGAAAGAAATAATCATGTCCCTATCCAATGCCCCATCTATTCCATAGTTCAACGAAGGAAACAAGGTGGAGTGCAACAACAATTTGTAAACCCTCATGAAGGAACAACTTCTATCAAGAAGGATGAAGGCAAAGCCAAAACTATGCACCATAAGGCCAAATCCAAAGTGATCACAAAGTGTTTCTACTCTTGTGAAGAAGAAGGTCATATCTCTAGTAAATGCCCCAAGAAGATAGAAAGATTTCCCACCTTTGTGCTAAAGTATGAAGAGCATGAACTAGAAGAACTCCTAGCCTTGGAGATACCCAAGAAGAAAAAGAAGAAGAAATGCCCCAACCCTAGCAAGAAGGATATTACCCAAGAGCAATGTTACACTTGCAAAGAGATGGTACACTATGCCAATGAATGCCCAGAAAAGAAGAAGAACCAAGGAAACAAACAAGAGGCAATGATACCAAAGGAAAAGAAAGATATCAGCCAAGTGAGGTGTTTCAATTGCAAAGAACTAGGACATTATGCAAGCAATTGTCCAGAAAAGATGAAGCACAAGATAAATAAGCCTATGGAGGATCTCAGCCTTGTCACATGTTTCAAATGTGGAAACAAAGGACACAATGCAGATGTTTGCCCAGAGAAGTTTCAACAAGATCCCAAGCAAGCCAAGAAGTAATCTATTTGAAAAAATTTAAGGGTGGTAGTACCCTAGTTGCTTTGAGCCAACTTGTAACCCCTAGCCTTCCCAAATATGGGGACGAGATTTATTTTAAGGGTGGTAGCCTGTCACATCCCAAAATTTTCCAAATTTTGAAATGTGAAAAATAAATAAACAAAATAAATTTTATTGAAATTTAGGGTGAGAAGAAACTTTTTGATTCCAATTGGAAACATCAAAACCTATTTTGATCTAATAAAATACTAAAAGGATTTCAAAAGATAAATAATTAATAAATAAAGTTAAAATAGTTGGAATTACTATTTTTGGATCTTTAAATAAAAATTTATGGTTTTAATAAAGCAAAGGTAGAAATATAATAAGGATTATTTTATAGAGCCAAATTAAATCTTGGCCAAGCTTTTGAAATAAAATGTTTTTATTTGATAAAAAGAGTAAAGGTTTATTTAAATAAAATAATGAGGATTTATTAATATCCTTTTTATTAAGTAAAGGTTTTGCCTTTTTAAATAAACACTAAAACTTGTTAATTTATTTTAATTAAGATTTCCAAGTGTTTTAGCTTTTTAAATGAAACCTACTGAAAATATTTTGATATTATTTAGATTTCAAAAAGAGTTTTATAACAAATTAAAAACCTATTTGAATTAAAGACTTTGGACTATTTATTTAATTATTAATAGATCCTAAAAGAATAAAAGTTTTATTTTATTTTGGACTTTGAAATATGTTGCTAAACAGAATTAAAATTCATCAAAAGTTGTGTGGTGATTTGAATTCAAATGGAGATTGAAAAATATTATCAAATCTTATTTAATTAATACTAGAGCTTATTTTAAATAATTAAAATACCCTAAAAAGAATAAATAAATTATTCTAAATTTGACTTTGGAATGTGTTGTTAATCAGGATTTGAATTTACACAAATTCTTGGTTGAGGTTTAAATTGATTTGTTGCTTGAATTATTTGTTTGAAAATCAAATCAGAATATTCAATCAGAAAAAGGAAAAACATTTGGTATAAAAAAAATGAAAGGAACAGCCCAGCCCAGCTAAGCCAGTCCAGACTCAGCAGCCCAACTAACCCCTCTCCCCCGAAACGTTTTCCTCACTGAAGACAGAACCCGCTCAGTCACCGTCGCGTAGGCCCCACTCCTTCACTCTCTCTCTCGCTGACGTCTCGACCCCACGCACACCATCATCTTCCTCACCCCGCTGACCCTGCCCCTCACTTTGCCGGCCGTTGCAGTCGACTAAAGCTCGGCTTAATTCGCGTTAACGCCGCAGTAAAACCACCCCGCAACCATGCCTTCTTAATCGCCTGCGCCTCCTCTCTCTTTCCCCCAGTCGTCGCCCCACCGGAGCCCCCAGGCTCTCCCCAATTTCCCCTGCACCACCCTCTGCTCCGGCGAGCTCCGACGGCAATTCCGGCCAGCCTCCTTCGCCCCTCGCTCTCTCGACCATGCAAGAATCATCTCCATCACTCCCTGAACCTCCCCGTGGCATCAGCTAGCCCCCGCGTGCCCCAGAACCTCGGCAACGACGACCACCGAGCGCACCATCGTCTGCTTCCACTCCGGCGACACCACCCTGGTTGGTAATGACCGCCCCTCTCTTTATCTTTCACGCACGCATCCTCGCCACGTCTTTGCGCAACTAACCATACCCTCCTCTCCCTCTGGCATGTATCGAAGCCTCGCCACCATCTCCGACAGAAGCAACCACCGCCAGAGAGAACTCCGGCGAAGAATTCCGACTAAACCCGTGCGCCCCTTCAACCAACGCGAGCAGGTTGAGCATCCCCGTGCCTCAGCGATCTCGGTGAGGTACTCCTCTACCCCCTTGCTTCCTATTTCGCCAGCTCCGCCGCCGTCTGACCGCGCCGCCGCCAGCCACCGTCGCTTGTGCCGCCAGTTCTTGACCAGCTGCTGTGCTTCGTCGGATTTAGATCGTAAGGCGTAGATAGAGTCACTTAAGCGAAAGGATAAGTAGTGATTTGTGCTGCACGATCCACTTTAGATCTAACGGCTGTTGTCTGTCGATCCAACCGAACCGTTACCGACGAATAAGAAGCAGCCACGTGGCCTAGAGATGATTTAAAATAGAAATTGTGTTCTATTAGATGTTCAATTTTGTAAAATCCATAACTTTCAAACCACACGTCCGAATTTTGGAAATTTTATATCAATGGAATCAGCAAGACAAGTAATTTCTGACCATGTCCTTTGTTTAGTGAATTGCTTCTGTTAATTTGATTGTTTTTGCAGAAACTTGTGTATTGATGTTTAGAATATAAAATTTGTTCTAAAATGAATTTTGAGATGAAATCTTTGGAAAATGGTTTGTTTTGAACCTACTGACCATAGAAATCAATTGGTGGTTTCAAAAATGTAATTGGTGAAGCAAAATAATGAATCATTGATTTAAAAACATTTCTAGCCAAATAAAAAGGTTGATTATGGTTTAAAAATGATTTTGGAAGAAAACCTTTGAGAAATGTTTTGATTTAAACTCTCTGACCCCAAACACCAAGTTTTATGATTTGAAAATGTATTTGGTGAACCCTATAAAAAAATTATTGCTTTGCTAAAGGCATTTTCAACCACATGAAATAATGATTTGGTTTAAAAATGGTTTATAGGTAAAATCTTTTGCAAATAGTTTTTCCACTTTACAAAATGACCAATAAGTGTTTTAGAATGTTTATAACCAATTATAAACCACTTTTTCTAAATAAAACAAAGTTTGGCATGCTTGCATGCATTGTTTTGTTTCCATTATTTTATGTGATGTTGCTTGAATAGTAGATTGAAATGTTGCTTGCTTGATTGAATTGTAGTGATTTTAAGAGTGTGAATATTGCAAAGATCAAGGAGTGAACTTATATTATCTACCAAAAAGGCAAGTGATGCTCCATACTTTTGTCCCATTATTTTCACTATGCATTAGTGATATTTCCAAATAGGACTTGCATGGTATGCCATGGGAAATCCTAGTAGATGAAACATTAGTAGAATTTCCTAAGTTAAGATTCCTACTACTATCATGCTTAGCTTAGCTAGTAGAAAACAAGGGTGGAATATATATTCATGCTATGGAATATTTCTAAGTCTGTGGACTTGTGTTTTGTTTAATAAAACAACTAAGTGAATGAATCACCTGGGTGGAATGGAAGGAATGGTTTGTGTTGAGTGGTTCACAAGGCCCATTTCTATGGTTTACCTTGTGTATCTCACTTGTGGATGGCCACCCAGGAACAAAGAGATTTGAGATGTCAAATGTTGAGAAGCTTCAAGTGCAGCCACTTGGCATTATGGGCTCTGCCTGGATCATATAGGTTGCAATAACTTAGCCAAATGGACAGTTGGTGGTAGGGGAATGATAGGTTGGAACGCATCCATTCTGGTCTAAGGGAAGGCTTCTGAAAGGTTCTGTCTTGGTGAAACCAAGTCTTGGGGGGAAAGTGCACCACCTCTGCAGAGTGTAAAATCTAAGTACTTAGACATGTCCCTGGTAAAGGACAATTTGAGCATCAAGACATGGAAGCTATCAAGAATCTCCTCATCCAAATTTCTAAGTTAAAAACTTGTGGTTGAAGAAGGGTTGAAGGACCACCAATTTCTATTGGGAGATGCCTTGGGTGTTTTTGTCAAGCAAAAACTTAGTGTTTTCAAATGATAAGGAAAATATATTTTGAGCAAAGCAAGCCTAAGATCCACTTAGCCAAAAGCATATAGATGATAGACTCCACTATACTACCATAGTATCACTTGCCAATACAATTCAAATGTATTGACCCTTGTGGCTGTAACTTGTTATGTTGTAGGTTTGTTTCATATTAGTGAAGTAGGATTACAAGTCTACAACCAACATGTTTGCCTGTGGCATTTTGAAGATGAAGGACCCCATGCTATTGTTAAATCTGCTGCATTGTAATGAGATAGCCAAATGAGCTATGTAAGATGTAATAAATTATGTTATTCCTGGTTATAAAGTTGTACTATGACCTTTGTTTCTTGATATTACATCTTAACTGTGGATGTTAGCTATTGATCCAGGGCCTAGCATTGTAAACACAGGGATCTCTATATTATTAAAGGTTGGGAACCTTACATATATCTTATGTATCCCGACAACTGAAACAGCATGAACAGAATTATCCAACCCATGACCTTGAACTAGCAGGCATAGTTCTAGCCGTGAAGACATGGAGGCATTATCTGATGGGAAAACATTGTGAGATTTATTCGGATCACAAGAGCTTGAAGTATATATTTACTCAGAAGTAGCTGAATATGAGATAGAGGAGATGGATTGAGCTAATCAAGGATTATGATCTAGACATTCACTATCACCCCGGTAAAGCCAATGTGGTAGGAGATGCCCTTAGCAGATTGCCGTGCCACTTGAACTCTATGATTTTGAAGGAGCAGCCAAGTTTGCACAAAGAGATGGAAGATTTCCAAATGGAATTAGTGAGTGAAGGATTTTTGACTAGCATAGAACTTCAACCCACTTTGATAAGCCAGATCAAAGAGGCGCAGAAAGGAAATGCTAGTATCGACGGAATCAAACGTCGTATTGGTACAGGCAAAGTACCCGGATTTACCGAAGACGAAGAAGGAGTTATGTGATACAAAGGACGCCTTTGTGTACCAGTAGATTCAGAATTGAAAGAAGTGATTTTAAAAGAGGCCCATGATACTCTTTATTCTATCCACCCCGGAGGAACGAAGATGTATCAGGATTTCAAGGAACAATTTTGGTGGCATAAGATGAAGAGAGAAATCGGAAGCTATATCGCCAAGTGTGATATCTGTCAGAGAGTCAAGGCGGGACATCAAAGACCTGCAGGACTGTTGCAACCGCTACAGATTCCGGAATGGAAATGCGATTCAGTTGGAGTGGACTTTATCACTGGATTGCCTACTTCGAGTAGGAGAAATGACTCTATCTGGGTCATAGTGGACAGATTTTCCAAAATCGTCCATTTCTTACCAGTCAAGACCACATACTAGAGTTTGAAGCTAGCGGAGTTATATATCGCTAGAATCGTCAGTTTGCACGAAGTTCCCTAGAACATTGTATCGGATCGAAGAACCCAGTTTACCTCGAGATTCTGGAAGAAAGTCCAAGAAGGTTTAGGAACCCGACTAGATTTCAGCACCGCGTATCACCCTCAGACCGATGGACAAACGGAGCGAGTAAATCAAATACTCTAAGATATGTTGAGAGCATGTGTGCTAGAGTATGGATCTAAATGGGAAGAATGTATGCATTTCTCGGAATTTTCATACAATAACAGCTACCAAGCTAGTTTGCAAATGGCCCCATTTGAATTCATGTATGGAAGGAAGTGTCGAACCCCTTTGAATTGGTCGGAAGTAGGAGAGAGTCAGATTTTCGGACCCGACATCCTACAAGAAGCAAAAGAGAAAGTTCACAAGATTCGTGAGCACCTCAAGACCGCCCAGTCAAGACACAAGAGTTACGCCGACAAGAGACGTCGAGACCTCGCTTTCAATATCGAAGATTTTGTGTATCTCAAAGTATCGCCTTTGAAGGGAATGCAGCGTTTCCAGCTCAAAGGAAAGTTAGCCCCAGATATATTGGACCCTTCAAGATTCTGAATCATCGAGGAGAAGTATCATATCAATTGGAACTGCCAGAGGAAATGTCCGTAGTGCACAATGTCACTACAAGAAATGTGTTATTCTATGACCTTCTAATAGTGACCGTGGACAAAATCGTCATAGAATTATGACGATTTTGCACTAGATGGTCGTAAGGTATTCAGGAGGTTCAAAACCTTAGAAAATTACGACGATCTTGCTTAAAAACGTCATGTTTTTTTTAGCTCAAATCGTCATAACCCAGTGAATGCATCTCGGGGGTATTGGTAGCTCACTATGACGATTTTAAATCGTCATATCGTGTAAATTAGAAAATGAGAGGTTGTCCATGTCAACAATTGTGCCTACATGTCATGTCTGTTTGTCACTTTTTGACTATGTATTATATTCATGTATTAATATCCGCCTAGGTGGCACTACCGAGACCAAAGAGACTTGACGTGCTTGCCTTAGAATTATTTCCAAAAAAGAATCTAGCCAAAGATTCAAACTCATGACCTCCCTACATTCACGAGCGCACCTTACCACCAGACCACACATTCCTTTGTGGAATATTTCTACGACAACAGTTTATAAACACTCAATGTGTTATACCGCGAATTTAATAGGCAAAAAAGGAGTGCTCAGCACTCGAACCACAGACCTCCCAACAGGTAGAAGGAACCTGACCACCGAACCAACTTAACTTAGATGTAATATATCTGCGCTGCTCCTATTTGAGTAGAACGCGCGATTGCAACTGGGCCTGGTGGCCAAATTTTCCCTAATGGGCCTCGATGGGACTAGGTTTTTTCGTTTTTCTTTTTGTGTTTTTATATTTCTTTTGTATTTTTTTCATAAGAAGTCCAAAATAAGTTATTTTTATCTCTAAATATGTATGAATTTCATTAGATCATACTAGGATGTTAATTATAAATAGTATGATTTTTTAAATTGTGGATCTACTAATCCCATATTAGTCCATACTAAGGACAATATCATAATTCAAAATATGATTTTGAAACTAGGGTCTTGAATTCAAAAAATTTGGCCTTAAGTATCGCTAAACTTGCATTGTATCTCTGAAGAAATAGCATATTGTGAGTCTAAAAAACATTTTTGCAAAAAATAATGGGCATCGGATCATGTACATGTAGTTCAAACCGGACCCACTTCCTACCGATTCGGCAGGAATTTGTCTTTTTCGCCAGGGGTGAACGAAAAGGTTTGAGATACCCCGGTTTGGACATTGTCCATGTAAGGTGGTCTAATATTTTTACAAAATGTGGTGGTACCATTCTAAAACTGTCATTTGGTGGTTGCTTCACAAAACGCCCCATTTATTGCGCTCGGAAAATGGAAAATAGATTTTCCGTGCGTCGAAGAGGAAAACTTTCTCCTGTAACATTGTTCTCCATCCCATGATACATACGTGCGCACAAGATGGGCACATTATCATAAACTATGCCTCGATTCTAGCCATAACACTGGCCATTTGACCCGAAAACCATGAAACCTCAGACATGATAGGTCATTTATGAGAAGGTATTTTCGAGACACTTGCAATATACAAAGTTGGGTATTTTTCCTTGCAAATATTTCTCATAATAAGACACCACGCGAAGGATTTGCATTGATCGGACCGTTTTTGAATTTTTTATGCTCGTTTCAAACTATGGTCAAAACGGCGGGCACGGAGGTTCTTAGCTCGGGGATGATCCTCGCTAAACTTGCATTGGATCTCTAAAGAAACATGATATTGTGAGTCTAAAAAACATTTTTGCAAAAAATAATGGGCATCGGATCATGTACATGTAGTTTAAACCGGACCCACTTCCTACCGATTCGGCAGGAATTTGTCTTTTTCGCCGGGGGTGAACGAAAAGGTTTGAGATACCCCGGTTTGTACATTTTCCATGTGAGGTGGTCTAATATTTTTACAAAATATGGTGGTACCATTCTAAAACTGTCATTTGGTTGTTGCTTCACAAAACGCCCCATTTTTTGCGCTCGGAAAATGGAAAATAGATTTTCCGTGCGTCGAAGAGGAAAACTTTCTCCTGTAACATTGTTCTCCATCCCATGATACATATGTGTGCACAATATGGGCACATTATCATAAACTATGCCTCGATTCTATCCATAACACTGGCCATTTGACCCGAAAACCATGAAACCTCAGACATGATAGGTCATTTATGAGAAGGTTTTTTCGAGACACTTGCAATATACAAAGTTGGGTATTTTTCCTTGCAAATATTTCTCATAATAAGACACCACGCGAAGGATTTGCATTGATCGAACCGTTTTTGAATTTTTTATGCTCGTTTCAAACTATGGTCAAAACGGCGGGCACGGAGGTTCTTAGCTCGGGGATGATCCTCGCTAAACTTGCATTGGATCTCTAAAGAAACATGATATTGTGAGTCTAAAAAACATTTTTGCAAAAAATAATGGGCATCGGATCATGTACATGTAGTTCAAACCGGACCCACTTCCTGCCGATTCGGCAGGAATTTGTCTTTTTCGTCGGGGGTGAACGAAAAGGTTTGAGATACCCCGGTTTGGACATTTTCCATGTGATGTGGTCTAATATTTTTACAAAATATGTTGGTACCATTCTAAAACTGTCATTTGGTTGTTGCTTCACAAAACGCCCCATTTTTTGCGCTCGGAAAATGGAAAATAGATTTTCCGTGCGTCGAAGAGGAAAACTTTCTCCTGTAACATTGTGCTCCATCCCATGATACATATGTGTGCACAATATGGGCACATTATCACAAACTATGCCTCGATTCTAGCCATAACACTGGCCATTTGACCCGAAAACCATGAAACCTCAGACATGATAGGTCATTTATGAGAAGTTTTTTTCGAGACACTTGCAATATACCAAGTTGGGTATTTTTCCTTGCAACTATTTCTCGTAATAAGACACCACGCGAAGGATTTGCATTGATCGGACCGTTTTTGAATTGTTTATGCCCGTTTCAAACTATGGTCAAAACGGCGGGCACGGAGGTTCTTAGCTCGGGGATGATCCTCGCTAAACTTGCATTGGATCTCTAAAGAAACATGATATTGTGAGTCTAAAAAACATTTTTTCAAACAATAATGGGCATCGGATCATGTACATGTAGTTCAAACCGGACGCACTTCCTCCCGATTTGGCAGGAATTTGTCTTTTTCGCCGGGGGTGAACGAAAAGGTTTGAGATACCCCGGTTTGTACATTTTCCATGTGAGGTGGTCTAATATTTTTACAAAATATGGTGGTACCATTCTAAAACTGTCATTTGGTTGTTGCTTCACAAAACGCCCCGTTTTTTGCGCTCGGAAAATGGAAAATAGATTTTCCGTGCGTCGAAGAGGAAAACTTTCTCCTGTAACATTGTTCGGCATCCCATGATACATATGTATGCACAATATGGGCACATTATCACAAACTATGCCTCGATTCTAGCCATAACACTAGCCATTTGACCCGAAAACCATGAAACCTCAGACATGATAGGTCATTTATGAGAAGGTTTTTTTGAGACACTTGCAATATACCAAGTTGGGTATTTTTCCTTGCAACTATTTCTCATAATAAGACACCACGTGAAGGATTTGCATTGATCGAACCGTTTTTGAATTTTTTATGCCCGTTTCAAACTATGGTCAAAACCGCGGGCACGGAGGTTCTTAGCTCGGGGATGATCCTCACTAAACTTGCATTGGATCTCTAAAGAAATATGATATTGTGAGTCTAAAAAACATTTTTGCAAAAAATAATGGGCATCGGATCATGTACATGTAGTTCAAACCGGACCCACTTCCTGCCGATTCGGCATGAATTTGTCTTTTTCGCCGGGGGTGAACTAAAAGGTTTGAGATACCCCGGTTTGGAAATTTTCCATGTGAGGTGGTCTAATATTTTTACAAAATATGGTGGTACCATTCTAAAACTGTCATTTGGTGGTTGCTTCACAAAACGCCCCGTTTTTTGCGCTCGGAAAATGGAAAATAGATTTTCCGTGCGTCGAAGAGGAAAACTTTCTCCTGTAACATTGTTCGCCATCCCATGATACATATGTGTGCACAATATGGGCACATTATCACAAACTATGCCACGATTCCGGCCATAACTTGGTCGTTTGGCCCGAAAACCATGAAATCTCGAACATGGTAGATCATTTCTGATAAGTTTTTTTTAAGACACTTGCAATATACCAAGTTGGGTATTTTTCCTTGCAACTATGTCATATAATAAGACACTAGACGAAAGATTTAAATTGATCGGATCGTTTTTGAATTTTGTATGCCCGTTTTCAGTTTTCAAGTTAAAAAAGAGGAGTCTTGCGAATGGTCCAATCAAAACAGAGTAAACTGCCTCCCACAGATTATACTTATGGACATGATCCGGACCGTTTAGTCCGGATCCAACGCCTGACCGCTCACCTGAAGAAGCACAAAGTATTAGCCAGTGCGTACCGCACCCATGACCCCAACCCTAACTCCGGATCGCCTCCCCCCACGCTGCCTCCCCCCGTGCCGCTCACTCCGGATCGCCTCCCCCCGCTCCACCGATTCGCCCCTCTCACCGATGCTCCCAGCACCCCCTCCTATACCACCCCTCCCGTCCCACCGCAACCACCACTCCCCCATACGTCCCAATCCCGTCAGGCGGCGGTAGATCCCTGCCGATTCCGTGGAGGAGGAGCGGGAAGATGGCGTCGTCGTCATCATGGAGGAGGAGCGGGAAGATGGCGCCGTCGTCATGGAGGAGGGCGAGCGCCACCGAACTCCGTCGTCGGTCAATCGTCGGCCAGGCTTCGACCCGCCCCGATCTGATCCCCCACGCCTCCTTCCTCAACGCCGGCACGCCAGCAAGCCGGTGCTCCCCCACGCCTCCTTCCGTAACCAGATCCGTGCGTCGTCGCCTAATCCCCCTTCCTTCTCCTTACTCTGTCGTGGTGGCTCTTGCAGGTGGGTGTCGGTGACATCTTCGCCGTCGTTGGGGACATCAACGCCATGCTTCTCGACGTCGAGGCCTTCATATCGGCGACAACGCGAGGCCATCGGGCCCACAACGTCAAGGGAGGCCATCGGGCCAGCGTCTTCAACCGCCTCGAGGGTATCAATGACATGGTAAACCCTCGGCCTTCTCCCTCTTGCCCCGATCTTGCTGCTGCCTCATATGCCTGTTTTACCATGCGTCTAGGTGCCTTCCGTGCCTGTTCCCGCTTGATCCATTCCGTGATTTTGGTACCACATGTTTCCTGTAACATCTAGAAGGGATTATTAAGTCATTTTCTCTGTCAATGTTCATTTGTTTCATATTTGGGAAACTTGGAAACTTGGACAGTAGCTGTGATGACATAGATGCTTACCACCACTAGATGTTCTGATTTCTGTCGTGACTTTTTTGCACAAGGACACTTAAACCTAGATAGCACAAACCCCCCATGTATTAACGTCAAGTATTTCCATGCTTGTTTGCTTACAATTTTGTCGCAAGTGTGTACTTAATATGTCACTTCATTCCCTGATTACTTAGATGCTACATCATTGAAGTATCTTAAACAAAATGATTGCATTCCCTAATTTAGTAAATTCTCAGTTACCTTTCATTTGGTTTGGATTTCTTCTGGTTTGGATTTTTTCTTAGTTACATCATTTAGTAAGTATGACCCAGCTAAGCCTAGTTGCAGGATGACCCAGGGACGCTGCTACTGATGCCTATTGGAATCGAGCTGATGTTGTTCCAATTTGTTTTGTAGAAAGTTTACGGTACCATGCTACTGTGACAACTTGTCTTTCTCATTCTGTAGAAAGTCTGAACACACATTAAAAATTATCAAATGTGTTGATCTGAGCAAAAATAATTGATCTACTGAGACACTATAAATTGAGAAAATTATATTTCTTAGTTAGATTAATTAAAAATCTTACTCCATGACAACCATGGTTTCTTTGTACAGGAACGAGCTATAGGTCCATGACAACCATCTTCTTCATGATCTCCATGGTGTAGATAAGTCCCCGGTTCCTCACTTTTCTCATCTTTGTGAGACATGGGTTTACTATGTTCTATTTACTTGCATTCTGTGTTGCGTACATAGAACTAGTTAAGGAAAGCTACTCACAGGTTTGCAAAGTGGTATGATCCTAGGCAGATATACTTGAAACTTAGTTGTGGTTTCTACCATGTTTGTCTGAATATTATCATGTCAATTCAATAGTTCTTGAAACTAAAACTATAAAACTAACATGATCTATGCCTAGATATTATCATGATTGGATCCCCTATTTGTTTGTACATCTAGGACGACTTCTACATCAGTTATCATTACTTGGTTGGCTTTGCTGTAGCTAATCATTTGAGTTTCAAGTATGTTACTTTGTTTGCAGTGGTCAATTTAGATTAATCAGTTATACTTATATGAGCACTTGAGCAATGAAAATAAGATCTTGAATTCCATCTCAATTCATATGCTAAACATGGACTGATAAAATTCAATTACCAAATAGTACTATCCAGAGCTTGTCGCATCTCGATCAGCATGTTCATATTAGTTACTTCTACATGGTCATGTTGTACTATTAGTTACTGGTATGATGCATCTGTTAAGCCATTTTTGGCAAACACTATGGCCTGGTGCATGTATTGTATGCATGTAGTGGTAGCTTGCTTAGTTCAAAGCATTGTTTATTATCTGGGTACCATTGTTTACATTTTTTTATGCTCTATCAGTGTTTAATTGTTGTTATTTGCTGCGATACGATATTTAGCTCTAGCGAATGACACATGAATAGCAATAGCTTGTGGTTTGAGTATGGTTTTGGAAGTTGCAATTATTCTTGGGAGTCACATGTGCCTCTTGCCTCCGCCTTCATGATGAACTTAGTTTATTCCAGTGCATTATCTCAGTTCATATGTTGTCTTTACAAGAATTGACATACTCTAGTCTAGGTCCAGATGTGAATGTAGATATATCTCAAGCTCACTATATGTGTTATGGTGCTCAAATGCAGATGTATCTAAAGCTGAAGTGTTGTTACCGCAGTTGGCAGTGCTGGGACAACATCATTGTCTACATCTCGCCAACACCGAGGGCACAATTTGCACCGTCACTCAAGAATCAGTCCTAAGTGGCTCCACCTGCCTGTCTCTCACCTTGTAAGCTCAGCTCTCCATTCCTCGAGGCATTCCCTACTTTTGCCAACTACTAGTTGTGTGACCAAAATGGCTGGCTCTTCGTAGTTGTTCTTGGTTAGATAAACTGTTCTATCTATTATTTTCGTTGGATTAGCTCTATCAATTGTTTATGAATGACCACTACTATTCCTGCTGAATATCAAATGCTATTAAATATCAATGAAATGTTCAATGGACAATTGCTCATTCTTGTGAAAGATTCAGTATTGTTAAATTCTCGTGAGCACATAGGTCGTGAATGTATTCTAGATAGTATTTGTCAATTTAGGCTGAACATAAACTGAACCTATTTTTGAATGCTTTCTTACTCCTTTTTATTTTTGTGAATAATTTCATAGGATAATATGGAGGCCTTTATTGAGATGATCAAGACAACAGGTTCTGGATGATATCATTGAAGCTTAGATGGAAGAAGCTCCCTATGCAACTCTGTTTTTGTGAACTGAATTTTATTTTGATATAAATAAGTGCACATAGTATCGCTATTCCAAAGTTCGGTTCATTTTGTATGCTGTGATAAGAATATTCTTAGTAATATTGAGCATGCATGACTCGGTGACTGAATCTGCAATGTTCTGTATCAAATGTTGTAATAAGGCCATGGCCCATTCTTAGTGTTGGATGGAAAGGATATTTTGTTGGAAATTGAATAACAAAAAAGTCTGAAATCTGAAAAGAAAATGGTAGTTCCAAATAATAAAAGGATTGTAAAAAGGCCATGGCCCAAATAATACTATGAATAAAAGGCTGAAAATTATAACAAAAAGGATCGTACAAAGGTGTAGGCCCAAGAAGAAATGCACTGTAAAACGCCATGACCTAAAAAGATAAAGGCTGAATTATTGTGCTTGGCCCATATAAGTGATTGAACTGGATTGGGCTGAATTCAAACTACGACGATTTTATTTCGTCACAATTTTGCCACGTAGGATCGGCCACGTAGGATCTGAGCTGGCATGGCTAGATGGGCCATGACGATATTGGATCGTCATAAACGTTATGACGATCCAATATCGTCATAGACGATTATGACGATTTTACCAAAAACGTCGTTATAGTTCATTTGCGACGCCCAGCTTTCGACGATCACAAAATCGTCATAGAATCGTCATAAATGGACTATTATGACGATTCTGTGACGAAAATGGAGGGTCATATATAACCAGATTCCTTGTAGTGTGTGTTCCATATATCGTTACCTCGCAAATGCCTTGAAGTTCTAGAGAAGTCCGAAGTTTTCAAGAACATTTATCACCGGACCATAGAGATCAATAATGACCTGACCTATCCTGAAGTACCCATCCGTATTTTGGAAGAAGCTTTTAGAACCACCAGGACCCGAAGCATCAAGTTTCTCAAGATTAAGTGGAGCAACCACACTGAAGAACAAGCTACCTGGGAGCGCGAACATCACATCAGGACGGAGTTTCCCGATCTCTTTAAATCCTTGGTAATCTTTTTCTTCGTTTTTCAAATCTCGGGGCGAGATTTTGTTTACGGGGGGAAGGTTTGTAACATCCCAAAAATATAAAACAATGATCATCAAACTCTAATCACTAAAATTAGGGTTAACAAAAACTTTGATTAATTAAAATCATATGAATGCATGTGTGAATGAGATGATTTGATAAATGCATGAATGAACTTATGTGATTAACCTAAATAGCAATAAATGGTTTAAAGAGGAAAATAACATCATATAAAACATTTCCATGCAGAAACAAATCAAGAGAAAATCAAAAACAAATCAAATAAAGCAAATGGTCATTTTTGCCAATCTTGCTCACTAGGTCACTTTGAGTGTTTCTAGTCCAAGATTTAAAACAGAAACTTTCCCAATTCTTTTCACCCCTTGCTAGAACAAGTAAAAGTGAATCAAAGCCCACCTTTCAAACCTATAGAAACATTTGGCAACCTCATTCAAATCACAATTCAAAATTTAATCTTTATCATATGTGAAGATCACCCATCTTCAAAACCCAACCAAACCAGTGCCCCTTGACTAATCCAACTAACTAGACACTCCCTAGTATGTCCCTAGCAAACCCACCAAGTTTGAATCCAAAATTCAAATTTGAATCTCTTACGGCCATTTATCAAACACCTTGTAGATACAAATCAAACAAACATCAAACACTATACTGTGTAGTAATTTTGGCCTAACTTGTTCCCTATCTAGTTCACTCTACACCCTCAGTAGATCATCTAAATTGTTTAACCCCTCTAGCTCACTGTAAACTAGACCATGCCATTAATGGCAAGCATGCCGAGCCTCACCTTGCCACCCCATTGTCGACAGCAAGCTAGGAGCAGCACCAAGCCTAGCAAGCACGTCTAGCAGGCACTCCACCGTCCACCGCCACTCTCTGTCCCAAATCCGAGCACTGCCATCCCCTGGACCACAAGACAAGACCATGCCAAACCTCTTTGCGTGCGAGCCGAGAGCGTGCCAGTGCGCCACCCTCGACCAGCACCCACAGACCACGCGCTGCCCTTCCCGCGTGCGTGCGTGATCACCACCGCCCAAGCAACCCCGCAGACATGCCCATTCGCCGCCGCGCGGACCATGCATGTTGTGCGCCATTAAAATCGCCATCGGACCCGCCCAGAGCATCGACGCGTTCCGACCGATCAGCACTGCCCCACGCCTCGCCACCACGTCGTTGAGCTTCGCCAGGGAGCACAACACCGCCCCTACCGCCGCCCATGCCAGTAACACTCTTTGCCGTCGACCACGACGAGCTCAGCCCGCGCCCGTCGGTCCCATTCATCCACTATAAATAGAGGCCTCCACCGCTCGTTTTCCTCCCCACCAGTTCACTCCCCTCTCCATCAGAACCACCCCACCTCACTCCCGGAGCAAGGCGAGCAGCGCATCGTCGGAATTTGGCCGGAGCCCGCCGCTGCTGGAGGAGAAGGGAGCCGTCGATTGGAGCCGCCCCGGGAGAAGTTGTCGGTACCAGGAGAACCGCCATCGTCGAATTCGTCATTCGCCCCCATCATCGACCGTCGCCCGAGCACCGGTGAGCCTCCCACGAGCCCCACCTGCCAGGCTAGGGTTCTGTCTCGCCGGCGCTTCCCGACATGGACGATGAACCAGAGCCGTTCAATTAGAACTCCATCACACGGTCCACATTGCCTCGTAACGCTTCGCCCCTCACCGTCTCACTGACGCGTGGGGACAGCCACTTAACCAGCCCATGCGTGTGTTGTGCGTAGTGGGCCAACCCAGTAAAACCTCCCGCGCGACCCAAAAATTCTAATTTAGTTTTATTCATTTAATTTCAAACACAGTTCTATACATAGATTCAAAAATCAACCCAGCTCGATTCACTGAAAAAATGCATGAAACTAATTTTGTTAGAAAGGTACTGAAATGCTTAATCCAAGCCCGTTGGATTCAAACCATTTGGATGTGTAGATCAACCATGGTAAAAATAACAAGGCAGAAGCTTTTCTGCATTCAATCATTTTTCAAAATTCAACCATAAGAGTTTTTGAGTTGATTCCAACTCTCAAAAATCACATTTGACCATACCTTTCAGAATATATAAAAACATATGGGTTTACTTGCAGAGATAATGTTCAAGTAATAAAAGAATACCACATAGGCATTTCTAGTCATTTTATTTAATTAAAAAACAAAGGTTAAACCACTTTAAATCACATTCCCATGTACTGAAATATGTGGTGATGACATGTGTCAACATGATCCCATGTTTGAGTTGGAATATATTATATCTTAAGTAGTCTTTCAATGAGTAGAAATTACTTTTCTCAAATAAAATAAATGGGACAAGTGCTTTCATCTTGTAATGTTAGTGATGATGCTAGATCATCTAGTGTGAACCTTTGAGTGATGATTGGAAATAGTTAAGTATTATTTGGTGATTGTGTACCTCGTATTCATTTATAGATGCTAGTACCGACCAAGGATACGAGGAGGAAGGAGGATACTACGAAGAATAAGCCGAGGAGAACTTCAACCACTGCCCTGGACAAGGCAAGCTTATACTGATATCTATGCAAGCCAATACTTGCAAGCCTGATACTACTAGCTGAATTAGCAAGTTAACACTTGAAATTTAGCAAGCTATTGACTTATCAAGCTTACACCACTTGATACCCAATCCTAGTTTTACTTACAAGCTTAATACTTTATTTTCTTTATCAAAGCTTTCTCTTAGAGTTTACATAGTGACTTGTAGGTTCTATAAAGATAACTAAAGGTGGCATAAAGATCATAAAATTTGGCCTAAGTTAGATAATCTTAATGTCATCCTGAGGCATGAGATTTACTTAGATAAGATACACTTGTTTATTACCCCCCATTAGTATTTACCCCCACTTATTGATGCTAGTGCTAAGCATAAAACTTGATCAACTTTAGATGGGAAATACTTGGTGAAAATGGTTATGAAAACTTTAGAATGATGAGTCATTCTACTGAAATGTTTTGACATGTGTTCTTGAACACCAGATGATTTTGATGATGAAAATGTTGAGGCATGAGCCTTAGCCCTTTATAAAACTGATGGTTGTCTGGATGCGATACCATTCCAAATTTTACTGTACAACCACAATACCCGAAAATTGGGTAGGGCTTGACTGGAAATTTATATACCTTAGTGTGTGTTCCCTTGCGACCAAGGTTTGAGCTGAGGCTACCTTGCGAAGATTGTCCACCTTTGCAGTACCCAAGATGACAGTTGGTCATGGTTGGGAGGCCAAACTCATAGGATAGGTGCCTATACTAGGGCGTGTAATTGAAAGGTTAGGATTGATTATCCGCATACTGAGTATGGTGAATTCAGGATTTTTCCTGAAGGATGTATCAAATGTTGTGGTGAAAGTGTACAATCTCTGCAGAGTGTCAAACTATTCGAATAGCCGCGTTCGCGGTTATGGACAGTTGGACTAGCCATACTGTTCCCCTGTCAGATGTTTTCAAAATAACTTATGAAAAGATTTGTGACTTTGACTTGACCACAACAGAGTTGTGATATGAAATTCAAGTTCCCCACTTAGGTGTTATAAAACTTTCAACTAGTTTTGTTTGCTTCTGAACTTAGTAGAGGTAAATCTGGCTTTTCGCAAAACAACCCTAGAGCTTAGTACCCTACTACAAAACCCCCCTTAACTTGTTAGTATTAGTTTGCGAGTACTTAAAGAGTACTCATGGCTTTGTCCCTGGCTATTCCTGTGGCTAGAATATGAAGAGCAGTACCAGGATGACGGACCGCTGGAAGGTTACGACAACTAGGATCATCTCCCATCGTCAGCATTTCCTGTGACCCCGAAGATGGAGCTTCCCCTACGCTATCGTTATCTTTACGTTATTCCATTACTTAAGTTGTATTAAGAACTGGATCATGAGATCCTTATTTGTGTAAGACCTTATGTATGGTTTGTAATGGATGATGTACTGTGATATCCAAATCTGTTATGTCTTGCAAAAATGGTAATCCTAGGATTGCGATGTATGGCATAACAAGCATCTGGGATTAAAAATTCGGGTGTTGATATATAGATATACTCTGGGCCCTCTCGGTGGAATGTCATCCAATTAGCTTGTAAGCATGTGACTAGCTCACAAGGGATCACATATCACGGGAACAACAAAAGAGTATTTATCACTAACGAGGTTGAACTAGGTATGCAGAGATACCGACGATCAAACCTCAGATAAGTAAACTATCATGAGACAAAGGGAAATTGGTATCGTATGTAAATGGTTCATTCGATCGCTAAGTAATCGTAGAAATATGTGGAATCCATATGAATTTCCAGATTCCTCTATTGGTTATTGATCGGAGAAGTGTCTCGGTCATGTCCGCATAATTCACGAACCGTAGGGAGATACACTTAAGGATTTAATGTTGTTTATTATATATGCAATGTAAGTAGGGAGACCGAATGTTGCTCGGGGTCTCGGATGGGATCCGGGATATCACGAGGAGATCCAAAATGGTCCGGAGAAAATATTCATATAAGGAAAGTCCAATGTCACATCCCAAATTTTTCCAAATTGTGAAATGTCAAAAATAAATAAACAAAATAAATAATTGTTGAAATTTAGCGTGAAAAGAAACTTTTTGTTTCAAATTGGAAACATCAAAATCCTTCCTGAATAAAATTTGAATAAAAAGGAATCCAACAAATTTCAATCAAGTGAAATGCATTCATCACTGAATGTATCTTGAAATTGAAACACTTGGAAAAGTTGAACCAAAACCCTAAAACCCTAATGGAAGAAAATCATATTCAAGATCTCTCAAAGACTATGGATTTGATCCATATAAAAATCTATCAACAAACATTTATAAATGATCAAAAATGATAAACAAAAATATTATAAGATCATAGAAATTGGTTTCACTTAATTTGGAGGCATAGATAAAAACTTATGGATATAATAAGATAAAAGGAAATAATTTCCAAAGCTACTAAAGCTCCTAACTAAATCCATGCCAAAATTATGAATAAAGTACTCCTAAAAAGATTTAAAAGGATAAATAAATATTAAATAAAATTATACAAATTGGAATCACCAATTTGGGATCTATAAATAAAAAGATATGGATTTTAAAAAGACAAAGAAAGAAAGAAAGAAAGAAATAAGGAATATTTAAAAGCCAAATCCATAAGATTATTAAATAATAAATAAGGAGTAAAATATTATTTAAATAAAATCATAAGGATTAAACAATATCCAACTTTATTTTTCCTAAACTAAGTAATAAGAAAATTAATTAGAAGACAATTTAAATCTTGAATTAAATCCACAAGCAAATGGAATAAAGATAATCCAAATAAAACAAAAGGATAAAGAATATTCAAATAAAATTATATGGCATTAAACCATATTCTAAAATTAAATATAAGTAGGGACAAAATTCCTTAGACAAATGATTAATTATATCATGAGAAAATAAATTGGAATTTGCCAAAGTGGAATAAAAGTTAATTAATTAAGTTAAATGGAATAAAAGAATTATTTGAATAAAATTTATATGGGATTAAGACCATATTTGATTTTATTTTAATAAAGACAATTTGCCCAATTTAAATGATTAATAAATCATATTTAAAATAATTCAAAATGAATTATTTAACACACTATGGAATAAATAAAACCTACTGAAAAGGGGTTTGATAAACATTTGAATTTAAAACATAAGGTTAAATCATTTGAATAAATAATATGGATTAGAACCATATTTAAAATCCTATTTAATAAAGACAAAATGTCTATTTAAAATAAATAACAAACCATATGTGAATAAAATAATTATTCTAAAATGGACTTTAAATACACAGTTAAAACAATATAGAAACATACTGAATATTTGGAAAATATTTGAAAAAGAAATCTGAATTCAAATGATAGTTTGAATTCAAAACAGAAAATCAAAATGGAAAAAGAAAAAGAAAACAGAAGAAGAAAACAATATAAAAAGAAGCAGCCCAGCCCATCTAGTCTAGCACAAGCCCATCTCTCTCTCACCCGAAAAGTTTTCTTTCACTCAAACACGCACCCGCATAGTCGCTGGTGACGTGACCCCACGCCTAACCCCGCACCTCACTGACTTGCCGACCCCACTGGCCAGTTCATCGTCTCCACCCCGTAGACTAATTCTTCCCCCCTTCTCGCCGTTTCTGCCTCTAATTTTGCGGATTGAATACGCTTTATTGCCGCGTTGATTCAGCCCCGCGACGACGCCCTCATAATCTCATTTCTTCGCTCTACCTATCTCCCCAGACACCATTTCCTCTCCGCCTCCAGGCTGCCTTGAATTCACCTCTAACTATCTCTATCTCCGGCGAACTTTAGAGCAAATTGTGGCCAGACCTCGCCTTCCTTGCTCCCTGGCCTCCACGAGCCTACTCCCCATCGTCTTGCGCACCCATCAGTACCCTCGGCTCGCCCGCGCATGATCCACAGCGCCGGCAACGTCTTCGATTGAACACCGCTGCTGTTTGCCTCCTCTCCGACGAGCTCCCTCGGTATTTCCTCACCGTCCCCTCCCCTCTAGTTGACACACACATGTTATAATCTCCCGTGCGCATCTAACGCCACTAGTTTCATGTCCTAGCGCTTCGTAACCTCGCCACCGACGACACCAGAGCGTGCCCGACGCCAACGACGACTCCGACGAGGAATTGCCAACAGCTCTTCGCACCCCTTCGTCCTCAACAACCACCTCGAGCTTTAGCACGACGCGGCAAACACAGTAAGCACCTTCCCCTTCTCCCGCTCTTCTTGTACTCGCTGTACCACCACTGGCAGAGCCGTGCCGCCGCACAGCCGCCGCTAGCGCCGCCCATCATTGGTCGAGCTGCTAGGAGCCGTTGGATCTCGATCGCCTAGCGTAGATAGAATCACTTAAGCGAACCGATACGCTCAATCTGTGCCATGTGTTGTTAGTTAGATCTGACGGTCAGTGTTGCTCGATCCGTATGAACCGTTTTCAGCCAATAGAAACATGACGAGTGGCCAGTGTTTTGTTTTAAAACAGAAACTTGTCTATTAGATGGTTAGATTTGTAAAATTCATAACTTTAAATCTACACGTAGAAAATTTGCAAACTTTATATCATTGGAATCAATAAAAATATTACTATCGAACCATGCCCTTTGTTTAGTGATTTGCTTCTGTAAAATTGGTTGTTTTTTGCAGAAACATGTGTAGGCATATTTTGAGTATAAAATTTATTCTAAAAATGTTTTTAGGGTAAAATATTTTGTAAAAGGTTTTTTTTGAACCTACTGACCATAAAAACGAAATTGTATATTTAAAAGTATATTTTGTGATGCTAAGGAATAAATCTTTGAATAAAAGAATTTCTAGTTAAATAAAAATGTTGATTATGGTTTAAAAATGTTTTTTTAGTAAAACCTTTGAAAATGACTTGAATTAAACTCTCTAATCCTAAACACCAAGTTTTGGGATTTAAAAATATATTTGGTTAACCCTCTAAAATTATTACTATGTTTAAAGACATTTCCAACAAAATAAAATATTGCTTTGATTTAAAAATGGTTTTAAGTGAAACCTTTTGTAAATGGAATTGTTTTAAAACACTTTTGAGCATAAACACTAACATGTTGTGTTTAAAAATATATATGACAAACACTAGAGATTGTCACTTTGATTTAAATCATTTCTAGCAAAATAAAAATGATTTAAATGGTAATTTTCACTAACTTGTTTTCAAATGACCTTGCCACTTTTACAAATGACCAATAGGTGTTTTAAAATGTTTATAGCCAATTAGAAACCACCTTTCCAAATGAAACAATCTTTTGCATAGTTGCATGCATTGTTTTGTTTTCCTTATTTTATGTGGTGAATTGTTTGAATGCTAGATTGAATTTGTGCCTTGATTGAATTGTAGTGAAATTTGAAGAGTGTGACTATTTCAAGGTCAAGGAGTGAATATATTCTCTACTAAAAAGGCAACTGGTGCTTCATACTTTTGTCCCATTATTTTCACTATGCATTAGTGATATTTCTAAGTAGGACTTGCATGGAATTTTACTAAGTATGTTATGCCATGGGAAATCCTAGTAGATGATGCCTTAGTAGAATTTGCCCTAAGATAATATTCTTGCTACTATTATGCTTAGCCTAGCTAGTAGAAAACAAGGGTGGATTATATTCTTGCTATGAAATATTCTAAGTCCATGACTTGTGTTTTTGCTTAATAAAACAACTATGTGAATGAATCACCTGGGTGGAATGGTGAGAATGGTTTGTGTTGAGTGGTTACTCAAGGCCCATTTCAATGGACTACCTTGGTGTATCACACTTGTGGAAAGCCACCTAGGAACAAAGAGATTTGAGATGTCAAATGTTGAGAAGCTTCAAGTAAAGCCACTTGGCAATATGGGCTGTGCCTGGATCATATAGGTTGCAATAACTTAGCTAGATGGACAGTTGGTGGTAGGGGGTGATAGGTTTGGAGCATGTCCATTTTGTTCTAAGGGAAGGCTTCTGAAAGATCTTGTCTCGATGCATGTCGAGTCTTGTGGGGAAGTGCACCACCTCTTGAGAGAGTAAAATCTAAGTACTTAGCCGTGTCCCCGGCAATGGACAATTTGAGCATCAAGACATGGAAGCTATCAAGGATCTCCTCATCACAATTTCTAAGTCAAAAACTTGTGGTTGAACAAGCGTTAAAGGATCTTCAATCAATGATTGGTAGATGCCTTGGGTGATTTTGACAAAACAAAAACTTAGTGTTTTCAAATGATAAGGAAAATCTATTTTGAGCAAAGCAAGCCTAAGCTCCACTTAGCCAAATGCATATAGATGATAGATACCACTATTCTACTATAGTATCACTTGCCAATACAATTCAAATGTATTGACCCTTGTGGTTGTAACTTATTATGTTGCAGGTTTGTTTGGTGTTAGTCAAGTGTGTTGAATAGGATTACAAGTCTACAACCAACATGAATGCCTGTAGCACTTTGAAGATGAAGGACTCCATGCTATATAGTTATTTATGCTGCATTGTAATGAGATAGCCAAATGAGCTATGTAAGATTTAATGAATTATTTTATTCTTGGTTATAAAGTTGTATTATGACCTTTATTTCTTGATATTACATCTTAACTGTGGATGCTAGCTATTGATCCAGGGACTAGCATTGTAAACACAGGGATCTCTGCCTTATTAAATGTTGGGACCTCTATAGATGGTATCAGAGCACTGTGTTGCATGTAGGATTTGTAACCCTAGGACTTGGCAAAACCCCTTACAAAAATAGGAGTTGTATTTGTTCCAAAACTTATTTACAAACAATTTTGTAAACTCTTTCCTCAACCATTTTTGTTTTTGATTCTACATCTCTTCCTTTTCAAACTTGAGGGACAAAGACTTCACCATGAGCAAAGAACTTCACCAACTCAAATGACTTCAACTTTAGTTTCATCAAGGACTTCAACTTGGACATCACTAAAGACTAAAAGAGAGACAAGAATAATATTCAAGACTTGAAGACTAAAGAAACACAACTTCAACGGAACCATCATCACCTTTGAAGCTTTGTGACCAAGATGCAAGACTTTTTCCAAGGATACCAAGATCTCATTCATGAAGCAACAACTAAGAATAATGGGATGATCTCAAGTGAACCATATAGTTGGACCACCATACTAATGTCTAGTTTAGATCAAACACACCAACTTATGTGGTTTAGCAAAAATATTTTGTTGCCTAAAAATGTGCTTGAACCTTGTTGCTTGAATGGAATGTTTGATTGTGATTGCTTGCACATTGCTTGTGTGAATTGTTGTGTGTGATTATACTTCTTCCCTAGAAATCTTTTGCCTATTCTAATCCCAATCCAACCCAATCAAATGACTTCTCCAAGAGACTCCAAAATCAAGGATGGTGACAACAACAACCAAGAGATGCACATGAGAGAACAACTCATAGCAACCCAAACCCAGTTGAATCAAGTGACAACTCAGTTTTTAGCTAACAACAATGAGTTAGACCCAACCATGCAAAAGTTTTTGGAAATACAATCCCAATTGTTGCAAAGGATGACAAATCAAATGATCAACTGATAAGCAACTCTTCCCAAGGAGATTGTGACAACAATGATGTCAAGGATGATATTATAGAAGGAACTCAAGCTTGCAATTTTGTGGAGACATGGAACACACTTCTAAGGAGCATGTAGACCAATGCCCTAATTGTGAAGAGAAACATCGAACTAAACAATGCCCCACATCTCAAGTGACTTGTTTCCTATGTGAAGGAAATGATCATGTCCCTATCCAATGCCCCATCTATCCCATAGTTCAACAAATGAAGCAAGATGGAATGCATCAAATGTTTGGAAACCTCCATAAGAGAACAACTTCTACAAAGAAGGATGAAGGCAAAGTTAGAACCATACCTCACAAGGCCAGTGTCAACACCCGGATTTTTAATCCCAGATGCCTGTTATGCGATACATCGCAATCCGAGGATTCTCATTTTTGCGAGACATAATAGATTTGGATACCACAGTACATCATCCATTACAAACCATACATAAGGTCTCACACAAATAAGGATCTCATGATCCAGTTCTTAATACAACTCAAGCAGCGGAAATACGTAATAATAAAGGTAGCGTAGGCGAAGCTCCATCTTCGGGGTCACAGGCAATGCTGACGATGGGAGATGATCCTAGTTGTCGTAACCTTCCTGGGGTCCTTCGTCCTGGTACTCCTCTTCATAGTCTGGCCAGGGGAATAGCCAGGGAAAAAGCCATGAGTACTCTTTAAGTACTCGCAAAATAATACTAACAAGTCATGGGTTTTTTTGTAGTAGGACAATAAGCTTGTTTTGCAAAAAGCCAGATTTACCTCTAGTAAGTTTAGAAGCAAAGAGTGCTAGTTGAAGTTTTATAACACCAAAGTGGGAACTTGAATTTCATATCACAACTCTATTGTGGTCAAGTCAAAATATCAATCCATTTCACAAGTCATTTTGAAAACATCTGACGGGGGAACAATATAGCCACTCCAACTGGCCATGACCACGGACGCGGCTATTCGAATAGTTTTACACTCTGCAGAGATTGTACACTTTCACCACAACATTCGATACATCCGTCAGGAACAAATCCTGAATTCACCATACTCAGTATGCGGATAATCAATCCTAACATTTCCATTACACGCCCTAGTATAGGCACCTCTCCTGTGAGTTTGGCCTCCCAACCATGACCAACTATCATCTTGGGTACTACACAGGTGGACAATCTTCACAAGGTAGCCTCAGCTCAGACTTTGACCGTGAGGGAACCCATAGTAAGGTATATAAGTTTCCAGTCAAGCCCTAACCAATTTTCGATTATTATGGTTATACGGAAAAATTGGAATGGTAGACAACCATCAGTTTTATAAAGGTCTAAGGCTCATGCCTCAACATTTTCATCATCAAAATCATCTGGTGTTCGGGAACACATGTCAAAACATCTCAGTAGAATGACTCATCATTCCAAGGTTTTCATAACCATTTTCACCAAGTATTCCCATCTAAAGTTGATCAAGTTTTATGCTTATCACTAGTATCTACAAGTGGGGGTAAGTACTAATGATGGGTGGTAAACAAGTGGGGTGTAACTAAGTTCAATCTCATGCCTTAGGATGGCATCAAGATTATCTAGCTTAGGACAAATTTAATGCTCTTTATGCAACCTTCAATTATCCTCCTAGAATCTACAAGTCACTTAAGTAAACTCTAAGTAATAGCTTTGATAAAGAAATAAAGTAGAAAGCTTACAAGTAAAACTAGGATTGGGTTATAAAGTGGGTATGATCACATATGCTTAAGGCATATAGTTGGCATGGTAACAAGCAAGTATTAGCTTGCATAAGTAAGGTGTCTTGCAAGTGTTAGCTTTCTCAATCAACTAGTAGTATTAGGCTTGCAAGTATTGGCTTGCATAAGTATCAGTATAAGCTTGCAAGTGTTAGCTTGCTCAATTGAATAGTAGTATTCGGCTTGCAAGTATTGGCTTGCATAAGTATCAGTATAAGCTTGCCTTGTGTAGAGCAGTGGTTGAAGTTCTCCTCGGCTTCTTCTTCGTAGTACCCTCCTTCCTCATTGTATCCTTGGTCGGTACTAGCGTCTATAAATAAATACGAGGTACACAATCACCAAACAATACTTAACCACTTTAAATCATCACACAAAGGTGTTCTATAGATGATCTACTATCATCACTAACATTACAAGATTAAAGCCTTTGTCTTATTTATTTATTTTTAGAAAAGTAATTTCTACTCATTGAAAAACTACTTAAGATTTAATATTCTCCAACTCAAACATGGGATCATGTTGACACATGTCATCACCACATATTTCAGTACATGAGAATGTGATTTAAAGTGGTGTCACAATTTAATAAGGTTTAACCTTTTTATTTTAAATAATTAAAGTGACTAGAAATTTCTATGTGGCATTCTTTTATTACTTGAACATTATTTCTGTAAGTAAACCCATATGTTTTTATATATTCTGAAAGGTATGGTCAAATGTGATTTTTGAGAGTTAGAATCAACTCAAAAGCTATTATGGTTTAAATTTGAAAAATGTTTGAATGCAGAAAAGCTTATGCCTTGTTATTTTTATCAAGGCCGATCAACATATCCAAATGATTTGAATTCAACGGGCTTGGATTAAGCATTTCAGTACCTTTCTAACAAAGTTGGTTTCATGCAATTTGGTTTACAAAATCGAGCTGGGTTGATTTTTGAAACTAGGTAAAGAACTGTGTTTGAATTAAAATAGAAAAATCTAAATTCAAACGGGTGGGCTGCGCGGGAGATGTTAATGGGCCGGCCTAGTGTCACTCCGCAGCGCGGGGCTCAATTGACAGGGGGTTCTACTGGTCAGTGGCTCATAACACGCGAAGCGGTAAGAGGCGATTTGGTTCGTTGGATTAGAAGTGAGATCAACGGCTGAGGGTCGTCGTCGACGATGAACATGTCACCGGCGAGCTCGAACCCTAGCGGCTCGGTGGGGGTGCATAGGGGGCATACCGGGGCTCTAGTGACGACGGCGAGGCGGGCAAACGACGAAGTCGACGACGGTGAACTCAGGGATGGTCGCGGCAGCTCTGGGGGTGGTCGAAATCAACGACTCCCTTCTTCTCTAGAGACGGCCTGCTCTGGCGCAATTCCGGCGAGCTGATGCTCCTCGTGCTCCGGCTAAGGGGTGGAAGGATCGTAAGGTGAAGGGAGTGAGATGGTGTGAAGAAATCAAGCGGGTCGTCTCCTTTTATAGGCTCGACGGCGAGACCGAGAGGGATGGGAAGGCGATGGTGGCGACACGGCTACGGGCGGCTAGAGGCATGGCCGAGGTTGGCTATCGACGGGCGGTCTCCTAGCGATGCTCTAGAGCTTAAATGCGCGTGTAGGGGCGGTGGCAATTGGTCGGGAACGTGCGATGCTCTGCGAGGGAGAGGTGGCGAACTCTTTGGAGAGCGGTGGCTTCCGGGTACGGGCGGTGAAACGAACATGTCTAGTGGTCTCCTGGGACGGTGGGGTGCATGCGGGCGGGCGGCGAGGGCTCGAGTTGGTCGGGTTGCGTGGGAACGGCGCGTGCTCTGCGGTGCACGTGGGCATGGTCAACAGTGGCACGGGCGCGGCGTTCCTGGCGGTTCTGGTTGCTATCTTCGAGATAGGGCTGGTCGAGAGGGGGCGATGAGGCATGGGCTGCATGCTAGACAAGGTTGGCATGGCTAGTTCTTCTCCTAGCTAGCTGTCCACACTGGGGTGACATGGTGAGGCTCGACCTGCTCACCATTGATGGCATTGGCAAGCTCACAGTGGTGCTAGAGGTTAGTTAAGGGTGCTAGATGATCTACTAAGGCTAGTTGTAACCAGAGAGGAAACAAGGTTGGCCAAAACACTGCTCAAAATAGTGTTTGTGATTTTGTTGATTTGAATCTGCAACCTGTTTGATGAAATGGCCGCATGAACTTGAGTTTTGAATTTTGAAAAGATTTTTGGTGGGTGTGCTAGGCATATGTTGAGGATTCTGTGGGTGCTTGGGTTTTGAAAATTGAGCTTGTTTGAGTGGTTTTTAAAATAGTGGGATCTTCCCATATGAGATAGATTCAATTTTAAATTGTCATTTAAACGAAGCACTTAAATGTTTTTGGATGATCACAAAGTGGGCCTTGGTACCTTATTATGAGTACTATCAAGGGGTGCAAAGATCCATACATGTTTCTCTTGAGTTTTGAAAATTAGAGATAGCCAAAGTAGGCATGGGAGTTAATTTGGCCGAAGTGACCATTCACTTAATTTATTTGTTTTGACTTGTTTATCTTTGGTAAAAGTTTGGGGATTGTTTAGATGATGTTTATTTCACCTAAGAATCATTTTACAAGAAAAGAAACACAGAATCATTTAAATTCAAAAGAATCCAAATTTTAATACACAGACATATGAATGCTTTCATACTTTTAATTGGAAAAGTTTTTGTTAACCCTAATTTTGATGATTAGAGTTTGATGATCCAAGTTTAGTATTTTTGGGGTGTTACAAACCTTCCCCCCCTTAAACAAAATCTCGTCCCGAGATTTGAAAAAGGACGAAAAGATTACCTAGGATTTGAAGAGATCAGGAAACTCCGTCCTGATGTGATCTTCGCGCTCCCAGGTAGCTTCTTCTTCTGTGTGGTTGCTCCACTGAATCTTGAGAAACTTCATGCTTCGGGTTCTGGTAGTTCTGAAAGCTTCTTCCAAAATATGGATGGGTACTTCGGGATAGGTCAGGTCATCGTGGATCTCTATGGTCCGGTGATCAATGTTCTTTAACACTTCCGTCTTCTCCGGAACTTCGAGGAACTTGCGAAGTAATGAGATATGGAACACATTATGCACGGCTGACATCTCTTCGGGCAGTTCCAATTGATACGATACTTCTCCTTGACGGTGCAAAATCTTGAAGGGGCCGATATATCAAGGGGCTAACTTTCTTTTGAGCTGGAAACGCTGCATTCCCTTCAATGGCGTCACTTTCAGATACACAAAATCTCCTATGTTGAAGGTGAGGTCTCGACGTCTCTTGTCTGTGTAACTCTTCTGATGCAGCCCTACCTATGGTCGTTACTACATCAAGGTATCTAACTTATGCCAAGTCGTCATGGACTCCAAAGGTGAATCCGTTCCTCTATGCAATCTCACTTCCTACCTTATTGAATAGTATACTACTTCATACTCCGTCCTATGTCCATGATAGGTTCACATTGATAAGTATGGAGGCAAGGAAGGAAGCCCGGAGCATCAAGCCTGACATGATGGTGGCTTGGAAGAGAAGACGGAGGAAGGCAGGCGCTTGCGGTACTACCGCTTCCATCAGCGGTACTACCGGGCACCGGTAATACCGCCCCACATGACCGGTACTACCGCTCGATACTGAAGCATGCGCCATCGCCACTGGATGCCCCGGTACCGGCTTGCGGTTCTACCGCCCGCAAGCGGTACTACCAGATACCGTGAGAGGTACTACCGGTGAAGACCGGTACTACCGGTCCTAAGTCCGGTACTACCGGTCATGCCAGTGCCTGCGCGCACCAGTTGGGCCACAGCCCATGTATTGCCCTTTACTTACCTATTCACCTAGTTTATCCCCAAACTACCCTTGTTTAGTTGCTGGCCTATAAATAGATCCCCCACCCCTCCTGTATCCCTTAGGCATAGACGATAGACTAAAGACAACCGCCATTGTGGAATCTCTAGTTTTGCCTCATCCCCTTTACCAAGGGGACCGACTATCGTCACCAACTTCGACTGGACTTTGCATCACGCATCCATCGTTGAACAAGGCCTTGGAGTTCATTGTCTCGCCTCCAAGTTGTCAAGACCCTCCCCAAGGTGTTCTTCCCTCTCCGATGTGTATTTGAGGGAGCACGTTGACCGATCTTTCCTTGCGAGGATTCTATCGGACCGGTGGCTGCCGTTCGGGAGCAATCGTCCTTGTATCGTGTGAGTTTTGCGTGTGTTCATCGTGTTCTTCGCGAGGTGTGTGTCCGCTTCCGCTACCTTCTCCCTTTCCCCTCGCTTTCCCATAGATTTGGCCACGAGATCCGTCAAGATCGGGCCAACCAAGAGGTTAACCCCTTTATCATCTGGTATCAGCAGCTTTTGGTTGCCACGAATTTCTCATCGATTTGGTCTTTCCCCCATAAATTCAAAAATTCCACCAAAAATAGCCCCAATTCGTGTTTTGGATCTATCTGTCATTTGAGTGCGTTTTGGTAGGTTTTGATCCGTGGATTACATGCAAAACTTGTTGATCTACCTTCCTCTATGTTCCCATAGCCTAATTCCTTGATTTCCCCCTTCGATTTGGTGTTTTTCTTGAAGATTTTCCGCCCAAATCGCCCCAAAATCGCGAAAACGCGTCAAATCTGGGCGTCCCTGGACCAACTGGTACTACCGGGCTCAAAATCCGGTACTACCGCACTTAACTGGTACTACCTCTCAGCAAACCGGTACTACCCCCCAGTACAGAAAAAAACAGCAGGTTCCCAGATTTCAGCCGCTCACCGTTTTGAGCATAACTTTGCATTCGAACTCAGATTTTGGTGTTCTTTAGCTCGTTTCGAAGAGGAGAAGGAGATCTACATCATCATCCACGTTGTTCATGCTATCTACTACATCCAAATTCCGTGAGCAAGGTGGAATCCAACAATAAAGGGTGAAGATCGTCGACGAAAGGTATAAACATCCCGCGACTTCTCCCCACTTGCATTCCTTTGTGAACCCTACTATCTTTGAGAGAAACAAACACCTATTGAGACTAGTTCCTCTTATGATTGCTTGGGCTATGCACATTTGATACCTTGTAGATTCCGAGCAAACATTCTGAGCGCTATCTCATATAGTTATCTCGTATAGTTGTTGGCACAAGGAAGAGGCAAGTGAAAAAGAAAAAGAAAGAAATAAAAAGAAAAATAGAAAAAGAAAAAGAGAAAAAGAAAGAAATATACATATGCCTCATAGAATAGGAAGCGCAAGCTCGATGAACATCATATAGGTGGTACTTATTGTGCATATCTTGTAGCCCACCAATTTTGTGCAATCGAACTAGCGTCTCTCCTTGTACTTGTGTGACATGAGCTTATATTCTTCGCTAGGTAATCATTTGGTTCTTAGCTCACTTTCTCCGTCGCACAAGTCCCATTTATCCCACCGTGTGTGTTTCCTTGAACACATTTCCTATCTTGTGGATTGACTTGTTTTGCTTTGTGATCATTGTGGTTCTTTACTTGCCATTACAACATCTTGATTTCGGATTGGTTCTTGACATGCCACTTTCCATACCTATCCACCATAGGCCTTGTGTGTGTGTGTGTGTGTGTTTTGGTTAGTAGTTGGTTTTGGTGTTCTGCGTGAACTTCACTTTGCTTGGTTTATTGCTCTCAAGTGTGGCCACTTGCACGATACGATCTTCCAAGGTAAAGTAAGGTTCAATTTTGTATCCCTAACACCCTCTACCACTTCCATATACAACACTTGGTCTTGTGAAGCATGTCTAGGGACTCCGGGACCGAGAATGGTTTCCATGAAGAATCCATGATGAGCCACCATGCATATGTCTCCACAAGCATGGATAACATGATGGAGCACTACACCGACAATGGCTCCACATGCTTGGGTGACATGGAGTGCTACAACAACAACACTCCCCAAGCATGGGCGACTTCAAGAACGACAACTCCAAGCTCCTCACGTCGCACCGACCAAGACGGATCCTCCAACTCGAGTGCGCCAAGGTCCACCATCAAATGGACAAGTTCAAGAGAGACCTCCACAACTTCAAGAAGGACATGGACAATGACTTCGATAAAAACATGAGCATGGTCGCCAAGACTAATGATGCTTTGTGCTCATTAGAAGAACTTATAAGGAAGCGTGCCAAGGTCAAGGGCCATCGTCGTGAGCGTCATATGGATGACCAAGTGCGCCACCTACATCAACCAACGGCAAGGCATGCCAATGACCTCCGTCGACAAAATCACAAGGCACCTTCAACTACTAGTGCCAACACCAAATGGGCACCAAGAGCAAGCCTTCGTCCATGCCATCAAGCTTCAACGCATACGCTTGACTTCCACGACCTCGCGAACGAGGAAAATGAAGACCTCTACTTCGCCAAGTTAGGTGAGTACGAAAAGAGGATGTCTACACTCCAAGATGGAGGAAGCCAAGGCCACATATGTGATGATGTCGATCCGAGCACCGCTCTCGACAACACCATGAGTCTACTTCCACCACCACTACAAGATGGCCACAAGACGGGCGAGCATGGGATGTTCCCTTCAACCATGGAGGCGAGCGATGATGCCCATCTTATGGCATCCAACCTTGGAGGCGACAAGGTCAAGAATGGTGATCATGGGATTTTCCCTTCACCAAAGGAGGCGCAAGGAGTTGAGGAAACCGAGCCTATCCCCATATGATTGAGTGATGATGTGGTACCAATCCCATGTGAGTATGAGAGCCACTTAGCCCACTTGAGTGAGAACAAGAGTGAGATGAGTGACTCCACCTTATTTGAGATTGAGTACTTCCACGTTGAGGGCATGAGTGATACAACGAGTGAGTTGAGAGTGGTAGTTGATAGGTCAAGTGAGGCCATTTCGATTTCTAACGACTTACCCTCTACCTCTAGTGTGTTCTCTTATGTTGTGCTAGGTTCCATGAATGAAGACGCTCCAAGCTATGAAGCAATGATTCCTCGAATGGAGAAGATGTACATGGTAGATGCTATGCCATGGCTACATCAAGAAGACGAAGTCGTCCACAAGGAGGCCACTACTTCCATAACACCCACTTCATATGAGAAGTATGACCAAGGTAACAATAAGGGTGTTGATGATGCCATGATCCCACTAGTGGACATGATGAATTGTGAGGATATGCATGTTATGGATTATACTTGTGACATTACTCATGCTTCATCCATATTCCCATGTGATGCTTTGCCTTTGCATAATATTGATCATTGCCATAAACATGCCATGCTATGCATCTTGTGTGTATCCTCCAATTGCTTCGTACTTGTCTTGCCATGCTAGTCATTCAATTTCTCCCGTTGCTTGCGATAATATGAATGCTTGCTATTTCACTTGTTTTGCTTGCAACAATATTGATTATATGCGTTATAATGAGATGGACCCCATAGCTTTCTCAATTTTTGGAGATTTTGATGATTTCCATGATAAGCATGTTCCCCACTTGCGTACTCACCATGCATCTATGTCATACTTGATTAACATTAATGGTGATGTGAACAAGAAGAGACACGTCATGATGGATGATGTGTATCTCTACCATGCACACACATTCTTCCTTTGGTGTATGATGTGTGTAGGTACCCGCACAAGAATGTCAACCTCGGTTGAGCACGGGTTGACAAAAATAGCTCTAGAGAGCATCCCACAAGTGAGTTCAAGATCGACCCCAGCTCTGATACATTTTGCATGCTTTTCATATTTCATGTTGACAAATTGCTCTTTCCTATGGTTTGCTTGCAATCATGTTAATGGTATTATCTCCCCTTATGACAATCATGTTTCTTTGCTATTGGATTTTGATGCTTTGTGTGTTGCAACAAAACTGTTGAACAATTTCTCTTTCCGATGTTTTGTGTGCAACCATAATGCCATTAAGAGCATGTATTGTCATGAGAGCTTCCAAGAATCTCGTCTTGTTGTTGCAACAAACATACGGACCACTTGCTCTTTCATTTGGTTTGTTTGGAAACGTGTTGTTTTTGCTTCCGTTTGGGATACTCATATTCCCATGATATTTGCTATCGATGATTTATGTGTGACATCCAACATGTCGAACAATTTCTCTTTCCAATGGTTGGTTTGCACACATAATGATGTTGTTTTGGATATTCCTCCTTTTGTGTTTTTCCCAAATTCTCCTAGTTTTGCATCAAAGATGTTGATTAAATTTCTATTCGATTGCTTTGAATGCCACAATAAGATGTTATATGGAGTTTTTGAGTTCCCACATTTGGATAATTTTGCAACGACTTCCATGCACTTTGACCTTGCATATGCATCCTGTTTGCTATACTTGAGTTGTGCTAATCGTGTTGTGAACAAGAATGGACATGCCACAAATTACATGCTCCTCTATCACACACAAACATATGTTGCATGGTCCTTGTTGTATGAAGGTACAAATGCATACACGTCAACCTATACCAACCATGTGTTGACAAGAAGAACCGAAGAGAGTTACCTATGGCTACCCTTCATCGAGCTATATCTACAAGCTAAGGTGACTTCCTTCTACTTGAGGACTCATGCTATAATCTTCATGAATTGGCTACGCTTTGAGTGTTGCTTCGCTTTCGTCGTGAGCTTTGTAGGCTTCATGGAAGGTGAAGGAACATTGAAGTGTTGTCAAGTCAATCTTCCCGTGGATGACTATATGGTGAACCCCAGGATCAAGGATGTCCTTCGACCTATTCTACTTCGTGATGAACATGGAGAGTCGAGGACAACACTTTTTGAAGGGAGGGGAGATGATGCAGCCCGACCTATGGTCGTTACTACATCAAGGTCTCCAACTTATGCCAATTCGTCATGGACTCCAAAGGTGAATCTGTTCCTCTATGCAAGCTCACTTCCTACCCTATTGAATGGTATACTACTTCATACTCTGTCCTATGGCCATGATAGGTTCACATTGATAAGTACGGAGGAAAGGGAGGAAGCCCGGAGCATCAAGCCCGACAAGACGGTGGCTTGGAAGAGAAGACAGAGGAAGGCAGGCGCATGCGGTACTACCGCTCCCATCAGCGGTACTACCGGGCACCGATACTACCGCCCCACATGACCGGTACTACCGCCCGATACTGAAGCCTGCACCATCGCCACTGGATGCCACGGTACCGGCTTGCGGTACTACCGCCCGTAAGCGGTACTACCGGATACCATGAGCGGTACTACCGGTGATGACCGGTACTACCAGTCCTAAGTCTGGTACTACCGGTCATGCCTGTGCCTGCGCGCACCAGTTGGGACACAGCCCATGTATTCCCCTTTACTTACCTATTCGCCTAGTTTATACCCAAACTACCCTTGTTTAGTGGCTGGCCTATAAATAGAGCCCCCACCCCTCATGTATCCATTAGGCATAGATGATAGACTAAAGACAACCCCCATTGTGTTGCCTCATCCCCTTTACCAAGGGGACCGACTATCGTCACCAACCTAGATTGGACTTTGCATTACGCATCCATCGTTGAACAAGGCCTTGGAGTTCATTGTCTCGTCTCCAAGTTGTCAAGACCCTCCCCAAGGTGTTCTTCCCTCTCCGATGTGGATTTGAGGGAGCACGTTGACTGATCTTTCCTTGCGAGGATTCTATCGGACCGGTGACCGCCGTTAGGGAGCAATCGGCCTTGTATCGTGTGAGTTTTGCGTGTGTTCATCGTGTTCTTCGCGAGGTGTGTGTCCGCTTCCGCTACCTTCTCCCTTTCCCCTCGCTTTCCCATCGATTTGACCACGAGATCCGTGAAGATAGGGCCACCCAAGAGGTTAACCCCTTTATCATCTTCTGTCTGGACTGGGCGGTCTTGAGGTGCTCACGAATCTTGTGAACCTTCTCTTCTACTTCTCGTAGGATTTCGGGTCCGAAAATCTGACTCTCTCCTACTTCCAATCAGTTCAAAAGGGTGCGACACTTCCTTCCATACATGAATTCAAATGGGGCCATTTGCAAACTAGCTTGATAACTATTGTTGTATGAAAATTTTGCGAACGATAGACAATCTTCCCATTTAGATCCATACTCTAACACACATGCTCTCAACATGTCTTCGAGTATTTGATTTACTTGCTCCGTTTGTCCGTCGGTCTGACGGTGATAAGCTATGCTGAAATCTAGTCGGGTTCCTAAACCTTCTTGGACTTTCTTCCAGAATCTCGAGGTAAACTGAGTTCCTCGATCCGATACGATGTTCTTGGGGACTCCGTGCAAACTGACGATTCTAGCGATGTATAACTCCGCTAGCTTCAAACTCTGATATGTGGTCTTGACTAGTAAGAAATGGGCGACTTTGGACAATCTATCCACTATGACCCAGATAGAGTCATTTCCCATACTGGAAGTAGGTAATCCGGTGATAAAGTCCATTCCAACGGAATCCCATTTCCATTCCGGAATTTGCAATGGTTGCAACAATCCAGTGGGTCTTCGATGTCCCGCCTTGACTCTCTAACATATATCACACTTGGGCGATATAGCTTCAGATTTCTCTCTTCATCTTATGCCACCAAAATTGTTCTTTCAAATCTTGATACATCTTCGTTCCTCCGGGGTGGATAGAATAAATAGTATCATGAGCTTCCTTCAAAATAACTTCTTTCAACTCAGAATCTGCTGGTACACAAAGGCATCCTTTGTACCACAGAACTCCTTCTTCGTCTTTGGTGAATCCGGGTACTTTGCCTGTACCGATACGATGTTTGATTCCGTCGATACTAGCATTTCCTTTCTGCGCCTCCTTGATCTGGCTGTTCAAAGAGGGTTGAAGTTCTATGATAGCCAAAAATCCCTCACTTACTAATTCCATTCGAAAATCTTCCATCTATTTGTGCAAGCTTGGTTGCTCCTTCAAAATCATGGAGTTCAAGCGGCACGGCAATCTGCTAAGGGCATCTGCTACCACGTTGGCTTTACCAGGGTGATAGTGAATGTCCAGATCATAATCCTTGATTAGCTCAATCCATCTTCTCTGTCTCATATTCAGCTCCTTCTGAGTGAATATATACTTTAGGCTCTTGTGATCCGAATAAATCTCACAACAATTTCCCATCAGGTAATGCCTCCATGTCTTCAGGGCTAGAACTACAGCTGCGAGCTCGAGGTCATGGGTTGGATAGTTTTGCTCATGTTGTTTCAGTTGTCAAGATAGATAAGATATAACTTTGCCTTCTTGCATTAGCACACATCCGAGACCGATCTTGGATGCATCACAATACACGTCAAAGGGCTTCGTGATATCCGACATGATTAAGATTGGGGCTGAAATCAATCTGCTCTTGAGTTCTTGAAAACTTGCTTCACATTTGTCTGTCCATTCGAACTTCTTGTCCTTCTTCAGCAATTGGGTCATGGGTCTGGCGATACTCGAGAATCCTTCTACGAACCTGTGGTAGTATCCCTCCAATCCGAGAAATGCACGAAATTGGGTTTGAGTGGTTAGGGCTTCCCAATCTTCAACATCTTTCACCTTTGCAGGGTCAACGGCAATTCCTCCGGCTGATACAATGTGGCCGAGGAATCCTACCTCCTGTAACCAGAATTCACATTTTCTAAACTTGGCATACAACTGATGCTCTCTAAGGGTTCCAAGAATGGTCCTTAAGTGTAGCTCATGTTCTTCTTCTGATTTGGAATAAATCAGAATGTCATCGATGAAAACAACAACAAACTTATCCAGGAAGTCCATAAAAATCTTATTCATGAGATTCCTGAAATAAGCGGGGGCATTGGTTAATCCAAAAGACATGACAGTATACTCGTATAATCCATATCTAGTGGTAAAGGCAGTCTTTGGAATATCCTCTGCACGAATATTGAGTTGATGATAGCCTGTTCTAAGATCAATCTTAGAAAACACTTTGGCACCGGTCAACTGATCAAGCAAATCTTGTATCTTGGGCAATGGGTACTTGTTCTTGATAGTGACATCATTCAACTTCCGATAATCCGTACACAAACAATTACCTCCATCTTTCTTGTCCACGAACAAGACAGGTGATCTCCATGGTGACGCACTTGGTTGAATCAATCCAATTTCCAGCATGGCATCCAGTTGCTTCTTCAGTTCTGCTAGTTCAGACGGGTTCATACTATATGGTCTCTGGTCTATGGGTCCTGTTCTAGGGATTAGTTCAATGATAAACTCGGTATCCCGATCTGGAGGCATACCGGGCAAAACATCTGGAAATACATCGGGGTATTCATAGACTATCCGGACTTTGTCAATGGTAGGTTGGGCTATATTCTTGTTGCACTTGAATTGACGAGGTAAGGTTTCAGATACATACTCGACTGATATTCCGGCTGTACTGGTCATGGTTATGGCTTTCGTGGCACAGTCAATTAATCCTCTATGTTTGGACATCCAATCCATTCCTAGTACTACTTCCAAACCTTTAGTTCCGAGTACTATCAGATTAGCATAAAAATCTATGCCATATAATAGGGACGGCTTTGCAAATATGCCTAGCTTTGGTGGTTGAACCGGGGATTTGAACAATCATAACATGCTTCAGTTTTGTTGGTTAAATCTTACTAGTGCATGCAAATTCTTTAGTGACAAATGAGTGCGATGAACTAGAATAAAACAACACTCTAACAAGTACTAAATTAACAGAAAACATACCCAGCACGACGTCTGGCGCTTCCTGGGCTTCTTCAGCATGCATGAGAAAAAGATGGCTGTTGCGGTTGAGTGAATTCCCTGGGGCAAAACTTGTTCCGGGCTGAACACGACGCTGTTGCTGAGCTGGGGCATTTGCGTTGGGGGCTGCAGCATTCTTCTTGGGGCACTCGTTGGAGTAGTGACCCTTATTTCCACAGTCATAATAAGTCACTTGCGACTTCTCCTTTGCTGCAACAGGCACAACATTGCTTCCAGTCCTCGGGGCAGTGTTGGTGTTGGCGGTAGCATTGTTGTTGTTGAACTTGGGTGGTGCACGGTTGAAATTGTTAGAGTTGTCGGCGTTGTCATGATTCCCTCCGGGCCTTGGGTTTCCACGGTTGGGATAAGTAGGACGGTTCATCGGGGGTCTGTTGGTTCTCGGGGCAAATCCTGGAGATTGGTTAGGGCGATACTTTGGGGTCTAATGGGTTCCTGGCTGATGCATCATGCGACGCTTGCGGTTCTCATTGGCTTGGTTGATCTTTCCTTCAATATGGATGGCAGAGTCAACAAGGGCTTCAATATCAGCAAAGGGGATATCGACCAACACCGTCTGCATCTCATCGTGCAGACCATTCAGGAATCTCTCTTTCTTCTTGGCTTCGGTGTCGATATCATCCGGGGCATACCTAGCTAATGACAATAATTTGTCACGGTATTCCACTACGGTCATCCTTCCTTTCTTTAGTTCTCTGAACTCATCTCTCATTCTCTTGATCAAACGCGGTGGCACATGGGTTCTGCTGAACTTGACCTTGAATTCCTCCTAGGTCATCATCTGTCCTCCGGTCATTGTACGAACGTTGTTCCACCATGCTCTTGCATCTCTGGCTAGATAGTGGGTGGCGAACAGAACTTTCTCATTAGCTTCCACTCCGGCGACTTCTAGGTTGTTCTCCATGGTCTGCAGCTAATCATCTGCATCTAAAGGCTCTTCCGACTTAGTAAAAACAGGTGGGTTGGTGTTCTGGAAATTCTTGAGCTTAGATCCATGGTTGTCCTGATTTCCTTGGCCTTTATTGTTGTTGGCCAGCTGGGCTATGTTCTTAAGGGTGGCTAAGTTGGCTTGACGTTTGGCTCTTTCAGCTTCGCGGTGAAAAACCAACATTTGCAGGATCTGCAACATCGGGTCCGGGGATGAACCACTTCCTCCGCGAGGCATCTGAAGATTGAGATAGATCATGAGAAAAGAGGGAAATTTCTAAGGTTCAGGGACTTTGAAAAGTTTTTAGAGTTTGACTCAGATTTTCTAGCAACTTGCTTTTCATTCATTCATTCATAGCACACGGTACAACACACACCACAACAAAGGTAAACAGATGGTTTCAAGAACCATTCTAGAAACTACGATACAGTGGGACCGAATACAACTCACTACGCTAGTGCTTAAGTGCTACTACTCCTCGGAGTCGGTGTAGTCGTCATCCTCATCATCCTCATCGTCATCGATGAAGGCAAAATCATCCTCATCGGTGAAGAAGTCCATAGCCTGTTCCTCCAGAAAATCATCGTCATCGCTAAGATAGGAGTAGGGGTCTCCACGAAGATCTTCTCCGGCATTCTCTCTTTCCTCCAACTGCATGTCTCTCTCGTGGATGATCTCCTCCAAATCCGAGATACGGTGGCGAAGACGGGCAATGATGCGGTCCTTCTTGTCAAGCTGACGGCGGCGAGACTTGCGATCCTTTGCTAGCATGGCGATGGTCTGATCCTTCATCTTGATGGTGGCGGACTTGTGGTTGGAGTAGTCACGGGCATTGTCCAACTCCTGCTGACGATCGTACATCATGAAGCTAAGGTGGTCCAACTGAGTCTTCAGCTCGGGGTGGTATGGGGCTTCTAGTGGCTGTCCCATAGCATCACGCCTCGGACAAAACTCAAAGCGGGTACCCTTGATCTGATTGATACTCTGCCCACACAGACGGGCAAGAGCTTCCTGCATGGCCCTGACAAGTCCATCTAGCCAGTTGTTCTCTCTTAAGGTGAACTGAATTCCCTCGGCAGTGGGAGGTTCAATCTTTCCTTGGAGACTTGCAACAATTAGCCACTGTAGATATTCTCCTCCTTGATCATTGAGCTGAGCTCCGAAGAACTCGGGATGTGCACGCTCCAGAAGTTCCAAAAGCTGGTCCAAATCCCGCTCAATGATGAGGTCTCCTCCATTCCCCAACTGATAAAACTTGTTGTACTTCACGTCCATCTATAAGAATATAGGATGAGTAAGTGTAGAGGGAGTGTCCCAACCTTCAAACAATATAAGGTGGAGTCCCCTGTGTTTACAATGCTAGTCCCTGGATCAATATCTAGCATCCACAGTTAAGATGTAATATCAAGAAACAAAGGTCATAATACAACTTTATAACCAGGAATAACATAATTTTATTACATCTTACATAGCTCATTTGGATATTACATTACATTGCAGCAGAAATCTATAAGCATGGGGTCCTTCATCTTCAAAGTGCCACAGGCAGACATGTTGGTTGTAGACTTTGTAATCCTAATCAACACACTTCACTAAATCAATCAAACCTGCAACATACAAGTTACAGCCACAAGGGTCAATACATTTGAATTGTATTGGCAAGTGATACTATGGTAGTATAGTGGAGTCTATCATCTATATGCATTTGGCTAAGTGGAGTTGAGGCTTGCATTGCTCAAAATAGATTTTTCCTTAACCTTTGAAAACACTAAGTTTTTGCTTGACAAAAACATTTCTCTCAATCAAAAGATTTAAGATCCTTTAACCCTTGTTCTAACCACAAGTTTTTATCTTAGAAATTTGAATGATGAGATTCTTGATTGCTTCCATGTCTTGATGCTCAAATTGTCCTTTACCAGGGACATGGCTAAGTACTTAGATTTTACACTCTGCAGAGGTGGTGCACTTTCCCCACAAGACTTGGTTTCCCAAGACAAGATCTTTCAGAAGCCTTCCCTTAGACCAAAATGGACGCGCTCCAACCTATCAAACACTACCACCAACTGTCCATATGGCTAAGTTCTTGCAACCTATATGATCCAGGCAGAGCCCATAATGCCAAGTGGTTGCACTTGAAGCTTCTCATCATTTGACATCTCAAATATCTTTGTTCCTGGGTGGCCATCCACAAGTGAGATACACAAGGTAAACCATAGACATGGGCCTTGTGAACCACTCAACCAAAATCCACCAAGCAAATACCATTCCACCCAGGTGATTCATTAACTTAGTTGTTTTATTAAACAAAAACATAAGTCCTCAGACTTAGAAATTTTTCATAGTATGGATATATATTCCACCCTTGTTTTCTATTAGCTAGGCTAAGCTTGATAGTAGTAGGAATCTTAACTTAGGAAAATTCCTACTAAAGTTTCATCTACTAGGTTTTCCTGTAGCAAGGTTTATACTTAGCAAAATTCCATGCAAGTTTACTTAGAGAAAATCACTAATGCATAATGAAAGTAATGGGACAAAAAGTATGAAGCATCACTTGCCTTTTTGGTAGGGTATAGGTTCACTCCTTGTCCTTTCAACAATCACACTCTTCAAGTCACTACAATTCAATCAAGCAAGGCACAAGTTCAATCTCCCAATCAAGCAAAACATCACATAAAATCACAAAGTCAAAGTAATGCATGCAAGCATGCCAAGATTTGTTTTGTTTGAAAAAGTGGTTCCTAATGGGTCACAAACATTTGGGTACACCTAATGGTCATTTTGTAAAGTGGCAAAGTCATTTGCAAAAGGTTTCACTTCAAAAACCATTTTCAAAACAAAGTATCATTTTATGTGGTGTAGAAATATTTTTACTAAGGCATTAACCTATAGGGTTCACCAAATATGTTTTCAAACCACAAAACATGGTGTTTGGGGTCAGAGAGTTTAAAACAAAACATTTCTCAAAAGTTTTCTTCTAAAACCATTTTTAATAAATAAACCACATTTCTATTTGACTAGAAATGGTTTTAAATCAAAGAATCATTCTTTTCTTTCACCAAATTCATTTTTGAATCCACAAAGTGTTTCCTAATGTTAGTAGGTTCAAATAACTCCATTTGCAAAAGATTTTATCCCTAAAATCATTTTTGAACAATTTTCACATCCTTAACAAGCATACAAAAGTTTCTGCAAAAACAACCATTTTTCCAGAAGCATTTTACTAAACAAAATGCATGGTTGGCTAGGACTTGTTCCACTGATTCCAATGATATAAAGTTTGCAAATTTTGGACGTGTGGATCAAAAGTTACAAGGGTTTCAATTTTTCAAACAAATCTGTTTTCAAATTCTGTTTTAAATCAGTTAGTGCCACGCGGCGTGTTCTGATTCGTCCATACCGTTTCGGTTGGATCGACTGCTCTGGTGCGTTGGATCAAATCAGATCGTGCAGCACAGGTTGCTTACCCCTTCGGTTTTAAGTGGTCCTATCTAAGCCTCAGGATCAAGATCCAACGGTCCTAGTCTAATGACCTAGAACTGGCGGCGCTGGACTCTGACGCGCGGCGGCGGCGGCTTGACAGTGGCGTCGCCGGCGTTGCAGGAAGCGAGAAGGAGGGAGAGGGTGCTCACCTGGTTCGCTGAACGATGCTGATGCTCAACGTGCTCTCGGGGAAGCAGGGGGCGTACGAGGGTAGTGATAATTTCTCGCCGGAGTTCCTTCTGGCCACGGCGTGCTCTGGTGCTGCCGGAGACGATCCTACAAGGTGCGACAGGACGCGAAACAGGGGGCATTAGAAGCGCGAAGGAACGTAGGGTGTAGTGGTGTCCTCTAGAGAAAGGGGGAAGGACGGGGCTTACGGGGAGGGTCACCGGAGCTGATGTAGTTGGGCGGTGGCGCTCAGTCGAGGACGTTGCCGAGCTTGCAGGGCACTCGCGGCCGAGCTGAGGCCACAGAGAGATGCGTCAGGGTTTGGAGAGGATGTGAGCTTGGTCGGGGAGGCAGGGGGCGTTGCGGTGCTGCCGGAATTGGCAAGGGAGGTCGTCGGAGACAGAGGTGCTCGGGGAGGAATTGGGGCGGCCTGGGGGCGTGCTAATGCAGGGTGACATAGGGGAAATGGAGAGGAGAGGTACGCGTTTAAGCTTGCATCATCAAGGCGAGTAAATGTGGCCGCGTTAAGGCGAATTGAAGCCGGAGGAATCAACGGCAGGGGCGGGGAAGAACGAGTCGCTGCGGGTGAGAACGATGAACAGGAGGGTGGGGCATACTTGTCAGCGAGAAAGGAAGTGAGGGGGAGGGGTCCACTTGTCAGCGTCCTCGCGGGTTGCTTCTGCGGTGAAGAAAACGGTTCGGGGGTGAGGGAACAGGAGGGCTGTTGCTGGGTTAGTTGGGCCGGCTGGGCTGGGTCGACCTTGTGTATTTTTTTTTATTCAGAAATATTTTCTCTTTTTCCAAATCAATTTCTGTTTTGAAAATCAATTCACAATTCAAACAAAAAAACAAACATTCAAACAATTCAAACAATCACCACACTTGTAATGAGTTTTTGATTCTGTTTATCAACATAAATCAAATCCCAAAATAAAATAATATTTTTATTCTTTTTAGGATCCATTCATTAATTAAATAAAATGGACATTTAGTTATTTAATCAAATAGGGTTTGATTTATTTAATAAAATCTCCATTTGAAATACAAATATTTTCAAAACCAAATCAGTAGGTTTTATTTGGAAATAAAGAATACTTGGAAACTTGTTTAAAACAAAAATAACATTTTTATTTTAGGTTCCATTAATAATTAAATAGAATGGACCTTAGTTATTAAATCAAATAGGATTTGTTTTATTAAAAACATTATTTTGAAAACTAAAATAAAACCAAAACACTTCAGTAGGTTTTATTTGGGAATATAAAATACTTTAGTAAACTTATTTAAAATAAATAAATAAGTTTTAGTGTTTTATTTAAAAAGGGAAAAGCCTTTACTTTAATAAAATTTGGATATTAAATCATTATTATTTTATTTAAATAAACCTTTGCTATTTTTATTCAAAACAAAATGTTTTAATTCAAAAGCTTTGCCAAGGTTTAATTTGGCTTTATAAAATAATCTTTATTTATAAATCCACCTTTTCATTTGAAAACAAAATCTTTTATTAAAAGATCCAAAATAATAATTTTAAATATTTTTAAGTTTATTGTTTATTTATCTTTTTAAATCCCTTTAAGATTTGTTTGATCAAAAGGGTTTGAAGGTTTCCAATTGGAATCAAAAGTTTCTTCTCACCCTGAAAATCAAACAAAGTTTTATTTAATTCATTTATTTTTCACATTACAAGATTTGGAAAATCTTGGGATGTGACAGTAAGTTAGTAGAGTGATCCAGTGTGTCAATTTTTATGTATTTTGTAAGAATTTTTGAGGAACATGAATTTTCACGAAAGAATCAAAGTGATAAGAATGGGAATAAGTTTTTGTAAATATTTGCTTTCTTTGGTTTTGAAACTAAGTTTTTGATTCAACGTCCCGTCTAACTAGGGTCTCCTATGGTCAGGATGGCTCTGATACCAACTTGTCAACACCCGGATTTTTAATCCCAGATGCCTGTTATGCCATACATCGCAATCCCAGGATTACCATTTTTGCGAGATATGACAGATTTGGATACCACAGTACATCATCCATTACAAACCATACATAAGGTCTTACACAAATAAGGATCTCATGATCCAGTTCTTAATACAACTCAAGCAGCGGAAATACGTAATAATAAAGGTAGCTTAGGCGAAGCTCCATCTTCGGGGTCACAGGCAATGCTGACGATGGGAGATGATCCTAGTTGTCGTAACCTTCCTGGTGTCCTTCGTCCTGGTACTCTTCTTCATAGTCTGGCCACGGGAATAGCCAGAGACAAAGCCATGAGTACTCTTTAAGTACTCGCAAACTAATACTAACAAGTCATGGGGGTTTTTGTAGTAGGACACTAAGCTCTAGGGTTGTTTTGCAAAAAGCCAGATTTACCTCTACTAAGTTCAGAAGCAAATAGTGCTAGTTGAAGTTTAATAACACCTAAGTGGGAACTTGAATTCATATCAAACCTTTGTTGTGGTCAAGTCAAAATCTCAATCCATTTCACAAGTCATTTTGAAAACATCTGACGGGGGAACAGTATGGCCGCTCCAACTGTCCATAACCGTGGACGCGGCTTGTAAGAGTCCCAACCATCAATAAGGTAGAGATACCTGTGTTTAAAATGCTAGTCCCTGGATCAATAGCTAGCATCCACAGTTAAGATGTAATATCAAGAAACAAAGGTCATAATACAACTTATAACCAGGAATAAAATAATTCATTACATCTTACATAGCTCATTTGGCTATCACATTACAATGCAGCAGAATATCTATATAGCATGGAGTCCTTCATCTTCAAAGTTCCACAGGCAATCATGTTGGTTGTAGACTTGTAATCCTATTCAACACACTTCACTAACATCAAACAAACCTGCATCATAATAAGTTGCAGCCACAAGGGTCAATACATTTGAATTGTATTGGCAAGTTTGACTATTATGTAGAAGTAAGTGGATCCTATCATTACATGCATATTTGGCTAAGTAGGGTTTAGGCTCTTTTGTAGAAAGCATTATAGTTTTACCCTATCTTTTCAAAATAGTTTTGATCTTTTGTCAAATCTTTCTGAACTCCTTGGAAAAACTCCAAGTGCTTCTAATCCCTTGTTGACACCATGAAGTTTTACTTTGAGAAATTGGAATGTCGAGATCTTCCATAGCTTCAGGCCTTAGTTGCTCAGAGTTGTCCGTAACCGGGGACACGGCTAAGTACTTAGAATTTGATCTTCTGCAGAAGTTGTACACTTTACCCACATGACACAATCTCGTCTTGATGCCACCAGTGGCCGCTGGATAAGTACTCACCAAAATGGAGTACTGGCAGATCGAGAATGTGACAAAGTCTTTCCATAGAAGTCCTCCCAATACACAATGCTAGCTTGTCTACCAGGCACCAATGTAGGGATATATTTCCATACACAATTCTAGTTAACCTGAAGATGCCAATGCATGGGTATTCCACTATGTAGTTGAGTAAGCCAAAGCCCATTTAGCATGTGGTTGTACACGGAAGCCACTGTATGAGAAACATTTTTAATCTCTAAGACCCTGGGTGGTTTTCTTCTAGTGCACATACAAAAAGATAGCCATATAAACATGGTTCCCTTTGTTGCCACCTTGTCCAAAATTGAGTATCCTCTTTCCACCCAGGTGGTTCATTGAGTACTTGTTTTATTATATAAAACATATATTTTTCCAACACTTTATATAATCATATCATGTATCCCATCTCAAATATATAGCAGGGCTAAGCATACTACAACTACAATGTTTTCACTAAGGAAGATATAAGGATATCCTAATAGGATTATCATAGCATAAAATATATTAGTCCTATCATGCATGTTAAAAAAATCCACTAAGTGTAATGAAAATAGTAGGACTTGGATGATAGTGTCACTTGCCTTTCTAGTATGTTGGTTCACTTCTTGATCTTGCAAATATCACACTCTTCTAACTTCTCTACAATTCAATCAAGAAAACACATTTTCAACTAGCATTCAAACAATTTCACCACATAAAATATCAAAACATGGTAATGCATGCAAGTATGCAAAAGATGGTTTTATTTAGTAAAGTGGTTTCCCTTAGGCTCTAACCATTTTAAATTTCATATTAGTCATTTACAAAAGTGGTAAAACCATTTGCAAGAGGTTTCATCTCATAAACCAAATATTATGCCAAGGTGGTATTTTATGTTGTTGAAAATGCTCTTTGCAAAGCAATAACTTTATAGGGTTCATCAAATATTTTTTTAAATCTCAAAACTTGGTGTTTAGGGTCAGAAGGTTTGAATCACATCATTTCCCAAAGGTTTTTCTCAAAAATATCATTTCTAAACCATATTCAATAATTTTATTTAGCTAGAAATGGTTTAAATCAAGTATTTATTCCTTAGTCTCACAAAATATGTTTCTAAGCCCAAAGTTGGTTTCTATGGTCAATAGGTTCAAAACAAACCATTTAGCAAAGATTTCATCCTAAAAATATTTCTAGAACAATTTTTATCTTCAAATTATGCCTACACATGTTTATTTAAATTCTACCAATTTTCCAGAATAAAAACATTAAACAAAGTGCATGGTTGCAAAGTACTTGTCCTGCTGATTCCAGTGATATAAAATTTGCAAAATTTGGATGTGTAGATTTAAAGTTATGAATTTTGCAAGTTTGCATATCTAATAGATCAAAATTTCTGTTTTAGTTCAACTCTGAACACGTGGCGCTATCCTATTGGACGGTACCGCTTCGGCTGGATCGCACTCTATGGGCTGTTGCATTTAAAATACATCGCACGGATCAGATCGCACCATACCCCTTCGTTAAGTTATTCTATCGTAGCCACCAGATCGAGATCTAACGGCATATAGTAGCTTGACCAGGAACGGGCGGCACTGGCGCGGCGGCGAGCGGCGGAGCGCTCTGTCTGGGGTGGTCCGGCCATTCTAGGAAGCGAGAGAAGGGGAGGAGAGGCTCACCGGATTCACAACGTCGCGGTGGTGCTCAAGGTGGACTCAGTTCGTCGAGGGGCGCACTGGATCGGAGTGGATTGCTCGCTGGAGACGTCGTCGGCGTCGGGTTCGTCTGGTTTTCGTCGGAGGTGGGGTTTGAGAGCGCGCTAAGGCAAACAAAGCATGCGGTTAGATGCATACAATTCTAGGGATCATGGGAGCATCATCGGGAGGTGCTGGGGCAGTTTGTACTCACCGGGGAAGCTCGCCGGAGTCGAGGTAGGAGGCGGCGACGCTCTGTTGCTGAGGTTGCCAAGGCTAGGGAACGCGCGCGGGTGAGTGGAACACACTGGCAGATGCGCACGGGAGAGGGGAGTAAGCTCGTGTGCTCTGGGAGGCGAGGGGCGGTTGTACGGCGCTGGAATCGGCCGGAGAAGCTTGTCGGGGCAGTGGTGCTCGAGTTCGAAATTTACGCAGCCTGGAGGCAGAGAGGAGGCATGGCTTGGGGGAATGGAAGAAGAGAGCGAGGCGTTTAAAGTCGCGTGGTCGCTGGCGAGATTAATCCAGCCATCAACGCAGATTAACGCGAATTGAATCGCGGCAGAAACGGCGAGGGGGAACGGTCGAGGTGGATACGATGACTGTCAGTGTGGGGCCGTGCTGTCTGCGAGAGAGAGAAGAAAGGTGGGGTTCACCTGTCTGTGATTGCGCGGGTGTGCATCTGGGTGAAAACGCTTCGCTGCAGGGAGGGGGAGATGGGCTAGTTGCTGGGCCTGCTGGGCTGGCCAAATGGGTTGGGTTAGTTTCATTTTTTTTATACTGAATGCTTTTCCTTTTTCTATTTTGAATTTCTGTTTTGATTTTAATTCAAACAATTCAAAATAAATTTGAATTCAAACCACCACCAAACTTTGTGTAAAATTTAATACTGTATTTCAATACAATCTAAAGTCAAAACTAGGATAATATTTTTTATTCTTTTTCGGGTATATTAATTATTTAAAGAAGGCCCTTGTTTTAAATTCAAATAAGATCAAATATATTTTCAACCCTTATTTAAATTTCAATTTTTCACAAAACCTTTTCAGTAGGTTTTATTTATTTATTAGGGTGTCAAATAATTCCCTTTGAATTATTTGGAATATTTTTAATATGATTTATTAACCATTTAAATTGGGTATTTGTCTTTATTCCAATGAAATTAAATATGGTTTTAATTCCATAATTTCACTTGGAAGATTTATTTGATCCCATTATTTCATTTGGATTTGGATTAAACTCAATCCATTTATGGATTTGGCTAAGATTTAATTTGGCCTTTAAATATTCCTCATTTAATATTTCTTTCTTTACCTTATAAAATCCATAACTTTTTATTTATAAATCCAAACTTGGTGCTTCCAATTTGTAAAATCTTATTTAATAATTTTTTATCCTTTTAAAGTTCTTTGGGATTATTTGCTCTCCATTTGGTATGGATTTTCAAATAGGTGCTTTATGAGTTTTGGAAATACAATTTCCTTATCTTATTAAATTCATAAGATTTTATCTATGGCTCCAAATTAAGTGAAACCAATTCATATGGTTTTATGTTATTTCTATTTGTCAATCTTGATCATTTATAAATGTTTGTTGACAAAATTTTTATATGGATCAAATATTTAGTCTTTGAGATAACTTGGAAATGTTTTTCTTCCATTAGAGATTTAGGGTTTTGGTTTATTTTCCAAGTGTTTAAATTTCAAGATGCATTTATGAAGAATGCATTCCACTTGATTTGAATTTAGTTGGATTCAAACATTAACCAAACTTTGTTCAAGATGGGATTTTAAGTTTCCATTTAGAAACAAAAGTTTCTTTTCACCCTAATTTCAACAATTATTTATTTTGTTTATTTATTTTTCACATTTCAAAATTTGGAAAATTTTGGGATGTGACAGGCTACCACCCTTAAAAGAAATCTCGTCCCGAGATTTGGGAAGACTAGGGTTACAAGTTGGCTTGAAGACAACTAGGGTACTACCACCCTTAAAAGAAAGTCTCATAGGGTTACATTGATGGTTCACTTGACTATGGGTTCAACACTTGATATCCAGACAAGGAATCCTTATTTAACTCGTCTGAGTTAACTAGTTCCTGACATCCACTTCTTCTATTTCTTCAAGGTTCCCATCCATGTCAATGTGGTTCACATGTCCTTTCTGGGTCACATTGGAGTCATTTCCATTGGATCTTCTAGCATCCTTTTTCTTTTTCTTCTCAGGACAGTATAATGCATAGTGTCCAAGTTCCTTACAATTATAGCACTGCAACTGACTAATGTCCTTCTTCCTGAAATTGCCATGTTGGTTCTCACCAAGGTCATCTCCATTGTCAGTATCATTTCCATTATTATCACTTCCATTGTTGTTGTGGGGATGCTGATGTGGTTCAGAATCTTCATTGCTCTTTTTGAATGAACGCTTCTTTTGTGATGATCCTGAGTGATACTTGAGTTTATGCTTCCTCTTTCTATTCTCAACTTGATTCATCTTGTTTTCCAAGATGGTGGCTTTGTCACAGAGTGATTGATAAGTTGGGACATAGGCAACAGATAAATGCAGGTTCAACTCATCATTAAGTCCATCAAGAAATTTCTCTTTTCTCTTAGCATCTGTGTCAACTTCATCCGGTGCATAGCGTTCCAGATTGTTGAATTCTTCAATATACTCAGCCACACTGAGATGACGCTGTTTCAGATTGTGGAATTCCTTTTTCTTCAAGTTCATCACTCCAGATGAGATGTGAGATGTACGGAAACCATCCTCAAAAATAGCCCAAGTTACCTCCTCAAGGGGAGTGGTGATCTGAAAGTTGTCCCAACATGTTGCCGCTGGTCCACTACAAGAAATGTGTTAACCTATGACCTTTTGTTAGTGACAGCGGGTGAATTGGTCATAGATCTATGACCATTTGAGACCCGATGGTTGTAAGGCATTTGGGAGAGTCCAAAACTTTAAGAACAACGACCATTTTAGTAAGAAAGGTTATAATTTACTTACATCAATTGGTCATAACCTAGACATGAATTAGAGATGTGAGGAGAGTCGTTGGATCAAAACAGAATGGACGGACGACATTGCGTTATGTGAACTTGGCGCGGATCGATGACCTGGCGTCCTAGCCGGTCACGAGGCCACACCCTACGTCCCCACCTAATCCACGCATGGACCTACTCGACCTACCTCGAGTCATCCTCAACCACCCACCAGTCATAGAAAACCCTAACACATTCCTCCTCCACCGCGCCGCCCGGTCTCCCTTTGAGTTCCTTCTGCCTCCATCCCCTTGCCGCGCCCCGCCATCATCCCCTAGCCTTGATCTGCCCTATCCCTTCGCCTCTCCCCGCCCTAATCCTAACCCCATCATGAGAGAAGTCGTTCTTCCGGCGGCCATGTGAACATCGTCTTCCCAACACCACCATCACAACCCTTCCCCTATCTCCTACCTCCCCGTCCGGTTCGTGTCCATGGCTAGTGGTGACGGCTCATCGGAGCGGGTGGCCGCTGGCAGGGCCGAGTGGTTGCACATCTACAACCGGATGGTATCCATCATCCGCAAGAACCGCAGGCATGTCGAGGCTCTACTCGCCGACTGCGCGCGCCTAGAGGCGCTCGTCAAGGTGCATGGTGCATCTACGAAGGTTGGCTGGGCCCGCTGGGTCTGGATTCCACCAACACCTTGTCCCAACCACGTAGCCGCTAGATCCGCTCCACCCTATCAAGGCCTCGCCCGATATTCTCATCCCGGAAACACCAACACTAGATCCACTCCTCATCGACATCCCTATCACTAGAAGCACAGGGATCTTCTTTTCAGGTAAATTTTCCATGTACTTATGACAATCAACTTGTTGGCAGTGTACGTACATGTGGTATTATGAAATTTATTGGTTGTTGATGATATTGTGCTATGTATTTTATTAGCTATATAATTACCCATCTCATATTTACTATCAGAGATGAAGCATATTTGTGATTATATTGGGTTGTTAGTAGGGTCACCTTTTGTGCATCCATGCTAACTAGATATGAAATAGCTTGTTGGTGCTATTGATATATCTATAAGTTGAACATTGTTGCTTGATTAATAGAATGAGAGAAGTGTCGAATTGACTAAGAAATTAAAAGTTGTAGTGGCTGGAGCATCCTGGCATTGTTGTTGCTACTCATGGCTGCATTATAGATCATCTACACAATTTCCTCTATGTTGGGCTTGAAGTTCTTGTAATATTTACACCTAAATACCACATCATTAGTTCATGTTTTGATGTAGAAACAATATTTTTAAACCATTTGATTGCAATGCAACTAAATGAAAAAATTGAGATCCTCACATGAGTCGGCTCAGGCACTTAGCTAGATAGCTATCCAATGTGAGAAACACCTGCTTGTGTTTACCATGTTAAATGAATGCATTACACATCTTATCTATGTAGAGTTTGAATATTTCATTTCTTGTAATGATTATGGTACCTTTCAATATGATTCATTGTAGTAGTTTGCGTGTTATAGCTAACTTTGGAGCTTTGCTAGCCTTCCCACTGATTCATTTTGACAGTTTAAAATCTAGTTCCTTGATATAATTGTGTTAGTTGTTCATAGTCTTTGCTTTCTGTGATATGAGACTATCCAGTTGTGGTCATAAACATATAATTTACAGCAATATAGTATCATCTTTCTATGACAATATGTAGCAGGAATTGTTGGTGATTTTTCTAGCATATCGAGGAACCACCGCCCTGTACCTACCCAGCGCCAAGTTCCTACTCCTCGATGAACGGCTCCTCCGAGGTTCTGTTCATCTTTGTGATTCAAACTTTATCACATTCGAGCTAAGATGATGCCTACTAATTATAGTTTTGTTCACGCCTGAGTTTTCCTTTGCTCATTCAAACTTCATCACATGTCGTGTGTCAAAATTTAATTGTTTTTCATGATTTTCCTCTCTGTATGTCCCAAAAATAACTTCAGCTTGAAACCATATACTTCTATGTATTTCCCCAAAATAACTTCATCTTGAAACCATATACTTCTCTATATGTCACAAAAATAAATCTTAGAAAATAATTGGTTGTCTACAGTTCTGCACTGGCCACATGGTACATGTCCCAAAAATAAATCTTTGTAGGAAGCAAACTAAGCATTCAGGACTCTGTTTTGTAAGGTTGTACCTCAGGCATTCTCCCCTTCATGTATTGGTGCTATTTGTTTGTGTGTAGGTTACGATTGCGATCTAGATGCTATCTCCTTGGTGTTTTTCCATTGGCCCCAGATTATTACTTGCAATAGGCCCTAGATTATTACTTGCAGTAGTATTTCTGTTTTTGTATGACACACCTCTACACAACCAAGGTGAAAAGACTGCACCATGCAACGTGGTACTTTTATGACTTCTCTCATAAATCTCTTTCATCGCCTGAACTATACATCTATTCAAATTTCTACTCTAGCGCACATGACTTATATTTTAAGTACTTGTTGTTTGCGGTTATGCATGTCACATAGAACTAGATTACTTCTCAGTTTATTACTATGTATTTAAATGTTAGCTTCAATTGGAATACCAGACTACCTTTCTAATGCAGTTGCATTAATTCCATACAAGTAGACTTGAAGATTTTTTTTGCTTATTCTTTCCAACCAGTTAATTGGTAAATTAATTGTGTTTTGTTAATTGCGGATCTCACAAGTTACCCGACTGAGATGAACAGATCTATAGCTACTTCTTTAATGATTTGTTTTGTTTACTCTTACAGAGTTGAAGCATGGCATTACAAATCCAACTGTTATTTTTGTGTAGTATTTTCTTTGTTATGCTCATACCTAATTCATTTCTCTGATATTAAAATCTGGTATTTGTAATGTTGCACTGTGCAGGGATGGCTTACCACCGCTCCAGGTTCCCCTACGACTTACTAGTACCAGTTGCGATGCGTACTTGCGCAGCCACTTTATGTTATGGCTGGCCAAGAAATAACAGTCCGCCTTTATCTGGTTGCCCACAGCGTGCAAAGTTATACAATATATTAAACATTGTTAGGTTGGACACCCTTTTCTTCTTTTGATATCACACAATATCTTCCTTTACTTCTAAAATTTTGAAGCTCATTGTTCTTGTGTTTTTTGATTCTTTCTTGAAGCTATAATGTGGGGTGTAGATGAGGAGCAAGGCAGCATTCTGTAGACATTCACGGCCAAACTTGAACTGCAGGAGCCGTACTACCGGTTGTCTCAACCACAACAATATATGCCACAAGACCAACAGCATCCATTGTCATCTTTGCATGCGCAAGTAAGTGACTGTTTTTTCTATTCCTGTAGCCAATTTATCCATGGTACAATAGTATTGTATTCATTCTCTGACCATACTATGACTCTATGCAAATATCCTTGGTCCTTAAACTGATTATAATCCAATGCGTACTCATGTCCTAGGCAAACCCTTGTGATCCTCTTTTACTTTGCAAAATTCTCAAGTGGAGGTGTGTTCTGTAGCCAAATTTTCCATGGTAGTAATCCTCTTTTACTATGCAAAATTCTGGCACTATTTTTTCTACACTAACTGTTGCTTTTTTTACCTTTACTGACCACTAATTTAACACTCAATGCCTTGATTTGATTAATACTTCTAGAATCCTTACTGTCAGTAGTGCTTGTGCTCGTGGTTATTGAAACTTGTCTCAGTAACTTAACTGAATGTAACACTTCCCAAATTGTCTTTGTAACTTAACTTGTGCTTATTGAAACTTCTTAGCTTGTGTAACTTAACTGTGTAAGATTATTTGGATTAAATAGGTGATGCAGTTGTATATAATTTGAACTACAATATTTTTAGCTTATTATGTTTATATCTCCAGGGACTGGTTCTAGTGCCTACTAATTGGAGCAATATGAATAGGAAAATTGTGAGTAGGAGTAGGAAACATATTCTTTTCTAAGCAATATACTCCAAGTTAATTTATTCTCTACCATGATGTGAAAGTTTGAGAACACTTGCTTGCAGCCAACATTCGGTTATTGATAGCAGTGTCAATATTTTTGTAATATGTATTGTACATATCAAAGTAGAGTAGACATTGTACTGTCATTGTACCTACAGTGCATGATTTTGTACCACAATAATACTAGCACTTGACAATTATTTTCTACTCTAATTATTATAACTTTAAGTTAGTGCAGCTTCTTGTTAACAGTCCTGGCATGTATTGGTTACTGCATCATGTGTAAAAAGTCAGTCAATTCAACAAGTAGAAATTCAAAGTATGTAGTCAGTAGTCTGTTGGATTTTGGTACTTGCAAGCTTTTATGGAAATGGACTTACTATAGGTAATATGCTTCTATTTATTTATCCAATTCATATCACTTATGCTAGTTTTTCTGTTTGACAGAAATAAGAAGGTCGAAGGAGGATATTGGAAGTTCTTGGATGTGTTATATCTAGGCCAGCAACAACGGCGCCATAAGTAGTAGGGAGCTCTGCTCCAGGCATTGACAACGAGTAGCGAATCTATCATGTTTACATCTGTTGTATTTGCTGTCTATTTGGTTATTATTATCAAATTTGGCTGATGTATTTGATGTCATGTTTATATCTGTTGTATCAGATATCTATATCTGTGATAGTGTTACTTATTAGCCTCATGGATGTCATGTTCAAATTCTGGATGATATACTGTTGTGTTGTGTGAACTATATATTTGGAAATGTTGTTGGGCTGTTTTGCACATTTGGTTCTGTACTAGATCTAAAAAGTCCACAGAAAAGGGTTGAAAATAAAACAAATCAGTTGTAAAGAACAAAGGCCCAAAAGGGAATACACCCTAAAAAAGGCCATGGCCCATAGACACGACATAAAATGAAATGCTTTGCAAATGGCCTAGGCCCAAAACTGAAAAAGTCCACCATTATTGGGCTAGCCCATATACATCACTGTAATGGACCAGGCTGAATTTAAATTACGACGATCTCATTTCGTTATAGTTTTGCCACGTCGGATCATCCACGTAGGATCTGACCTGGCCTGGCTAGATGGTCCGTGAAGATATTGAATCATCATAGAGGTTATGACGATCCAACATCATCATAGAGGGTTATGATGATTTCGTAAAAATCTTCGTTATAGTTCATTTGCGACGCCCAGGTTTCGACGATCTCAAAATCGTCATAGAATCGTCATAAACGAACTACTATGACGATTTTGTGACGAAAATGGAGGGTCATATATAGCCAGATTCCTTGTAGTGGTCCTTCAAGCAGAAATGCTGCAAACCTAACTTTTTCTTCGTCGGTGCAGACAACAGTCACTAAGTCCTTATGACATGGTTATACCCCACGGGTACATGATCTCAGCATACCTGGTCCAGCCCAAGGAAGGCCCACGGCAACTATACGCCGGCCCATGAAGATTTTTGGGTGGCCAAGGCCCATGACGCTTTCAGATCCTTGGAGAGCAAGACTAGAGTAGATAGGAAATTCAAAGGGGTAAAACCCTAGAACCTGTAACCGACTAGGTCTATGCCCGGGACCTGCCTGAGTCTATATAAAGGCTAGGAGGGCACGACCTAGATCTCTCCTCATACTTTTGCATATAACCTCCACGCCAGATTGCATCTGCGCACCCGTGTAATCTTCGGTTCCGCCATAATCAGGAGCAGACAAGCAGGAGTAGGGTTTTCCCTCCGGGGCCTGAACCTGGGTAAACCTTGTGTCCCTGTGTTGCTTGTTTGCTAACCGTTCCACGATCTCCAGCATTCCCATCTTCTCCAAAACCCAAGTCCATAACAATGGGCATTGATGAGATCAAACTTCTCAATTGGCGCCGTCTGTGGGAACTGGGGGCGCTGATTGTGCGATCGTGACGGTCCCAACCCGATCGATCTACAACTCTGCGGCGACGGAGAATCACCTCCTCTTCGACGCTTTCGACTTCACCGCCAACTCACCGGCCACCATGAAGGACTTCGAGCCCATAGGCGACGGACTCGAGATTCTATTCGGGAGCTTCTGCTTCCAGGTGGGGCAAACTGGCACCCTTCGCCTCCCTGAGCGGGTGCCCCTACCATCAATCAGGCCCGCTTCATGGACCCCCACTCCGTTCTACGCACAACATCATCAACAGATGATTCCTACGACAGCAGCAGCTGCAACTCCGACCTGTGCGATCCGCCATCGGATGAAGGGACCTACGGTTCCGGATCCGAAAGCTGCGGCAGCAGAAGACCAATCTACGAGCACTACCAATGCGCCGTAGTCATCCAGAGCGACGTGGACCAGCAGGCGCCTAACCCGCCGCCCAACCCGACACCTAACCTGCCAGATCGAAACGACGGGAATAGAAGAAGCCAGCCCCCCCACCCGAAGGGGAAAACAACGACCATGTCATCCGCCTTAACAAAGAAGGATGGGCCCAGGCACGCAACGCCGTGGAAGGCAACATAGTCCTACCTGCAGACTCCTCCCTAGATCTGCTAATGGCTTACCATCTGCTCCTGATCGAGGAGCACAAGAAGCAGGTCAAGATGCAGGAGGTGCTTGACAAACGCAAGCAGGCAGCCTCAGAGTCCAGTGCGTGATGAGCCGCGCTCTCCGCCATGGGCATCGGCTCCAGCTCGAACGGCAACCAAGGCAACAAGCACCGCTCTCGGATGGAGAACATGGATCCCAAGGAGCGTCGTGAGGTGACCCGAACCCTCCACACATCCTTCATGGAGATGGACGCCGACTGCAACGTCATCCCTAAAACGCCGCAGGCTGCAATCATGGAAGCCATTGCGTACCTCACGGCCCACCCACCACCGGAGGGGTACCCTAAAAGAGCCATGCACAAGTCCGCACTTACCGGACTCGGACTCGTCGGAGCCGCGCTCCACCAGGAAGCTCCTACGGAGCCAAAAAAGAAAGCTCCGGTCAGGTTCGACCGTAGCCCCACCCCTTCATCCGAAGAAGAGGACCACGACCTTCCTCAAAGGAACAAGAGTTCGCGTCACCGCAACCGCGATTACGACGCCAGGACGTGCTCACACAACACAAAATTGAAAAAGCGCGAGCCAAGCGCGCTTGCTCGTCTGAATCCTAGATGGACGAAGACGAAGGATAACTCTGCGGAGACCGATGATTCAGCAGATCTGTTCGACGAACAAAGATGCCGCGCAATTTGAAGCTTCCTTCGGATACTCCGAAGTTCGACGGCACACAAGACCCAAAGGCATGGCTCAGCGATCACCTGTCATCCGTCAAATTGCACGGCGGAAACAAGGAAACCGCCATGCAAGCGGCCCGGATCTGGCTTAGCAGCCTATCTTCAGGGTCCATCCGAAGTTGGGATGAGCTAGCCTACAGCTTCATCCGAAACTTCAACGGCACCAGCAAGAGGCCCGCCTCAATTGAAGAGTTGCGGGCCTACACTCAACGAATAGGCGAATCCATTCGCTCGTACATACTACGCTGGTCCAACACCAAGAACTCCGCAGCGCACATCTCCGAAGAGAGGGCCATCGACACCTTCAGGGACGGCGTCAACTGCCAAGACTTCAAGGAGGAACTCGGGCGCGTCAAGCCCAAAACACTCGACCACCTCATGGACATCGCCAACAGGTGGGCTGACGGCGAAGACTCCATCCACCGAGCACAATTGGAAGAAGAGGACGACTACGGCCGACGACGAGAGCGCCATAGCAAGAGAAGATCGCGCGTCTATGACGATCGTGATGGACCCGACATGGTCGCGGCTGGCTACGCCGATCGCCGCAACGACGCCAACCGCAACAGCGGAGGATACTGCAGAGGAAACATTCCGCGACGGAGGACGCCCAGCACAGTCGTGGCAGCGCCGCGACCGCGATAACGGACCCTCAGCATACGAAAAACTTTCGGGTCCATGCACCATCCACTTCTACATCGACAAGCAGGATGGCAAGAAGAAGGCAAGCCACATGCTCAAGGACTGCCGCGAGTTCCAGAAACTCAGCGAAAGCATGGTACAGATGAGGCAGCAAGCTCCACTTCCTGGATTCGGGAACGCACCCGCGCCAGGTGAGATGGCGCATGGAGCTCCTCCACCGCCACCTGTAGGAGGCCCGAACCAACCAGTCACACCAGCACAGAACAACGCTGGGAACGGGTATCCCCCGCCGAAAGGAGCACTGATGATCCAGAAGGGGCTCCCCACAAATAGGGTGCAGAAGAAAATCACCCGACAGATCAACCTGGCCGTGGCGCCTCCACCCGCCATCCCTGAGTACCTCAGCGGATCGAAGTCCTGCATCACGTTCAGTCGTTCGGATCACCCTTGCCAGATCCCTCGCCCAGTTCATGCTGCCCTGGTGCTGGAGGCGCAGATCGGAGGTTTCGAGATGAGCCGCGTCTTCATGGACAGCGGCAGCGGCATCAACCTGATGTTCGCAAATACTCTAGCAGCAATGTGGATCTCGTTATTATGGTTTAAATTTGAAAAATGTTTGAATGCAGAAAAGCTTCTGCCTTGTTATTTTTATCAAGGATGATCTACAGATCCAAATGATTTGAATTCAACAGGCTCAGATTAAGCATTTCAGTACCTTTCTAACAAAATTGGTTTCATGCAATTTAGTTTACTAAATCAAGCTGTGTTGATTTTTGAAACTAGGTACAGAACTGTGTTTGAATGAAAATAGAAAAATCTAAATTCAAACGGGTGAGCTGCGCGGGAGATGTTAATGAGCCGGCCCAGTGTCACTCCGCAGCGCGTGGCTCATTTGATAGGGGGGTCTACTGGTCAGTGGCTCATAACACGCGAAGCGGTACGGGGCGATTTAGTTCCTTGGATTAGATGTGAGATCAACGGCTGAGGGTCGTCATCGATGATGAACATGTCACCGGCGAGCTCGAACCCCAGCGGATCGGTGGGGGTGCATAGGGGGCATACCAGGGTTCCAGTGATGACGGCGAGGCGAGAAAACGACAAAGTCGACGATGGCGAACTCAGGGATGGTCACGGCAGCTCCGGGGGTGGTCAAAGTCAACGGCTCCCTTCTTCTCCAGAGGCGGCCTACTTCGACGCAATTCCGGCGAGCTGTTGCTCCTCGTGCTCCGGCTAAGGGGTGGAAGGATCAGTGAGGTGAAGGGAGTGAGATGGTGTGAAGAAATCGAGTGGGGGTCATCTCCTTTTATAGGCTCGATGGCGAGACCGAGAGGGATGGGCAGGCGACGGTGGCGACATGGCTATGGGCGGCTAGAGGCATGGCCAAGGTTGGCGATCGACGGGCGCTCTCCTGGCGATGCTCTAGAGCTTAAATGTGCGTGTAGGGGCGGTGGCAATTTCTCGAAAATGTGCGCTGCTCTGCGAGGCAGAGGCAACGAACTCTGCGGCGAGCGGTGGCTACAGGGTACAGGAAGTGAAACGAACATGTCTGGTGGTCTCCTGGGACGGTAGGGTGCATGCTGGCGGGCGGCAAGGGCTCGAGGTGGTCGGGTTGCGTGGGAACGGCGCGTGCTCTGCGGTGCATGTCGGCATGGTCGACAATGGCGCGGGCGCGGCGTTCCTGGCGGTTCTGGTCGATGTCTTCGAGCTAGGGCTACTCGAGAGGGGGCGGTGAGGCATGGGCTTCATGCTGGACAAGGTTGGCACGACTAGTTCTTCTCCTAGCTTGCTTTCCACACTGGGGTGACATGGTGAGACTCGGCCTGCTGAACATTGATGGCATTGGCAAGCTCACAGTGGTGCTAGAGGTTAGTTAAGGGTGCTAGATGATCTACTAAGGCTAGTTGTAACCAGAGAGGGAACAAGGTTGGCCAAAACACTGCTCAAAATAGTGTTTGTGATTTTGTTGATTTGAATCTGCAACCTTTTTGATGAAATGGCCGCATGAATGAGTTTTGAATTTTGAAAAGATTTTTGGTGGGTGTGCTAGGAATGTGTTGAGGATTCTGTGGGTGCTTGGGTTTTGAAAAATGAGCTTGTTTGAGTGGTTTTTGAAATAGTGGGATCTTCCCATATGAGATAGATTCAATTTTAAACTGTCATTTAAACTAAGCACTTAAATGTTTTTGGATGATCACAAAGTGGGCCTTGGTACCTTATTATGAGTACTATCAAGGGGTGCAAAGATCCATACATGTTTCTGTTGAGTTTTGAAAATTAGAGATAGCCAAAGTAGGCATGGGAGTTAATTTGGCCAAAGTGACCATTCACTTAATTTATTTGTTTTGACTTGTTTATCTTTGGTAAAAGTTTGGGGATTGTTTAGATGATGTTTATTTCACCCAAGAATCATTTTACAAGCAAAGAAACACAGAATCATGGAAATTCAAAAGAATCCAAATTTTAATACACACACATATGAATGCTTTCATACTTTTAATTGGAAAAGTTTTTGTTAACCCTAATTTTGATGATTAGAGTTTGATGATCCAAGTTTAGTATTTATGGGGTGTTATAGCCAGATCCAAAGTGACCACAAAGTGTTGCTACTCTTGTGGAGAAGAAGGTCATATCTCTAGTAACTGCCCCAAGAAGAGAGAAAGATTTCCCACCTTTGAGGTAAGATATGAAGAGCATGAACTAGAAGAACTCCTAGCTTTGGAGAGACCCAAGATAAGAAGAAATGCCCTAACTCCAACAAGAAGGACAATAGCCAAGTGCAATGTTACAATTGCAAAGAGATGGGACACTATGCATCACATTGTCTAGAAAAGAAGAAAGATATTAGCCAACATATGTGCTTCAAATGCAAAGAGCTAGGCCATTATGCAAGCAACTGTCCAGAGAAGATACATAAAGATCCCAAGTAAGCCAAGATGTAATCTAGTTGAAAACCTTTTCAAGGGTGGTAGTACCCTAGTTCTTTTGAAGCCAACTTGTAACCTCTAGCCTTCCCAAATCTCGGGACGAGATTTCTTTTAAGGGTGGTAGCCTGTCACATCCGAAAAATTTCCAAATTTTAAAATGTGAAAAATAAATAAACAAAATAAATAATTGTTGAAATTTAGGGTGAAAATAAACTTTTCGTTTCAAATTGGAAACATCAAAACCCTTCCTGAATAAAATTTGAATAAAAAGGAATCCAAAAAATTTAAATCAAGTGAAATGCATTCATCAATGAATGTATCTTGAAATTTAAACACTTGGAGAAGTTGGACCAAAACCCTAAAACCCTAATGGAAGAAAATCATATTCAAGATCTCTCAAAGACTATGGATTTGGTCCATATAAAAATCTATCAACAAACATTAATAAATGATGAAAAATGATAAATAAATATTATAAGATCATAGAAATTGGTTTCACTTAATTTGGAGCCATAGATAAAAACTTATGGATATAATAAAATAAAAGGAAATAATTTCCAAAGCTAATAAAGATCCTAACTAAATCCGTGCCAAAATTATGAATAAAGTACTCCTAAAAGGATTTAAAAGGATAAAAAAATATTAAATAAAATTATACAAATTGCAATCACCAATTTTGGATCTATAAATAAAAAGATATGGATTTTAAAAGACAAAGAAAGAAAGAAATAAGGAATATTTAAAAGACAAATTAAATCTTGGCAAAATCCATAAAATTATTGAATAATAAATAAGGAGTAAAATATTATTTAAATAAAATCATAAGGATTAAACAATATCCAACTTTTATTTTCCTAAACTAAATAATAACAAAATTATTTAAAAGACAATTTAAATCTTGAATTAAATCCACAAGCAAATGGAATAAAGATAATCCAAATAAAATAAAAGGATAAAGAATATTCAACTAAAATTATATGGCATTAAACCATATTCTAAAATTATATATAAGTGGGGACAAAATTCCTAAGATAAATGATTAATTAAATCATGAGAAAATAAATTGGAATTTGCCAAAGTGGAATAAAAGTTAATTAATTAACTTAAATGGAATAAAAGAATTATTTGAATAAAATTTATATGGGATTAATACCATATTTGATTTTATTTGAATAAAGACAATTTGCCCAATTTAAATGATTAATAAATCATATTTTAAATAATTCAAAATGAATTATTTAACACACTATGGAATAAATAAAACCTACTGAAAAGGGGTTTGATAAACATTTGAATTTAAAACGGAAGGTTAAATCATTTGAATAAATAATATGGATTAGAACCATATTTAAAATCCTATTTAATAAAGACAAAATGTCTATTAAAAAGAAATAACAAACCATATGTGAATAAAATAATTATTCTAAAATGGACTTTAAATACATAGTTAAAACAGTATAGAAACATACTGAATATTTGGAAAAGATTTGAAAAATAAATCTGAATTCAAATGATAGTTTGAATTCAAAACAGAAAATCAAAATGAAAAAAGAACAAGAAAACAGAAGAAGAAAACAATATAAAAAGAAGCAGCCCAGCCCATCTAGTCCAGCAGAAGCCCATCTCTCTCTCACCCCGAAAAGTTTTATTTCACTCAAACACGCACCCGCACAGCCGCTGACGACGTGACCCCACGCCTAACCCCGCACCTCACTGACTTGCCGACCCCACAGGCCAGTTCATCGTCTCCACCCCGCAGACTAATTCTCCCCCTTCTCCCCGTTTATGCCTCTAATTCTGCGGATTGAATACGCTTTATTGCTACGTTGATTCAGCCTCGCGACGATGCCCTCATAATCTCCTGTCTTCGCTTTACCTTTCCTCCCCAGACACCATTTCCTCTCCGCCTCCAGGCTGCCTTGAATTCACCTCGAACCATCTATGTCTCCGTTGACCTTCAGAGAAAATTGCGGCCAGACCTGGCCTCCCCTTGCTCCCTGTCCTCCACGATCCTACTCCCCATCGTCTTGCGCACCCATCAGTACCCTTGGCTCGCCCGCGCATGATCCACAGCATCGGCAACGTCTTCGACTAAACACCGTCGCCATCTGCCTCCTCTCCGATGAGCTCCCTCGGTATTTCCTGACCGTCCCCTCCACTCTCGTTGACACACACATGTTATACTCTCCCGTGCGCATCTAACGCCACTAGTTTCGTGTCCTAGCGTGCTTCGTAACCTCGCCACCGACGACACCAGAGTGTGCCCGACGCCAACGACGACTCCAACAAGGAATTGCCAGCAGCTCCGCGCGCCCCTTCGTCCGCTACAACCACCTCGAGCTTCAACACGATGCGGCAAACATAGTAAGCACCTTCACCCTCTCCGGCGCTTCCTATACTCGCCATACCACCACTGGAAGAGTCGTGCCGCCGCACAGCTGCCGCTAGCGCCGCCCATCCTTGGTCGAGCTGCTAGGAGCCGTTGGATCTCGATCGCCTGGTGTAGATAGAATCACTTAAGCGAACCGGTATGCTCAATCTGTGTCGTGCGTTGTTAGTTAGATCTGACGGTCAGTGTTGCTCGATCTGCATAAACCGTTTTCAGCCAATAGAAATATGACGCGTGGCCAGTGTTTTGTTTTAAAAACAGAAACTTGTCTATTAGATGGTTAGATTTGTAAAATTTATAACTTTAAATATACACGTCCAAAATTTGCAATCTTTATATCATTGGAATTAGGAAAAATAATTCTATCCAACCATCCCCTTTATTTAGTGATTTGATTCTGTAAAATTGGTTGTTTTTGCAGAAACAAGTGTAGGCACATTTTGAATATAAAATTTATTCTAAAAATGTTTTTAGGGTAAAATATTTTGTAAAAGGTTTGTTTTGAACCTAATGACCATAAAAACATACTTGTTGATTTAAAAGTATATTTTGTGATGCTAAGGAATAAATCTTTGAATAAAAGCATTTCTAGTTAAATAAAAATGTTGATTATGGTTTAAAAATGATCTTTGAGTAAAACCTTTTGAAAATGACTTGAATTAAACTCTCTGATCCTAAAGACCAAGTTTTGGGATTTAAAAATATATTTGGTGAACCCTATAAAATTATTACTTTGTTTAAAGACATTTCCAACAAAATAAAATATTGCTTTGATTTAAAAATGGTTTTAAGTGAAACCTTTTGTAAATGGAATTGTTTTAAAACACTTTTTACCATAAACACTAACATGTTGTGTTTAAAAATATTTTGACAAACACTAGATATTGTCACTTTGATTTAAATCATCCTTAGCAAAATAAAAATGATTTAAATGGCCCTTTTCACTAACTTGTTTTAAAATGACCTTGCCACTTTTACAAATGACCAATAGGTGTTTTAAAATGTTTATAGCCAATTAGAAACCACCTTTCCAAATAAAACAATCTTTTGCATGCTTGCATGCATTGTTTTGTTTTCCTTATTTTATGTGGTGAATTGTTTGAATGCTAGATTAAATTTGTGCCTTGATTGAATTGTAGTGAAATTTTAAGAGTGTGACTATTTCAAGGTTAAGGACTGAATCTATATTATCTACTAACAATGCAATTGGTGCTTCATACTTTTGTCCCATTATTTTCACTATGCATTAGTGATATTTCTAAGTAGGACTTGCATGGAATTTTACTAAGTATGCTATGCCATGGGAAATCCTAGTAGATGATGCCTTAGTATAATTTTCCCTAAGATAAGATTCTTGCTACTATTATACTTAGCCTATCTAGTAGAAAACAAGGGTGGATTATATTCATGCTATGAAATATTTCTAAGTCCATGAATTGTGTTTTTGCTTAATAAAACAACTATGTGAATGAATCACCTGGGTGGAATGGTGAGAATGGTTTGTGTTGAGTGGTTACTCTGGGATCATTTCAATGGACTACCTTGGTGTATCACACTTGTGGAAATCCACCCAGGAACAAAGAGATTTGAGATGTCAAATGTTGAGAAGCTTCAAGTGCAGCCACTTGGCAATATGGGCTCTTCCTGGATCATATAGGTTGCAATAACTTAGCCAGATGGACAGTTGGTGGTAGGGGGTGATAGGTTTGGTGCGCGTCCATTTGGTCTAAGGGAAGGCTTCTGGAAGATCTTGTCTTGATGCATGTCGAGTTTTGTGGGGAAAGTGCACCACCTCTCGAGAGAGTAAAATCTAAGTACTTAGTCGTGTCCCCGGCAATGGACAATTTGAGCATCAAGACATGGAAGCTATCAAGGATCTCCTCATCCCAATTTTTAAGTCAAAAACTTGTGGTTGAACAAGGGTTAAAGGATCTTCAATAAATTATTGGTAGATGCCTTGGGTGATTTTGACAAAACAAAAACTTAGTGTTTTCAAATGATAAGGAAAATGTATTTTGAGCAAAGCAAGCCTAAGCTCCACTTAGCCAAATGCATATAGATGATAGATACCACTATTCTACTATAGTATCACTTGCCAATACAATTCAAATGTATTGAACCTTGTGGCTGTAACTTATTATGTTGCAGGTTTGTTTGATGTTAGTGAATTGCGTTGAATAGGATTACCAGTCTACAACCAACATGAATGCTTGTGGCACTTTGAAGATGAAGGACTCCATGCTATATAGTTATTTCTGCTGCATTGTAATGAGATAGCCAAATGAGCTATGTAAGATGTAATGAATTATTTTAATCCTGGTTATAAAGTTGTATTATGACCTTTGTTTCTTGATATTACATCTTAACTGCGGATGCTAGATGTTGATCCAGGGACTAGCATTGTAAACACAGGGATCTCTACCTTATTAAAGGTTGGGACCTCTACATCCAATTCCGGAGTTCGGGAATGATTCCGATGTTTTCATCGGAGAGGTTCTAGAAGGGTCTAGAAGGTTCACTGGTGTAACATCCCAAAAATACTAAACTTGGATCATCAAACTCTAATCATCAAAGTTAGGGTTAACAAAAACTTTTCTAAATAAACTTATGAAAGCATGCATGTGTGTATGCATTTCAATTTGAATTCTTTTGAACCACCTTGTTTGTGTGTTCCTTTTCTTGTAAAAGGATTCTTAGGTGAAATAAACATCATCTAAAAAATTCCCAAACTTTTCTCAAAGACAAGTAAATCAAAACAAATAAAATAAGGGAATGGTCATTTTGACCAATTTAACTCCCATGACTACTTTGGCTGTCCCAAACTTTCAGAACTTAACAGAAACTTTTCTGGATCTTTGCACCCCTTGATTGTACTCATAACAAAGTATCAAGGCCCACCTTGTGATCATCCAGAAACTTTCAAATGCATAGTTTAAATGACAGTTCAAACTTGAATCTTTATCATATGAGAAGATCCCACTTTTTCAAAAACCACTCAAACAAGCTCAACTTTCAAAAACCAAGCATCTGCAGACTCCCCAGCATCAACCAAGCATACCCACCAAAAATCTTTTCAAAATTCAAAACTTGAATTCTTGCGGCCATTTCATCAAACACTTGGCAGACACAAATCATCAAAATCTTAAACACTAATGTGAGTAGTGATTGAAGCCTAACTTGTTCTCTCTATACCTCACAACCATCTCAGTAGATCATCTAGCAAGTTAAACCAAGCACTAGACTCACTGTAAGCTGGGCAATGACATCAATGGTGAACAGCCGAAGCTCACCATGCCACCCCAGTGGAGACAGCAAGCTAGGAGGAGATTTAGCCGTGCCAACCTTGTCTAGGAGGCAGCCCACCGTCCACCGCCACTCCCTGTCCCAGCTGCGAGCGTTGCCAAACCCTGGACCACACGCACGGACCGCGCCCAGCTCGCAAGCAACATGCCGAGCATGCGCCAGAGCGCCACGCTCGACCGAAGCCCACAGACCGCGCGCCGCCCTCGCCGCGTGCATACATGATCGCCACCGACCCAGGAGACCGCCAGACATCCCCGTTTGCCGCCCCAGGACGCACAGCCACCGCTCGTGGTCGAAGACGCCGCCTCTGCCGCGCAGAGAATCGCGCATTCCAGACCAAACCGCACCGCCCCTACATGCGCATTAAAGCCGTAGAGCATCGCCAGGAGACCACCAAGCGATCGCCACCACCGGCCATGCCTCTAGCCGCCCGTAGCCATGTCGCCACCGTCGCCTGCCCATCCCGTTCGGTCTCGTAGTCGTGACTATAAATAGAGGCCACCCCCAGCCGAATTGAGCACACCATCTCACTCCCCTCTCCTCACTGATCGTGCCACCCCGTTCCCGAAGCAAGGCGCAGCACTTCGCTGGAATTTCACCGGAGCCTGTCGCTGCTGGAGAAGAAGGGGGCCAGCGATTGGAGCCGCCCCAGGAGAAGCTGCCGGTACCAGGAGGTTCGCCGTCGTCGACTTCGTCATTCGCCCGCCTCGCCGACCCTCGCCTGAACCCCGGTGAGCCCCCAATGACCCCCACTAGCCGCGCTAGGTTTCTGTCTCGCTGGCGTTGCCCAACGTCGACGATGACCCTAAGCCGTTGGATTAGAACCAGATCGAACGCACCACATCGCCCCATACCGCTTTGCACCCCCTCGTATCACTGACGCATGGGGACAACGACTTAACCAGCCCGCCTAAGCGCTGTGCTTAGAAGGCCGGCCCAGTATCGCTTCCCGCGCAGCCCAGTTATTTGAATTTAACCTTTTCCATTTTATTTCAAACACATTTCTATACCCAGTTTCAAAAATTAACCCAGGTCTATTCAGTGAACCAAATTGAATGAAACCAATTTTTCTAGAATGGACTGGGAATGCTGAATCCAAGCCCGTTGGATTCAAGTCATTTAGATCTGTAGATCATCCTTGGTAAAAATAACAAGGCAGAAGCTTTTCTGCATTCAAACATTTTTCAAATATAAACCATAATAGCTTTTGAGTTGATTCGAACTCTCAAAAATCACATTTAACCATACCTTTCAGAATATATAAAAATATGTAGGTTTACTTACAGAAATAATGACCAAGTAATAAAAGAATTTTATGCCAGTCCAAAGCATAAAACTTGATCAAATTTAGATGGGAGTACTTGGTGGAAAAATGGTTATGAAAACCTTGGAATGATGGATCATTCTACTGAGGTGTTTTGATAGGTATTTCCGAACACCAGATGATTTTGATGATGAAATTGTTAATGCATGAGCCTTAGCCCTTTATAAAACTGATGGTTGTCTGGATGCGATACCATTCCAATTTTATCGTACAACCACAATACCCGAGAATTGGGTAGGGCTTGACTGGAAACTTATATACCTTAGTATTATCTCCCTCATGGTCAAGGTCTAAGCTGAGGCTACCTTGTGAAGATTGTCCACCTGTGCAGTACCCAAGATGACAGTTGGTCATGGTTGGGAGGCCAAACTCACAGGAGAGGTGCTTATACTAGGGCGTGTAATTGAAAGGTTAGGATTGATTATCCGCATCCTGAGTATGGTGAATTCAGGATTTGTTCCTGACGGATGTATCGAATGTTGTGGTGAAATTGTACAATCTCTGCAGAGTGTTAAACTATTCGAATTGAGACTTTGACTTGACCACAACAGGGTTGTGATTATAAATACAAGTTCCTACTTAGGAGTTATAAAAATGTGACTAGCTTCTCTTGCATCTCAGCTTAGTAGAGATAAATCTGTCTTCTTGCAAAACAACCATAGAGCCTAGTGTCCTATTATCAAAAACCCCCTTCACTTGTTAGTATTAGTTTGCGAGTACTTAAAGAGTACTCATGGCTCTGTCCCTGGCTATTCCCGTGGCCAGACTATGAAGAGGAGTACCTGGAGGATGGACCCCAGGAAGGTTACGACAACTAGGATCATCTCCCATCGTCAGCATTGCCTGTGACCCCGAAGATGGAGCTTCGCCTACGCTATCGTTATTATTACGTATTCCGCTGCTTGAGTTGTATTAAGAACTGGATCATGAGATACTTATTTGTGTAAGACCTTATGTATGGTTTGTAATGGATGATGTAGTGTGGTATCCAATTCTGTTATGTCTCGCAAAAATGGTAATCCTGGGATTGCGATGTATGGCATAACAGGCATCTGGGATTAAAAATCTGGGTGTTGACAACCGGACCGGAAGGGGAAGGGTACATGAATGTGTCATGGATAAGTGGAATGATTGAATCATGTCGTAGGTCACTTGGTTGGGCATTAGCAAGCAAGAAATCAAGCTCCAAACTGAAAGTCAAAAGGGAAGTTTGAAAAGTCAAACTGGGGCAATGTATCCTAGTGGAGGAAGGAAAGAATCCTTCTTTCCATCCACCACAATCTAACTAGGAGAGGGAGTTGTGGAAGGATTCTAACTCCCCTCTCCCAAGCTGCCATCCCTCTCACAAATAGAGGGGAGGGGGTGCCCCAAGACCACATAACCAGCCCTCCCCACCAAGCCCCCCCTGCAGCGCCGCCGCCAACTGCCACCGCCGGATCATCACCGTAGCCTACGCCGACTGCACCTCCTCCTCTCCGACCCTCTAAACCTAGATCACCGGAAACCCTAGATCCACCATAACCTGCTTCGGCTTAGGCAAAGCCCTCCAGTATTTTCCCTCTACTTCCGACACCACGTTGTCGTGCTGTCGGAATCACGAGGGAAGAACTACAACCTCCGCTGCCTGATGGAACAAGGGAGAGGAAGGTCTTCATCGAGTACCGAACATGTGACCGACTGCGGAAGCACTGCCGGAACGCAGCGCCATTAGGATCGTCTACACGATCTTGAGATCGACAAGTGTACGACTACATCATCCACAAGAATCTGCTCTCGTTAACCGCTTTGGAATCTTCGAGGGTGAGTACTCTAATCGACTCGTTGCTACAATCTAATAGATCATGGCTTGTATGTGTGCATGCGGTAGAATTTTTTTGTTTTCCATGCTACGAACCCCTACAGGTAAGGACTAATGTTTAAAGAAGCAATATGCAGTTATGCATAGGTAATGTTATGCATTTTGTATAACTCCCAAAGTGGATCCCCAATACTTTGAGTGAAGTGAGTTTAGGTGATTCTTTTAAGAGTTGGTTTATCTTTAAGTTTTACTTTACAAGTAATGGAATTTATAAGGAACTTAAGTGTTAAAAATCCAAAATATATAAATAAAGGATAAAGTAATGTGATTATGATTAATTGTTATCTGGTGACTATCTTATGGTTTCTTTGATAAGGTTCACGCAATCGTTAAGGGTTAATAGAATGTGTTCGATGTCTCTTGGCGTTTATTCAATTAGTTTGCTCTTGAGATACTTTATGTCTTAATTGAAATAGTCCAAAGTTAACTATAAAAATATAAGTAGTTTATTAGACATGATGTTTATAAGCTTTTGACACTAAAGTTAACTTTAAAAGGGTAAATAAACTTAAGGTGGAATTGGTTTTAATTATTCTCAAGTTTTGGATTTATGATAAGTATGAATAAGGTGTGGTGTTATTAACTTTATACTTAAGTGAATGATTAGATTAAATTTCTTTTGCTATTATGCAAATAATATGCAATTATTCTATGAAAGTATAATTTGGATGATATTATTAATGTGTTAGATTTAAAGTCATGTTAAATATTATTTAGATATTAAGATTATTACCCCCTAATATGAGTGAATGATGTATAAAGTTATCTTGAAGGTTGTGGGTTTGAAATTTTGATGTAAGGTTTGAAAATATATTATAAAGTTAATAATTTACACTTAAGTTTCATTGTAAACCTTATTTATGGTTTAGAATTTTAGTAATTAGATTGTAAGGTTTTAATATTCCTTAAGAAATATAATTTATTTCTTACTTAAAAATGTTCTTAAAGATTTTTCAAAAATAGATAATAGATAAGGATTTGTTACTTAAAATATTAAAAACTTTTTTACTAATATATTCAATATTTTTATAGTGTAATAATTTTATTCAAGACCTTAAAAATGATTTTTATTTATTTTTAGGTATTATTCTTACGTTGATAAAATTCCATAAAGGATTAAATGTTTTTGAATACTTACTTCAATTTTTTATATAAAAATTAGGCTAGTATTTTTATAAAATAGTAGATTTATTCTACTACACAAAAATGATTTTTATTCATTTTTAGGATTTTTCCTTATTTTATGAAATTTAACTTAGGATTTAATGGTGTTAATATTTATTTGCTTTATATTTATTTTAAACAAATAAAGTTATATTTTTATTAGGTAGATCTTATTTTATGATGATTTTAATATATTAGATGTATTTTTATGATTTTTCTATAATTTTTCTAGAGCTTTAAATGTCAAAAGATCATTTTGGTAATTTTTATTTTATTATTTAATTGATTTTTTTCTCTTTTAAAACTAGTCCCAAAGGTTCTATCTAGAGTTTGTTTGGCTGGCCACTTTGGACGGCCTGACCCAGATAGGCTAGGCTCTTGCACGCATCGCCCCCTCCTGGCCGGTTGTGATGCTGCTACCGCCGCTAGCGTCGCCGCTTGCCTCACCAGCCCTCGCCGGCATCTCCCAGCGCCGCTATGCCAGAATTGATATGTGGTACTGATTAGATTGGAGTCTGGCAGTATAGCTATCGGTTTTAGGGATCATTTGTGATCAGGTAGCGTTACTGGACATTTGCTACTCCTATGATTGAGATAATGAATCTATCTTATATAGTCAGATTCCTAAATCCTAAAATATTGTTGTGGTGATTTCTGGTTAACAATCGTCTCTAATAAATAGTTTTATATTCGACATGTTTATAGACATGTTATAATTGTGCTGGTAGTGATTAACTTTTAGTGACTAGATAATGAGGCTCAATAAATGACCACTTTGTTGATTTAAGTTAATTTACATTATAGTGGAACTAATAGCTAATTACTAATTACATCCTCTATGTATTTAAGTTTGTCTCTGCTAGATTTTTTGGTTCTCTTAAAGTACATTCTTCTCTTGATGCAATCTATCTTGGCTAAATATTTATTTGACATGTTACTGGTTAGATATCCAACGGATTTCTTTCTTCCTTTGTTCATGTTATTCTGTTGCACATTAATCATGTATAATGCTAGGGAATTCCTGGTTGCTCTAGGTGTGATAGATCGTTACAGGCTTGTCATGTGCTTCTCTGGTAGTGGTTATCAAGTACTAAGCCATGGTGATGTTTTGTTGGTATATTCTAGGTTGTGGGGTTGACAATGAAATTCTGACCAAATAGGAGTTTTGTGCTACTTTATAACCAGGGTAATGTGTTTTAATCCTAAACATGTGTTAAACTGGTTCTTGTGATACTTTAACAATAGTGTAGAGGTTCTAGTTGGATGATATTTGTGCTAGATTACACATAGCTTGCCTCTAGGAATTCAACAAGAGAATGATTGTTTTTGATTAACTACTCAATCATCTCTAAAGATACTTCTGCTAAATCCTAGCATCTTTACTTTGAAAATAGAGAATACATGTTGTATATGTGTTGTGCATCAGTGCTACTCTCCATATTTCATAATACTATCCTCACTGTATGTGTTTAGGCTGTGGGCTCCCATTTATACCAGGAATCATTAGCTCAACAAGTTGATATGGTTCCCCTCTCTGCTGGTCTCTGTCTTGCTACTTAACTGTTAAGAACAGGTTTTGTGCTTGATCTCATGGCCTGGCCTATGATGCAAGAGCCTGAGGTTTGTTTTTAATAAAAATAGATTTGGTACTTGATGTTCTGTGTTAAACAACTTAGTGGCTTCTGCTGCTATTAGATCTGATGTTGTGGTGCCTCCCATGTGGAGTATGCACAACAGTGGATTTAAACAGCATGATCTTCTGCTATTTGTCCCTTTCAAGGATGCATAGACTGAGGCCATTTATTGGAAAAATACTATGTTGACCTCAAGATTTCTATGATGATTTTTCAAAGCATTTCTTTGCAAAACTGAGAAAACCGTTCTCTAAAAATTCCTTTTTTGGTCTCTTATGCTGATATGAACAGATATGAATACACTGATTCTATTGCAAAGTTTTTACTACTCTAGCTTGGCTTCCTGGAGCTTGTTCTAGTGATGGATCTTGATCCTCTACTGCTGAATCTTCTAGTAAACCTTCTCCTCCTTGCTCATGTCCTTCTTCTGGTACTCCTGGATGGCTTCCCCAAGCAACCAGGGTGCTGGTGATGTGGGTGTGGTGTATTATGGAGGGTTTGGTGCTGAACCTTGTCCTCTGGAGTTGTGGATATGGACTAGTTGGATGTGGGATGGTGTAATTTTATAGCTACGGCTATGCTCTCTCCCTATCTGGTACTCTCTTGTGGTGTTGACAACACATATGCCTGCATGCATGTGTAAGTTTCTTGCTTGTGTGCTGCTGGTCCAGGAAACCTCCCCTTGTCCAGGTTTCATCTGTGGGATATTTTTGCTAGGGATGTGCTCGACTGGTTTGGTATTATCTGATCTTAACCTTTATTTTTAGTTGCCAAGTGGAATATTAACTCTATGCTAATGATGCACGAGGATGAAGCTTAAATTTGATAAGAACAGATGCTATGTGTCCCCTTTAACCCATACTCAATGATGAACTTAGCATAACAACGCTATGCCAGACTGAGAGTAGCATTAACCTAAACAATTCCCTTTATTTTATTCTTTTACTTTTGTTTTTTTATCTTTTGTGTTGTTTTTCGAGGATTAAGAATCAGAAAAGGATACAGATAAAGTATCAGGAGTAGATTTAGGAATTTTTCCTTTATTCATTTGTAATTTTATTTACTTGTAAGAACCTTGTAATATTTGTATTAAAGTAATGAAGATTAACCTTTTCCTTTTAAACATTATATTATTATTCACTAATTGTAATTGATCTTTATTATTTGTAACTTGTAATTTCTTAAATTCATATTTATGTAATAAAGATTATATTTACTCATACCATTTTGTATTATGATTATGGAATAGTCTATAATAGTTGGAGATTTAAATTGAAATCCAAGTTATATTTGAATTGTATGATCTCAAATTTTAAGTCTTGAATTAAAATTCTTTTCCCCAAATTATAAAATCAACAAAGGTCGTGTCTAAATTCCTAACACCCATCTCTGATGAACTAAACCCGGATTCATCAAGGCAAGAGGAACACTCATCTCTTTGTGTTTTAAACTGTTGCGCGAAAATTATTCGGATTTTCTATGTATGAATGCAATGCACATATCTGAGTTCATCTTATTTCTAAGCTCTAATGTTGGGATGTTACAGACTCTCCCACCCAAAATAAACTTCGTCCTCGAAGTTCGTACACTCTTGCGTTTCAGAATGAGCAATTTTCTTGTATTTGTTACGACATTTCTCAACTCCATGTTAACCTTAAATGCAAATAACTGTAGTATCCCATATCCAGATCTTTTCCTTAAATTCTCATCATACTTGGCAATCTCCAACTTGTTGTCTCCAATATCCCAAAGTTCCTTTTACGATAATTCCTTAGGGATATGTCCTTATTGTAAAATCCTTATATTGGAATTTCTTCCTTAGTTCATTTCCCTATTTATGTATCCTAATCCAACTTTTTAACTTGATCATCGAGCTTCCTTCCTATAGTATGTAAGGTCTAGGAAGTCTTGCTAAAACAGGGTTTTAAGAATTTAATAGACAATTGTTGTGGCCAAAAGACTAATTTTTGATTTGTCATTGTAAGGTTTATACTGGTAGTCCTTCTGAAGATTGGTTTTGAACACATTTAGTCCATACCCATCGGAATTTCTTGTTCCTCAACACATGTCCAATTGGATGTGCTTTATTACCTCTTAAAGATCACTTAAGAGTTGTTTCCTCTAGAATTAGTTTGTTAGGATTAATTTATTTTATCTCCTTCAAGCTTTTACTTTAGCAAGATTTAGATAATCTTTTATTATTACCTTAAGTACTTGTTAAACTTCCTTTTATAATTATCTTAAGGTTTGAATCCTATTTGTTCAAAGTAAACTTCGATTTTTCATCCAAACCTACTTCCAAGAGTACTTTTATAATGATGACTTCTTTTAACCTTATGAAAATAAGGCTTAACGTTGTCATTGTTTGATATTTCTTATCCAACCTTTACTTAGAGATTCAAATAGCAATACTTCCTACTACTGTTTTCTCTCCCCCTTAGGGTTTACTAATGGTCTTCAAACTTTGTATAAAATAACCATTGTCTTTATAACTAAGATGTTGGTCTTTGTTCAACTTATACTCTACCTATTTATGGTTTCCCGAAATAGCATACGGTATACCCACACAATTGTGGATCTCCGTAGTGAATCTTTCAACATTATTTGTCTTATTTACTGTTTGGACAATCTCTCTTTGGTAGACCTAATCTCGCGAAACGTCTTGGAAAACGGTTGCTTTAATTTTTATACTCCTTTATATCTTACTTAACTTAGGCCAAGTTTTATGCTCTTTATGGAATACTAAAATGATCTGGTTAACAAAGTCAACCAAATACCAGCTGGGGACAAAATATCAACTGCGAACCATCCTAGGGTGTATGAATTACCCTAAGGTTTCTGATGTACTTCTGGCATTCACTATGAATTGTCAGAGCTTGAATATTGTCTTCTATTCTAGTACTTCTCCTTTGTACCTATTCATGATGCTTCCATGAACTGAGTATAATTACTTCATCAATTACTTAGCAACATTACCTATTTTGGGTGAACTTAAGTTCATCACTTCTTATTGTCCCATACATTTCCTACATTAATTTCCCTTCTTCTTGCTGGCTAATAATGATCTAAACTTGATCCATCCTTCAAATTGCGTTGATACTCCTTATACTTAGCTTCACTCTTCAAGTAAGCCTTCATCTTGGTCTTTGGAACTCGTCACTCCCTTACACGAAATCCCTTTTTCTATCTAGGTCTATAACATCAAGTAGTACTTGGTGATGCAACATGCATTTGCACACCAAGTCAAACTTCATGTACAGATCTAGTTAATCAAGAAGATCCAAGAAGAACCAATAAATCCAAATGTGGTACATATAACACACAATATTCTAAGCCCGGAATATAATAGTTGAGTATAGCATCTCTATTATTCAGGCTTAGTTGTGTAGAATATGACACCACCTCATATAGGTTAACATCGTGATACTTAGCACTTAGGGTCAAACTATTCTGTCTCAATATTTACACAAATTTCTCAATTGCAACAGGATAATTTTAATCAAAGTGGTCTCTAAATAGTTACACCAACTTATTATTTCTCTTTTGGAACGTCTAACTATATCCAATCTTTCATTATTTAGTAAACTAACCTCACATGATCTCTCAAAAAGGCTAACAATAACCTATTAAATAACTTAGACCAAAGATTATCATAGATTTATACATTTATGACTTCTATCATGGTTCTACTTTGTTCTATACTTACTCTACTTCAAGATAATTCACTAATTACTTCTCATATTTATACTCTCATCATGGTTTCGGAGCTAATCTCACCATGATCTTGTTATTTTTTACCTCTTTATCATGATTCAAGAGGTAATCTAACCATGATGGCTTTGTTTCTCATTACACTATTATTAAGTCTTAACATAATTTCACTTCATCACGTAGAATTCTCAAGTGAATCCCACATGATTACTACTCATTACATCAACATTTATCCTAATGATATTCATGATGCTATCTTTGGTTATCAACTAACAATAAGATTCCACTGTGCTACTTGAATTCTAGGGTTAGGCTACACCATTAAGACTGCTTCAATTGTTGTCTTAAACTTTATCCTAATCTACTATGGCCAATTGAATTTCCTAAAGTAGCTTGGTGGGTTATATCTCCTTCGGAAGACACTAAATAGCACTATACTGAGAAAAGATAAATAATTACTCCTAAGAAAGAATGACTTAAGTATCTGGTGACAAAGTTATCCTCAAGTGGATACTCATCACAAGTTATAATAATATTTGGTTTAGATAAGATGGCTCCTATAGTCACTATCCAACCTACAGATCTTCCTAAAAGGGTTTTAATCCTAAGGTCAAAGCATATGCTCTGATACCAGCTGCGGTGACCCAGCATACCACTGCATGATGTAGTACACTATAGTCGTTGACATAACACCAATGAAACACCGTTCACTAGTATTATATCCCTCATAGTGGTACAACAGAAACACAGCAGGTCCAAGACATGACTATAGGATACAACTCGACTCTTTACACAAGATCCAGAGAACACTCTAGGTTAAAGAGAGAGAAAGAAACTTCTTACAAAGAAGAACCAGAAATAATCAATTCATAACTATTATGCTAATAACATTGCATCTAACTATTTGGCTTGTATTGTTGCTATTGTAATACCCTACAGAAGTAGGTTTTATGGCTAAAGATTATATTCCTATCTAATCAGCAACTTCGTCTTAACTTTAGTTGATGTATATGTTAATTTCATTGGCTTCATTGAAGAACTTGAGTTGTTGATGACGATTCCCTTGAGCATAAGTTGATGTAGAAGCCGTCTGTATTGGCTTCAGAATCTAGCAAGGGTTAATAAGATACATTGAGTACGAGCGTACCCAGCAAGTTCACTAAAAAGGATTGTTTGATGCACTATATCTATAGTCACAGACCATAGGTCGTAGGCAATGCAGTTTTCGTTAACATTTCTACAAAGGTTGCTTTTATTCTGAAAATGTATGTCCATCATCCTTCAGAGGTTTACCATAACTTTCATGGAGTTCCTTTCCTGTCGCGTTCACAGCTCCTTCCCGGAACAGGGAGTAACAAGTTATAGTTCTTACACTCTATAGAGCTGCGTTAATTTACCCATGAGAGATCTTAGCTTTATTGCAAATTCGGGACGCGAACCCGTTCACACTTCCTTGGTATGAGGCCTAGACTAATATCCAAGCCAATCACTTCCTTCTCCGCGACCCCGCATGTCTCCTTGGTGTACACCATGCCCACCCATTTAATTACGGCAATGGTTAGTGCAGACCTTTAAATGACAGAACTATCATGGGACGTTGAGGGTTCCCACCCATATGCTGCATATTCCCTACAAATTAGCAATTAATGCATGCTACGAGAATATCAGCCACGACCTGCACATCCAGCTACATGCGGGAGGAAGAAGATACAGCTGACTTCTCTGTCCCATTCCAAATCTCATGATTAACGCGTGATATACGTGTTGGGTTCGCAGCATAGAAAACAAAAAAATTCCTACGATGGGAAGATCTATGTACCAAGATCTATCTACTAGATACAAGCAACGGGTGGATATACATCCATAGAATACATACCCTCGAAGGCCGAATAGCGTTAACGAGGTTGTACTCGTGGATGATGTAGATGAACGCTTGCCGATATCAAGATCGTGATGAAGTCCATCTGGTCCAGCCGGTCCAGCACGATCAAGTCCAGCACCTCAAAGCAGTGGTGCATCCGTGATCGCACACACGTACGGGTACCCGACAACCTCCGCGCCCTCGCTCCAGCGAAGCAGCGGAAGCAACAAATCCTTCCAGAAAAAGCCACCGGGAACATGAATCTCGCTGATCCGAGACCATGTGGGAATTCTAAAGGGGGAGAGAGATCCTTCGCGAGGGGTGTGATTTGAGAGGAGGAGAGGGGGGCCTTTTATAGGGGAGAGGGGGGCACCCAAGGGGCATGGCGCGCAGCCATGGGGCTGCCCCCACCTCTTCCACATTTATGTGGGTGGAGCTCCCACTCAAAATGAAAAGCCTCCACTCCCATTAAAAAGCCTCCACTAAAAAATCCACTCACATGCATTAAATTTCCACCAAATTTAATGCAAGCTCTCATTTAAATAAAACTCATTTATTTATTTATTCAGAATTTTGTTAATTACTTTAATTAACAAACATTCACATAAAACCCCTTACAACATTTAAATTTCACATGCAGAACCAGTTTCAGCAATTTCAACCGAAACAGTTTCGGTGTCTAGTGAAATAAATTCCTGGGCTTTCCTTTTCCTTTCTCTGGCATATCATTTGCTCCGAATGGTGATCGTGTGAACCTTTTACGCTAGTATCTTAATCCCTTTGTTTCACGATATATTACATGTCTGAGATTCGATCATCGGTATCTCCATACCTAGTTTGATCTCGTTACCGACATGCACTCTTTTCTCGTTCCCGTGATATAACATTCTAGTGATCAAATCACTTGCTTGCAAGCTAATCAATGTGATATCACCGAGAGGGCCTAGAGCATATCTATCTGTCATCGGGATGAACAAATTCCACTCTTGATCCATGGGTCTAAAAATAACACTTTAGTTGTCCTGAAGCCATCTTTATAATCACCCGGTTACAGAGTGACGTTTGATGTTATCAAGAAACTCTTCCGGTGTTAGTGATTGACATGATCTCATGGTCTAAGGATTAGTATCACTTCGTAAGTTGTTATAGCAATATAAACTCAATGAATTTGATCGTAATGCTATACTTCGGATGAATGTTCATCACACCATTACACTAATGTTGTGACCTCGTTATTAACAACATCCAATGTCCATGATCAGGAAACTTTGATCATCATGTTAATCAACGAGCTAGTTTATAAGAGAGGCATAACTAGGAACTTCCTTTTTGTTTATTAAACACACATGTATTAACGTTTCCATATTAATACAATTATAGCATGTAAAATAAACATTTATCATAAACAAGGAATACGATAATAACCACTTTATTATTGCCTCTCGGGCATATTCCCTTTAGTCTCCCACTTGTACTAGAGACAATAATCTAGTTTGAAAACTTTGCGTATTGAACACTTATGGCTTTCCGGTGTTTCATATACGCAATTGCAAGTGGTTAACATAATCTATGGATCTGACGCTTCAGGTCCGTGTGTATTTGCATGTCTTTGCGTCTCCACGCATTACTCATTCTCTAATGAGATGGCATTGTATAAATTTGGTCTTTCGGTGACACCTTTAGTTCCTAGGGGTTAAAACACGTCAATACTATTGTCATACAATATATCTTTAGTGTTAGCCCGTTGCGAACCACACCTTAGTTTGATAACAAACTACTTGAAGAAAATTTCCTCCTTTGCCGCTACTATAGCAGTCATATACTTAGCCTTTTGTTGTAGTATTCGTCACAATGTCTTAACTTTGGAACTCTTAGAAATCCATCATGGAATCTCCTTTCCATTACATTGTGCCACCCATAGTTTAAATTGAGATAAACTTAATTTGTATCTTGTGACAAAACTAGTATCAATGTAACACTTTACAATGAACTATTTGTAATTGTTTGTCACCTCTACACAAATATATTCTTAGTTCTTCCAAAAGATCATAAGAATTTCCTTACTATTGTCCAATGATCATTTTATGATTCATTATGGTATATGCTCATAACACTTAGAGCATAGGACATATCTGGATGTGTACATATCATGGTATGATTGATCAAATCATTCTTGTGATTTTACTCATCAAGTGTCAAAGCACTTGAATCTTGTTTCACTTATCAAGTGTCGATACACTTGAATCTTGATTCAATTCCTTTCCATGCGACAAGAACCGTTTCTTGTTGTTTCTATATTGAACTCCTTCAATATCTCATATATGTACGTTTGGCACAACCATATTAGCGTCGCAGTCTATCCACTATAGACATTCATGCTAAATATTCGGGTTTTGCCTAAGTCTTTCATCGAAATGAAATACTTAACCTTTGTCAATAAAAGATACATCATTTCTAATCAACAAGATGTCCTCCACATAATGTTTTAGAAATATGTCTTAACGCTCCCACTTAATTTCTTGCAAATGCAAGCATCTTCATTGTCTCCTGATGAAAACTCCTTTTTCATCACGGTGAAGATTCCAACTCCGCGATGTTTACTTCAACCATTGAAGTTTGCATGCCCTTTTAGCATCCTTTGAATTAACAAAACCCTTTGGATCGTGTCATGTACACGTCCGAGGTAACCATTCTATTAGAAGAATTTTGTCTTGTTTATTCATCTACCATATACCAAATTATATGTAGTGGTTGCTACTTTAATCGGTCCAGACTAAATATCGCTATGAAAGATCAAATCTTGTCATAGTCAACTCTTTGAACATTGTCGTAAAATACTTTACGATATGTCGACTATTTCATAGATGTGAAACATCCATGTCTGTTTCTTTATAGATTCAAATACGACCGATAGGTTTTTACACCTTTCCGGAGGGTCTTCCAAGTTCAAAACTTGATTTCTCGTGTATGGAACTATCACGGATTTTATGGCTTCAAGCCATTTGACGGAGTCAGGGCCCATCATTGCTTCTTTGCATATAGTCGGTTCATCATTGTCAAACAATAATGATTTACTCTCAAATCTTAGTATTTGATTGTTTATTCGACCGACTTGGTTCAATAAGAACTTTAGATCTCCGTGACCACAACCTTTGAGGCACATAAGCTATGAGCATTATGGCTGCCTTCGGAACGATTTCCGGCGCTGCACAACTCAGCACATATAGCTAAGGTTCGTTAACCTTATCAAAGTTCCATTGTCCTCAAACTTAACTTTTACGAGAAATTCCTTCTCCAAGAAACTTCACGTTTCAAGCGACAAACCCTTTTGTCCTTGGTGTTATGAAGGAATAACCAATTGTTATTCGAAATAACCTACAAAGACATGATCATCCGACTTTGGTTGTAAACATCTTACTTATGTTTAGCATACCTAAATTTATGAAATGACAACTTGAGTTTTACCCCAAACCATAACTTCCATGGTGTCATTTCAACAGGTCAAGATGGAGCTCTTTTCAGTGTAAAAGCGGTAGTCTCTAAAGCTTTAATCTTTTAAAACATAATGGCAGTTTTATAAATAACACCTTTGATCCAACCATGTCAAACAAGGTTTCATTACAAATCTCAAACACTCCATACTCCTATGGTGTTTCGGGAGATGTAAATCTAGGTGTTTTGCTAAACTTGCAACTCAAATAAATCCCTTTATGATAAAATCATAATTCATTTATTTTCTTGTTACACTTGTAACTCAAATAAATCCCTTATGATAAAATCATAAACCAATTATTTTCTTGTCACAATGATTTTCACTTCATCTTGAAAGTCTTTGAACGTTTTCAAATATTTCACACTTCTTTCTCATTAAGTGAACATTCACTCAAATTTCCAGAGAAATCATATGAAGTTGAAACCCATCGCTTACGACTACTCATAATGGACTACATACATCGACAAGTATAAATTCCAATAATTTAGTCGTTCGTTCTTCTTTGGCCTTTGAACGAAGTTTTAATTATCACGTGGAAAGTCTCACAAGCGTCACTTGACCAAATCAAAGACTCCAAAAATCCATGAATATGGAGATTCTTCATGTTTTCTTTCCAATATAATTTAAACAGCGATGTCACTTCATAAGTGATCTTTCAATCATTTGTCTTGCGACATTTTAGCAATAGGATTTATGGATGTGATTTCTCCAACTAGATTTGTAAATCATCCATCTTATATGGAATACGGTAATTATTTGAACAACCTTTGTTCTCATAATACTTGATTCAAATAACAATTATTAAAACAAATCTTGAAGTCAAGCTTTGATGTGAACAAGAAATACAAACAACGGTTTGTTTGTTTTCGATGAACATCATCACATATTCTCTTGCTAGTTACTTAGGCCATTGTGGTTGATGAATTGCGTTGTTCCGTATGAAATTTCATACCAACCAATTCGGTATCCAATACCCAAGAACCACATTGTTTAACAAGCAAATAATACAACCATAACATGTATATCATATATATACCTAAATTGGATATTTCCAATCTTTTCTTTTCTGCCAAATATATTCTATAGATTCTCTTTCAGCATTTCCTTTTCCTTTTTAAAAGAATCTATCAACATCAAAAGTGGCGCCATATACATGACGCATAGTCCAAAGCGTGTATATTCAAATAATAATGCCTTTGGACTTGCACTTTGAAGTAGATCACCATCATCAAAATGATCAGTATTCTTTCAAAATCCATTCTTTAGTAATCTTTTAGTGTAGTAAACACTTTACATACATCTTCTATTCATCCTTATCATGACGACTTTCATGATCAAGCTACTGTAGCTTATAAAGGCGAATCGTGAGTATAACATTACTTTCCAAAACCCTTTTGGATGATTAGGATGTCTAGCATCTCCAACCTTCGTAAATTCTCATCTAATATGAGAACATATATTATACTCTATCATATTGCAACCAAAACATTGTTTCAGATATCGTTATATATGTCACACATGATAGTTTCTGAAAAAATTCTTTCAGCTCCTAGATAAACTTGATATTAAAATAATCAAGAATCATGGAGGCAAACATGATACTTAAGATACTAACACTGGAATTGTTACTCTCGATTTAATACCAACTATTAAATTTCACGGAGTAAATAGAGTTTGCTGAAAGTTTGCAATAGGACATTAAACTTTAGATTGACACTCAACTCAATACGATACCAGTTCGTAAAGTATATATCCAGAATTCTATAGTTCTATTATCTCAATTACAACTATTCATAAGGTGGTGAACGAATGCCAATGACTACAACAAATTATGCAAATTCACTTTGATTTAATTTATGATAAATTGAGTTCTACTAATCCAAATTAGAAATAAACTCCCACTCAAAAACGACATCCCTTGTGTCTTTTTGGTGATTACATGAACCAAATCCACTACACCAAGTCCGATCATCACGTGAGTCAGTGTAGCCTCAAAGGCGAGCATCAAATGGGCATCATATCTACTATATGACTCATGCTTAACCTTTCGGTCCGTGTTCCGAGGCCATGTCTGTACATGCTAGGCTCGCCAAGTAAGAACCTTAGTATTCGCGTGTGTAACTGTCTTACACCCGAGATATGCTCATGGATTCAAGTACACCCGATCATCACGTGATGTCTTGAAGCGACGAAACATTGTCGGTGCATACTTAAGGGAGAACACATTCTTATCTTGATATCTAAATGAGGGATCATCTTATTATGCTAATAAAACGCCAAACAAGCAATATAAGATGCAATCAAACATCACATGTTTATTAGTGGAATGATATGGTTCCCGCATATGATCTCTATCATGTGCATCGTGGTATGATCACTATCATACCTATATGTGTAAGTCCAAGGTCTATGGAGATTACACGTTATGTATGTTGTAAGAGTATCATCTCATACTTACAACATCACCATATCATAACACTAGCCCAGCAACAATCTAAACTAGACGCCTCTAATTTATCCATTGCAAGTTTTACGTGGCTTAGGGCTTTCGAAGATAGAACCGTTCTTACCTACGAACATGAACCACAACGAGGATAACCAAATTGTTGACAACTCGTTGCAAATTAGATATTGACTATAGTAGGAGAGACAGACACCCGCTAGCCACTTATGCAAAACTAGTTGCATGTCAAGCGTGGAACAGGTCTCATGTGCGAGGACATGTAAAGTTTATCCGGGCCGCTTCATCCCACTATGCCACCAATATCCAAAGTACAACTAAGAAGCAATAAAATGATCATCATCGCTCACATACTCATATGTGTACTACCCGTGCAAAGTATCTACGCATAGATCCGGATCTGATACCACTGTTGGGTTCGCAGCATATAAAACAAAAAATTTCCTACGATGGGAACATCTATGCACCAAGATCTATCTACTAGATACAAGCAATGGGTGGATATAGATCCATAGAATACATACCCTCAAAGACCGAATAGCGTTAACGAGGTTGTACTCATGGATGATGTAGACGAACGCTTGCCGATCTCAAGATCGTGATGAAGTCCATCTGGTCCAGCCGGTCCAGCACGATCAAGTCCAGCACCTCAAAGCAGTGGTGCATCCGTGATCGCACACACGTACGGGTACCCCAACAATCTCCGCGCCCTCTCTCCAGCGAAGCAGCGGAAGCAACAAATCCTTCCAGAAAAAGCCACCGGGAACATGAATCTCGCTGATCCGAGACCATGGGGGAATTCTAAAGGGGGGAGAGAGATCCTTCGCGAGGAGGTGTGATTTGAGAGGAGGACAGGGGGGCCTTTTATAGGGGAGAGGGGGGGCACCCAAGGGGCATGGCGCCCAGCCATGGGGCTGCCCCCACCTCTTCCACATTTATGTGGGTGGAGCTCCCACTCAAAATGAAAAGCCTCCACTCCCATTAAAAAGCCTCCACTCAAAAATCCACTCACATGCATTAAATTTCCACAAAATTTAATGCAAGCTCTCATTTAAATAAAACTCTTTTATTTATTTATTCAGAATTTTGTTAATTACTTTAATTAACAAACATTCACATAAAACCCCTTACAACATTTCAATTTCACATGCAGAACCAGTTTCAGCAATTTCAACCAAAACAGTTTCTGTGTCTAGTGAAATAAATTCCTGCGCTTTCCTTTTTCTTTCTCTGGCATATCATTTGCTTCGAATGGTGTCGGTATCCATTAAGTGTGTCACCCTACGGTTCGCGAATAATGCGGACATGATCGAGACCCTTCTCCGATCAATAATCAGCAGCGGGACCTAGAGATCCATACTGACTCCCACACATTCAACGATGACTTATGTGATCATGTGAACCTTTTACGCTAGTATCTTAATCCCTTTCTGTCACGATATATTACATGTCCGAGATTCGATCATCGGTATCTCCATACCTAGTTTGATCTCGTTACCGACATGCACTCTTTTCTCGTTCCCGTGATATAACATTCTAGTGATCAAATCACTTGCTTGCAAGCTAATCAATGTAATATCACCGAGAGGGCCCAGAGCATATCTATCCGTCATCGGGATGAACAAATTCCACTCTTTATCCATGGGTCTAAACATAACACTTTAGTAGTTCTGAAGCCATCTTTATAATCACCCAGTTACGGAGTGACGTTTGATGTTATCAAGAAACTCTTCCGGTGTTAGTGATTGACATGATATCATGGTCTAAGGATTAGGATCACTTCGTAAGTTGTTATAGCAATATAAACTCAATGACTTTGATCGTAATGCTATACTTCGGATGAATGTTCATCACACCATTACACTAATGTTGTGACCTCGTTATTAACAACATCCAATGTCCATGATTAGGAAACTTTGATCATCATGTTAATCAACGAGCTAGTTTATAAGAGAGGCATAACTAGGAACTTCCTTTTTGTTTATTAAACACACATGTATTAACATTTCCGTATTAATACAATTATAGCATGTAAAATAAACATTTATCATAAACAAGGAATACGATAATAACCACTTTATTATTGCCTCTCGGGCATATTCCCTTCAATACGGTGCTAGCATCACTGATGACATGGGTTGTTAAGTCCTAGGTGATTAATCTTATTGCAAATGGAAACCTAGGTTCCATTGCTCCATATCATCATCACTTAGGATGATATCACACAATTTATAAATACTTTGATAAAGACTCTTCAAAGGACATGAGCAAGTGATGAACTTGCCTTTGTGATTACAAGATTATGCACTCACGGTCTTCGAGACAATATAAGATCCAATATCCGAAATCAGCATCATTGGTCCGATGAGGACTAATGTTTAAGGAACCAATATGCAATTATGCATAAGTAATGCTATGCATTTTGTAAACCTCCCAAAGTGGATCCCCAATACTTTGAGTGAAGTGAGTTTAGGTGATTCTTTTAAGAATTGGTTTATATTTAAGTTTTACTTTACAAGTAATGGCATTTATAAGGAACTTAAGTGTTAAAAATCCAAAATATATAAATAAAGGATAAAGTAATGTGATTAAGATTAATTGTTGTCTGGTGACTATGATAAAAGTCCTTGGGTTGAGTTGTTAAGAGTTGGAGGAACTATTATAGAGTTGTTGTTTGAAGTGGCAAAAAGAATAACCTTCGAAGAAAAGGTTTCTTTGATAAGGTTCAAACAATCTTTAAGGGTTAATAGAATGTGGTCGATGTCTCTTGGAATTTGTTCGATTAGTTTGGTCTTGAGATACTTTATGTCTTAATTGAAATAGTCCAAAGTTAACTATAAAAATATAAGTAGTTTATTAGACATGATGTTTATAAGCTTTTGAGATTAAAGTTAACTTTAAAAGGGTAAATAAACTTAAGGTGGAATTGGTTTTAATTATTCTCAAGTTTTGGATGTATGATAAGTATGACTAAGGTGTGGGGTTATTCACTTTATATTTAAGTGAATGATCAGATTAAATTTCTTTTGGTATTGTGAAAATAATATGCAATTATTCTATGAAAGTATAATTTGGATGATATTATTAATGTGTTAGATTTAAATTCATGTTAAATATTATTCAGATATTAAGATTATTACCCCTTAATATGGGTGAATGATGTATAAAGTTATCTTGAAGGTTGTGGGTTTGAAATTTTGATGTAAGGTTTGAAAATATATTATAAAGTTAATATTTTACACTTAAGTTTTATTATAAACCTTAGTTATGGTTTAGAAATTTAGTAATTATATTGTAACGTTTTAATATTTCTTAAGAAATATAATTTATTTCTTACTTAAAAATGTTCTAAAACAATTTTCAAAAATAGATAATAGATAAGGGTTTATTACTTTAAAGTATTAAAAAAATTGTGCTAATATATTCAATATTTTATATTGTAATAATGTTATTCAAGACCTTAAAAATGATTTTTATTTATTTTTAGGTATTATTCTTATGTTTATAAAATTCCATAAAAGATTAAATGTTTTTGAATACTTACTTCAATTTTTTATAAAATTATGCTAGTATTTTTAAAAAATAATAGATTTAATCTTATACACAAAAATGATTTTTATTCATTTTTAGGATTTTTCCCTACTTTATGAAATTTCATTTAGGATTTAATGGTGTTAATATTTATTTGCTTTATATTTATTTTAAACAAATAAAGTTATATTTTTATTAGGTAGATCTTATTTTTATGATGATTTTAATAAATTAGATGTATTTTTATGATTTTTATATAATATTCTAGAGCTTTAAATGTCAAAAGAGCATTTTGGTAATTTTTATTTTATTCTTTAATTGATTTTTATTTTTCTCTTTTAAAACTAGGCCCAAAGGTTCTATCTAGAGTATGTTTGGATGGCCACTTTGGACGGCCTGGCCCAGCTAGGCCAGGCTCGGGGTCACCTTGGCCCCGGCCCATCTCTCCCCTCACGCGAAATCCATGCCCACAGTCAACACACGCACGCAAGCATCGCCCCCTCCTGGCCGCTTGCGATGCTGCTACCGCCGCCAGCGCCGCCACTTGCCTCACCGTCCCTCATTGGCATCTCCCAGCGCCGCTATGACTCTCTTTCCTCCTTTGATTCCCCTCTGCTGTGGTGCCCAGTACCCACGTGCTCTCACCCTGGGAGAAACCCTAGATCCCCCAGGATCTTCTTGGCCAACTCCGACTCCTCAGCGCTACCGCACGTCGGCGAGGCCCCGACTCAGGCTTCTCCGGTGATTACCTCCGCCTCGGCGCTGCTCTGCTTCACCATTCTTGCCCCTACGAAACCCTAGCCGTGTGGTTCGGCTAGGTCACCAGCGCAACTCCGCTGGCCCCCGATGTCCCTGACTACTACTCGAGGGAGACCAGTACATTGCCTTCCTCGACCCTAACATGTTGCTCCCGTTCTTTTCACTGTGGTGTGGTATTGCAGCAGTTGATGTGGTTTACTCTAATCCCTGATGTCGGAGGGACGGCATCCTAGGATGTAACCCCGTCGCCCTTTGATGCGACATCGTGCTGCTTCATGACCTTCCTATGGGGGTGGGAGAGGTGATGTGGTATCATTTCTTCTCCGACACTGGCAGGAAGGCAAGCTTCTGCAACCCTGGCGTCGGCCTTCTTGTATACTACAGCAACCATGTCTTTATACAGGTAATGCTCATGGGACCGGCCTTCGAGCCGATGAAGTTGTTTAACTGTAGAATACATGTTTAGGTTCTGGAAATCTTGGAATTGATATGTGGTGCTGATTGAAGGAAATATGCCCTAGAGGCAATCATAGAGATGATTATATTTCTTATGTATCCATGAGTTATTGTAATGTTCCTTGAATATCCATAACAGGAAACTTGTATTGATTGGCAATTATGTGAATTGTTTGTGAAACTCTTTACTTGTATGGTTATCTAATAGTTGTCCCTAGTCATAGTTCATGTGAGGACACATGTGAATATTAGACTAGCACATCGATTGGTTGATGACTATGTTTCGCAAGTCATAGACATGGAGATTTCAAACCAATGATGTGGACACATGATATAAACATGGGGTTGGACTGACCCAACTTGAGAGTGGCAATTAGTTGCAGCTCTCTCTACACATTGTGTATTTTTGGTCCTTAGACCTGATATTGTCGCATGTACTTGAGATGTCGATCGACCTACTTTGGGGCTATCAAACGCTACTACGTAACTGGGTAGTTATAAAGGTAGCTTTCGGGTTTGTCCTGAAGCATGCTGCAAGGCATGGTCAATCAAGATGGGATTTGCCCCTCTTTACTTGAGAGAGATATCTCTGGGGCCCTCTAGTGATCGGATCCAGAAATTCATGGTCGTACTACATATGGTTAAGACTTAACCTAGTAAATGGATTCCGAATCACAGTATCGAGAAAGGGAGGTCAGCCTGGAGCTAGACCAAATATTGTGAGGCAAAGGGAAATACATGTACTAAACCTTGTGATGGTTCGTCCGATATGATCTTTGTATGCGTTTAGGAGTTGGCACGTCTTGCTAGAGGACGCTACCAACTATTGAAAGAATAAGTGTATTCGTGTCATGTCTATACGTATATGAACCTATAGGGTCACACACTTAAGGGGCAGGAAGCCTAATGAGGATTAGATCCGAATTAGACCAGGCTTAGGCTACTAATGGGCTGCTAATGTAGAAGCCCACTAGGGACACCTATATAAGAGAGGGTGGCGTGAGCTGATGCGGTGACCCAGCATACCACTTCATGATGTAGTACACTATCGTCATTGACATAACACCAATGAAACACTGTTCACTAGTATTACATCCCTCAGAGTGGTACAACAGAAACACAGCGGGTCCAATACATGGCTAAAGGTTACAACTCACTCTATACACAAGATCCAGAGAACACTCTAGGTTAAAGAGAGAGAAAGAAAGTGCTTACAAAGAAGAATCAGAAATAAACAACTCAAAGACTATCATACTATTAAGACTAATATGCTAACTAATGGTCTGGAATTGCTGCTATTGCAATACGCTATAGAAATAGGGTCTATGGTTAGAGATTATATTCCTATCTAATCAGTAACTTCGTCTTCACATGAGTTGATGTATATATTGACTTTCTTGACTTCATTGAAGAGCTTTAGCTATTGATGATGATTCCTGGAGAATAACTTGATGTAGACATCGTCTTAATGGCTTCAGAATCTAGAAAGGGTTAAGAAGATACATTGAGTACGAGCGTACTCAGCAAGTTCACTAGAAAAGGAGTGTTTGATGCATTATATCTACAGCCACAGGCCGTAGGTCGTAGGCAATGCAAGTTTTCGTAAACATTTCTTCAAAGGTTGCTTTTATTATAAAAAACTATGTCTGTCAGCCTTCATGGGTTTACCAGAACTTTCATGGAGTTCCTTTCCCGCCGCGTTCGCATCTCCTTCCCGGAACAGGGAGTAACAAGTTACAGTTCTTACACTCTACAGAGGTGCGTTAATTTACCCATGAGAGATCAACTCTTTGTTGCACAACCGGGCAACTTATTCCCGTCCACAATTCCATGATGTGGGGCCCAGAAGATTATCCAAGCCAATCACTTCCCCCTTCGCGAGCTCGCATGCCTCCTTGGTGTACACCATGCCCATATATTGAATTACAGAAATAGTTTGTACAGACCGTTAGATGCCAGAACTATCCTGGGACATTGAGGGTTCCCACACATATGCTGCATATCCTCTACGAATTACCAATTAATATTCATGCGACGAAGATAACAGCCACGACCTGCACATCCGGCTACATGCGAGAGGAAGAATATACAGCTGACTTCTCCGTCCCAATCCAAATCTCATGGTCAACGCGTGATATACGGCGCAAGAATCACTAGCGACATGGGTTGTTAAGTCATAGATAATATGTTCCTTTACCACCAGAACTTTCATAGTAGGTTATTACCTCATGGTAAATAACATATAATCACATTATTATGAAAATAGTGTTTTCGAAGCTTTTTCCAATGCAGGCGATGACAACACTGGATTTGTAAAATACTTACAGAAAATAATCAAAGGACATGAGCAAGTGTGAACTTGACTTTTGTGATTACAAGATTATGCACTCACAGTCTTCAAGACAATATAAGATCCAATATCTGAAATAAGCATGATTGGTCCAGTAAGGACTAATGTTTAAAGAAGCAGAATGCTTTTATGCATAAGAAATGTAATGCATTTATAAACGCAGATCCCGGGGATAATGTCTTTGGAATGTGTTGTATTTTTAGTTAAGTTTCACACTTGTGCTTCTTGTGATGGCTTGTGAGTGTGTGAAACAACATGTACTCATAGTAATATACAATAATGAGATACACACCAACGTGAAATGTTACTTAAGATTACTTACATTATAATTGTTTATCCTTAAGTTTTACTTTACAAGTAATGGTTTTAATAAGGAACTTAAGTGTTTAAAATCCTAAGTATATAAGTAGAAGATAAAGTAATGTGATCCTGATTAATTGTCATATGTTGTCTGATGTGACAAAACGAATAACTTTTGAAGAAAAGATTTTTTTCTTAAGGTTTAAATAATTTTTGGGGTTAATCAAACATGGTTGAGGTTGTTTGTGCTTTCTTGAATAGCTTGGACTTGAGATGATTTATAACTTAATTATAGCAGACCAAAGTTAATTATAAAACATATGACAAAGTCTTTAGTCTTATACTGAAAGTCTTGTGGACTAAAGTTAACTTAAAAAAAACATAGATAGTTTTAAGGTATATTGCTTATGTTAGCGGTACCTTGTGTACTTTGTAATGTTTCCTTAAAGTTACTTAAGCATGGTTATTCTCCTAATTAAGTAGTGGTCTCTTAATTTTATAATGGAACAAGATCACTTGTTACCCTATAGAGGTGTGGTTATAGTTTGTGGATAAGTAAATAGTACTAGTGACTACTCATGAATTATCTTTGGATTTAGTCCATTATAAAGTGATGAGTGGAATAATGATAAAAGGTTGTATTTGACTAAAATATCATTCTTGAAGATTTTATAATTGTTAAAAGTCTTTTTAGAAAATAAACTACACATATGGATGAAGGATAATTCAATAAAATTGTATTTATAATGTTTTGAACCTTTTATAACTTCATATTATTAATATTTAAGACTAATACTATTTATTAGACTCAATTGACTAATTTTAGAAATATTAGCAATTTTTATTTATCCTTTATATGAATTAACCACTAAGAAAATAGATTTAAATTCAAGTTATTAAAGTATTTAACTTTTTTATTTATCTCAAAAGTGGAATATTATATTTTTACCATGTAGGTATTATTTTTGTGAACATTTTGGTATATTACATTTATTTTTGTGATTTATAAATAATAAGATATGATTTTTATAAGATTTATTACTTTATAACTACTTAATAAATAATCAATATTTAATTAAGTGAAATAATAATGCCTGATTATAGTTTTAAATTATAGTACTTATTTTTCTAAGATTTTTGGTATTTTATTTATATATTTTTAAGATTTACCAACATTAAAATATGAATTTTCAAAATATTAATACTTATAAAATCTTTATTAAATAATAATTATTTAAATTGCCAACATAACAATTTTTGATAATGGATTAATGTTATAGATTTTATTTTTCTAAACATTTGATATATTATACATATTTTTCTGAATTATCAAACAGAAGTTATTGATTTAATAGGATTTCATGATTTTATTTTATTTCTGGAATATTTGAATTTGGGTTTATTTGATTTATTTATATTCTAAAAAGAAAATAACATTTTGTACCGAGGCTAAGCCTACCCAAGGTCACTGACCAGTAAGCCAGTGGCCACATCATCAGCCACGTGAGACAGAGACTATGTCAAACCATGCTGAGGTGGCAGAATGACATCAGCGTGATGTCATGCTGACATCAGCTCGGCCTCCACCACGAGAGAATGGTCGCCGGCGGCGAACCAATGTGCTCCGGTGAACAAGGTCGATGCTGTTGGACAGAGGGAACCAAGGCGAACCTATTAGTGGTAACGCCGCTACGTAGTGGTCATCGGATATACACCGGCGACAAGCTTCTACGGCGGCCAACGGCGGCACTCAACGAAACAAGGTCTACGGTGAGAATCAGCAAGCGAAATTAAGTTCTAGAGATGCGTAAGCTTACCCTAATGACGATATAGAGGTCGAGGAGACTTGGGAAGGCGTGATGACGGCGAATCGACAATGATGGCCACGGCGGCTGATGAAAAGGAACACTCGATTTCACATGATTCACGGCACGCTAGCTTCCATGCTTGGTCCTAGGTGAGTAAGACCACGACGTCGCGTCCAACGGTGGCTACCACGAGGCGAGGGGTGGTCGTACCTAACCGAAATGACGAACTCCGATGAACTAGGGTTTCGGGTGAGGAAGAGAGATGGGTCTAGAGAGCGAGATTGAAGATGAGATTGGTATGAGAGGATAGAGGAGGGTGCGGCGATCTTATCTACTCCTCCCAGGGTCGGCGGCGAGCATCACGGCGGTCGATTCATGCTGACGACGGCGGACGGCATCGGCGGGGCACACGCAGCTGCCTGTGTGCGTGAGGATGACGACGACGATAGTTTTGCAAAAAAAACCTGGCAATTCTTTCCTCTCAACTCGCGATCCTTCTTCGATCCCACCTGACAGTCATAGAAGAGGACAAGTTGGGCTGGCTGATGGGCCTTTGCAGATTGAGCGGTAGATAGAGGGGTAAGGAAATGGGCCTTGGGCTGGCACTGCTTGTTTCCTCCTTCCCTTTTATTTTTTCTATTTTCTGTTTTACTTTTTAGATTTGTATTTTAAATCTTTGATTTAAACTTTTTAACAGAACTTATTTGCTAAATACTTGCAGCAAAAATTGATATTGGTTGAGGTTCATTTTGTAAACCTTTAGGGTAAATATTTTTATATTTCTTTATTTTCTTTATATGAACCCCTTTTTAATCTATTGTAGAAGCCTTTATTATTACTTTTCTTTCCATATTAAACCATGGATATATTAAATGATATTTCCTTATTTCTTTATAAAACATAATTCTAGTTAGCTCATAGCTTGGATGGAATTTTTTTATATAATGATCCTAAATCATTATTTGATGTCTGAAATTCAAAGGAAACTATTTGGTTAATATTACTCCCATCAATTTATGAAATAACAATGTATATATTCTATTATAATTAATATAAAATTTAGGGTTTGGATTGTAAGTGCTTACCCTAGAGTTTAGGGTTCTTAATATAATTATGTTCTTTTGTTGAGAAAAGGTTATGGCTAAGCATATTATATTTTTGTTTGTGATCTATAATGGTATCACCTTTTAAAATAGTAAGTTATTAACAGGAATGTCTTATGAAAAGTATTGATAGAAATAACTCCTAAGCACATATGGTTATGATAATTGGAAATGACAGAGATGTGCTTAAGTGACTTGCTATAGGGAAATATTCCTATGAAACATTTTGAAGATAAAATGATTTATCCAACAGATGAGCTAGATGTTAAGATTGATCATAGATTTAGGGTTTAGGGTTTTTACTAAGATTTTTATCTTCCCTAATTCATAATTCTGGACATCTGATTAAGGAATTCCTTTCCTAGATATTCTCCTTCATATTCATCATCATGTGCTAACATGATGAGCTTTACTTCATAGGAATATTCTTATCCACATTTTATTCCATTAGTCCCATTGATAAACCCAATGAGTTTGACATTAAAGCTTTTCATAATCTTCACCTATCCAGACTTGGTTATATCAACTACTCTTCGGCTGATAACCTCCAATCTAACAAGTAGCTACTTCTAACTTGTAACATCCCAAAAATATTAAATTTGGATCATCAACTCTAATCATCAAATTTAGGGTTAACAAAAACTTTCCAATTAAAAATATGAAAGCATTCATATGTGTGTGCATTAAAATTTGGATTCTTTTGAATTGCCATGATTCTGTGTTTCTTTTCTGGTAAAATGATTGTTAGATGAAATAAACATCATCTAAACAATCCCCAAACTTTTCCCACAGACAAACAAATCAAAACAAACAAATTAAGTGAATGGTCACTTTGGCAAATTTAACTCCCATGCCTACTTTGGCTATCCCTAACTTTCAGAACTTAATAGAAACATGTATGGACCTTTGCACCCCTTGATAGTACTCATAAAAAGGTACCAAGGACCACTTTGTGATCATCCAAAAACATTTGAATGCATAGTTTAAAGGACAGTTTAAAATTGAATCTATTTCATATGGGAAGGTCCCACTATTTCAGAAACCACTCAAACAAGCTCAATTTTCAAAACCCAAGAAAGCATCCAAAGAATCCTCAACACATGCCTAGCACACCCACCAAAAATATTTTCAAAATTCAAAACTTAAGTTCATGCGGCCATTTCATCAAACAGGTTGCAGATTCAAATCAACAAAATCACAAACACTATTTTGAGCAGTGTTTTGAGCCAACCTTGTTCCCTCTCTGGTTACACTAGCCTCAGTAGATCATCTAGCAAAATTAACTAAGCTCTAGCACCACTGTAAGCTCACCAATGTCATCAATGGTAAACAGGCCGAGAGCACCCATGTCACCCCAGTGTGGACAGCAAGCTAGGAGAGGAACTAGTCGTGCCAACCTTGTCTGGGAGGTAGCCCATGCCTCACCACCCCCTCTCGACCCGCCCTAGCTCGCAGACAACGACCAGAACCGCCAGGAACGCCATCCCATGCCGCTGTCGACCATGCCGACGCACCCCGCAGAGCACGCGCCATTCCCACTCAACCCGACCACCTCGAGCCCTTGTCGCTCGCCAGCATGCACCCCACCGTCCCAGGAGACCACTAGACATGCCCATTTCACCCCCCGTACCCCGTAGCCACCGCTCGCCGCAGAGTTCGTCGCCTCTGCCTCGCAGAGCATCGCGCGTTCCCGACCATTTGCCACCCCCTACACGCGCATTTAAACCTTAGAGCATCGCCAGGAGACCGCCCCGTCGATGGACAACCTCGGCCATGCCTCTAGCCGCCCGTAGCCATGTCGCCACTGTCGCCTGCCCATCCCTCTCGGTCTCGCTGTCGAGCCTATAAAAGGAGGCGACCCCCAGCCGATTGAAGCACACAATCTCACTCCCCTCACCTCACTGATCGTTCTACCCCTTAGCCGGAGCAAGGCGAGCAGCGCATCGCCGGAATTTGGCCGGAGCTCGCCGCTGCAGAGGAGAAGAGGAGTCGTTCATTTCGACAACCCTCGGAGCTGCCGCGACCACCCCTGAGTTCGCCGTCGTCGACTTCGTCGTTTGCCCGTCTCACCGTCGTCACTGGAGCCCCGGTATGCCCCCTATGCACCCCCACTGAGCCGCTAGGGTTCGAGCTCGCCGGTGACTTGTTCATCGTCGACGACGACCCTCTGCCGTCGATCTTCATTCTAATCCAACGCACCACATCGCCTCGTACCGCTTCGCGTTTAAAGATTCACTGACTAGTAGACCCCCCCTGTCAATTGCGCCCCGCGCTGCAGAGTGACACTGGGCCGGCCCATTAACCTTTCTCGCAGCCCACTCGTTTGAATTTAGCTTTTTCTATTTATATTCAAACTCAATTCTGTACCCAGTTTCAAAAATCAACCCAGCTCGATTCAGTGAACCAAATGGCATGAAACCAATTTTGTTAGAAAGGTATTGAAATGCTTAATCCAAGCCCGTTGGATTCAAATCATTTGGATTTGTAGATCAACCTTGGTAAAAATAACAAGTCAGAAGCTTTTCTGCATTCACACATTTTACAAATTTAAACCATAATAGCTTTTGAGTTGATTCCAACTCTCAAAAATCATATTTGATCATACCTTTAAGAATATATAAAAACATATGGGTTTACTTACAGAAATAATGTTCAAGTAATAAAAGAATGCCACATAGGCATTTCTAGTCATTTATTTTTATTTAAAATAAAAGGTTAAATCTTACTAAATTGTGACACCACTTTAAATCACATTCCCATGTACTGAAATATGTGGTTATGACATGTGTCAACATGATCCCATGTTTGGTTTGGAGAATATTAAATCTTATGTAGTTTTTCAATGAGTAGAAATTACTTTTCTAAAGATAAAATTAATAAGACAAATGCTTTAATCTTGTAATATTAGTGATGATGCTAGATCATCTATAGAACCCTTTTGTGTGATGATTGAAAGTAGTTAAGTATTGTTTGGTGATTGTGTACCTCGTATTTTTTCATAGACGCTAGTATCGACCAAGGATACGAGGAGGAAGGAGGATACTACAAAGAATAAGCCGAGGAGAACTTCAACCACTGCTCTGCTCAAGGAAAGCTATTAACCTTGCAAGCTAACACTTGCAATTATGAAAGTTAAATAACCTATGCAATGCACTAAGCATGCTTGGTTATACACATGTGATGATACCCCTATCCTAGTTTTACTTGCAAGCTTTCTACTTTATTTCTTTATCAAAGCTTTCTCTTAGAGTTTACCTAAGTAAATTGTAGATACTATAAAGATAATTGAAGGTTGCATAAAGAGCATTAAATTTGGCCTAAGCTAGATAATCTTGATGTCATCCTAAGGCATGAGACTGAACTTAGTTAAACTACACTTGTTTACCACCCCTCATTAGTACTCACCCTCACTTGTAGATGCTAGTGCTAAGCATAAAACTTGATCAACTTTAGATGGGAATACTTGGTGGAAAATGGTTATGAAAACCTTAAAATGATGAGTCATTTTACTGAGATGTTTTGACATGTGTTTCCAAACACCAGATGATTTTGGATGATGAAAATGTTAAGGCATGAGCCTTAGCCCTTTATAAAACTGATAGTTGTCTAGATGCGATACCATTCCAATTTTACCGTACAACCACAATACCCAAAATTTGGGTAGGGCTTGACTAGAAAACTTATATACCTTCGTATGGGGCCCCTCACGGCCAAGGTCTGAGCTGAGGCTACCTTGTGAAGATTGTCCACCTGTGCAGTACCCAAGATGACAGATGGTCATGGTTGGGAGGCCAAACTCACAGGAGAGGTGCCTATACTAGGGCGTGTAATTGAAAGGTTAGGATTGATTATCTGCATACTGAGTATGGTGAATTCAGGATTTGTTCCTGAAAGATGTATCGAATGTTGTGGTGAAAGTGTACAATCTATAAAGAGTGTCAAATTATTCGAATAGCCGCGTCCGCGGTTATGGACAGTTGGAGTGGCCATACTGTTCCCCTGTCAGATGTTTTCAAAATGACTTGTGAAATGAATTGAGATTTTGACTTGACCACAACAGAGTTGTAATATGAAATGCAAGTTCCCACTTAGGTGTTATACAATTTCATCTAACTTTTCTTGCTTCTGAACTTAGTAGAGGTAAATTTGGCTTTTTGCAAAACAACCCTAGAGCTTAGTGTCCTACTACAAAAACACCCTTCACTTGTTAGTATTAGTTTGCGAGTACTTAAAGAGTACTCATGGCTTGTCCCTGGATATTCCTGTGGCCAGACTATGAAGAGGAGTACCAGGACGAAGGACCCCAGGAAGGTTACGACAACTAGGATCATCTCCCATCGTCAGCATTGCCTGTGACCCCGAAGATGGAGCTTCGCCTACGCTACCGTTATTATTACGTATTCCGCTGCTTGAGTTGTATTAAGAACGGGATCATGAGATCCTTATTTGTGTAAGACCTTATGCATGGTTTGTAATGGATGATGTATTGTGGTATCCGATTTAGGGTTTAGGGTTTTTACTAAGAATTCTTATCTTCCCTAATTCATAATTCTGGAGTTCTGATTAAGGAATTCCTTTCCTAGATATTATTCTCCTTCATATTCATCATCATGTGCTAACATGATGAGCTTTACTTCACAGGAATATTCTTATCCACATTTTATTCCATTAGTCCCATTGATAAACCCAATGAGTTTTACATTAAAGCTTTTCATAATCTTCACCTATCTAGACTTGGTTATATCAACTACTCTTCTGCTGATAACCTCCAATCTAACAAGTAGCTACTTCTAACTCCATTCCCATTCTTCCATAACCATCCACTAATATTACTTTAGTAGATGTTTTTATAATTGGATATACATCAAATCCTACTCCACCTCAAGTATTGACTCTTTTCAAGAGGAAGATACTAACTCTATAATTCAATGCTGCTCTAACATCTTCTTAATCATACAATTTTATCTTTACTTGGCTCCATTATTTCATTTTGGAGTTCAATCAAGATTTACCCACCAATGTTACTTATATAGGATATAAGCATTCAATCTTGGTTGACTAAAGCATGATCATTATATGTAATATCCCTCCCTTTATAAAGGTAAGGATCCCTGTGATTGCAATGCTAGTCCCTGGATCAATGCTAGCATCCACAGTTTAAGATGAAGTACACAGAAACAAAGGTCATTATTACATATCATTCCAGATACAAACATAGTCTTTTACAACTCCATGGCCACAGGCCTAATACAAGAGTTCAAATATAGAATAAGATAAATAAGTCTTCATCTTCATGTGCCACAGGCAAGCATGTTGAGTGTAACTCATAACCCCTAATCATCATCAGAATAACCTACAACATCACAAGTTACAGCCACAGTGGGTCAATACATTGGAATAGTATTGGCAAGTGATACCTTAGTATAATATTAGCATCTAGACTACATGAATTTGGCTAAGTGTAGCTTAGGCTTGCTTTGCTCAAAATAGATTTTACCTATTAGTTGAAAACACTAAGTTTTTCTTTGACAGAACTTTCCCAAGGAATCACCAATAGACATTGGTGATCCTTCACCCTTGTTCAACCACAAGTTTTAACTTAGAAAATTGAGATGAGGAGATTCTTGATAGCTTCCATGTCTTGATGCTCATGTTGTCCAATACCAGGGACATGGCTAAGTACTTAGATTCTTCAATCTGCAGAGGTTGTGCACTTTCCCCACAAGACTTGATTTGCACGAAGACAGGACCTTTTAGAAGCCTTCCCTTAGACCAAATAGACGCGTTCCAACCTATCATCCCACTACCACCAACTATCCAAATGGCTAAGTTATTGCAACCTATGTGATCCAGGCAGAGCCCATATTGCCATGTGGCTGCACTAGAAGCTTCTTAACATTTGGCATCTGAAATCCCTTTGTTCCTGGGTGGCTTTCCACAAGTGAGATATACAAGGTAAACCATAGAAATGGGCCTTGTGTAACCACTCAACACAAATCATTCTTTCCATTCCACCCAGGTGTTTCATTTACTTAGTTGTTTTATTAGCAAAAACAAGTCAAGGACTTAGAAATATTTCATATAGCATGAATATATAAACCACCCTTGTTTGCTACTAGCTAGGCTAAGCATGGTAATGGTAAGCATCTTAACTTAGAGGAAATTCTAAAAATTCTACAACTACTAGGATTTCCCAAGCATAGCAATAAGATACTTAGGAAAATATTCATGCAAGTTCCTATACAAAATATTTCTAATGCATAGGTGAAAATTATAGGAATAAAATCATGAAGTACCACTTGCCTTGGTAGTTTGGGGAGTAGCAACAATCTTCACACCCACAATCACTATTAGCACCAAAATCTACACATAAAATAAGGGCACCAAAATCACATAACAAAATATACACACAAAAATATATGAATGCCATGTGATGATTTTCTACACCAAACAAGACAAGTAAATAGTACCGAAACATAAAAAAGACCAAAATATACTAAATTAAACTTTGCTTGATCTTTAGATCATTTTTCAAATCATTTCTATTACCAAAATATGCATACAAATGATTCTGCAAAAACAACCATTTTTACAGAAGCAAAACATTAAACACATTGCATAAACAGATAGAATTTTTTCTCCTGATTCCAATGATATAAAATTTGTAAAATTTGAACATGTGGATCAAAAGTTATGAATTTTACAAGTTTGATTAACTAATAGATCAAATTTCTGTTTTAAATTTAAACTCAGGCCACGCGGTGCTCTCTGATTCGTCAGTACCGCTTCGCACGGATCGACCAGCGTGGACCGCACGATCTAAATGAAATCGCACGGCAAGATCTAACTCGTACCCCTTCGCTAAGTGGATCTATCGTATGTGTTAGATCTAGATCTAACGACTACCGACCAAACAACCAAAGTCTGGCGGCGCTGGCGACAATGGCACCGCGGCGGCGATCTGTCAGCGATGCTCCGGCGTCTACAGAGGGGGATGGGGTCAACGGAGAGGCTTACCAAACTCGCAAAGTCACGCTGATGCTCAACCTCTTGCTGGCGTGGACGGGGGCGTGCTGTGGAGGTCACTGGGCTCATCGGAGTTGCTGGCGGCATCGGGAGTTTGCAGACGTGATCGTTGCCGAGGTTATGGGTCCCCCTAGCACGAGTCAGTGGTGTTATTAGCTGCGCGAAGACAAGGCGAATCTGACAGTATGCACACGAGGTCAAGGGGCGTTCGATTTATACGGCTATTGCTCGTTGGAATTGAGGCGGTGGTTCTATCGTTCGCTGAGGTGGTCGGGTACGGCGACCTGGGTCATGAGCGGGCAAAACAAAAGTATCAGAAGAAGCACAGAGACACAACAGACTTGATAGCTTCAAGTAGAAGACGAGGGGCACTCGGTACTCACCGGAATTAGATGTCGGAGTTCGTCGGGACAGCGGCGAGGTTTGGTGAAATTCGAGCAGCCTGGTGGCAAAGTGAGCGAGTGGGGTGAGGTTAAATGGTCGTGGCGAAGAGGAGATTAAATAGTCGGGAGCGGGGCGACGATTACTCCCTACATCAATGGGAATTAAGCGGGGCAGTGACTGCGGCGAGGTATGGCGGAGCGACTCGGCCGCGCGTTGATTGAGGACAAAGCTGACGGGGCATGGTGGGGTGAGGCTATCAGCGGGTGGGTGCATGCGGCTGCGGTGAGAAACAGAGGGAGAAAGGGAAAACCGGGTGGGCTGCTTTGTCTGCTGGGCCGAAAGAGTGGCGCCAGGCCCAGTTCTGTTTTCTAATCCTTTTTCTTTTTCTAAATCGATTTTCAGGAATCCTTTCTAAATAAATTCAAAAGCATTTGAATTCCAAATCTTTCTGGACTTTTATAAAGTGAAACCTGCACTATTTTGAGTATAAAACCATGCTGTCTCACTGTACTAGTTTGGTTCCTTTGAAAATTTAAAAATAAACAGTGCCTTAGCACAAGATTTGATAAAGGTTTGAAAATGGTTTTAAGACCATTATTTGTTTTGGAAAATTTTGTCCAAGCTTGGAACTCAACCACACCATCTCATGAACAAATAATCCTTTGTTTGAAACAAATATTCTCTCTCTAGAAAGTAGCATTGGATCAATGCTTGCTTAAATAAAATAATAAGCACCCAAATGCTTCTGTTTTTGTAATGACTTTGAAATTGATCCCTAAATGATTATGCATGAATGGATGATATGCAAACTTTGAAAAACATGATTTTAGGGATGTTACAAATCTGACCCCCTTAAGGTGAATCTCGCCCTCGAGATTCGAATTGGCTAGCAAATAGGTGAGGGTGGTCTTTCCGAAGATCATCTTCTCTTTCCCATGTTGCTTCTTCTTCGGAATGATGGTTCCATTGAACTTTGCAGAACTTGATATCTTAGTCCGAGTAACTCTTTTTGCAGTCTCAAGAATCTTGATAGGTTTTTCCTCATAAGTGAGATCACTTTCCAGTTGAACCTCCTCCAAAGGTATGGTATCCTTCAAAGAAGTCTCTTCCATCTCTAGATGGCATTTCTTAAGCTGACTCACATGAAACACATTGTGAACGGCAGACAATGATTCTGGCAATTCAATCTCATAAGCTACTTCTCCTTTACGACTCAGAATCTTGAATGGTCCAACATATCTTGGGGCTAATTTTCCTTTGACTCCAAAGCTCTTCACTCCACGAAGTGGTGACACTCTAAGATAAGATCTATCACCCACTTCATAGGTGACTTCTCTACGCTTAGGGTCTGCGTAGCTTTTCTGTCGAGATTGTGCTATCTTCAATCTGTCCTTAACTAGTTTGACTTTCTCTTCAACCTCTTTGATTAGTTCTGGTCCGAACAAACTTCTTTCTCCCACACCATTCCATAGTAATGGGGTGGTACACTTTCTCCCATAGAGAAACTCAAATGGTGCCATCTCAATACTGGCTTGATAGCTGTTATTGTAAGAGAATTCTGTGTAAGGCAGACTTTCATCCCAACTAGCTCCATAATCTAGAGCACATGCTCTCAACATGTCTTCAAGAATCTAGTTGGTTCTTTCTGTCTGACCATTAGTCTAAGGATGAAAAGCAGTGCTGAATTCAAACCTCATTCCCAAAGACTCATGTAGTTGCCTCCAAAAATGTGAAGTGAATTGAGTTCCCTTATCGGACACAATACTCTTGGGTACTCCATGCAGACATACAATCCTACTCATATAGATCTTGGCTAACTTAGCACTTGTATAGGTTGTCTTCACGGGTATGAAATGAGCCACTTTAGTTAGGCAATCCACTACTACCCAAATAGAATCATATCCTGACCTGGTCCTTGGCAATCCAGTGGTGAAATCCATGCCAATCTTGTCCCACTTCCAATCAGGAATAGGTAGTGGTTGTAGCAATCCTGCTGGTTTCTCATGTTCTGCTTTCACTCTACTACATATATCACACAAAGCAATATGTTCGGCGATGTCTTTCTTCAGATTATTCCACCAAAACCTTTCTTTCATATCCATGTTTTGTTGTTACCCGGATGAATGGAATATGGTGAGTTGTGTGCTTCTTGTAGAATCAGTTTCCGAAGATCCGGATCTTGTGGAACACAGATACGTTTTCCATACCATAAAGTACCATGTTCGTCTTCATGGAATCCTTTGGCTTTTCCTTTACCAATCTTTTCCTTAATCTCTTCAATTTCCTTATCTGTCTTTTGGGCTTCTTTGGTTTGTCCAACAAAGTGGGTTGAACATACGATGACATGAGATGTCCCTCAGGCATAATTTCCAATCTGAGATCTCTAAATTGGGCACATAGATCATCTGGCAACTCTCCCTTAGTAAGGCCATTCACAAAAACCATACGGCTTAGAGCATCTGCTACAACATTTTCTTTACCGGGATGGTATTGCAAACTTAATTCATAGTCCTTGATGAGTTCTAGCCATCTTCTTTGTCTCATGTTGATTTCTTTATGAGTGAAGATATACTTCAAACTTTTGTGATCTGTGAACACTTCACATCGCTTTCCCAAAAGATAGTGTCTCCATGTTTTGAGTGCATGGACAACAGAGGCTAACTCTAAATCATGAGTAGGGTAATTTACCTCATGAGTTTTGAGTTGTCTCGAGGCATAAGCCACAACTTTTCCTTCTTGCATTAGAACTGCACCTAATCCATGATGAGATGCATCACAATATACTTGGAAATATTTTTCCAAATCTGGCAAACATAAGACTGGTGCTGTCACTAGTCTCTTTTTCAATTCTTGGAAACTGAGTTCACATCCTTCAAACCAAGCAAATTTCTTGTCTTTCTTTAGCAACTCTGTCATTGGCTTAGCTATCTTGGAGAAATTTCCAATGAACCTTCTGTAGTATCCTGCCAAGCCAAGGAAACTACGAACCTCTTTCACTGACTTAGGATATCCCACTCAGTTACAGCTGACACTTTTGCGGGATCAACTGCTACACCATCTCCTGACACAACGTGTCCAAGAAATCCAACTTCATTTAACCAAAATTCACACTTGCTGAATTTGGCATACAACTTATGCTATCTAAGCTTCTCAAGTATCAAACGCAAATGTCCTTCATGCTCTTCTTTGCTTTTGGAATAGATCAAAATGTCATTGATGAAAACGACAACAAACTTGTCAAGGAACTCCATGAACACCATGCTGGTGCATTGGTCAAACCAAATGGCATCACGGTGTACTCATACATTCCATACCTAGTGGTGAAAGCTGTCTTAGGTATGTCTTGTTCTCTTATCTTGAGCTGTAAATAACCTGATCGGAGATCAATCTTTGAAAACACACAGGCTCCTTCTAACTGATCAAACAAGTCATTGATTCTAGGCAAAGGATATTTGTTCTAGATAGTCACCTCATTGAGTGAACGGTAATATATGCATAACCTTTGACTTCTATCTTTCTTTTCCACAAATAAAACTGGTGCTCCCCAAGATGAAGAACTCGGTTGAATAAATCCTTTCTGCAACTATTCTCCAAGTTGTTTCTTGAGTTCTTTCAACTCATCAACTGACATCTTGTAAGGTCTCTTTGCTATTGGTCCTGATCCTGGTAGCAAGTCAATAAGAAACTCCACATCTCTATCTAGGGGCATTCTCGGTAATTCTTCTGGAAACACATCCGGATATTCACTCACAATTGGCACACTGTCTATGCTAACCCCCTTAAGAGAATTTAGCTTACTCCCTTTTGGTTCAAAGTTAGTCTTGAATCTAATCCTTTTGTTTTCTGGAGTTGTGAGTGTGACAGTATGGTTGGCACAATCTAGCACTCCCTTGTGCTTGGTCATCCAATCCATTCCCAAAATGACATCCAATCCTTGGGAATTTAAGATTATCAGATTAACGGGAAACTTATACTTCCCAAACTCTATGACTAGATCATGACATCCTGAGTTCACTATCATTTCTCCGCCAGGAGAACTTACTTTTATAGGGCACCCAATAGTTTCTACTGTAAGTTCATTTCTTTCCACAAATGCTCTTGATATGAATGAATGTGATGCACCATTATCAAAGAGAACAAATGCTGGAACTGAATTGAGTTTGAACTTACCAGCAACAGCATCAGGTTCCTCACAGATTTCTTCCACATTGATGTGGTTCACCTGTCCCTTCTGGAAAGGGTTGGGCTTGTTGGGTCCTTCAACTTTATTTTCTGGGCATTCATTTTCATAATGCCCCATCTTCTTGCACTTGAAACATTCAACCTGACTAAGATCCTTCTTGACAGGCTGGCTTCCACTACCACTTCTACTTCCATTGTGGTGGCTCTTGTATCCACTCTTGTGATTCTTGTACTTGTTGTTGTCATGACTACGGTGATGCTTGTTGTCATGATGACGGTTGTGTTTGTAGTGGCTATTGTACTTTCCATGCTTGTGGGATCCATAACTCCCACCATCATCATAATGGGAACGCTTGTGAGACGATCCTGAGTTGTGCTTGTCAGAGTGCTTCCTCTTCCTGCTTTCAACCTGTTTCATCTTGCTCTCCAAGATGGCAGCCTTGTCACAAAGAGATTGATAAGTGGGGACATAGGCCACAGCTAACTGCAGATTCATTTCATCATTTAGTCCTTCGAGGAACTTCTCTTTCCTCTTGGCATCAGTGTCAACTTCATCCGGTGCATAACACGCCAGATTGTTGAACTCCTCAATATATTCAACCACGCTGTGGTGGCGCTGCTTCAAGTTATGAAACTCCTTCTTCAAACTCATCATTCCGGATGAGACGTGAGCAGTACGGAAACCATCTTCAAAGATAGCCCATGTCACATCCTCAATGGGAGTGGTGATCTGGAAGTAATCCCACCAAGTAGCTGCTGGTCCTTCCAACAAGTGCGCAGCAAACTTGACTTTCTCCTCATTAGTACAGCCAACAGTTACCAAATCCTTGTTCACTGAGCGTAGCCAATCATTGCCCACCATGTTCCTGAGAACTTTGCTGGCCTCAGTCTTAGGAATCTGGTGAGCATTCAAAACCTGGTGGATTGTTCTGATTGTTGTTGTTGTTGTTGTTGTTGTTATTGTTGTTGTTATTGTTGTTGTTATTGTTGTTGTTCTGATTCTGTATGAAGGTAGTCATCATCTGCATCAGCTGTGTCTGTGCTGTCATCAGCTGCTGCATCTCGGGGGTGACATTGTTGTTATTAGGGTTGGGGTTGGCACGTCGAGGAGGCATCTGTGGTTTTCAATAAGGATAAGAATGAGATACCCATAGATGCTTAACATCACTGGTAGAAAACGTGCCATGCGTCCCGGTTGGTAAGGGGCTTTAGTCCCGGTTGCCCAACCGGGACGGGGCAATCGGGACTAAAGCCCCAACCTTTAGTCCTAGTTGCCCCACCAACCGGGATAAATGGGGGCACACGTGGCGACGTCAGAGCGCGATGGGGGTGGAGCATTAGTCCCGGTTCGTAACACGAACCGGGACAAATAACCTTCTGCCGCGGCACAGATTTGGCCCATTTCTCTGCCGCGGCAGAGAATTCATTTTGGCACATTTTGTTGCCACGACAGCATTTCCGCCACTTTTTTGTGCCGCGGCAAAGAATTCATTTAGGTTGATTTATTGTTTATTTAGTGTTTTGCACTCATCAATGAAGGAAACATTATATTACACAAGATCATCATGACAATATTACATTCGATACACGGATCGAGTTCATGCACTACATACAAAAGTTGCTCTTTGTATAATCCCTATTGTCTATATACAGCCGAATAGTATTCCCCTTTTGGGTCTAGGACTTATACATCCAAGAATCCCGCCAATTCCTCCTGAATTGCTCGTATGCGATCCTTTGGCAGAAGACCGTCCCGTAGACGTTCGATCTGATTTAAAAAAGGAGTCAGCCTATATGAATGAAACTAAACACAATTTGATTGTAATTAAAAACTATGGAAATTGTTTACGTACGTGGAGTTGCTCTAAATTTCTGCCCTTCTCATCGCACGTCTGCCGGATGAACTCGCAAACATAATATCCACATAGATTGTTACCTGGTCCCTGCGTCAGGCACTTTACGAGAACATAGTTCAATCAAAATAATAATCAAGCATGATAATAACTGTATCAAAACTAGAATCAAAGAGATGCGTGGATATAGCTAGTGGTGCTTACATCTAGTGCTTCAAATATAAGCTCCTCTTTCCAAACACCCCTAGCCTTTTTGGTGAACCTTTTCCAAGCGCTGCCCGGCGAAGAAAACGAATAAAATAAGTTATTAAGTACTTGATATCATAAAATTCACGAACGTTGCTGATATAGTGTCGTAATGATTAGAATTACCGCTGGAGAAGTATCTGCATGTCCTTCCACGTCTCAAGGGGTTTATGTTTCGAGTCCATGACTAGTACACGCCCTTTGTCAAGTTGAATGATTAACAGAATATAGTGGTAGCTGCGAATGCATAACTAATCAATTATATACTTAACATCGAGTAAGCGAAATAGAAAGTGTATACAAGTCAATAACACTCACTCGAAGTTGTAAGGAAATAGTATTTCCCTTTTGGTTTCTTGAAACCTTAACGCGTGTACTATATTATCCTCCGTATCCTGGGGGTTTGTTTTGAGATTAGCTTGATGAACCCAATATGGGTCAATGAAGCCAATGTCATAGATTTGTCCTCTGCTGCATTCGAGAATCTTCATTCTGCATATTACAGTATGATTATATACATGCAATAAACAAGGTGAGATAGCTAGAGACTAAATTAATTACAGAATTAGTACTTACAGACAATAGGCACTGATGATCGATTTGTCCAAGGCATCTTGATTGAATAATTGAAATAGTTCATCAAATTCAATGGATATCATGTCATCTATATCTTTCCCATAATGCTTTTTTGTAACCTTCAACACTATCCAGTTAGCCCCGGCCTTTGTGGCATGCAAGTACCAGTAATGCAATCTTCGCATTTTTGTTGGAAGATTATTTACCTCCTTAGGTTTGACGAGAGGTTTGCCATACTGGTATTTGTATGCTACTTCACTCATGGGGAAGTACTCTAACTGGGATAAGTACTGGGAAATACTCATACCTTGAGCAGCGGCAGCTTCTCCGTATTGTGCAACTACCTCTGGATCATACTACTCTTCGGCCCCATATTTGCTCGACCCCACATTGGTTTGGGAAATCACCTTGAGAGGGGCGCAAGACTGTTTTGCTTGTTCTCCGAGCTGGGCAACAGATTTCTCGCTTGCATCAGTACTGCTCTTCGAGGCCTTTTGTGCCGCATGTGACTTGAGAATAGAACGCTCATAGTCTGATGACAGCTTTGGCTCGGGTTGACGAAGAGACTTTAGCATTTTCAACACTTTGGCTTTTTCTTCTTTTGTGCTGGGGAACTCTGGCTCTTTCGGCCGCCTCAGCTTAGCGAAAAACGCTGTTGTTCCCGCATCAACGATCGCCGTAGTCTCCTCTTCAGTATAGTCATAAGCTCTCTTGGGAGGAACCTTTGGTACTTTTGGAAGAGGCTCTTTTTTACGTTTAGGCGATCGCTTACCACGACGCAGAGTAGCGGTACGCTTACGCTTTTTATCCTGAGGCACCGGCGATGGCTCCCGTGGCGATGGCTGCGCCGGATATTGGTGAGGCGACGGAGCCGGGTGAGGTGACGGAGCCGGGTGAGGCGACGAAGACGGCTGCAGCGGCGGCGACGACCTCGCTGGAGACGGGTGAGGCGGCGGCGAAGATGGCCTTGGCGTGTGATTTCGAAGCACGATACACTCCTTTGGCCATAGAATGGTGACGTTTTTTTCGTCTCCCAGTACAGTCACATCCCCTTCACCTGCAGGGTAGTCAAGGTGGGCATGATTTCATCCACCCTGACAACAGCGTAGCCCTCTGGAACTGGACGACAGTGGTAAGTTGGTGTGGTTCCAATTGGTAAGGCATAGCCGACCGCCACCTTCATTGATATGTTCACAACTTTGACATGTAGCTCATAGTGTGTCATCTCTGTGATATCATCCACTGGGTAGCCAACAGGAGCCATCGTCGGTGCACCATCGTCATCGCCATTGTCATCACCCGGGATCTCGGTGGAAGCCACACTGCTTTTTCGATTTTTCGATAGGCCGGTAGCATCGAATGCAGTGTGCTGCTGAGATGGGCCGGTAGTACTTTGCTCTTTAAGTGCGTTAATTTCATCTTGTTGTTGCTTTAATCGTTCTTAAATTAAACGCATTCACTCTTTCTGACTATCTGCTTCAACTTCCGCCCTGTCCTTTCTCCTCTGACGGCTTCTATCAGGATATTTCTTCCTCTCTTCGGGAAACCTAGTCCTCCATGGTTGGGAGCCTCTTGTGCCTTGTGTTCGTCCATCATGTTCCTTATTTCCAAGGGCGAGTGTGAGCTCATCATTCTCTCTATCGGGAATGAAGTCCCCATCTTTAACATCCTTTACTGCTTTTCTCATCCTCTCGATTGGCAAGGGGTCTTCTTTATGTCGTATGTTATATATACACCTCCCTTCCGAGTCCAACGTGCCCCCATGCCCGTAAAACCAATTCCTTGCAAGTTCTACCCAATCGTCTGTCTCTGGGGTGATCTTTTTAGCACGCAGTTCATTCTCAAGTTTCTCCCACTTAGGAATGCCAGCCCTGTAGCCACCTTGCCCCATAGTATGGTGATACTTCTTGTTAGCAGCATTCAGCTTATTCGTTGCAGACATTTTCTTAGCTTTTTCTGATGTCTTGTATTCCACAAACTCAGCCCAGAATGGTTTTATCTTCTCAAACTGAATATTCTTGAAATCGGGAGTCTTCTCTTTCACGACATATTCAAGGTGCAATCTTTTCTTCCAGTTGGTGAAACACTGGGCCATCTTCTTCAAAGCCCACTCCCTGACCTTAGCCTCCATGGCTCTCCCATGTTGTAAGGCGTCCTCAACTGGATCCTCCGCATTTGGATCCAGCTCTATCTTCGGTAGTTTGAAATTAACCATGAGCCTCTTCCATAGTAAATCTTTGGCGTGGTTAGGGACAAATAAACATGTTCCCTCTTCATCCGCATTAGAAGGCCTATTCCAATTTCTAATGGTGATCGGGATTAAGTCCCTAACGATTACTCCGCATTGTGCCACAAATTTGTTTGCGACAACTTCGGGAGCCGTCGGTTTGCCGTCTTCAGCGACATCTTCGATCCTGAACCTCTCATGGTCTTGCAACTTTTTGGTTGGGCCTCGTCTGCTCTTTTCAGTAGATTCCTTAGATCCAGAGGGCTAAAAGAAGAAAGATCGTCGTTACTATTTCTATATCGATAGAAGATGATTAATTAATGAATTAATTATATTACATGCACCTCGCCGGAGCGGTCGTCTTCTCGATTACACAAGGCATCACCTTCTCCCTCGTGGAAGGAAACACCTTAAACCTCAAACAAGTCGTCTATTCCAGTAAAAAGAGGATCACCCACACCGGAGTTGTTCAGAAATGTTGATACGTCTAAATTTTCTTCCCCACGGATCACACCTTGGATTAACTCTTCCTTTTCTTCGTCCTTACGTGTGGGTCCATATTTTCTGCATAGGTGCAAAAACGAATAAGTCAAAGCGGCTAAGGGAGAAATTTAGGTACGCTGTTGAGAGATATAAACCCTAATTAAGAGAAACCCTAATATAAACATACACAATAGTACCAAACTAATTAATAAACCTAATAAAACCTAACAAATAATAAACCTAATAATCCAAACACCGAAAAGAAAGGGAAACCCTATAGCATCGATGCAATGATCAAGCAAGTATGATGATATGAGAAGTTAAATTATATTGAAAAGTAACCCTAAAGCACGCTCGACAAATAAAACGGGGTTCCGAGGGGCGCAAACCCTAACTCGGGGAATCTCCGGAATCACTTGTGAGGGGTTACTATGTTCTTCTAATCAAACTTGTCATTTAAGTTGCTTAACAATGCATGATTATAGCTTAAATAGGTAGGTTTCATTTTTCTAAACATTTTGGTATATTATACATATTTTCCTGACTTATAAATAATAAGTTATTGATTTTACAATATTAAATCATTTTCTGAAATTTATTTAATCAATTTTAAAACATTTATGACCTCAGGCTAACGTCACCATCGGCTGGGAAACATTTCTCATTCGAACTGGGGCTACTCACAGTCACTGACGTCTAGGCCCCATGGGTTATTATAATTATTTCCAAAAAAAAGGATATACTGCCTCATGCTGATGTCAGCATGACATCAGCAATGGCGATCCTCGGGTTGGGCTCGAATCCATCGATTCGCTGCACACACGGGCTAGTGGGTAGGCTAGTTAGAAATAGGAGATCGAGGCGGACCCAGTGGTGGCAGCGCCGCCCGCTTGTGGTCATCGGAACAGTGGTCACGACGGCGGCGAGCGGCGGAGCTTGCTCGGACACGATGCGTGGCGGCTACTACAAGCAAGCAGGCAAACGGAGTAGGCCTGGAGATTCAGATACTCACCAGGAGCTCGAAAAACTAGACGGAGTGGTTCGAGGTGGCCGGAATCAGCGGTGGAGGCGGTGGCCGGAGTCGGCGAGGCTTGGAGCGCCGGCGAGGAGCACGTGGAGGCGCGATAGCGGGGCATCGCGTGGAGTCCGACGGCGGGGCAGCGCGTGGAGTCCGACAGCGGGGCGGTGGTTGGGCTGCCTGATGGCGTCGAGCGCTTGTCCTCGCGGCGGCGACGATGATCTGTTGCGGTTGATGAGGAACGGGGAAGAAGAAGAAGGAGAAGGGGTGTCATGTATAAAGGGGAAGGGCCTTTAGTCCCGGTTGGAGGCTAAATTTATAAGATTTATTCATTTCCTATTAGAAAAATAGTATGTACAAAATATGATAATATACATATACATATACATATACAAATACATATACATATACAAATACAAAATATGATAATATATAAAAAATATGATAATATACATATAATACTTAAATCATCTAACATTATTTACAACTAAATCATCTAACAACTAAATAATCATCTACATGTACATACACCTAAAATTCATCAAACTAAATCATCTACATCATATACACCTAAATCATATTCTACACATACACCTAAAATTCATTAAACTAAATACAACTAAATCATCTAACAACTAATACACCTAAAATAATCAAACCTACTAAATCAACTAAAAAACTCCTCTACTCGGGCACGTACGGTACCGGCGGCGGCGGTGGGCGTGGGCGGCGCTGTGGCGGTCGGGGGAGGAGAGGGAGAGGTGGCGCGGCAGGCGGCACTGGTGGCGGTGGCAGTGGCAGTGGCGGCGTTGGTCGGAGACGGAGGTGGAGGCGCCGGCGGCGCTGGTCGGAGACGTACGGAGGCGACGCGCGGCCGGAGACGTACGGAGGCGGCGCGCGGCGATGGACGGAGACGGAGGTGGAGGCGGCGGCGACGCTCACAGCGACGGCAGGCGCGCAAGGACGAGGCAGCGTCTCCCCTGCTGTGTGCGGCGCGTCGGGTGGTTGTAGGGAATGGAGAAGGGGAAGAAGAAGAAGAGGCACGCGTATATGAAGGAACGTATACTCCAATTTTTTAGCAGATGAAGGGTCATACGTCCTGGTTGGAGCCACCAACCGGGACGTATACTCCAATTTTTCAGTAGATGAAGGGGCGCGCGCGCAGGGTGTCTTTAGTCCCGGTTAGTGGCTCCAACCGGGACATATTCCCCTGTTTTCAAATTTTTTCAGGTATTTTCTCTCTGTTCCCGTCTTATTTTTTATTTTGGGGTTTAAATTTGTAATGTTTTTTAAATGATAATTACTTTGGAATTTAGAAAAACTTTAAACATAAAAAGTGTTTGAATTTGAATAACTAATTCGAAACCATTTTCTGTTTTTAAAAATAATTAATGTAACCAGTTAAACTATGAACCATTTAAAATTAATAATGAAATAACTTATATTTTTTAAATATTAATTTGGAATTTAGAAAAACTTTAAACATAAAAAGTGTCTGGATTTGAATAAATAATCCAAAACCATTTTCTATTTTTAAAAAATAATTAATTTAACCATTTAAAATTAAAAATGAATTAACTTATATTTTTTAAATATTAATTTGGAATTTAGAAAAACTTTAAACATAAAAAGTGTTTGGATTTGAATAAATAATTCAAAACCATTTTCTGTTTTAAAAATAATTAATTTAACCATTTAAAATATGAACCATTTACAATTAAAAATGAATTAACTTATATTTTTTTAATATCAATTTGGAATTTAGAAAAACTTTAAACATAAAAAGTGTTTGGATTTGAATAAGTAATTCAAAACCATTTTCTGTTGTTAATGGGCAGAAAAAAAGGACGGAAAATAATGGGCGGAAAGAAAATTTGATTATGATAGAACTGGAATTAAAATACATAACGCAACTAACACAAAGTTACATAGAAGAACTGAAAATTAAGATACATGGCCAGATTAAGCCACAATCGGCCGAACTTGTTTTGCAATGTTGGAATAATTCAGTCATGCTCCTGCCTACACCTGTAATACTCGCCACTGTAGTCGTCGTACTCGCCATGGCCGTCGTCGCTATCGTCGTCGGGGTCGCCGTAGTTGAACCTTGAAGGCTGAGTACGAGTGGGCCGGACTTGAGGGTAGCGCAGGCGGGGGATAGAGTCGGCGGCCGTGTCGTAGGCCATGACGCTCTGGAGAGTCCGGCCGTGCCACCACAGCCGACGGCCGGCCTCGTTGAAGTTCGGAGGAGGTGGGCCATCCTCCTCGTGCCTGGCGAGTGCCCTCTCACGCCGATCCACGAAGAAGGCTTCCCAAGTCGGGAAATAGTCGGGATGCCATCTGGGATTCCTCCGCTGCTCCGGCGTGAGCTCGAAGTAGTAGTGGTTCGTGATGGCCATCCGACGCGCCACACCTAGAGGGACAGGAGGAACCGGCACGCCTCCGGCGCTCAGCATCCAGCCGACAGGGACACAGTAGCCCGGCGGGTAGGGGTAGTTTGAGGCGCAAAGCGCCTCCGCCTCCCTGGGAGTTAGTGCTACGGTGGAAGTCATGGGAAAGAGTGATGAGGTTGCAGATATGAGTCTAGAGATGTGCAATGACAATAGAGGCCAACCCTACATATATATATAGTGAGAAATGGCAGGAAGATAACTGGAGGGAAGAACTGGCGGAAAGAACCGGCGGGAAAAACTGGCGGGAAGAAATGGCGCGAAAAAACGGCGGGAAGAACTGGCGGGAAGAAACGGCAGGAAGAACTGGCAGGAACCGTTTTGAATTATCTGAATTTCTAACTATGGTCGAACCGGTGTGCATGAAGATAGGGGAGGAGCATCGTTAGAACTTGAATTGGATCTCTAAAGAAACCACATATTGAGAGTCTAAAAATGATTTTTTCAAAAAATCACGGGCGATAGATCATGTACCTGTAGTATAAACTGGACCCACTTCCTACCGATTCGGCAGACATTTATCCTTTTTACCCAGGATGGACGAAAAGGTTTGAGATGTCCCGGTTGGGAGATAGTCCATGTAAGGTGGTCTAGTATTTTAGGAAAATAGGACGGTAGCATTCTGAAACGGAATTTTGGTGGTTACATCACAAAACGACCCGTTTTTTGCGCTCGGAAAATGGAAAAGGGCTTTTCCGTGCGACAAAAAGGAATACTTCATGCACATAACAATATGGGCACACACATGCATAATATGGGCACAACATCACAAACTATGCCATGATTCAGCACATAACATCGGTCATTTGGACCGAAAGCCATGAAACCTCGAACATGATCGTTAGAACTTGCATTGGATCTCTGTAGTACAAACCGGACCCACTTCCTGCCGATTCGGCAGACATTTGTCCTTTTTAACCGGGATGGACGATTTCGGCAGGCTGGGCCAGGCAGCACTAATGATAGGGGTGAGTGTCGACATTATGTCGTGCGGCGTGTACCTTGTCCCGGATGGTGTCACCAACTGGGACTAAAGATCAACCTATAGTCCCGGTTGGAGACACCAACCGGGACAAAACACGAGTCAGCACTAATGATAGGGGTGAGTGTCGACATTATTTCGTAAGTGTCGACACTATGCCGAGCTCCTTGTACTATAAATAGGCATCCTTGCGAGTCCAGTCCTCCAGCCAGTTTGAGGCATCTCCAAGATGGTTTTCGAGAGCAGGGACACCACTACGGCTAGTTTCAGGGAGATGCCGACGGAGCCCAGTCCTCCGGCATTTCCGAGAAACTGGTCATAGATGCACTCCCTAATATGTGAAATTAGTTAGCTCCGAGGCGTATTGATCTAGTTAGAGAATTTACAAGCTGCAAGATGGTTTTTGAGAGCAGGGACACCACTGCGGCCAGTTTCAGGGAGATGCCGACGGAGCCCAGTCCTCCGGCATCTCCGAGAAACTGGTCATAGAGGCACTCCCTAATATGTGAAATTAGTTAGCTCCGAGGCGTATTGATCATGTTAGATAAGTTACAAGCTGCAAGATGGTTTTCGAGAGCAGGGACACCACTACGACCAGTTTCAGGGAGGTGCCGCCAGATCCCAGTCCTCCAGCATCTCCAAGAAACTGGTCATAGAGGCACTCCCTAATATGTGACTGCGCGCGTTTGGAGATCAGATCTTAATGGTAAGTACGAATCGGGACAACTTCTTCATAGTCCCGGTCCAGCCACAAAACGGGACTAACACTCAAGACATTTATTAATATTAAAAACCGAGACTACAAAACTGGGACTAAAGGCCACAAACCGTGAAAGATATCCTTCGGTCAAGCCAAAAACGGCGAAAGAATGAACTAGAGTTACATAATATGAGCATGAACTTCTTGGCATATGTCCTTCCTTATGATCGCTTCAGACGTAACCATGGAGCATCTTCTTTACTTAACGGAATGCTTGAGTCAGTTTTCACTATGAAGGGCGGAATTTCATGAAACTTATTATAATCTTCTGACATGTCTGTCTTGTCCTTGATTCCCACGATGTTTCTTTTCCCTGAAAGAACTATGTGACGCTTTGGCTCATCATATGATGTATTCGTTTGCATATTTTTTCTTTTTTTGGGTCTAGAGGACATGTCCTTCACATAGAAAACCTGAGACACATCATTGGCTAGGACGAATGGTTCATCTCTATAACCAAGATTGTTGAGATCCACTGTTGTCATTCCGTACAACTGGTCTATCTTTACCCCTTCCCCATTTAGGTTGACCCATTTGCAGCGAAACAAAGGGACCTTAAAAGAGACTTCATAGTCTAGTTCCCATATGTCCTCTATTTAACCATAATATGTGTCCTTTTGTCCATTCTTGTCTATTGCATCAAAGCGGACACCACTATTTTGGTTGGTGCTCTTTTTATCTTGGGCGATCGTGTATAATGTATTCCCATTTATTTCGTACCCTTGGAAATTCAATACAGTAGAAGATGGTGACGCGGCCAACAAGTATAGCTGATCTCCAACAGTGGTGTCATTCAAGAGATGTGTCCGCATCCAACCACCGAAAGACTTCATGTGTTCATATGTAATCCATGATTCAGGCTTCCCCGGGTTTTTGGAGCGTACAATATTCCTGTGTTCCTCGATATACGGAGCTGCCAAGGTGGAATTATGTAGAACTGTGTAGTGTGCTTTAGTGAAAGAATCCCCGTCCCTACATATCATTGCTTTCTTTCCCAGCGTGCCTTTTCCACTTAGTCTTCCCTCATTCCGCGAGTCAGAAACACCAATCGGCTTAAGGTCAGGAATAAAGTCAACACAAAACTCAATGACCTCCTCTGTTCCATATCCCTTGGAGATGCTTCCTTCTGGTCTAGCACGGTTATGAACATATTTCTTTAAGACTCCCATGAACCTCTCAAAGGGGAACATATTGTGCAGAAATACCGGACCGATAATGGCAATCTCTTCCACTAGGTGAACCAGGAGATGCGTCATAATATTGAAGAAGGATGGTGGGAACACCAATTCAAAACTAACAAGACATTGTACCACATCCTTCTATAACCTTGGTAGAATATCTGGATTGATTACCTTCTGAGATATTGCATTGAGGAATGCACACAGCTTCACAATGGGTACTCGAACATTTTCCGGTAGAAGCCCCCTCAATGCAATCGGAAGCAACCGCGTCATAATCACGTGACAGTCATGAGACTTTAGGTTTTGGAACTTTTTCTCTGCCATATTTATTATCCCCTTTATATTAGATGAGAAGCCCGACGGCACCTTGATACTGTAAAGGACTACAAAAAAGATTTCCTTCTCTGCTTTGGTAAGAGCATAGCTGGAACGACTTAAGTGATGCCCTTTATCCGTCTTGTTATGTGTATGCATGTTCTTTGGGTCTTTCATAATTTGTTGGTCCTCCCGTGCTTCTTGTGTATCTTTTGTCTTCCCATACACGCCTAGGAATCCTAGCAGGTTCACGCAAAGATTCTTCGTCATGTGCATCACGTCGATTGAAGAGCGGACACGCAGGACTTTCCAATATGGCAGCTCCCAAAATATAGATTTCTTCTTCCACATGGGTGTGTGTCCTGTAGCGACGTTGTTCGGAACTGATTGACCGCCGGGACCCTTTCCAAAGATTACTTCTATGTCCTTGACCATACCAAATACATCATCACCAGCAGGGAGTTTAGGCTTCTTCCGGTGATCTGCCTCACCTTTGAAATGCTTGCCTTTCTTTCTTACGGGATGATTGGTCGGAAGAAATCGTCGATTCACCAGGTACACAACCTTCTTGCATTTATGCAAATATGTACCTTCGGTCTTATCTAAACAGTGTGTGCATGCCTTATATCCCTTGTTTGTCTGTCCTGAAAGGTTACTAAGAGCAGGCCAATCATTGATGGTTATGAATAACAACCCTCGTAGATCAAATGGCTCCTGTTTGTTCTCATCCCACGCACGTACACCTGGTTTGCCCCACAACTGTAAGAGTTCTTCAACTAATGGCCTAAGGTACACATCAATGTCGTTGCCCGGTTGCTTCGGGCCTTGGATGAGCACTGGCATCATAATGAACTAACGCTTCATGCACAACCAAGGAGGCATGTTGTAGATACATAGAGTCACGGGCCAGGTGCTGTGACTGTAGCTCTGCTCCCCAAAAGGATGCATGCCATCCGTACTTATACCAAACCATAAGTTCCTTGCGTCACCTGCAAAGTCTGGGAAGTCTCTCTCGATTTTTCTCCACTGTGACCCGTCAGTAGGGTGTCTCAACTTCCTGTCTTTCTTACGGTCTTCTTTGTGCCATCGCAACAACCTGGCATGCTCTTTGTTTCTGAACATGCGTTTCAACCTTGGTATTATAGGAGCATACCACATAATCTTAGCAGGAACCCTCTTCCGGAGGGGCTCTCCCTCAACATCACCAGGGTCATCTCGTCTGATCTTATACCGCAACGCATTGCATACCGGGCATTTATCTAAATTCTCATACTCCTTACCGCGGTAGAGGATGCAGTCATTAATGCATGCATGTATCTTTTGCACATCTAATCCCAGAGGACAGAGAGTCTTCTTTGCTTCGTAGGTACTCTCGGGAAGTTTGTTATGTTTTGGAAACTTCGGCTTCATTATTTTCAGCATCTTTTCAAATGAGGAGTCAGTTATACCACACTCTGCCTTCCATCGCAACAATTCCAGTGTGGTACCGAGCTTTGTGCTGCCATATTCACAATTTGGGTACACCAATTTCTTTTGATCTTCTAACATGCCCTTTAACTTCAACTTCTCATTTTCTGTTTCACAATCTCGCTTTGCATCAGAAATGACCCTACCAAGTTCATCAGCCGGCTCATCTAATGCCCGTTCTTCACCTCTTTCCTCTCCATTGTCTTCCATTGCAGTATCACTATATTCAGGAAACATATGATGATAGTTGTTATCATCATCATCTTCTTCTTCACCATCTTCCATCATAACCCCTCTTTCCCCGTGCTTGGTCCAGCAATTATAGTTGGGCATGAAACCTTTCATAATCAGGTGGCCGCGAATGATTTTCGAGGAAGAGTACTCCTTGTTGTTCCGACATTGAACACATGGACAACGTATAAAACCATTCTCTTTGTTTGTCGTAACCACATTGATAAATTTATCCACGCCTTTCATATACCCGGCTACGCGCTGGTCACCGTACATCCATTCCCGACCGTTCATCTGCATCATATAAGTATGTTTATCAAAAAACAGGACATCATAAATAGTGAAATGACCAATTCACATCGACACATGCATTGTATCAATGACAGAGAAAAGATAAGATTGCTAACCTCGATCGAGGGAAATAAAGAGGAGAAAGCTCAAGTGCGTCTCGGACACCTTCTATATTTTTGTTCTATGAGAAATTGAACGGGATTATTCACTCAAACATTTCATCAAACACCTTCAATGCATGCATAGGAGAGAAAAAACTAGCACACCCCTCACACCTTCCACTAAGATAAAAAACAGAGTGGAGGCAGAGGGGGCTGGGGCGTTGCATTTATAGAGGGCGGGAGCATACGTCCCGGTTGGAGCCAGCAACCGGGACTAAAGGTGTGTGCCACGCCACGTGGTTGTGGCCAAACCTTTAGTCCCAGTTGCTGGCTCCAACCGGGACGTATTCCCCGTTACCAACCGGGACACATGCCTCTGGGCCCCGTGCCCGCTCGAACCGGGACGCGTGCCAGCATTAATCCCGGTTGGTGGCGCAACCGGGACTAATGCTCTGAGGGGGCGCGAACGGATGGCCCTTTTTCCACTAGTGCATGCACAATACATCACATAGACAATCACAAACAAGCATCAAAATAACAAAAGTTCAACAACATAGACAACAAGTTTTTGAAAAGCAAACACACGAATAGCAAGCCATCCACATGTTGGATGGTCATTCCGACTCAATAATCAAAAGCATGGTAAATAATAAATAAACAAGTAGTCATCACTACTCCTCTGCATTAACCTCCTCATCGACAAGTGTAAGACCTGCATTCTCCATAGCGGTCTTGTACTCCTCGACATTGGTAGTCAAGGCCTCTACCTTGGCTTTGAGAGCCCTCTTCTGTGAACGAAGTCTCTCAATCACCACCTGCTGATGCTCGAGCTCGAAGTCCTTGGCCTCTAGTTCTGCAGTCATCTCTCGAATCCTCTTGTTCCTATCTTGGACTCTTTTCTCTTGACTCTTGAACTTTCTATCCTGACTCTCAAACTTGGCCTCCATTTCCTTGACTATCTCATCTTGCTCCGCGAAGAGCTTGTCCTTCTCACGAAGCTGCACCTGGAGTTCGTCATTTCTAAGCATGACGTTGGTCCTATCAGTATCTAGGTGCCTAAGAACCTCCTCTAGGTCCTGGAGGTACAGACGAATCGGCTCTTCCGTCTCTCTAGTAGTATCCTCGAAGTTAATAGCCTCACCATCCTCGTCGCGTCTTCCGAAGGCGTGGAAGTGAGTACCTCTAATCTCCCAAGAATGTCTCCCTAACAAACGTCCAACCAAATCCTGCATGACTACCTCTAGGCCTCTCTCCTTGTCGTCATGCATGAGCTTTAAGGTGATGGCCTTCGTGGCTGGCTCAGTATGGCGTCCTGGCTGAGTAACCTTGAATCCAGAAAGGTCCTTCCTCTCAAACTTGGTGAGGGGAAGCATCATGATGCTAGGAAGCGGAAGATTGAGCACACTAGTGAGCTCAATAAGACGAGTGCCAAAACTTGCTGATAGTAACATTAGGCATCTATTTTTTTAAGATAGAAAAAGTTAGAATTAACATTAATAGAGATACACAAGTCAAGGTAACACAAGCATATTATTCGCAATCAAACATAAGTCATGGCATACATAAATCCATTACAAGCATACAAGGTTCAACCTAACTTAGACAAAAAAAAATTGGAAATAAAATGATAAGTGTGGTGGTCCAACTAACGGAGTATATTACAACTCTCACTCTCTAGACTAAAGGCTATCAAAGCATCCTTCTAACAATAGAGATTAGAAAGAAGATTAGAAAAGTTTACGAGAAGAATAAGACAAGTGTGGAAGTCATTGAAAAAAATTCCTTAGTGGTTTCTAATCCAATCCTAGGGGTCTTAATCCTACAGGCAACACAATGCTCTGATACCATATGTAAGATCCCTCCCTTTATAAAGGTAAGTATCCCTGTGATTGCAATGCTAGTCCCTGGATCAATGCTAGCATCCACAATTTAAGATGAAGTACACAGAAAGAAAGGTTATTATTACATATCATTCCAGAGACAAACATAGTCTTTTACAACTCCATGGCCACAAGCCTAATACAAGAGTTCAAATATAGAATAAGATAAATAAGTCTTCATCTTCATGTGCCACAGGCAAGCATGTTGAGTGTAGACTCATAACCCCTAATCATCATCAGAATAACCTACAACATCACAAGTTATAGCCACAGTGGGTCAATACATTGGAATAGTATTGGAAAGTGATACCTTATTATAATATTAGCATCTAGACACTACATGAATTTGGCTAAGTGTAGCTTAGGCTTGCTTTGCTCAAAATAGATTTTACCTATTAGTTGAAAACACTAAGTTTTTCTTTGACAAAACTTTCCCAAGGAATCACCAATAGACATTGGTGATCCTTCACCCTTTTTCAACCACAAGTTTTAACTTAGAAAATTGGGATGAGGAGATTCTTGATAGCTTCCATGTCTTGATGCTCATGTTGTCCAATACTAGGGACATGGCTAAGTACTTAGATTCTTCCATCTGCAGAGGTTGTGCACTTTCCCCACAAGACTTGATTTTCACCAAGACAGGACCTTTCAGAAGCCTTCCCTTAGACCAAATGGACGCGTTCCAACCTATCATCCCACTACCACCAACTTTCCAAATGGCTAAGTTATTGCAACCTATGTGATCCAGGCAGAGCCCATATTGCCATGTGGCTGCACTAGAAGCTTCTTAACATTTGGCATCTCAAATCCCTTTGTTCCTGGGTGGCTTTCCACAAGTGAGATACACAAGGTAAACCATAGAAATGGGACTTGTGTAACCACTCAACACAAACCATTCTTTCCATTCCCCCAGGTGTTTCATTTACTTAGTTGTTTTATTAGCAAAAACAAGTCAAGGACTTAGAAATATTTCATATAGCATGAATATATAAACCACCCTTGGTTATTACTAGATAGGCTAAGCATGGTAATGGTAAGCATCTTAACTTAGAGGAAATTCTAACAATTCTACAACTACTAGGATTTCCCAAGCATAGCAATAAGATACTTAGCAAAATATTCATGCAAGTTCCTATACAAAATATTTCTAATGCATAGGTTAAAATTATAGGAATAAAATAATGAAGCACCACTTGCCTTGGTAGTTTGGGGAGTAGCAACAATCTTCACACCCACAATCACTATTAGCACCAAAATCTACACATAAAATAAGGGCACCAAAATCACATAACAAAATATACACACAAAAATATATGAATGCCATGTGATGATTTTCTACACCAAACAAGACAAGTAAACAGTACTGAAACAAAAACAAGACCAAAACATACTAAATTAAACTTTCTTGATTTTTAGATCATTTTTAAAATCATTTCTATTCCCAAACTATGCCTACAAATGATTCTGCAAAAACAACCATTTTTACAGAAGAAAAACATTAAACACATTGCATAAAAAGATAGAATTTTCTCTCCTGATTCCAATGATATAAAATTTGTAAAATTTGAACGTGTGGATCAAAAGTTATGAATTTTACAAGTTTGATTAACTAATAGATCAAATTTCTGTTTTAAATTTAAACTCAGGCCACACGGCGCTCTCTGATTCTTCGGTACCGCTTCGCACGGATCGACCAGAGTGGACCGCACGATCAAAATGAAATCGCACGGCCAGATCTAACTCGTACTCCTTCGCTAAGTGGATCTATCGTATGCGTTAGATCTAGATCTAACGGCTACCGACCAAACAACCAAAGTCTGGCGGCGCTGGCGATGATGGCGCGGCGGCGGCGCTCTGCCAGCAACGCTCCGGCGGCAACAGAGGGGGCTAGGGAGGTGCTCAATCTCTTGCTGGCGTGGACATGGGCGTGCTGTGGAGGTCACTGGGGCTCGTCGGAGGTGCTGGCAGAGTCGGGAGTTTGCAGACGTGATCGTTGCCGAGGTTCTGGGTCGCCCTAGCATGAGTCAATGGTGTTAGTACCTACGCAAAGACAAGGCGAATCTGACAGTATGCACGCGAGGTCAACGGGCGTTCGATTTATACCGCTATTGCTCCTCAGAGTTGAGGTGGTCGGTGACGGCGACCTGGGTCATGCGCGGGAAAAACAAAAGTATCAGAAGAAGCAAAGAGACACAACGAACTTGATAGCGTCAAGTAGAAGACGAGGGGCGCTCGGTACTCACTGGAATCAGACGTCAGAGTTCGTCGGGACAGCGGCGAGGTTTGGTGAAAGCCGAGCAGCCTGGTGGCGGAGTGAGCGAGTGGGGTGAGGGTAAATGGTCGTGGCAAAGAGGAGATTAAATAGTCGGGAGAGGGGCGGCGATTACTCCCTGCATCAATGGGAATTAAGCGGGGCAGTGACTGTGGCGAGGTAACGGCGGAGCGACTCGGCCGCGCGTTGATTGAGGACGAAGCTGACGGGGCACGGTGGGGTCAAGCTGTCAGCAGGTGGGTGCACGCGGCTGCGGTGAGAAACAGAGGGAGAAAGGGAAACTCGGGTGGGCTGCTTTGTCTGCTGGGCCGAAAGAGTGTCGCCAGGCCCATTTCTGTTTTCTAATCCTTTTTCTTTTTCTAAATCGATTTTTAGGAATCCTTTTCAAATAAATTCACAACCATTTGAATTCCAAATCTTTCTGGACTTTTATAAAGTGAAACCTGCATAATTTTGAGTATAAAACCATGATGTCTCACTGGACTAGTTTGGTTCCTTTGAAAATTTAAAAATAAACAGTTCCTTAGCAAAATATTTGATAAAGGTTTGAAAATGGTTTTAAAACCATTATTTGTTTTGGAAAATTTTGTCCAAGCTTGGAACTCAACCACACATTCTCATGAACAAACAATCCTTGGTTTGAAACAAATATTCTCTCTCTAGAAAGTAGCATTGGTTCAATGCTTGCTTACATAAAATAATAAGCACCCAAATGTTTCTGTTTTTGTAATGACTTTGAAATTGATCCCTAAATGATTATGCATGCATGGATGATATGAAAACTTTGAAAAACATGATTTTAGGGATGTTACATTATAACCCTTTGATCCTTTATGATTTGGGTTTCCAATTGGCTAAACAAGGCTTCATCAAAGCAATATTATAGTTGTATTAGAATTATCTTCTGTTTATCTCTATGGAACTAAGAGATATTATTCATTGACTATACCTACTTATTCCAAGAGGATTACTCCTTGATAACTATCTTCAATGTTTATCCCTATAATCTACTTTATCACCAAATAATTATATAATCTAAATAACTCTTCTATGAATTCATGAGTGATTTAACTCCACCAATAATCCTATTGATCTTATTTACTTCCAACACTCCCATCCTATAGATGATATTTGAATCTAGCATTACCATATACCTTTCCTTACCTCCTTCTTTAAAGGATTTAAGTGAATTCTATGATAAGAACAAGAGGTAATAGATCAAGTATTGATAGTTTAAGAATTGGTGAATCAATAGTTGATTACTCAACATTGATGAACAATAGATATTAGAATAAGGTTCAATATAGATGAAAAAGATTGATATAGTAAGAAAGATATGTGGTGAATGATCTTGACTTAGTTTCCTTCCTAACTAAAGAGTTTGGGTGAAGTGTTACCATGTTTCTCATGGTAGAAATAGAATAGGGATTGAATAAGTCAATAGTTAATTATTACATTCTTGTTATTTGGTATTCATGAGTATTGTGATGAATATTATGATAGGATCCCTTAAGGATCAGATATTAATCATTTAAGCAATGCATTATGATTTAAAATTATGTTTACCCAAAATAAGGTTTTTAACAAAGGTCATATTGAAACTTATCATAGTCCACTTGATGATCTACTTCAATTCCATCAAGTTGAGAGAAGCTTCAATCACTTTAACAAGTTTTATTCAAAATCGTGAAAATTATTCAGATTTTCTATGCATGAATGCAATGCACACATCTGGGTTCAGCTTATTTCTAAGCTCAAATGCTGGTATCTTACAAACTCCCCCCCTTAAAATAAACTTCATCCTCGATGTTCGTAAACTCTCGTGTTTCGGAGTAAAGAGTTAACTTGTAGTGGTTACTGCATTTCTCCATTCCATGGTGACTTCAAATGGAAATAATTGTAGTGTTCCATGTCCCGATAGTTTTCTCGTATTCTCGTCATACTTAAAACCTCCAATTTGTTGTCTCAATCCTTCAAAGTTCCTTTTACAATCCTACGATTAGAGATATGTACTTATTATAACTCCTTAATTTGGGGTCTCTTCTTATGTTCCACATCCTTATTAGGTATCCTAGTCCAACTCTTTTACTTAATCATTGAACTTTCTTACTATGTTATATAAAGTCTAGGAAGTCTCACTAAAATAGGTTTTTTTTTAATTTCAATCTGCCAATAGTTATGGTCAAAAGACTATATTTTTGTTCTGTCATAGTATGGTTGATACTGGTATTCCTTAAAAAATTAGATTTGAATTCATTTAGTTCATACCTATTGGAATTTATTGTTCCTCTACACCTCTCCAATTGGATGTGCTTTATTCTCTCATATGAATCACTTGAGAGTTGTTTCTTCTAGAATTAGCCTATTAAGAATTATCTATTGTACTACCTTCAAGTTTTTCTTCAACAGACTTTTAGATAATCTTTTATTATTATCTTTAATTCTTCTAGGAGTACTTTTATAATGATGACTTGTTTTAACCCTATTACAATAAGGCTTACATTGTCATAGATTAGTATTTCTTTCCTAGCCTTTACTCTAGGATTCCGATAACAGTACTTCTGTTTACTACTCTACTCTCCCCCTTAGGGTTTACTAATAGTCTCTAAACTACATATATAGCAACCATTGGCTTTATAGTTAGAATGTGGGACTTTGTCTAGCTTATACTCTACCTAGTTAGGGTCTCATGAAAGATTGTACGGTGCATCCACACAATTGTGGATCTCCGAAGAAAATCTTATAGTATTACTAGTATTGCTTACTATTTAGACATTTTCGCTTTGGTAAGCTGACTTCGCGAAACGCTTCGAAAGACGATCGCTTTAAATTTTATACGCCTTTAGGTCTTACTTAAAGTAGGCCAAATTTTATGCTATTTATGCAAATTTTAAAATGATCTGATTAACTATTTTGCTGCGGAAAATTACCGACTGTGGACCATCCTAGGGTGCATGTATTACCCTACGATTTCCGACATATTTCTGGCATTCTCTCTGAATTTTCAGAGCTTGAATACCATTTTGGTTCCAAAACTTCTTCTTTGCACTTATTCATGCTACTTCCATGAACTTGGTAGAACTACTTTATTAACTTCTTAGCAACGTTACCCACTTTGAATGAGCTTTAAGTTTATTACTTCTTGTTGCTCCATACATCTTCTACCCTAAACTTCCTTCTTATATCTGGCTAAGAATAACCTGAGCTTGACCTATTCTTCAAACTGCGCTAATGCTCCTCATATTTTGCTTCATCCTTCATGGAAGTCTTCATCTTGGTCTTTGGAACTCGTCACTCCCTTACACGGATTCCCATTCCTATCTAGGACTATAACATCAAGTATAAATGGGTGTTACATCATGCATTTGCACACCTAATTAAACTTCATGTACAGATCTAGTCAATCAAGAAGATTCAAAAAAATCCAAAAGTCGATAAACAAAAAAAGATATACCATGTATTATACATAAGTTTTAAATAATTTACAAATGTACTAGATAATCCAACGGTTTGCTCCTCACATATATTACATAACTATCTTACAAGAACTTCCTGTTCGTGTGAGTATATCCTCACTTATTTTGGCAAACCTTCAAACTACAATACACATTACCCTCTATATACATTATTCAAGCACTCATCCCTTGGGATGTCGTTCGTTTCTTACTTTCATCTTCCTCTAGTGCTTCCTAGAGTTCCGTCCATGATGACGTGAAGTCCTATGACTGCCTTCTGGAGCGTAAGAGCATCCAGGAGGTGCGTATTCTTGATTAGAAGTATTGAGACTGAGATTAGTCGTTGAAAAATGACTAGAGTTGGCGTAATCTTCTACAGGATATTCCTGGTTTTCCGGCAACGCTTCCTCAAAGTAAGTTGGCTCCTTAGACTTTTCTTGGATCCACTCGTACATATTGGTATAGAAGCTATCGGAATACTCTTCCAAGTCGATTGGATTGGTATCATCCCCATATGGTCCATAAGGCTCTCTATGGTTATAGTTGGCCTCGTCTCCGGTACCTGTATCACAAGGTATAGGATTTCATATGGTTCCACCTTGAGATTCTACTCCCCATTCATACTGGTTTTGCTCATGGTTATTTGGAATAACTCCAGCCCATTCCTGTTGTTCGGAGTTATACTTGGTCCATAAATCTTCAGTTGGCTGGGTTTTATTTTGGTAATAGGCATAGTTTTCTGAGTGTGGATCATCAAACTCAGTTTCCTCATGCACTTCTCCTGAAGGTATGAATTTGGGATGCCTAGCTTCTTTATCTAACTTCTTCCTACGTGCCATTGCCTTATCAAGATCAGTAAAATCCACAATGATTGTATCCAGTTCCTGAACTAAGACTTGGTGAGTGTTATGATAAGTGTTTAACAGAGACCGATAACGATCCATATACTCTACAGCTAGAGTAGGTTCAGTTTGGACTAGAGTAGAGTGATCTAACTCATGCTCTGGATTTGTGGTTTCATGGGGTATAATGGTGTGAGTACTACCTTCTAGAGCTTGGGATTTCTGTTCTCGGATCATGGTTATGGCTATTGCTACGGCAATATGATATGCAGATGCCATGCACCTTGCCTCTCCTGATGGCATTTCTCCCTTAAGTCCTAATGTCAACACCCGGATTTTTAATCCCAGATGCCTGTTGTGCCATACATCGCAATCCCAGGATTACCATTTTTGCGAGACATAACTGATTTGGATACCACAGTACATCATCCATTACAAACCATACATATGGTCTTACACAAATAAGGATCTCATGGTCCAGTTCTTAATACAACTCAAGCAGCGGAATACGTAATAATAACGGTAGCGTAGGCGACGCTCCATCTTCGGGGTCACAGGCAATGCTGACGATGAGAGATGATCCTAGTTATCGTAACCTTCCTGGGGTCCTTCGTCCTGGTACTCCTCTTCATAGTCTGGCCACGGGAATAGCCAGGGAAAAAGCCATGAGTACTCTTTAAGTACTCGCAAACTAATACTAACAAGTGGAGGGGGTTTTTGTAGTAGGACACTAAGCTCTAGGGTTGTTTTGCAAAAAGCCAGATTTACCTCTACTAAGCTTAGAAGCAAAGAATGCTAGTTGAAATTTTATAACACCTAAGTGGGAACTTGTATTTCATATCACAACTCTGTTGTGGTCAAGTCAAATTCTCAATTCATTTCACAAGTCATTTTGAAAACATCTGACGGGGAACAGTATGGCCACTCCAACTGTCCATAACCGCGGACGTGGCTATTCGAATATTTTAACACTCTGCAGAGATTGTACACTTTCACCACAACATTTGATACATCCGTCAGGAACAAATCCTGAATTCACCATACTCAGTATGCGGATAATCAATCCTAACCATTCAATTACACGCTCTAGTATAAGCACCTCTCCTGTGACTTTGGCCTCCCAACCATGACCAACTGTCATCTTGGGTACTGCACAGGTGGACAATCTTCACAAGGTAGCCTCAGCTCAGACCTTGGCCGTGAGGGAACACATACTAAGGTATATAAGTTTCCAGTCAAGCCCTACCCAATCTTCGGGTATTGTGGTTGTATGGTAAAATTGGAATGGTATCGCATCCAGACAACCATCAGTTTTATAAAGGGCTAAGGCTCATGCATTAACATTTTCATCATCAAAATCATCTGGTGTTCGGAAACACCTGTCAAAACATCTCAGTAGAATGATCCATCATTCCAAGGTTTTCATAACCATTTTTCCACCAAGTACTCCCCTCTAAATTTGATCAAGTTTTATGCTTAGTACTAGCATCTACAAATGGGAGTGAGTACTACTGAAGGGTGGTAAACTAGTGGAGTTTAACTAAGTTCAATCTCATGCCTTAGGATGACATCAAGATTATCTAGCTTAGGCCAAATTTAATGCTCTTTATGCAACCTTCAATTATCTTTCTAGAATCTACAAGTCACTTAAGTAGAGTCTAAGTAATAGCTTTGATAAAGAAATAAAGTTTAAATCTTGCAAGTAAAACTAGGATGGGGTTATCAAGTGAGTATGATCACATATGCTTAAGGCATATAGTTGGCATGGTAACAAGCAAGTATTATCTTGCACATTCAACTAGTAGTATTAGGCTTACAAGTATTGGCTTCCATAAGTATCAGTATAAGCTTGCCTTGAGCAGAGCAGTGGTTGAAGTTCTCCTCGGCTTCTTCTTCGTAGTATCCTCCTTCCTCCACGTATCCTTGGTCGGTACCAGCGTCTATGAATAAATACGAGGTACAGAATCACCAAACAATACTTAACTACTTTCAATCATCACACACAAGGGTTCTATCGATGATCAAGCATCATCACTAACATTACAAGATTAAAGCATTTGTCTTATTTATTTATTTTTAGAAAAGTAATTTCTACTCATTGAAAAACTACTTAAGATGTAATATTCTCCAACTCAAACATGGGATCATGCTGACACATGTCATCACCACATTTTCAGTACATGAGAATGTGATTTAAAGTGGTGTCACAATTTAATAAGGTTTAACCTTTTTATTTTAAACAATTACAGTGACTAGAAATGCCTATGTGGCATTCTTTTATTACTTGAACATTATTTGTGTAAGTAAACCCATATGTTTTCATATATTCTGAAAGGTATGATCAAATGTGATTTTTGAGAGTTGGAATCAACTCAAAATCTATTATGGTTTAAATTTGAAAAATGTTTGAATGCAGAAAAGCTTCTGCCTTGTTATTTTTACCAAGGTTGATCTACAGATCCAAATGATTTTAATCCAACGGGCTTGGATTAATCATTTCAATATCTTCCTAACAAAATTGGTTTCATTCAATTTGGTTCACTGAATCGAGCTGGGTTGATTTTTGAATCTAGGTACAGAACTGAGTTTGAATGAAAATAGAAAAAGCTAAATTCAAATGAGTGGGCTGCGCGGGAAGGGATATTGGGCCGGCCCAGTGTCACTCCGCAGCGCGGGGCGCAACTGACAGGGGGGTCTACTAGTCAGTGACTCTTTAAACGCGAAGCGGTACGGGGCGATGTGGTGCGTTGGATTAGAATGAAGATCGACGGCTGAGGGTCGTTGTCTATGATGAACAGGTCACCGACGAGCTCGAACCCTAGCGGCTCAGTGGGGGTCGTGGGAGGCTCACGGGGGCTCAGGTGAAGTTCGGCGATGCGGGCGAATGACAAAGTTGACGACGTTGATTCTCCTGGCACCAGCAGCTTCTCCTGGGGCGGCTCCAATCGATGGCTTCCTTCTTCTCCAGCAGCGGCGGGCTCTGGTGAAATTCTGGCAATGCACTGCTTGCCTTGCTCCGGGAATGAGGTGGGGTGGTTCTGGGTGAGAGAGGAGTAGAATGGTGTGAAGAATTCGAGCGGGGGATGCCTCTATTTATAGTGGCGAGAGGGGACCAACGGGCGCAAGCTGGGCTCGTCGTGGTTGACAGTACAGAGGGCTATTGGCATGGGCGACGGTAGGGGCGGTGCTGTGCTCCCTGGCGAAGCTCAACGGCGTGGTGGCGAGGCGTGGGGCGGTGCTGATCGGTCGGAACGCTGCGGTGCTCTGAGCTGGTCTGACGGAAGTTTTGATGGCGCACAACGCGTGTGGTCCGCGCGACGGCGAACGGGCGTGTCTGCGGGGTTGCTGGGGTGTTGGCGATCACACGTGCATGCATCGAGCGCAGCGTGCTGTCTGTGGGCGTGTCTCGCGGGTGACGCTCTGGCGCGCTCTCGGCATGGTCGCCGAGAAGGTTGGCATGGCATGGACGTGTGGTCCAGTGGCTGGCATTGCTCGCGGCTGGGACAGGGAGTGGCGGTGGGGTGCTAGCTAGCTTCCAGACAAGGTTGGTGATGCTAGTGTGGCCTCTAGCTCGCCGACGACAACGGGGTGGCAAGTTTTTTCTCGGCATGCTCACCATTGATGGCTAGGCTTGCTTACAGTGCTGCTAAGGTTAGTTAAATGAGCTAGATGATCTACTAAAGACTAGTTGTAACCAGAGAGGGAACAAGTTAGGCCCAAAACACCGCTCAACATAGTGTTTTGATTTTGTTTGATTTGCATCTGCAACCTGTTTGATGAAATGGCCGCATGAACTTAAGTTTTGAATTTTGAAAAGATTTTTGGTGGGTGTGCTAGGCATGTGCTGGTGATACTGTGGATGCTTGGGTTTTGAAAATTGAGCTTGTTTGAGTGGTTTTTGAAATAGTGGGATCTTCCCATATGAAATAGATTCAATTTTAAACTGTCATTCAAACTATTGTAGAGGGAGTGTCCCAACCTTACAACAATATAAGGTGGTGTCCACAGTTAAGATGTACTATCAAGAAACAAAGGTCATAATATAACTTTTATAACCAGGAATAACATAAGTTTATTACATCAACATAGCTCATTTGGCTATTACATTACATTGCAGTGGAATAACTATAAGCATGGGTACTTCATCTTCAAAGTGCCACAGGCAGATGTTGGTTGTATACTTTGTAATCCTAATCAATCAATCTTCACTAAAACAATCAAACCTGCAACATACAAGTTACAGCCACAAAGGGTCAATACATTTGAATTGTATTGGCAAGTGATACTATAATAGTATAGTGGAGTCTATCTTCTATATGCATTTGGCTAAGTGGAGTTGAGGCTTGCATTGCTCAAAATAGATTTTTCCTTAACATTTGAAAATACTAAGTTTTTGCTTTGACAAAATCATTTTCTCAATCAAAGATTGAAGATCCTTTAACCAAGGCATCTCTCAACCAAAGATTGAATATTTCAAACAACCCTTGTTCAAACCATAAGATTTTAACTTAGAAATTTGAATGATGAGATTCTTGATTTCTTCCATGTCTTGATGCTCAAATTGTCCTTTACCAGGGACATGGCTAAGTACTTAGATTTTACACTCTATAGAGGTGGTGCACTTTCCCCACAAGACTTGGTTTCCCAAGAGAAGATCTTTCAGAAGCCTTCCCTTAGACCAAAATGGACGCGTTCCAACCTATAAAACACTACCACCCTCTGTCCATATGGCTAAGTTCATGCAACCCATATGATCATGGCAGAGCCCATATTGCCAAGTGGTTGCACTTGAAGCTTCTCAACATTTGACATCACAAATCTCTTTATTCCTGGGTGGAAATCCACAAGTGTGATACACAAGGTTCACTAGTCCCCCTGGCCTTGTGTAACCACTCAACCAAAAACCACCAAGCAATTACCATTCCACCCAGGTGATTCATTAACTTAGTTGTTTTATTAAATAAAACACAAGTCCTCAGACTTAGAATATTTTTCCATAGTGTGAATATATATTCCACCCATGTTTTCTATTAGCTAGGCTAAGCTTTGATAGTAATAGGAATCCTAACTTAGGAATATTTCCACTAAGGTTTCATTTACTAGGTTTTCTTATAGCAAGGTCTATACTTAGCAAAATCCATGCAAGTTTTACTTAGCAAAATCACTAATGCATAGTGAAAGTAATGGGACAAAGTATGAAGCATCACTTGCCTTTTTGGTAGAGGGTATAAGTTCACTCCTTGTCCTTGCAACAATCACACTCTTCAAGTCACTACAATTCAATCAAGCATGGCACAAGTTCAATCTACCAATCAAGCAAAACAACACACATAAAATCATAGAATCAGAGTAATGTATGCAAGCATGCCAAGCTTTGTTTAATTTGAAAAAGTGGTTCCTAATGGGTCATAAACATTTGAAAACACCTAATGGTCATTTTGTAAAGTGGCAAAGTCATTTCCAAAAGGTTTCATTTTATAAACCATTTTCAAAACAAAGTATCATTTTATGTGGTGTAGAAATATTTTTATTAAGGCATTAATCTCTAAGGTTCACCAATTTCATTTTCAACTCCTAAAACTTGGTGTTTGGGGTAAGAGAGTTTAAAACAAAACATTTTCCAAAGGTTTTCTTCCAAAATCATTTTTAATAAATAAACCACATTTCTATTCGACTAGAAATGGTTTTAAATCAAAGAATCATTATTTTGTTTCACCTAATACATTTTTGAGTCCACAAAGTGTTTTCTATGGTCAGTTGGTTCAAAGCAATCCAATTGCAAAAGATCTTAACCCCAAATTCATTTTTAAACAACTTTTACATCCTTAGCAAGCATACAAATGTTTTTACAAAAACAAACACTCTAACAGATACTATTTGCTAAACCAAGGGCATGGTTGGATAGGGTTTGTTCTACTGATTCCAACGATATAATGTTTGCAAAAATTGGACGTGTGGATCAAAAGTTACAAAGGTTTGAAAATTGAATCTATGACAGATTCAAATCTGTTTTTAAAACTAAACCTGGCCACGTGTCTGTCTCTGATTGGACGAAAACGGTTCGTGTGGATCGAGCGATACAGACCACAGGATTAAAAGGGGGCATGTGCGGCTCAGATCAACGCATACCCTTTCGCTTACTTTCTATCCTATCCGCCAGATCGAGATCTAACGTCTCTTAGTGCCCCGACCATAAGCTGGCGGCGCTGGGCTCTGACGCGCGGCGGCGGCGGCTTGTTTGTGGCGGCGGCGGAGGGAGAAAGTGCTCACCTAGTTCGCGGAACGATGCTGATGCTCAATGTGGTACTGGTTGGTGAAGGGGCACATGGGTTCGTCTTCAATTGCTCGCCGGAGTTGTTCTGGGCCTCGGTGCGGTCAGACGTCGACGGGGAACGAAGCTAGGGGGCACCCTAGGACAAACGGGAGGCACTGTTAGATTCGCAAGAGCATGGAGATCGTCACCGTGTCCACGAGGAAGAGGGGGGAGGTCTGGTTTACCGGGGAGACGTCGTCGCAGTTGGAGCAGACGGCGGCGCTGGTTCGGGAAGACGTTGCCGACGCTCAGGGATGCGCGCGAGCAAGCTGCGGCTGCAGAAGGGTCCGCTGGGGAATGCTGATCACAGTTGCGTGCTCGAGGGGGCAAGAGGTGGCGAGTGCTGGCCGGAATTGGCAAGGGAGGTCGTCGGAGACAGAGGTGCTCGGGGAGGAATTGGGGCGGCCTGGGGGCGTGCTACTGTGGGGTGACAGAGGGGAAACGGAGAGGAGGGGCAAGCGCTTTAAGGTGCGTGGTCAAGGGGCCGAGTAATGGTGTGGTTAACGCGTATTACGCCGCGCTTAATTCGCCTGCAACGGCCGGCGAGGAGGAGGGCGTAGTCTGTGGGTGGGGAAAAGGGGGCGTGGCGGTGGGGTCTTCTGGTCAGTGAGAAAGGGAGAGGAAACGCGGTCCACCAGTCGGTGTCTCAGTGGGTGCGGCTGTGAGTGGAAAAGAACTGTTCGCTGGGGAAGAGAGGTGGGCTGTTGCTGGGTTAGTTGGGCCGGCTGGGCTGGGTTGGCCAGTTTCTATTTTTTCTTCCTGTTTGCTTTTTCTTTTTCTAATTCAAATTTCTGTTTTGAATTTCAATCAATTATTCAGACATTCAAACAATTCAAACTATTCACCACACTAGTAAAGAGTTTTTGGTTCTGTTTATCAACATAAACTAATCTCAAAATAAAATAATATTTTTATTCTTTTTAGGATCCATTCATTTAATTAAATAAAATGGATCATTAGTTATTTAATAAATTAGGGTTTGATTTAATTAATAAAATCTCCATTTGAAATCCAAATATTTTCAAAACCAAATCAGTAGGTTTTATTTGGAAATAAAGAATATTTGGAAACTTGTTTAAAACAAAATAACATTTTTATTTTGGGTTCCATTAATAATTAAATAGAATGGACCTTAGTTATTAAATCAAATAGGATTTGTTTTAATAAAATCTTTATTTTGAAAACTAAAATAAAACCAAAAACACTTCAGTAGGTTTTATTTGAGAATATAAAATACTTGGAAAACTTATTTAAAATAACTAAATAAGTTTTAGTGTTTATTTAAAATGGGAAAAGTCTTTACTTAAATAAAATTGGATATTAAATCCTTATTAATTTATTTAATTAAGCCTTTACTATTTTTTATCAAATAGAAATATTTTATTTCAAAAGCTTGGCCAAGGTTTAATTTGGCTTTATAAAATATATTTATTTATAAATCTATCTTTTCCTTTGAAAACCAAATCCTTTTATTTAAAGATCCAAAATAGTAATTTTAAATATTTTATTTTCCTTTAATAAAAGTTTATCTTGTTAAATCCCTTTAGGATTTATTTGATTCAAATTGGTTTGAGGTTCCAATTAAATTCAAAAAGTTTCTTCTGGCCCTGGAAATCAAACAAAATTTTATTTTATTCATTTATTTTTCACATAACAAGATTTGGAAAATCTTGGGATGTGACAGGCTACCACCCTTAAAATAAATCTCGTCCCGAGATTTGGGGAGGCTAGGGTTACAAGCAGGTTCAAAACAACTAGGGTACTACCACCCTTAAAAAATTTCAAACAAAAATTACACATTGTCCTTCTTGGGATCCTGGGAAAACATCTCTAAGCAAACATTTTCATTGAGTCCTTTGTTTCCATGCTTGACTCATGGGCCAAGGTTGAGATCCTTCATAGACTTGTTTAACTTGTTCTTCATCTTTTCTGGACAATTGTTTTCATAGTGGCCTAGTTCCTTGCATTTGAAACATGTTATAAGTTTGAGGTCTTAAGGTGGCTTCTCTGGACAGTATGATGCATAATGTCCTAACTCCTTGCAGTGTTTGCACATCACTTGGCTAATATCCTTCCTCATCTTGGGTTTCACTGGCCTTTGTTTGTCTTCTTGGCTCTTCTCCTTTTCTGGGCATTCATTGGCATAGTATTCCATCCCTTTGCAATTGTAACATTGCAACTGGCTTTTGTCTTTCTTCTTCTTTTTGGGTCTCTCCAAAGCTAGGAGTTCTTCTAGTTCATGTTCCTCATAGGTGGGAGATCTTTCTCTCTTCTTGGGGCATTGATCTTCATGCTCCTTGGATGCATGATCCTTGTCTCCACAAGTATTGCTAACTTGGGTTCCTTCTAGATTAGCATCTTTGTCATCCTTGTTGTCATTAGCTCTTTGGGAAAATTTTCTCCCATGTTGATCATTTGAGTGACCAATCCTTGCAAGAATTGGGATTGAAGTTTCAAAATCCTTTGTATGGCTGGGTCTAGTCCATTGTTGTTGGCTAAAAGCTGAATTGTCTCTTGGCTCAACTGGGTTTGGGTTGCTATAAGTTCTCTCATGTTGTCCGTTTGGTTGTTGTTGTTGTCATCATCCTTGATGTTGGAGTCTCTTGGAGTAGTCATCTGTTTGGGTTGGATTGGGATTAGAATAGGCAACAAAATTTCTAAGGGAATAATTCTAATCACACACATCACAATTCATTCAAGCAATGTGCAAGCAATCACAAACAAACATTCCACTCAAACAACAAGTTTCAAGCATATACTTAGGCAATCAAAAATATTTTTGGTTACACCACATAAGTTGGTGTGTTTTGACTTAACTAAAATATGGTGGTCCATCTATGTGGTTTACTTGTGATCTTTCCATCCTTCTTGGTTGATTCCTCTTGCATGAGATCATGATTTCCTTGGGAAAACTCTTGGTCACAAAGCTTCAAGTGGAGTAGGCTCCTTCTAACTTTTGCATTCCCTCAGTCTCTAAATCTTGAGCAAGATTTACTTGTCTCACTTGTAGTCCTTAGTGATATCCAAGTTGGAGGTCCTTGGAGAACATGCTGAAGATGTTGAAGTCATTAGAGATGAAGAAGTTAAAGTCATTAGAGTTGAAAGTGTTGAAGAATTACTTTGCACATGGTGTAATCTTTGGCCATGGGTAGGTTTTTCCATCAGTTGAAATAGAAGAGAATGTAGAGTTGAAACCAAAATGGTTGAGGAAAGAGTTTACAAGTGTTTTTGTAAATAAGTTTTGGATCAAAATATAACTCCTATTCTTCTAAGGGTTTTTGTCCAATCGTAGGTTTACAAATCCTATAGGCAACACAATGCTCTGATACCATCTGTAGAGGGAGTGTCCCAACCTTACAACAATATAAGGTGGTGTCCCTTGTGTTTACAATGCTAGTCCCTGGATCAATAGCTAGCATCCACAGTTAAGATGTAATATCAAGAAACAAAGGTCATAATATAACTTTTATAACCAGGAATAACATAAGTTTATTACATCAACATAGCTCATTTGGCTATTACATTACATTGCAGCGGAATAACTATAAGCATGGGTCCTTCATCCTCAAAGTGCCACAGGCAGATGTTGGTTCTAGACTTTGTAATCCTAATCAATCAATCTTCACTAAAAACAATCAAACCTGCAACATACAAGTTACAGCCACAAAGGGTCAATACATTTGAATTGTATTGGCAAGTGATACTATAATAGTATAGTGGAGTCTATCGTCTATATGCATTTGGCTAAGTGGAGTTGAGGCTTGCATTGCTCAAAATAGATTTTTCCTTAACATTTGAAAATACTAAGTTTTTTCTTTGACAAAATCATTTTCTCAATCAAAGATTGAAGATCCTTTAACCAAGGCATCTCTCAACCAAAGATTGAAGATTTCAAACAACCCTTGTTCAAACCACAAGATTTTAACTTAGAAATTTGAATGATGAGATTCTTGATTTCTTCCATGTCTTGATGCTCAAATTGTCCTTTACCAGGGACATGGCTAAGTACTTAGATTTTACACTCTGCAGAGGTGGTGCACTTTCCCCACAAGACTTGGTTTCCCAAGACAAATCTTTCAGAAGCTTTCCCTTAGACCAAAATGGATGCGTTCCAACCTATCAAACACTACCACCCTCTGTCCATATGGCTAAGTTCTTGCAACCCATATGATCATGGCAGAGCCCATATTGCCAAGTGGTTGCACTTAAAGCTTCTCAACATTTGACATCTCAAATCTCTTTGTTCCTGGGTGGCAATCCACAAGTGTGATACACAAGGTTCACCAATCCCCCTGGCCTTGTGTAACCACGCAACCAAAAACCACCAAGCAATTACCATTCCACCCAGGTGATTCATTAACTTAGTTGTTTTATTAAATAAAACACAAGTCCTCAGACTTAGAATATTTTTCCATAGTGTGAATATATATTCCACCCATGTTTTCTATTAGCTAGGCTAAGCTTTGATAGTAATAGGAATCCTAACTTAGGAATATTTCCACTAAGGTTTCATTTACTAGGTTTTCTTATAGCAAGGTCTATACTTAGCAAAATCCATGCAAGTTTTACTTAGCAAAATCACTAATGCATAGTGAAAGTAATGGGACAAAGTATGAAGCATCACTTGCCTTTTTGGTAGAGGGTATAAGTTCACTCCTTGTCCTTGCAACAATCACACTCTTCAAGTCAATACAATTCAATCAAGCATGGCACACGTTCAATCTACCAATCAAGCAAAACAACACACATAAAATCATAGAATCAAAGTAATGTATGCAAGCATGCCAAGCTTTTTTTAATTTGAAAACGTGGTTCCTAATGGGTCGTAAACATTTGAAAACACCTAATGGTCATTTTTTAAAGTGGCAAAGTCATTTGCAAAAGGTTTCATTTTATAAACCATTTTCAAAACAAAGTATCATTTTATGTGGTGTAGAAATATTTTTATTAAGGCATTAATCTCTAAGGTTCACCAATTTCATTTTCAACTCATAAAACTTGGTGTTTCGGGTAAGAGAGTTTAAAACAAAACATTTTCCAAAGGTTTTCTTACAAAATCATTTTTAATAAATAAACCACATTTCTATTTGACTAGAAATGGTTTTAAATCAAAGAATCATTATTTTGTTTCACCAAATACATTTTTGAGTCCACAAAGTGTTTCCTATGGTTAGTAGTTTCAAAGCAATCCAATTGCAAAAGATTTTAACCCCAAATTCATTTTTAAACAACTTTTACATCCTTAGCAAGCATACAAATGTTTTTACAAAAACAAAAACTCTAACAGATACTATTTTCTAAACCAAGGGCATGGTTGGATAGGGTTTGTTCTACTGATTCCAACGATATAAAGTTTGCAAAAATTGGACGTGTGGATCAAAAGTTACAAATGTTTGAAAATTGAATCTATAACAGATTCAAATCTGTTTTTAAAACTAAACCTGGCCACGTGTCTGTCTCTGATTGGACTAAAATGGTACGTGTGGATCGAGCGATATAGACCACAGGATTAAAAGGGGGCATGTGCGGCTCAGATCAACGCATACCCTTTTGCTTACTTTCTATCCTATCCGCCAGATCGAGATCTAACGGCTCTTAGTGCCCTGACCATAAGCTGGCGGCGCTGGGCTCTGAAGCGCGGTGGCGGCGGCTTGTCAGTGGCGTCGCCGGCATTACAGGAAGTGAGAAGGAGGGAGAAAGTGCTCACCTGGTTCGCTGAATGATGATGATGCTCAACGTGGTACTGGTTGGTGAAGGGGCGCACGGGTTCGTCTTCAATTGCTCGCCGGAGTTGTTCTGGGCCTCGGTGCTGTCAGACGTCGACGGGGAACGAAGCTAGGGGCACCCTAGGACAAACGAGAGGCACTATTAGATTCGCAAGAGCATGGAGATCGTCACCGTGTCCACGAGGAAGAGGGGGAGGTCTGGTTTACCGGGGAGACGACGTCGCAGTTGGAGCAGACGGCGTCGCTGGTTCGGGAAGATGTTGCCGACGCTCAGGGATGCGCGCGAGCGAGCTGCGGCTGCAGAAGGGTCCGCTGGGGAATGCTGATCACAGCTGCGTGCTCGAGGGGGCAAGAGGTGGCGTGTGCTGGCCGGAATTGGCAAGGGAGGTCGTCGGAGACAGAGGTGCTCGGGGAGGAATTGGGGCGGCCTGGGGGCGTGCTTCTGCGGGGTGACAGAGGGGAAACGGAGAGGAGGTGCAAGCGCTTTAAGGTGCGTGGTCAAGGGGCCGAGTAATGGTGTGGTTAACGCGTATTACGCGGCGCTTAATTCGCCTGCAACGGCCGACGAGGAGGAGGGCGTAGTCTGTGGGTGGGGAAGAAGGGGGCGTGGCGGTGGGGTCTTCTGGTCAGTGAGAAAGGGAGAGGAAACGCGGTCCACCAGTCGGTGTCTCAGTGGGTGCGGCTGTGAGTGGAAAAGAACGGTTCGCTGGGGAAGAGAGGTGGGTTGTTGCTGGGTTAGTTGGGCCGGCTGGGCTGGGTTGGCCAGTTTCTATTTTTTCTTCCTGTTTGCTTTTTCTTTTTCTAATTCAAATTTCTGTTTTGAATTTCAATCAATTATTCAAACATTCAAACAATTCAAACTATTCACCACACTAGTAAAGAGTTTTTGGTTCTGTTTATCAACATAAACTAATCTCAAAATAATAATATTTTTATTCTTTTTAGGATCCATTCATTTAATTAAATAAAATGGATCATTAGTTATTTAATAAATTAGGGTTTGATTTAATTAATAAAATCTCCATTTGAAATCCAAATATTTTCAAAACCAAATCAGTAGGTTTTATTTGGAAATAAAGAATATTTGGAAAATTGTTTAAAACAAAATAACATTTTTATTTTGGGTTCCATTAATAATTAAATAGAATGGACCTTAGTTATTAAATCAAATAGGATTTGTTTTAATAAAATATTTATTTTGAAAACTAAAATAAAACCAAAAACACTTCAGTAGGTTTTATTTGAGAATATAAAATACTTAGAAAACTTATTTAAAATAATTAAATTAGTTTTAGTGTTTATTTAAAATGGGAAAAGTCTTTACTTAAATAAAATTAGATATTAAATCCTTATTAATTTATTTAATTAAGCCTTTACTATTTTTTATCAAATAGAAATATTTTATTTCAAAAGCTTGGCCAAGGTTTAATTTGGCTTTATAAAATAATCTTTATTTATAAATCTATCTTTTCCTTTTAAAACCAAATCCTTTTATTTAAAGATCCAAAATAGTAATTTTAAATATTATTATTTTCCTTTAATAAAAGTTTATCTTGTTAAATCCCTTTAGGATTTATTTGATTCAAATTGGTTTGAGGTTCCAATTGAATTCAAAAAGTTTCTTCTGGCCCTGGAAATCAAACAAAATTTTATTTTATTCATTTATTTTTCACATAACAAGATTTGGAAAATCTTGGGATGTGACAACTATCCATTCAAATGTTTTTGGATAATCACAAGGTGGGCCTTGGTAACTTGTTATGAGTACTATCAAGGGGTGCAAAGATGTATATATGTTTCTGTTAAGTTCTGAAAGTTAGAGATAGCCAAAGTAGGCATGGGAGTTAAATTGGCCAAAGTGACCATTCACTTAACTTGTTTGTTTTGATTTGTTTGTCTTTGGGAAAAGTTTGGGAATTGTTTAGACGATGTTTATTTCACCTAAGAATCATTTTTCAAGCAAAGAAACACATAATCATGTTAATTCAAAAGAATCCAAATTTTGATACATACACATATGAATGCTTTCATATTTTAATTGGACAAGTTTTTATTAACCCTAAATTTGGTGATTAGAGTTTGATGATTCTAGTTTAATATTTTTGGGATGTTACACCTAACTTCTTGGGTAACATGATCATGACACAGTATTTAGATAATACCTGCCCATCATAATAACTGTAAATCTTGACCAAGAGTCTCGATTCACATTCTAAACTCCATAGAAGCTGTCGGAGATAATTTGTCCAATCCCCTCCGTAGTCATTCAGCGTCCTGTTCATCACTTGAACATTCCTGGGTGGATATTGAGGTGCCATGTGGAACTGTAGATAAGAAATTATCATAAGTCACATAGAGTTAAAACTCTTGGTAATGATCGGGATTGCAATTCTTGTTGGAGATATGCCCAAGAGGAAATAATAAAGTGGTTATTATCATATCTTCATACTTATGATAAATGTTTACATACTATGCTATAATTGTATTAACAGGAAACATTAATACTTGTGTGATTTGTAAACATAAAAGAGTTCCTAGTAAAGCCTCTTGTTAAACTAGCTTGTTGGTTAATATATGATCATGGTTTCCTGATCATGAACATAGAGATGTTATTAACAACAGGGTCATATCATTAGGAGAATGATGTGATGGACATACTCCTGTAGTTAAGCGTAGCGTAAAGATCAAGTCATTTAATATAGTTCATTTGCTATAAGCTTTCAGATACATAGTAACCTAATTCCTTCGACCATGAGATCATGCTTATCACCATTACCGAAAGGATGCTTTGATGACATAAAACACCACACCGTAACTGGGTGGCTATAAAGATGGCATTGAGTGTTCGGAAAGTATGGAGAGTGGGATTTGTCCATCCATATGACGGATAGATATGCTCTGGGCCCTCTCGGTGGAATGTCATCCAATTAGCTTGCAAGCATGTGACTGGCTCACAAGGGATCACATACCACGGGAACGAGGAAAGAGTACTTATCGGTAACGAGGTTGAACTAGGTATGCAGAGATACCGACGATCAAAACCTCGGATAAGTAAACTATCATGAGACAAAGGGAAATTGGTATCGTATGTAAGTGGTTCATTCTATCGCAAAGTAATCGTAGAAATATGTGGGAGCCATATGAATTTCCAGATTCCTCTATTGGTTATTGATCGGAGAAGTGTCTCGATCATGTCCGCATAATTCACGAACCGTAGGGAGACACACTTAAGGATTCGATGTTGTTGAGTAGTTATGAAATGATGAGTAAGAGACCGAATGTTGTTCGAAGTCTCAGATGGGATTCGGGATATCACGAGGAGAGCCGAAATGGTCCGGGGAATAAGATTCATATAAGGAAAGTCCTGTTTCGGAGTTGGGGAATGATTCCGATATTCTCATCAGGAATGTTCTAGAAGGGTCCGGAAGGTGCGGCACTCCAGAGGGGAAGGGTACATGAATGTGACATAACAAGTTGGAATGGTTGCATCATTTACTAGGTGTCATCGCTGAGCAAAATAAAGGGATAAATCAAATCCTAATTTGAAAAGTCAAACGCCAATTTGAAAAGTCAAACGACAAGTTTTCTTGGTGGAGGGAGAGTAGGAAACCTACTTAGGGAGGAAGTCCTACTCCCTCCACCCACCGGCAAAGGAGGAAGAGTTGGAGGAGGAATCCCTCCTCCCAACCGCGCCTCCCTCCCACCTATAAAAGGAGGGGCAGGGGTGCCCCTCTTCCCTACACCTCTCTACACCCCAAACCCTAGCCCCAAGTCGCCGGCCACCTCCAGTGCAGCCGCCGCCTAGGGCATCCTCTAAGTCGCTGAGTTAGGGTGTCCCCAAACCCTAGCCGCCGTCCAAGCTCTCCCCTTGGTGCCTCTAAACCCTAGATCGCCAAGGCCTTCTCTCATACTCCACCATACTCGCTCCGGCTTAAGGCGAAGCCCTGTGAGATCTTACCTCTACTTACGGTACCACGCCATCGTGCTCCCGGAATCATGAGGAGAGTGCTACAACCTCCGCTTCCTGCTGGAACAAGGGAGAGGAAGGTCTTCATCGAGTACCGAACGTGTGACCGACTGCGGAAGCGCTGTCGGAACGCAGCGCCGGAAGGATCGTCTACGCGATCTTGAGATCGGAAGTGTACGACTACATCATCCACGAGAATCTGCTCTCGTTAACCGCTTTGGATCTTCGAGGGTTAGTATTCTATAAACTCGTTGCTACAATCTAGTAGATAGATCTTGGCTTGATCATAGATTAGATCTTGATTGTGTGTTCATGCGGTAGAAATTTTTGTTTTCCATGCTACGAACCCCTACAGTGGTATCAGAGCCGTGTCTATATGTAGATCTGTTGCACGAGTAGAACACAATGGTCATTGTGGGCGGTGGTGCTTTTATTATCAATTGCTTCTTGTGTACTTTGCATCTTGCGGTATGATGGGATGAAGTGGCCCGGGCTAACCTTACATGACATCGTTCATGAAACTTGCTCCACGCTCAACATGCAACTTGTATTGCATAAGTGGCTTTGCGGGTGTCTGTCTCTCCCATCATAGTATAGATCCAATTTACAATGGGCACTTGATAGTCCAAGCATCAACGTTGTGGTTCCTTTTTGTAAGTTAGAGAAACACTTATTGAAAGCCCCAAACCACGTAAAATATGCAAAGAAAATTAGAGGCGTCTAACTTTGTTTTGCAGGGGTGTGCTGTGATGTGATATGGCCATGATTGTGGTTATATTTGATGTATGCAATGTTCCTTATTGTAAGTGGGCAATCGGCAGGAGCCATATGGTTGTCTTTAAATTCTGTTAAGACCCACGTGTCTATTAAAAGTAGTTGTAATAGTTGAAGCTGGTGGACGACAACCATGGAGTGGCGTCATTGACCTTGATGCAATGCTGGTGATGATGGAGATCATGTTCGTGCTTGAAGATGGAGATCGGAAGCACAAAGAAGAAAGGCCATATCATATCACATATTATGAATTGCATGTGATGTTAATCCTTTTATGCATCTTGTATTGCTTAGTTCACGACGGTAGCATTATAAGATGATCCCTCAAGCACACAATTTCAAGTTTTAAAGTGTTCATCCTTAGTAAGCACCGTTGCTAAAGCTCGTTGTTTCGAAGCACCACGTGATGATCGGGTGTGTTAGATTCTGTGAGTGTGTCACATCCCAAGATTTTCCAAATCTTGTAATGTGAAAATAAATGAATAAAATAAAACTTTGTTTGATTTTCAGAGCCAGAAGAAACTTTTTGAATTCAATTGGAACTTCAAACCCATTTGAATTAAATAAAATCCTAAAATATTTAAAAATATAAACATTTTAAATAAAGGAAAACAATATATTTTGGAAGTACTATTTTGGATCTTTTAAATGAAAGGATTTGGTTTCAATTGAAATAAAAAAATTTATAGATAAAGATTATTTTATAAAGCCCAATTAAACCTTGGCCAAGCTTTGGATTTAGAACATTTTGTTTTGAATTAAAATAGAAAAAGTTGATTTAAATAAATTAATAATGATTTAATATCCAACTTTATTTAATAAAAGGTTTTACCAACTTAATTGAAACATCAAAACTTATTAAATTATTTTAAATAGGTTTTCCAAGTATTTTATATTCTCTAATAAAAACCTACTAAAGTGTTTTGGCTTTATTTTAGATTTCAAAATAAATATCTCAATAAAACAAATCCTATTGGATTTAATAATAAAAGTCTATTATAATAATTAATAAAGGACACTAAAATAAAAGGCTATTTTGTTTTAAAACAAATTTCCAAATATTATATATTCCCAAATTAAACCTACTAATTTTATTTTAAATATTTAGGTTTCAAATAAAGATTTTATTAACAAAATCAAACCCTATTTGAATTAATAACTAAGGCCCATTTTATTTAATTATTAATGGACCCTATAATAAAATGTTATTTTTATTTTAAACAAATATTTCAAGTATTTTATATTTTCAAATAAAACCTACTGATTTAGTTTTTGAAAATATTTGGATTTCAAATGGGGATTTTATTAATTAAACCAAACCCTATTTTATTAATAAACCATAGTCCATTTTATTTAATTAATTAATAAATGGAACCTAAAAAGATTTAAAATAATATTTTATTTTAGAATGTGAATTATGATGTTAGGCAGAACCAGATTCATATTTGAAAAGCTTGATGATTGTTTGAATCATTTTTGAATGTGTTTGGTTGTTTAGATTTCAAAACAGGAAAATAGAATTAGAAAAGGAAAAAGAATCAGACAGAAAAAAAATAGTGCAAAGACCCAGCCCAACAATCTGGCCCAACAACCCACTTAGCCCAGCTTCCCCTCACCGAAAGAAAACATTCCTCACTCTGTTTCCGACCCACACCGAGACTGACTGGTGGACCTCCCCCTTTCTCTCCTTTTCTCACTGACACCAGACCCCACCCCTCCTGTTCTTCTTCCTCCGTGCGACTCCTTCTTCCCCTCACCTCGCGACCGTTTCTGTCGTTAATTTCTCGCGGTCAATACACTTTACTGCAGCGATTACTCCTCACCGTGACCACTCAGCGTTAAACACCAGGCTTTCCTCTCCTTTCTTCCCCAGACGCCCCTCCTCGACACGCCCCCAGGCCGGAGAATTTTACCCCGCACTTCCTCTGTCTCCGATGATGCACCGGTGACGATTCCGGCGAAACCAGACCTCCCCTTGCTTCATTGACCAAACTCACAGCTCCCCCACAACCAGACGCATCTTCCAGCATCCTCCTCTCAACCGCGGGCGCCCCTGAGCATCAGCAACGACGACACCGAGCGTGCGCCGCCGTCTGCCATTGCTCCGTCGAGCATTTCAGGTGAACTCCGACCACCCCGCGCCTCCTAGATCATGCACACAGCATCGCCTTGGTCTTGCGCATCTGATGCTGTCTCCCGTTTGTCCTAGCGTGCATCGTAGATCCGTCTCCGACGACGCCCGAGCGAACCCGACGCCATCAGGAACTCCGGCGAGAAATCGAGTCCACTCCAGAGTGCCCCTTGTTGAACCAGCAGCACGTTGAGCATCGCCGTATTCTCCTGAGCCTGGTGAGCATCCTCCCCTTCTTCCTCGCGACCTATTTCATCAGCGCCGCCGCCGACTGACCTCGCCGCCGCCAGCAACCGTCGCTGCGCCGCCCAAGTCTGGTCCGTGCAAAGACAACCGTTCGATCTAGATCGCAGCGTCACGATAGATCCACTTAACTGAAGGGGTACGCTAGCTCTGAGCCGCCCGATCTAAATTAAATCCAACGCTCCGCAGTACGCGATCCGGACGAACCGGTACCGGCCAATCATGGCTCGACGCGTGTCCCTCTTCTGATTAAAAACAGAATTAGAAACCAGATTTAAAATCCAATTTCAAATCCTTATAACTTTCAAACCACACGTCCAAATTTGACAAATTTTATATCAATGGATTCAGGAGAACAAGCCCTAGCCAACCCTACCCTTAGTTTAGCAAATAGTATTTGATAGATTGTTTGATTTTGCAGATTCTTTTGTGTGCTTGCTAACATTAGAAAAATCATTTAAAAATGATTTTTGAGATCAAACCTTTGCCAATTGGTTTGTTGTGACCTTAATGACCTTAGGAACCAACCTTTGGTGTTAAAAATGATTTTTGTAAAATTTAGGTTGGATTACTTGACTTAGTCATTTTCTAGCCAAATAAAAAGAATGGTTTTTATTATAAAAATGTTTATGGAAAGAAAACTTTAAGAAAAATGGTTTAGACCAACCCTACTGACCCAAAACACCAAGTTTTGCAATAGCAACTCATTTGGTGAACAACTTAAGAGTTTTTGCCTTAATAAAAACATTTTTCACCACATAAAATGATGAATGGAATTAAAAATAGTTTTTGGACAAAACCCTCTTGCTAATGACTTTGCCACTTTGGTAAAAGACCAATTTGGATCTTACAAAGTTTAGAAACCCCATAGAGACCCCTTTGCAAAATAAAACTATCTTGTGCATGCTCCCATGCATGAATTGGTTTCCATTGTTTTGTGTGTGTGAATTTGTTTGAGTGATTATTGGTTTGGAATGTGAATTGAATTAGTGTTTGCTTGATTGACTTGTAGTGAAGTGTGAGACTAGCAAGATCAAGGAGTGAACCACCATTCCCTACCAAAAAGGCAAGTGATGCTTCATACTTTTTGTCCTATTACTTTCACTATGCATTAGTGATTTTGCTAAGTAAAACTTGCATGGATTTTGCTAAGTATAGATCTTGCTATAGGAAAACATAGTAATGAATCCTTAGTAGGATTTTCCTAAGATAAAGATTCCTACTACTATCAAGCTTAGCCTAGCTAATAGAAAACATGGGTGGAAAATATATTCACACTATGGAAAAATATTCTAAGTCTAAGGACTTAAGTTTTGTTTAATAAAACAACTAAGTTAATGAACCACCTGCGTGGAATGGGCTTGCTTGGTGGAGAATGGTTGAGTGGTTCACAATGCCATGGCTTGGATTGTGTATTTCACTTGTGGAATGCCACCCAGGAAACAAAGGGATTTGAGATGTCAAATGTTGAGAAGCTTCAAGTGCAACCACTTGGCAATATGGGCTCTGCCATGATCATATAGGTTGCAAGAACTTAGCCATATGGACAGTGGGTGGTAGTGTTTGATAGGTTGGAACGCGTCCATTTTGGTCTAAGGGAAGGCTTCTGAAAGATCTTGTCTTGGGAAACCAAGTCTTGTGGGGAAAGTGCACCACCTCTGCAGAGTGTAAAATCTAAGTACTTAGCCATGTCCCTGGTAAAGGACAATTTGAGCATCAAGACATGTAAGCAATCAAGAATCTCATCATTCAAATTTCTAAATTAAAATCTTGTGGTTTGAACAAGGGTTGTTTGAATTCTTCAATCATTGATGGAGAGATGGCTTGGTACAAGGATCTTGAAATCTTTGATTGAGAAAAATGATTTTGTCAAGCAAAAACTTAGTATTTTCAAAATGATAAGAAAAATCTATTTTGAGCAATGCAAGCCTCAACTCCACTTAGCCAAATGCATATAGATGATAGACTCCACTATACTACCATAGTATCACTTGCCAATACAATTCAAATGTATTGACCCTTTGTGGCTGTAACTTGTATGTTGCAGGTTTGATTGATTTTAGTGAAGATTGATTGTTTAGGATTACAAAGTCTACAACCAACATCTGCCTGTGGCACTTTGAAGATGAAGGACCACTTGACCATAATTATTCCGCTGCAATATAATGTAATAACCTATTGAGCTATGTTTGATGTAATAAACTTATGTTATTCCTGGTTATAAAGTTATATTATGACCTTGTTTCTTGATATTACATCTTAACTGTGGATGCTAGCTATTGATCCAGGGACTAGCATTGTAAACACAGGAGGGATCAATCTTATCTAAGATTGGGACCCCTACAGATGGTATCAGAGCCAGGTTGCCTGTAGGATTTGTAAACCTAGGATTGGACAAAAACCCTTAGAAAAATAGGAGTTATACTTGTTCAAAAACTTATTTACAAAAATACTTGTAAACTCTTTACTCTACCATTTTGGTTTAACTCTACACCTCTTCCACTTCAACTTGATGGAAAAACCTACCCATGGCCAAAGACTACACCATGTGCAAAGGACTTCTTCAACATCTTCAACTCTAATGACTTCAACATCTTCAGCATGTTCACCAAGGACTTCCAATATGGAAACTACTAAGGACCACAAATGAGACAAGGAAATATTATTTAAGAATTAGAGACTGAGGGAAAGCAAAATAAGAAGAAACCATCAACAACTTTGAAGTATCGTGACCAAGAGTTTTCTCAAGGAAACCATGATCTCATACAAGAAGAATCAACCAAGAGAGATGAAAGGATTACAAGTGAACCATATAGATGGACCACCATAATTTAGTTAAGTCAAAACCACCAACTTATGTGGTGTAACAAAAATATTTTGTTGCCTAAGTATGTGCTTGAACCTTGTTTGAGTGAAATGTTTGTTTGTGATTGCTTGAACATTGCTTGTGTGAATTGTGATGTGTGTGATTAGAAATATTTCCTTAGGAATATTTTGTCTATTCTAATCCCAATTCAACCCAAACAGATGACTATCTCAAAAGACTCCAAGGTTGATGACACCAACACCAACCAAGAAGACAACATGAGAGAACTTATAGCAACCCAAAACCAGTTGATCCAAGAGACAACTCAGCTTTTAGCCAACAACAATGGATTAGACCTAGTCATACAAAGGATTTTGAAACTTCAATCCCAATTGTTGCAAGGAATCATTACTCAAATGATCAACATGGGAGAAAACTTTTCCCAAAGAGCTAATGACAACAAGGATGACAAAGATGTTATTCTAGAAGGAACCCAAGCTAGCAATATTTGTGGAGACAAGGATCATGCATCCAAGAAGCATGAAGATCAATGCCCCAAGAAGAGAGAAAGATCTCCCACCTATGAAGAACATGAACTAGAAGAACTCCTAGCTTTGGAGAGACCCAAGAAGAAGAAGAAATTCCCCAACACTAGCAAGAAGGATATTACACAAGTGCAATGTTTCAAATGCAAAGAGATGGGACACTATGCCAGTGAATGCCCAGAAAAGAAGAAGAGACAAGAAGTCAAACAAAAGCTAGTGAAACCCAAGATAAGGAAGGATTTTAGCCAAGTGATGTGCAAACACTGCAAAGAGTTAGGACATTATGCAAACAACTGTCCAGGAAAGATGAAGCATAAGATAAACCAGCCTATGAGGGATCTCAGCCTTGTCACATGTTTCAAATGCAAGGAACTAGGCCACTATGAAAACAACTGTCTAGAAAGGATGGAGAACAAGTTAAACAAGTCTATGAAGGATCTCAACCTTGGCCCATGAGTCAAGTAAAGAAACCAAGGACACGTGCAACTGTTTGCTTAGAGAGATTTTTCCCAGAATCCCAAGAAGGACAATATGTAATTTTTGTTTGAAAATTTTTAAGGGTGGTAGTACCCTAGTTGTTTTGAAATTGCTTGTAACCAGCTTTCCCCAAATCTCGGGACGAGATTTATTTTAAGGGTGGTAGCCTGTCACATTACAAGATTTGGTTGAGTGGTTCACAATGCCATGGCTTGGATTGTGTATTTCACTTGTGGAATGCCACCCAGGAAACAAAGGGATTTGAGATGTCAAATGTTGAGAAGCTTCAAGTGCAACCACTTGGCAATATGGGCTCTGCCATGATCATATAGGTTGCAAGAACTTAGCCATATGGACAGTGGGTGGTAGTGTTTGATAGGTTGGAACGCGTCCATTTTGGTCTAAGGGAAGGCTTCTGAAAGATCTTGTCTTGGGAAACCAAGTCTTGTGGGGAAAGTGCACCACCTCTGCAGAGTGTAAAATCTAAGTACTTAGCCATGTCCCTGGTAAAGGACAGTTTGAGCATCAAGACATGTAAGCAATCAAGAATCTCATCATTCAAATTTCTAAATTAAAATCTTGTGGTTTGAACAAGGGTTGTTTGAATTCTTCAATCATTGATGGAGAGATGGCTTGGTACAAGGATCTTGAAATCTTTGATTGAGAAAAATGATTTTGTCAAGCAAAAACTTAGTATTTTCAAAATGATAAGAAAAATCTATTTTGAGCAATGCAAGCCTCAACTCCACTTAGCCAAATGCATATAGATGATAGACTCCACTATACTACCATAGTATCACTTGCCAATACAATTCAAATGTATTGACCCTTTGTGGCTGTAACTTGTATGTTGCAGGTTTGATTGATTTTAGTGAAGATTGATTGTTTAGGATTACAAAGTCTATAGCCAACATCTGCCTGTGGCACTTTGAAGATGAAGGACCACTTGACCATAATTATTCCGCTGCAATGTAATGTAATAACCTATTGAGCTATGTTTGATGTAATAAACTTATGTTATTCCTGGTTATAAAGTTATATTATGACCTTGTTTCTTGATATTACATCTTAACTGTGGATGCTAGCTATTGATCCAGGGACTAGCATTGTAAACACAGGAGGGATCAATCTTATCTAAGATTGGGACCCCTACAGATGGTATCAGAGCATTGTGTTGCCTGTAGGATTTGTAAACCTAGGATTGGACAAAAACCCTTAGAAAAATAGGAGTTATACTTGTTCAAAAACTTATTTACAAAAATACTTGTAAACTCTTTACTCTACCATTTTGGTTTAACTCTACACCTCTTCCACTTCAACTTGATGGAAAAACCTACCCATGGCCAAAGACTACACCATGTGCAAAGGACTTCTTCAACATCTTCAACTCTAATGACTTCAACATCTTCAGCATGTTCACCAAGGACTTCCAATATGGAAACTACTAAGGACCACAAATGAGACAAGGAAATCTTATTTAAGAATTAGAGACTGAGGGAAAGCAAAATAAGAAGAAACCATCAACAACTTTGAAGTATCGTGACCAAGAGTTTTCTCAAGGAAACCATGATCTCATACAAGAAGAATCAACCAAGAGAGATGAAAGGATTACAAGTGAACCATATAGATGGACCACCATAATTTAGTTAAGTCAAAACCACCAACTTATGTGGTGTAACAAAAATATTTTGTTGCCTAAGTATGTGCTTGAACCTTGTTTGAGTGAAATGTTTGTTTGTGATTGCTTGAACATTGCTTGTGTGAATTGTGATGTGTGTGATTAGAAATATTTCCTTAGGAATATTTTGCCTATTCTAATCCCAATTCAACCCAAACAGATGACTATCTCAAAAGACTCCAAGGTTGATGACACCAACACCAACCAAGAAGACAACATGAGAGAACTTATAGCAACCCAAAACCAGTTGAGCCAAGAGACAACTCAGCTTTTAGCCAACAACAATGGATTAGACCCAGTCATACAAAGGATTTTGAAACTTCAATCCCAATTGTTGCAAGGACTCATTACTCAAATGATCAACATGGGAGAAAACTTTTCCCAAAGAGCTAATGACAACAAGGATGACAAAGATGTTATTCTAGAAGGAACCCAAGCTAGCAATATTTGTGGAGACAAGGATCACGCATCCAAGAAGCATGAAGATCAATGCCCCAAGAAGAGAGAAAGATCTCCCACCTATGAAGAACATGAACTAGAAGAACTCCTAGCTTTGGAGAGACCCAAGAAGAAGAAGAAATTCCCCAACACTAGCAAGAAGGATATTACACAAGTGCAATGTTTCAAATGCAAAGAGATGGGACACTATGCCAGTGAATGCCCAAAAAAGAAGAAGAGACAAGAAGTCAAACAAAAGCTAGTGAAACCCAAGATAAGGAAGGATTTTAGCCAAGTGATGTGCAAACACTGCAAAGAGTTAGGACATTATGCAAACAACTGTCCAGGAAAGATGAAGCATAAGATAAACCAGCCTATGAGGGATCTCAGCCTTGTCACATGTTTCAAATGCAAGGAACTAGGCCACTATGCAAACAACTGTCCAGAAAGGATGGAGAACAAGTTAAACAAGTCTATGAAGGATCTCAACCTTGGCCCTTGAGTCAAGTAAAGAAACCAAGGACACGTGCAACTGTTTGCTTAGAGAGATTTTTCCCAGAATCCCAAGAAGGACAATATGTAATTTTTGTTTGGAAATTTTTAAGGGTGGTAGTACCCTAGTTGTTTTGAAATTGCTTGTAACCAGCTTTCCCCAAATCTCGAGACGAGATTTATTTTAAGGGTGGTAGCCTGTCACATCCCAAGATTTTCCAAATCTTGTAGTGTGAAAATAAATGAATAAAATAAAACTTTGTTTGATTTTCAGAGCCAGAAGAAACTTTTTGAATTCAATTGGAACTTCAAACCCATTTGAATTAAATAAAATCCTAAAATATTTAAAAATATAAACATTTTAAATAAAGGAAAACAATATATTTTGGAAGTACTATTTTGGATCTTTTAAATGAAAGGATTTGGTTTCAATTGAAATAAAAAAATTTATAGATAAAGATTATTTTATAAAGACCAATTAAACCTTGGCCAAGCTTTGGATTTAGAACATTTTGTTTTGAATTAAAATAGAAAAAGTTGATTTAAATAAATTAATAATGATTTAATATCCAACTTTATTTAATAAAAGGTTTTACCAACTTAATTGAAACATCAAAACTTATTAAATTATTTTAAATAGGTTTTCCAAGTATTTTATATTCTCTAATAAAAACCTACTAAAGTGTTTTGGCTTTATTTTAGATTTCAAAATAAATATCTCAATAAAACAAATCCTATTAGATTTAATAATAAAAGTCTATTATAATAATTAATAAAGGACACTAAAATAAAAGTCTATTTTGTTTTAAAACAAATTTCCAAATATTATATATTCCCAAATTAAACCTACTAATTTTATTTTAAATATTTAGGTTTCAAATAAAGATTTTATTAACAAAATCAAACCCTATTTGAATTAATAACTAAGGCCCATTTTATTTAATTATTAATGGACCCTATAATAAAATGTTATTTTTATTTTAAACAAATATTTCAAGTATTTTATATTTTCAAATAAAACCTACTGATTTAGTTTTTGAAAATATTTGGATTTCGAATGGGGATTTTATTAATTAAACCAAACCCTATTTTATTAATAAACCATAGTCCATTTTATTTAATTAATTAATAAATGGAACCTAAAAAGATTTAAAATAATATTTTATTTTAGAATGTGAATTATGATGTTAGGCAGAACCAGATTCATATTTTAAAAGCTTGATGATTGTTTGAATCATTTTTGAATGTGTTTGGTTGTTTAGATTTCAAAACAGGAAAATAGAATTAGAAAAGGAAAAAGAATCAGACAGAAAAAAAATAGTGCAAAGACCCAGCCCAACAATCTGGCCCAACAACCCACTTAGCCCAGCTTCCCCTCACCGAAAGAAAACATTCCTCACTCTGTTTCCGACCCACACAGAGACTGACTGGTGGACCTCCCCCATTCTCTCCTTTTCTCACTGACACCAGACCCCACCCCTCCTGTTCTTCTTCCTCCCTGCGACTCCTTCTTCCCCTCACCTCGCGACCGTTTCTGTCATTAATTTCTCGCGGTCAATACACTTTACTGCAGCGATTACTCCTCACCGTGACCACTCAGCGTTAAACACCAGGCTTTCCTATCCTTTCTTCCCCAGACGCCCCTCCTCGACACGCCCCCAGGCCGGGGAATTTTACCCCGCACTTCCTCTGTCTCCGATGATGCACCGGTGACGATTCCGGCGAAACCAGACCTCCCCTTGCTTCATTGACCAAACTCACAGCTCCCCCACAACCAGACGTATCTTCCAGCATCCTCCTCTCAACCGCGGGCGCCCCTGAGCATCAGCAACGACGACACCGAGCGTGCGCCGCCGTCTGCCATTGCTTCGTCGAGCATTTCAGGTGAACTCCGACCAACCCGCGCCTCCTAGATCATGCACACAGCATCGCCTTGGTCTTGCGCATCTGATGCTGTCTCCCGTTTGTCCTAGCATGCATCGTAGATCCGTCTCCGACGACGCCCGAGCGAACCCGACGCCATCAGGAACTCCGGCGAGAAATCGAGTCCACTCTAGAGTGCCCCTCGTTGAACACGTTGAGCATCGCCGTATTCTCCTGAGCCTGGTGAGCATCCTCCCCTTCTTCCTCGCGAGCTATTTCATCAGCGCCGCCGCCGACTGACCTCGCCGCCGCCAGCAACCGTCACTGCGCCGCCCAAGTCTGGTCCGTGCAAAGACAACCGTCCGATCTAGATCGCAGCGTCACGATAGATCCACTTAACTGAAGGGGTACGCTAGCTCTGAGCCGCCCGATCTAAATTAAATCCAACGCTCCACAGTACGCGATCCGGACGAACCGGTACCGGCCAATCACGGCTCGACGCTTGTCCCTCTTCTGATTAAAAACAGAATTAGAAACCAGATTTAAAAGCCAATTTCAAATCCTTATAACTTTCAAACCACACGTCCAAATTTGACAAATTTTATATCAATGGATTCAGGAGAACAAGCCCTATCCAACCCTACCCTTAGTTTAGCAAATAGTATTTGATAGATTGTTTGATTTTGCAGATTCTTTTGTGTGCTTGCTAACATTAGAAAAATCATTTAAAAATGATTTTTGAGATCAAACCTTTGCCAATTGGTTTGTTGTGACCTTACTGACCTTAGGAACCAACCTTTGGTGTTAAAAATGATTTTTTTAAAATTTAGGTTGGATTACTTGACTTAGTCATTTTCTAGCCAAATAAAAAGAATGGTTTTTATTATAAAAATGTTTATGGAAAGAAAACTTTAAGAAAAATGGTTTAGACCAACCCTACTGACCCAAAACACCAAGTTTTGCAATAGCAACTCATTTGGTGAACAACTTAAGAGTTTTTGCCTTAATAAAAACATTTTTCACCACATAAAATGATGAATGGAATTAAAAATAGTTTTTGGACAAAACCCTCTTGCTAATGACTTTGCCACTTTGGTAAAAGACCAATTTGGATCTTACAAAGTTTAGAAACCCCATAGAGACCCCTTTGCAAAATAAAACTATCTTGTGCATGCTCCCATGCATGAATTGGTTTCCATTGTTTTGTGTGTGTGAATTTGTTTGAGTGATTATTGGTTTGGAATGTGAATTGAATTAGTGTTTGCTTGATTGACTTGTAGTGAAGTGTGAGACTAGCAAGATCAAGGAGTGAACCACCATTCCCTACCAAAAAGGCAAGTGATGCTTCATACTTTTTGTCCTACTACTTTCACTGTGCATTAGTGATTTTGCTAAGTAAAACTTGCATGGATTTTGCTAAGTATAGATCTTGCTATAGGAAAACATAGTAATGAATCCTTAGTAGGATTTTCCTAAGATAAAGATTCCTACTACTATCAAGCTTAGCCTAGCTAATAGAAAACATGGGTGGAAAATATATTCACACTATGGAAAAATATTCTAAGTCTAAGGACTTAAGTTTTGTTTAATAAAACAACTAAGTTAATGAACCACCTGCGTGGAATGGGCTTGCTTGGTGGAGAATGGTTGAGTGGTTCACAATGCCATGGCTTGGATTGTGTATTTCACTTGTGGAATGCCACCCAGGAAACAAAGGGATTTGAGATGTCAAATGTTGAGAAGCTTCAAGTGCAACCACTTGGCAATATGGGCTCTGCCATGATCATATAGGTTGCAAGAACTTAGCCATATGGACAGCGGGTGGTAGTGTTTGATAGGTTGGAACGCGTCCATTTTGGTCTAAGGGAAGGCTTCTGAAAGATCTTGTCTTGGGAAACCAAGTCTTGTGGGGAAAGTGCACCACCTCTGCAGAGTGTAAAATCTAAGTACTTAGCCATGTCCCTGGTAAAGGACAATTTGAGCATCAAGACATGTAAGCAATCAAGAATCTCATCATTCAAATTTCTAAATTAAAATCTTGTGGTTTGAACAAGGGTTGTTTGAATTCTTCAATCATTGATGGAGAGATGGCTTGGTACAAGGATCTTGAAATCTTTGATTGAGAAAAATGATTTTGTCAAGCAAAAACTTAGTATTTTCAAAATGATAAGAAAAATCTATTTTGAGCAATGCAAGCCTCAACTCCACTTAGCCAAATGCATATAGATGATAGACTCCACTATACTACCATAGTATCACTTGCCAATACAATTCAAATGTATTGACCCTTTGTGGCTGTAACTTGTATGTTGCAGGTTTGATTGATTTTAGTGAAGATTGATTGTTTAGGATTACAAAGTCTACAACCAACATCTGCCTGTGGCACTTTGAAGATGAAGGACCACTTGACCATAATTATTCCGCTACAATGTAATGTAATAACCTATTGAGCTATGTTTGATGTAATAAACTTATGTTATTCCTGGTTATAAAGTTATATTATGACCTTGTTTCTTGATATTACATCTTAACTGTGGATGCTAGCTATTGATCCAGGGACTAGCATTGTAAACACAGGAGGGATCAATCTTATCTAAGATTGGGACCCCTACAGAGTGTATACAACGTGAGCAAGCCAGATTTTCTCATGCGGAAGCTAAGGTTTGATCTTGACGAGCCTAGCATGTACAGACATGGTCTCGGAACACGGATCAGCGAAAGGTAAATCATGAGTCATATAGTATATATGATGAACATGTTGATTGTTCGCCATTGAAGCTACAACAACTCTCGTGATGATCGGTTTTGATGTGGTGGATTTGGTTCGTGTGATCACTAAAACAATGTGAGGGATATTGTTTTGAGTGGGAGTTCAACAACAATATGATTAAAAGTTGAACACTATTTATCATAAAGTAAATCAAAGTGAATTTGCATAGTTGTTGTAGTCATTGGCATCCGTTTACCACCTTGCGCTTAGTTTTAATTGAGATGATAGAACTATAGAATTCTGGTTAGTTACTTTACGAACTAGTATCGTATTGTTTTGAAGTGTTAGTCTAAATTTTAAAAGTCCTATTGCAAACTTTCAGTAAGTTCCGGTTACTCCATGAAGTTTAATAATTGGTATTAAATCAAGAGTGACAATAACAAGTGTTAGTGTATGAGTATCATGTTTGTCTCCATGATTCTTGATATTCAAAGGATTGTCTTAATATCAAGGTTATCTAGGATCTGAAAGAGTTGTTTCAGAAACCATGATGTGTGGAAGATATTGTGATATCTGAAAGGAAGTTTTGGTTGCAACATGATAGAGTATAATATGGCAAAAGTCATGTTCTCATATTTGATGAGAATTTGCAAAGGGTTGGAGACACTAGTTTTCCTAATCCACCAAAAGGTTTTGGAGAGCAACATTATACTAGCGATTCATCTTTATAAGCTAAAAGTAGCTTGATCATGAATAATTCCATGATAAGGGTGAATATTTGATGTAGGTAAAATATTTACTACATCAAGAGATTACTAAAGAATGGAATTTGAAAGCACACCAAACATTTGATGATGGTGATCTACTTCAAAGTGCATGTCCAAAGACATTAGTATTTAATTATACACGCTTTGGAATATGTGTGATATGTATGACTCCACTATTGATGTTGATAGATTCTTTCAAACAGAAAAGGAAATACTGAAAGAGAATCTCATAAATATATGGCAGAAAAGAAAAGACTAGAATTTTTCAGCTTAAGTATATAGATGATATACATGTTATGGCTATATTCTTTGCTTATTAAACAATGTGGTTCTTAAGTATTTGATACTGAATTTGTTGGTGTGAATCGTCATACGAAACAACACAATTCATGAACTACAATGGCCTAAGTAACTAGCAAAAGAATATGTGATGATGTTCATCGAGAACAAATAAAGGGTTATTGTGCAGCTTGTTAAACATCAAAGCTTGCCTTCAAGATTTGTTTTATCAGGCATTATGAGAACAAAAGGGTTTTTCAAATAATTGCCGTAATCCATAAAAGATGGATGATTCACAAATCTCGTTGGAGAAATCACATCCATAAAACTAGTGCTAAAAATGTCGAAAGACAAATTGATTGAAAGATCACTTAGGAAGTGACATCGCCGTTTAAATTATATTGGAAATAAAACATGAAGAAACTCCATGTGGATGGAATTTTGGAGTCTCTTGATTTTTGATCAAATGACGCTTGTGAAACTTTCCTAGAGATAATTAAAACTTCGTTCATAGGCCAAAAGGGAACGAATGACTAGATTATTGGAACTTGTACATATTGTTGTACGAAGTCCATTATGTGTAGTCAGTAGCGATGGATTTCAACTTCATATGTTTTCTCCGAATTTGAGTGAATATATGAATATTTACTTAATAAGGATGAAGTATGAAACATTTGAAAAGTTCAAAGATTTTCAAGATGAAGTGCAAAATCATTGTAACAAGAATATAAATAGTTTATGATAAGATCATAAAGGAAGATATTTGAGTTAAAAGTTTAGCATAATACCTAAGATTTAAGGAATCATTCCATGGATTTCCATTTCCCGAAACACAATAAGAGTATGGAGCGTTCGAGATATGTAATTAAACCTTGTTTGACATGGTAAGATCAAAGGTGTAATTTATAAAACTGTTATATTTTAAAGATTAAAAGCTTTAGAGACTACCGTTTTTCCACTAAAAAGAGCTCCATCATAATCCGTTGAATTGACACCATATAAAGTTATGGTTTGGGATAAAACCCAAGTAGTCCTTTCTTAAACATTGGTATGCTATGCATAAGAAAGATGTTTGCAACCAAAGTCGGATCAACCTGTCTTTGTATGTTATTTCGAATAACTGTTCGTCCATAACATCGGAGACAAAAGTGTTTGTCGCTTAGAACGTCAAGTTTCTTTGAGAAGGAATTTTTCGTGAAAAGTTAAGTGGGAGGACAATAGAACTTTGATAATGTTAAAGGAACCTTAGCTATATGTGCAAAGTTGCGCAGCGCCGAAAAGTGTTCCGGAGGCAGCAACAATGCTCATGGCTCACGTGCCTCAAAGGTTGTGGTCACGGAGCTCTAAGTTCCTATTGAAACAAGCAGGTCGGGTAAACAATCAAATACCAAGATTTTAGAGTTAAATCATTATTTGACAATAATGATCCGATTACATGCAAAGAAGTGATGATGGGCCCTGACTCTGTCAAATGACTTGAAGCCATAAATCCATGATAGTTCCATATACGAGAGATCAAGCTTTGAACTTGAAATACCCTCTAGAAAGGTACAAGACCTTACAGTCGTATTTGGATCTATAAATAAATAGACATGGATGTTTCACATCTATGAAATAGTCGACATGTTGGGAAAGAGTTCACAACAATGTTCAAAGGTTGACTATGACAATATCTGATCTTTCATAGCGATATTTAGTCTAGACGGATTAATGTAGCAACCACGACATATAATTTTGTTATGTGTTGAATAAACAAAACAAGTTCTTCTAATAGAATGGTTACCAAGGACGTGTGCATGACACGGTCCAAAGGGTTTTGTTAATTCAAAGGATGCTAAAAGCATATGCAAACTTCAATGGTTGAAGTAAGCATTGCGGAGTTGGAATCTTCACTATGATGAAACTGTTAAAGGAGTTTAAATTCGTCGGAGACGATAAATATGCTTGCATTTGCAAGAAATTAAGTGGGAGCGCTAAGACATGTTTCTAATACATTATGTTGAAGACATATTGTTGATTGGAAATGGTGTATCTTTTATTAACACATATTAAGAATTTCATCCCGAAGAAAGACTTAGGCAAAACCCAAATATTTGGCATCAATAGATGCTAATATGGTTGTGTCGAAAGTACATAGATGATATATTGAATGAGTTCAATATAGAAACTACAAGAAAGGTTCTTGTCGCACAGAAAGGATTGAATGAGTTCAATATTGATGATATATTCAAGTGTATTGACACTTGGTAAGTGAAACAAAGATTCAAGTATAGATTGATACTTGATGTATGAAATCACAAAGAGTATTTATATCAATCATACCGTGATATGTACAAAACCATATATGTCCTATGCTCTAAATGTTATGAGCATATACCAGAATGATTCATAATAATAATCATTGGACGATAGTAAAGATATTCTTATGATCTTGTAAAAGAACTAAGAATATATTATTTTGTAGAAGTGACAAATAGATGGTTAGTTCATTGTAAATGAACTACATTAATACTAGTTTTTTCACAAAGTACAAATTAAGTTTATCTCAATCTAAACTAAGAGTGGAACAATATAATGGAAAGTAAGTTCCATAATGAATTTGGATGAGTTCCAAAGTTAAGACATTGTGATAGATACTACAACAAATGGTTAAGTATATAACTGCTATTATAGCAGCAAAAGAGGGCATTTGTGTCAAGTAGTTTGTTATCAAACTAGGTGTAGTTCAAAGTAGGGATAATACTATGAAGATATATTATACGACAATATTATCAACATGTTTTAACCCCAAAGAACTAAAGGTCACACCAAAGGACCAAATTTGTACGAAGCCATCTCATTAGAGAATGAGAAATGCGTAGAGACGCAAAGACATGCAATTACACACGGATCTAGAAGTGTCAGATCCGGAGATCAGTTGACCACTAGCAATCGTGTACATACGACACCAGAAAGCCATAGGTGTTGAATACACAAAGGTTTGAAACTAGATTATTGACTCTAGTGCAAGTGGGAGACTGTTGGAGATATGACCAAGAGGCAATAATAAAGTGGTTATTATCATATATTCATACTTATGATAAATGTTTACATACCATGCTAAAATTGTATTAACAGGAAACATTAATACTTGTGTGATTTGTAAACATAAAAGAGTCCCTAGTAAAGCCTCTTGTTAAACTAGCTTGTTGGTTAATATATGATCATGGTTTCCTGATCATGAACATAGAGATGTTATTAACAACAGGGTCATATCATTAGGAGAATGATGTGATGGACATACTCCTATAGTTAAGCGTAGCATAAAGATCAAGTCATTTAATATAGTTCATTTGCTATAAGCTTTCTGATACATAGTAACCTAATTCCTTCGACCATGAGATCATGCTTATCACCATTACCGAAAGGATGCTTTGATGACATCAAACACCACATCGTAACTTGGTGGCTATAAAGATGGCATTGAGTGTTCGGAAAGTATGGGTTGAGACACATGGATCAAGAGTGGGATTTGTCCATCCATATGACGGATAGATATGCTCTGGTCCCTCTCGGTGGAATGTCATCCAATTAGCTTTCAAGCATGTGACTAGCTCACAAGGGATCACATACCATGGGAACGAGAACAGAGTACTTATCGGTAACGAGGTTGAACTAGGTATGAAGAGATACCGACGATCAAAACCTCGGATAAGTAAACTATCGTGAGACAAAGGGAAATTCGTATCGTATGTAAGTGGTTCATTCGATCGCAAAGTAATCGTAGAAATATGTGGGAGCCATATGAATTTACAGATTCCTCTATTGGTTATTGATCGGAGAAGTGTCTCGATCATGTCCGCATAATTCACGAACCGTAGGGAGACACACTTAAGGATTCGATGTTGTTGAGTAGTTATGGAATGATGAGTAAGAGACCGAACGTTGTTAGAAGTCTTGGGTGGGATCCGGGATATCACGAGGAGATCCGGAATGGTCCGGAGAATAAGATTCATATAAGGAAAGTCCTGTTTCGGAGTTGGGGAATGATTCCGGTGTTTTCATCAGGAATGTTCTAGAAGGGTCCGGAAGGTCCGACACTCTGGAGGGGAAGGGTACATGAATGTGTCATAACAAGTTGGTTTGGTTGCATCATGTACTAGGTGTCATCGCCGAGCAAAATAAAGGGATAAATCAAATCCTAGTTTGAAAAGTCAAACGCCAATTTGAAAAGTCAAACGACAAGTTTGCTTGGTGGAGGGAGAGTAGGAAACCTACTTAGGGAGGAAGTCCTACTCCCTCCACCCGCCGGCCAAGGAGGAGGAGTTGGAGGAGGAATCCCTCCTCCCAACCGCGCCTCCCTCCCGCCTATAAAAGGAGGGGCAGGGGTGCCCCTCTTCCCTACACCTCTCTACACCCCAATCCCTAGCCCCAAGTCGTCGGCCACCTACAGTGAAGCCGCCGCCTAGGGCATCCTCTAAGTCACCGAGTTAGGGTTTCCCCAAACCCTAGCCGCTGTCCAAGCTCTCCCCTTGGTGCCTCTAAACCCTAGATCGCCAAGGCCCTCTCTCATACTCCACCATACTCGCTCTGGCTTAAGGCGAAGCCGTGCGAGATCTTCCCTCTACTTCCGGTACCACGCCGTCATGCTGCTGGAATCATGAGGAGAGTGCTACAACCTACGCTGCCTGCTGGAACAAGGGAGAGGAAGGTCTTCATCGAGTACCGAACGTGTGACCGACTGCGGAAGCGCTGCCGGAATGCAGCGCCGGAAGGATCGTCTACAAGATCTTGAGATCGTAAGTGTACGACTACATCATCCACGATAATCTGCTCTCATTAACCGCTTTGGATCTTCGAGGGTTAGTATTCTATCAACTCGTTGCTAAAATCTAGTGGATAGATCTTGGCTTGATCATAGATTAGATCTTGATTGTGTGTTCATGCGGTAGAAATTTTTTGTTTTCCATGCTACGAACCCCTACAGTTCTACTAAAGAATTATCGCACTAGTAACATGACAGGATTATTCTCAAGTGAATATCCCTCATATCACTAGAGAACTCTTTATTATTGCAGATATGTGTCCTACAGGTTCTACCCATTTACTAGGTTTCCAACCTAAGGTCAAAGCATATGCTCTGATACCAGTTGCGGTGACCCAGCATACCACTGCATGATGTAGTACACTATAGTCGTTGACATAACACCAATGAAACACCGTTCACTAGTATTACATCCCTCAGAGAGTGGTACAACAGAAACACAGAGGGTCCAATACATGGCTAAAGGTTACAACTCACTCTATACACAAGATCCAGAGAACACTCTAGGTTAAAGAGAGAGAAAGAAACTTCTTACAAAGAAGAATCAGAAATAAACAACTCAAAGACTATCATACTATTAAGACTAGTATGATAACTAATGGTCTGGCATTGCTGCTATTGCAATACGCTATAGAAATAGGTTCTATGGTTAGAGATTATATTCCTATCTAATCAGTAACTTCGTCTTCACTTGATTTGATGTATATGTTGACTTTCTTGACTTCATTGAAGAGCTTCAGCTTTTGATGATGATTCCTGGAGCATAACTTGATGTAGACGTCGTCTTAATGGCTTCAGAATCTAGCAAGGGTTAAGAAGATACGTTGAGTACGAGCGTACTCAGCAAGTTCACTAGAAAAGGAGTGTTTGATGCACTATATCAACAGCCACCGACTATAGGTCATAGGCAATGCAAGTTTTTTTAAACATTTCTTCAAAGGTTGCTTTTATTCTAAAAAACTATGTCCGTCAGCCTTCACGGGTTTACCAGAACTTTCATGGATTTCCTTCCTGCCGCGTTCGCAGCTCCTTCCCGGAACATGGAGTAAAAAGTTACAGTTCTTACACTCTACAGAGGTGCGTTACTTTACCCATGACAGATCAACTCTTTGTTGCACAACCGGGCATCTTATTCCCGTTCACAATTCCATGATGTGGAGCCCAGAAGATGATCCAAGCCAATCACTGCCCCCTTCGCAAACTCGCATGCCTCCTTGGTGTACACCATGCCCACATATTGAATTACGGCAATGGTTTGTACACACCGTTAGATGCCAGAACTATCATGGGACGTTGAGGGTTCCCACCCATATGCTGCATATCCTCTACGAATTACCAAGTAATATTCACGCTACGAGGATAACAACCACGACCTGCACATCCGGCTACATGCGAGAGGAAGAAGATATAGCTGACTTCTCCGTCCCAATCCTATCTCATGGTTAACGCGTGATATACGGCGCAAGAATCACTGGCGACATGGGTTGTTAAGTCCTAGATAATATTTTCCTTTACCACCGGTACTTTCATAGTAGGTTATTACCTCATGGTAAATAACCTATAATCACATTATTATGAAAATAGTGTTTTCGGACCTTTTTCCAATGTAGGTGATGACAACACTGGATTTGTAAAATACTTTACAGAAAATAATCAAAGGACATGGGCAAGTGTGAACTTGCCTTTTGTGATTACAAGATTATGCACTCACGGTCTTCAAGACAATATAAGATCTAATATCTGAAATCAACATCATTGGTCCGGTAAGGACTAATGTTTAAAGAAGCAGAATGCTTTTATGCATAAGAAATGTAATGCATTTTATAAACGCGGATCTCGGGGATAACATTGTTCTAGGGTTTGGATACTGGAAATGATGTCTTTGGAATGTGTTGTATTTTAGTTAAGTTTCACACTTGTGCTTCTTGTTATGGCTTATGAGTGTGTGAAACAACATGTACTCATAGTAATATAAAATAATGAGATACACACCAACGTGAAATGTTACTTAAGATTACTTACATTATAATTGTTTATCCTTAAGTTTTACTTTACAAGTAATGGTTTTAATAAGGAACTTAAGTGTTTAAAATCCTAAGCATACAAGTAGAAGATAAAGTAATGTGATCCTGATTAACTGTCATATGTTTTCTGAAGTGACAAAACGAATAACTTTTGAGGAAAAGATTTTTTCTTAAGGTTTAAACAATTTTTGGGGTTAATCAAACATCGTTGAGGTTGTTTGTGCTTGCTTTAATAGCTTGGACTTGAGATGATTTATAACTTAATTATAGCAGACCAAAGTTAATTATAAAACATATGACAAAGTCTTTAGTCTTATACTAAAAGTCTTGTGGACTAAAGTTAACATAAAAAATATATGGTTTTAAGGTATATTGCTTATGTTAGTGGTACCTTGTGTACTTTGTAATGTTTCCTGAGAGTTACTTAAGCATGGTTATTCTCCTAATTAAGTAGTGGTCTCTTAATTTTATAATGGAACAAGATCACTTGTTGCCCTATAGAGGTGTGGTTATAGTTTGTGGATAAGTAAATAGTACTAGTGACTGCTCATGAATTATCTTTGGATTTAGTCCATTATAAAGTTTTGAGTGGAATAATGATAAAAGGTTGTATTTGAGTAAAATATCATTCTTGAAGATTTTATAATTGTTAAAAGTCTTTTTAGAAAATAAACTACACATATGGTTGAAGGATAATTCAATAAAATTGTATTTATATTTTTTTGTAAGATCCCTCCCTTTATAAAGGTAAGGATCCCTGTGATTGCAATGCTAGTCCCTGGATCAATGCTAGCATCCACAGTTTAAGATGAAGTACACAAAAACAAAGGTCATTATTACATATCAATCCAGAGACAAACATAGTCTTTTACAAACTCCATGGCCACAGGCCTAATACAAGAGTTCAAATATATAATCAGATAATTAAGTCTTCATCTTCATATCCCGCAAGCTAGCATGTTGAGTGTAGAGTCATAACCCCTAATCATCATCAGAATAACCTGCAACATCACATGTTACAGCCACAGTGGGTCAATACATTGGAATAGTATTGGCAAGTGATACCTTAGTAGAATATTAGTAGTCTAGATACTATATGCATTTTGGCTAAGTGTAGCTTAGGCTTGCTTTCCTCAAAATAGTTTTTACCTATCAGTTGAAAACACTAAGTTTTTCTTTGACAAAACTTTCCCAAGGAAGCACCAATAGAAATTGGTGAACCTCACCCTTGTTGAACCACAAGTTTTTACTTAGAAATTGGGATGAGGAGATACTTGATAGCTTCCATGTCTTGATGCTCAAGTTGACCAATACCAGGGACATGGCTCAGTACTTAGATTCTTCCATCTTGAGAGGTTGTGCACTTTCCCCACAAGACTTGATTTTCATCAAGACAGGACCTTTCAGAAGCCTTCCCTTAGACCAAATGGACGCGTTCCAACCTATTATCCCACTACCACCAACTGTCCAAATGGCTAAGTTATTGCAATCTATGTGATCCAGGCAGAGCCCATATTGCCATGTGGCTGCACTAGAAGCTTCTTAACATATGGTATCTCAAATCCCTTTGTTCCTGGGTGGCTTTCCACAAGTGAGATACACAAGGTAAACCATAGATATGGTGAAATGGATCGTATGGGCACCTAGAGGGGGGGTGAATAGGTGCTAACCAATTTTTAATACTTTTTCAATTTTAGGCTTGACACAAAGTAAATTCTCTAGAAATGCAACTACGATAATTTCCCTATATGTAACCCTAACTACTAAGCACGTAAAAGAGGAGCGAGGAAACCGTAGTGGAGCACGCGGAGACATAGGGATTTGTTTTACCACAGTTCCTTCCTTGTTAAGGTAAGTACATCTGCGTTGGAGGGGTGGGCGGTTCTAAGACCACCACGCCATAATAGGCCTCACCCTATTCTCCGATGGATCTCTCCACGAGAGGCCTGATCCACCTTCTCCACTATTGGATCCCTTCGAGGCGGGAACCGGTGCCTTTTACAACACTATCGGGGCACACACCCACAACCGAATTGGGGGCTCCCGAGATGACAACAAGCTGCCACAAGAAAAAGGTTTATCAATATAAACAAAAACAAGGATCTAGGTATTTGCAAGAAATACTAGATCGGGTGTTCTCCAAATGAATGGAGAGGAGATGAAGCGCTTGATTGCTGATGACGAATATTGAGTTCTCCTCCTTCGATTCCCCAAGGGATGGGGCCTTTGGGTGGATCTAGTTGGAGCACTCTTGGATGAAGCCTTCAGATCTGATCTGGTCTTTTTCGAGATGAATCAAGAGTTCTGGCAGGAGGGGGAAGGCTGGCTTAAATACCCCCTCCTCAGATCTGGCCGTTGAACAACTTTGGGGGAGGATTATCCGCCCCCCACTTGGGGCGGATTATCCGCCCCCTGGGAAAACTCCTCCCCGTCTCTGGGGCTTGTGCCTTGGTGAAGCTTGGTGAAGATCTCGGGGGGGGGGGGGCGGATAATCCGGCCCCCCTGAGGGGCGGATTATCCGGCCAGGCCAGAAAGTCCAGCCAATACTCCGCCCCCTCTATGGGGCTTGCGCCTTGGCGATAAGCAGGGGGGGCGGACTATCCGGCCCACCTGAGGGGCGGATTATCCGGCGGGCCGGAAAATCTGGCCAAAATTCTGCCCCCCTTCTGGGGCTTGCGCCAACTTGGGAAGAGGGAGGGGCGGATTATCCGCCCCCCAAAAGCAGAATCCTTTTCCCTTTTTCTGATAGGTGGCTGCAACACTTCAACACACATTAAATAATCCTTGATATTGTTATCTAACACACAAAACACTAGGGATTATAAAATGTTCTTTCAATCTCCCCCTTTTTGGTGTTAGATGACAATATTAGGATTTGCAATAAAACCGGCAAATGCCACCTTAAATAATGAAAGACACTCCCCCTAGATGTGTGCATATTTAAGATTTTCATTTGAATACAATACAAATACACACACTAGGGAGAACACTACTTCCATAACCTAGATAATTGAGACGAGGTGGTTTGGGAAACAAGGTCATACCATCGGGATGAGAATATAGCCAAAACATACATAGATAATCCCATGAATCCATATGCCATCAAATATGCTCCATAATTCCAGAATTCCATGAGGTCCATAATAGATAAATCCAGAATTCCATGAATACCAAACATAGTGGAGTACGACATAGTCTTACATAGACAAACTCAAATAGCAAATAGTTCATGCTAGAAAAGGCACAAGCAAGCAAATAAAAATGACTAAAAGAGAAAAGCTTGTGCCCGACCCTTGCAAATCCACGAGACCTAATAGAACTACTTCTCCCCCTTTGGCATCGAAATGCCAAAAAGGAAGAAGAGCGATGCTAACGCCCCTGGAGATCACTCCTCCTCATCCTCGTCGTAGTCATTCCCGTCCCCTTCCTCTTCATCATACTCATCATCATCGTCGTCAGCTGGAGGAGTGGGTGCCCTCGGTGGAGGAGGAAAGAGGCAACTCTCGAGCTCTCCATAGTTGATCCCTGAGGTGTTGCACTGAGCATACGGATCCGGAGCAGTGGGAGGAGGTGGATGGCCAGTGGCACCTGAGACATGGTGGAGGATAAGTTGCTGCGTGTGATCCCTCTCATGATCCCTGCGGTACGCATCATATTGGCCCTTGTGAATGTCAATACCCATGCAAAGAATGTTCCGCTGGAACCAAGTAAGCTGCTTGACCTCGTGTGCCATTGGGGACATCGTGGAACAACGACCACTAGCCCGAGCATCACGCATGAAGGACTCCGGGGCAGTGGAAGGGTGATGGGTCTTCTGAGCCTTGTTGTAGATTTTCTTGGGCTTGTGAATTCCATACAGAGCAGTGCCAAAATCCTCATGTGGCAACATATGCTTGACGAGCATCATTATGAACGGAGCATAAGGAATAGAGAGCTTGTTGATCATAGCATCCATCATCTCATGATACATATAGTCCATGACATCCAGTTTGTAACCTGTGGCTGATCCAGAGTTAGTGGCACACTCGTGAGCAAACGCAAGAAGTGGAACCAGGTGGCCACGGATCCTGTCATTGTTGCCACCACTAGGAGCGATGTAGTCCCTAAAAATGCCAACAAGGGTTGCATACAAGGGAGAGAGACCAGCAAAAGTACCAGCAACCCCATCAGAGGAAAGGCAAGGAGCAAGTGCAGTATCCTTGGATGGCTTCAGAGGATAAATGATACGGTGGCCCGAAGGAGTGTCACGGCCATGGAATGCATAACCAAGAACCTTACCAAAGGTGCGAAAGTCCAACTGAATCATGGTTGTCCCTGTCATCCACTTCATAGTGCGGCGCTCATCACCGCAAATCACCAGAGTTGAGAAGAACTGTTGCACCACAGAGGAATCATAGTTGCATTGGATAGTGATGAGGTGGTGCAGCCCCATCTTGTTGATCACATCTAGTGCCTCAATGAGCCTTGTCTTGGATTGAGCCTCAGTCAAATTGATGGGACGCATGGGGCGAATCTTGAGAGTAGCATAGACATCATCATGAATAGCCCGAAAGTGGGCATTCCAAAACATTTCGTCCTCGGGGGGACCATCGTTGTCAGCCTCATCATAATAATCAGTCTGATGAATGGTGGCATACTGAAGACTGTCCATAGCCTTGTAATTGGGCCGAGACTGTTTGCCCTTGCGAGATGCGGTCCTCTTAGTTTTCTTACTTTCCTCTGCCATCCGTTCAGCCTCTCTTGCTGCTCTGCTGACCTCGGTCTCGTCAATGAACTTCCCGTCTGTAGTGGGCTTGAGATAACGGGGACGGGGACGACGAACGAAGGACTTGGTCGGCTTGGAACCACCTGTGAAAAGCATTCGAGGGATAGCATGGAGATAAGTATAGACACAAGTCCATGAGAAAAACACGGAAAAAGAGTAGCAATGCAACCCATAACCAGTGATGTGTAATTGTAGAATCAGAACCAAAACAGACCAGATTTTACTCTCCAGGCCGGATTATCCTGCCCTGGCAGGGGCGGATAATCCGCCCCCCGCAGATATTTTCTGGATTGGCTTAGATCTACCATGGCAAAACAGATCGGGTACTAGGGTTGCAATTCTACTGATTCTAGCATGTAAGGAACAACACCAAGGACCTTCTACAACGAGATTTCCACCAAATAAAATACATCCCATACAAAAGGAGAGAGATGAGGGAGTTACCCTCACTTATTGGAGTAAAATCGCGGAGGATAAGATACCCGGAGGCGAGGTGAAGAATATCCGTGGAGAGCCCGGAGAATCCGGTGGTCAAATCGACTCCGGGAGAGGCGGATGCTCCGGCGGCGGCTGGGGGCAGAGGTAGGGTTGGGGGAGGACTGGCTGCTCTGTTTGAGCCTGCCCTCCCCGACCTAGCCTATAAGGGGTTGATTTCGCCCGGGGCGGATAATCCGCCCCCACTTAAGGCGGATAATCCGCCTCCCCCCCCCCGCCTAGAAATTCTGTAGAATACAGAATCAGGCCAGAGCAACCTAGCAAACCTCTCGATGGTGTTTTAGAGGACTTGTGTGCAAGAATAGATGGTTCAAGGAGGGAGAGAAAGGCTTGGGTTGAGAGCATCAAACTGAGATGGTACTACACACCCAAATTTGGAAGAATCAAAGCAATCAAAAGCCAAATTTGAGTGTGTTTTCCATAAGAACATGAGATATGCAAGAAAATCCAACGAGACCCATGAAAAACCAACTCTTCTCGAGGAAGAGGGCGGTGGCCGAAGCCACCATGTTGGAGCGCATGGCATGACACCGTGAAGATGTATCTTGAGTTCAAAACCAATGCTCATCGATGACCCACATATCACAAAATGATATTAAGGGAAATTATTTTACTTGCTTTCGGTATTATGGGGGGAGGGTTGGCCCAATCAATTAGGACCACACTCCCCCTATGTCTATGTCCGCATCTAAACCAAATACATGAATAAGAGCAAGTGAGTGTGCAAGGGTAGTCAAGCCCAGCTCCTTGAATCTATGATATTTAGCTCATTCCTCAAATAACAAAATATTGCTTCATCAAGAGGCTTCGTGAAAATATCAGCAAGTTGGTTCTTCGTGCTCACAAAGGATAGAGCAATATCACCACGAGCAACATGATCCCGAATAAAGTGGTTGCGAATCTCTATATGTTTTGTTAATGTTGCACGGGATTGTAAGAAATTTTGATAGCACTTTCATTGTCGCATAATAGAGGCACTTTGTCACAATTGACACCATATTCCTTTAAAGTTTGCCTCATCCATAACAATTGTGTACAAGCACTTGCAGCAGCAACATATTCAGCTTCGGCGGTTGAGAGTGAAATACAATTCTGTTTCTTTGATGACCAACACACTAGAGACCTGCCCAAGAATTGGCATGCACCAGAGGTTGATTTCCTATCATATTTGTCACCAGCCCAATCTGAATCAGTGTAACCACATAGAGAGAAACTTGAACCCTTGGGATACCATAACCCAAAATTTGGGGAATGAACCAAATATCAGAAGATTCGCTTGACTGCCACTAAGTGGCTTTCTTTAGGAGCGGCTTCGTACCTTGCACACACTCCTACACTTAACACGATATCGGGCCTAGATGCGCAAAGGTAAAGGAGAGAGCCGATCATGGATCAGTATACCTTTTGATCCACGTCTTTACCCTTAGGATTGAGCTCAAGATGACACTTTGTTTGCATTGGGGTAGCAACGCCATTGAGATCCGTCATCTTGAACCTTTTGAGCATGTCTTGGATGTACTTAGCTTGATTAATAAAGGTTCCCTCTCTAAGTTGTTCGATCTCAAATCCAAGAAAGAACCTCAGCTCACCCATCATGGACATCTCAAACCTGTCAGTCATAAGCTTTGAAAATTCATCGTTAAAAGCTTGGTTAGTAGAGCCAAAAATAATGTCATCTACATAAAGTTGGCATACAAAAAGCTCCCCATTAACCTTCTTAGTAAAATGAGTGGGATCGATTTGCCCAACTTCGAATCCACGGTCTAGCAAAAGCTCTTTAAGGTGCTCATACCACGCACGTGGGGATTGTTTAAGGCCATAGAGCGCCTTATCGAGTTTGTAGACATGGTTCGGAAATTTGGGGTCCTCAAACCCCGGGGGCTTCTTGACGTATACTAACTCATGTAGAGGACCATTAAGGAAAGCGCTCTTAACATCCATTTGTTGTAATTTAAAATTATGATGGGCAGCATATGGAAGAAGGATACGGATGGACTCAAGACGAGCCACAGGAGCATAAGTCTCGCCAAAATCAATTCCTTCCACTTGAGGGAATCCTTGAGCCACGAGTTGTGCTTTATTCCTCACAACAATGCCACTTTCATCCTGTTTATTCTTGAAGATCCACTTGGTGCCGATAACATTGCGGCAATCCTTTGGTTTTTCTACGAGCTTCCAAACTTTGTTGCGTTCGAAGTTATTTAATTCTTCATGCATTGCAACAACCCAATCGGGGTCTTCAAGAGCATCAAAAACCTTCTTCGGTTCAACCATGGAAATGTGAGCTTGATGATCAAAGAAGCTTGCAAGTTCTCTTCTAGTGGATACCCTTCGTCGTAGATCACCAACAACCTTGTCAAGAGTGTGACCTCTTAGTTCAAGGTTCATATCAGCACGAGCCTTGCGACGAGCCTCAATGTCCTTATTGTTTCTAGGAGGAGTTGATTCAATAGTTGTATCCTTGTCTTGATTACTGCCCTGCCCTTGATCTTGGTGTCCGTTAACGCTAGAAGATTGTTGCTGAACATTTTCTTCAGGCCCGGATAATCCGCCCCTTGGAGGGGCCGGACTATCCGGCCTGGGAGGTGAAGTACCAGAACCATCTTCCTGAGAATTCCTGACGGGAGTTGGAGACCCAGGGCCGGATAATCCGCCCTCGGGGGCCGGAGAATCCGGCCTGGGAGCTTCTGAGTTGTTGTCTTCTCCTTCGGATCCACTGGAACGAGTTGGATTTCCAGGGGCGGATTGTCCGCCCCTTGGAGGGGGCGGATAGTCCGGCCTGGGACTACCAACTTCTCCAGGGGACAGTTGATCTTCAGCAGATTGTGGTGTTCATGCAGGATTTTCTCCAACAGTAGGAGCTTGTTGATCTTGTGTAGATGAGGGCTCCACATGTGTGGAGCATTGTCCTTCCCGATCTGCCACAAGGGGTTCCTCAATGGGGCGGAAAAATCCCACGCCCATTCTTCTTATGGCATCTTGGGGTATTTCAACATCTGCATCACAAACATCAACTTGCCCTACAAATGAGCCGTTATTTTCATCGAACTCCACACTACAAGATTCTATAACAATCCCAGTGATCTTGTTGTAGACTCTATAAGTGTGGGATTCGGCACCGTAACCAACAAAAATACCTTCTAAAGCCTTGGACTCAAATTTTGACAAACGGACACCTTTAATAAGAAAGAAACACTTACACTCGAGTACCCTGAAGTATGAGATGTTGGGCTTATTACCGGTAAGGATTTCATATGGAGTCTTGTCCAAAATCTTTCGAAGGTAGAGCCGGTTTGATGAGTGAGAAGCAGTGGATATGGCTTCAGCCCAAAAATTATAAGGAGACTTGAATTCAGCTAGCATAGATCTTGCCATATCCATCAATGTCCGGTTCTTCCTCTCGGCTACACCATTTTGTTGAGGGGTGTACGCAGCGGAATATTGATGTCTAATCCCCTCTTCGCTAAGAAACTCATTTAAAGTGTAGTTCTTGAATTCGGAGTCGTTGTCACTTCTAATTGCCAAGATAGGATCATTGTGTTGACATTGAACTTCATTGGCAAAGTCGATGACAGTTTGTTGAGTCTCACTTTTCAGCTTGAAGAAATAGACCCATGTATATCTTGAGTAATCATCGACAATGACCAAGCAATATTTCTTACCACCAAGATTGCATGAGAAGGAGGAACAAATAAATCCACATGAAGTAATTCCAAGATCCTCTTTGATGACACAATAGTCTTCCTGTTGTGGGGAGAGTCATGCATTTTTCCTTCTACACAAGCCCTGCAAACACGATCTTTGGCAAAAGAGACATTGTCTTTTAGTCCAAGGATGTGGCCACCCTTCTAGAGACTTTGCAAAGTTCTCATATTGACATGGGCTAAACGGTGATGCCATAGCCAGCCCACGTCGGCCCTTCCGAATAAACACATCAGACCCGAAGTGGTTTTCCCCGAGAAGTCCACCACATATAGGTCATTTTCGACGTATCCAACGAAAGCGACCTTTAGAGACTTCCTCCACAAGAGTACCACCAAATCATCATCGATAAAAACAGCAAAACCCATCTTGCCAAGGGCAAGTACAGAAAGAAGGTTGTAACCAAGGGTCTCAAAAAGCATGACGTCCACGAGAGAGATATCGTGGGAAACCACAACCTTGCCAAGACCTAATACCTGAGATTTAGACTTATCACCATAGGAGACTGTGATATTATCATGATTTGGACGCATCTTCGTGATGATCTCCTTCCTTCCGGTCATATGACTAGTGCAGCCACTATCCAGCACCCATTTTGACCCACCGGAAGCATAGCCCTGCAAGAAAATTACTTCTTGGTTTTAGGTACCCATTTTTCAATGGGTCCTTTCATGTTAGTAACAAGGGTATTTGGGACCCAAATAGACCAAGCAATATATTCATTAAAAGGACCAACATAATAAGCATAAAAATCGCCATAGTCATCACAAAAGAGTTCATAATTCGGATTGTGAGCCCCTACAAAACCAATATTATTAGTCTTGTCTTTTGTGACATTCTTCTCAGCGGTGCTTATCTTTGATTTCACATTCTTGGTCTTGTTCTTCTTGGTTTTCTTCTTTTTGGACTTGGTGACATACCCAAGTCCCTCTTTACCATGATTTGACCTTTGCTTGCCAAGGACTTCATCAAGCAACCTTTTTCCTTGGTAGTGATGTCCTTGATCACTTCTTTTTCCACACTAGTATTTTCTTTGTTACTATATGTTGAGTTGGACAAGCTAGGATTATCATATTTGTCCAATCGACTTTGAAGCTGATCATGTGACTCATTGAGAATAGAGAACTCATTTTTCAACGCCTTGTGAGCATTGTCAAGTTTCTCCAATTCCTCGGTGAGTCTATCATGAGCAGCCCCAAAGTCAATCCTTTCCTTCTTTAACTTCTTTGCTTTGGTGACAGCATTGTCACGTTCCTTAACAAGTTTAGTCACAATTTCATCATGTGACTCTTCAATAGACTCAATACTCTCTTCAAGAGAGACTCGAGCCTCTTCCTCCTCTTCAAGAGCATTTTTAAGGATGCAATTTCCATTGCATCCTCCCTTTCAATTCTGCCCTTTTCCTCAAGGAGAGCTTCGTTTTGGGCCAGCTGATCCATAAGAGCTTCAAAACGAACTTTGTGCTCACCTTGCAAGTTAGTGTAGAAATAATCAAAAGCAATGATCTCTTCTTTAACCTTAAGACTAGTAGGATCATCCAAGTCAATCATAGCCTTAGGAAAAGAAGAGTTAGAAGAAGTTACCTCGGAGCTTCTTGCCATGAGGCAAGTAGCATTCTTGTTGATGATGTTTTCGTTCGGAGAGTCGAAGAGAGATGTTGATGTAGATGTAGTGGCTATAGCAGCCACCTCTTGAGAGCTATCGTCCTTGTCCTCATCTTCACTACCCGATGAATATTCTTCTTGAGCCACTAGAACAATCTTTGGTTGCTTCTTGAAAGGAGCATTCTTCTTTACAAACTGTTTCTTACGTGGAGCTTTTGATTTGTCCTTGAAAATGAGTCTTCCTCCATTATCCTCCCTACTTTGATATGGACACTCAGCTACGAAGTGCAGCCGATCACCACAATTGAACCATGTTCACAGCTTGGGACCATTTTCTATTCTTCCATAGGCTCCACTCTTGCGATCTAGTTCAGCTTTAGCCTTGGCTGGATCTTTCCAAAAGTTTCTTGCATAAAGAGCCAAGTATTGTCCGTGGATCCTTTTTATATCCTCGGGACAGTCCAGACCTTCTACCGCATATTCATCATGATCAATCACACTAGTCTTTAAGGCCATGTTGACCCCCTTTTGCATCCCCATAGCTCGATCACGAGCATCTTCGACATTCTTGGCAGCCACTTTGAAAGCGGCCATTTCTTGCATTACCTCATTGGATGACATGAGGTGATAGTTATGCCTACCATGGAGACTTTTCAAATCTGTGGGCTCAAATGGCATAAGAGCACTGACATACTTGCGCTTGATCCAAGCATCATCAACATGAGCTGCACCGTTGTTTCTGAAGGTTGTGGCTATTGCCTTGAGCCTCCTATACATGTCCTCGTGGTTATAGTCCGGCCAATACTCCGCCCCCTTTCTGGGGCTTGCGCCTTGGCGATGAGCAGGGGGGCGGACTATCCGGCCCCCCTGAGGGGCGGATTATCCGGCGGGGCCAGAAAATCCGGCCAAAATTCTGCCCCCCTTCTGGGGCTTGCGCCAACTTGGGAAGAGGGAAGGGCGGATTATCCGCCCCTGGTGGGGGCGGATTATCCGCCCCCCAAAAGCAGAATCCTTTTCCATTTTTCTCATAGGTGGCTGCAACACTTCAACACACATTAAATAATCCTTGATATTGTTATCTAACACACAAAACACTTGGGATTATAAAATGTTCTTTCAATCTCCCCCTTTTTGGTGTTAGATGACAATATTAGGATTTGCAATAAAACCGGCAAATGCCACCTTAAATAATGAGAGACGATCCCCCTAGATGTGTGCATATTTAAGATTTGCATTTGAATACAATACAGGTGTTCATTCACTTAGTTGTTTTATTAAGCAAAAACACAAGTCCAAAGACTTAGAAATATTTTCTCATAGCATGAATATATGACCACCCTTGGTTTCTACTAGCTACGCTAAGCATGGTATTGATAAGCATCTTAACTTAGAAATTTCTAGCAATTCTACAACTACTAGGATTTCCCAAGCATAGCATATAGATTAAAATACTCATGCAAGTCCTATACAAAATATTTCTAGTGCATAGTTGAAAAACATAGGAATGAAATCATGAAGCACCACTTGCCTTGTTAGTTTGGGGAGTAGCAACAATCTTCAAAATCACAATCACTATTTGCACCAAAATCTACACATAAAATAATGGCACCAAAATCACATATAAAATATATACAAACAAAAATATATGAATGCATGCAAATGCCATGTGATGATTTTTCTACACCAAACAAGACAAGTAAACAGTACCGAAACATAAACAAGTCCAAGGTATTAAAAATAAACTTTATTTGATCCTTAAAGCATTTTTAAAATAATTTATATAATCAAAATAAGCCTACACAAGTTTCTGCATAAACAACCATTTTTACAGAGGAAAAATATTAAAAACATTGCATAAACAAAAAGGATTTTCTCTCCTGATTCCAAAATTTGTAAAATTTGAACGTGTGGATCAAAAGTTATGAATTTTACAAGTTTGGTTAACTAATAGATCAAATTTTTTGTTTTAAATTCAAACAGAGGCCACGCGGCGCTTTCTGATTTGCTGGTACCGCTTCGCGCGGATCGACTAACGTGTACCGCACGATCTAAATGAAATCGCATGGCCAGATTTGTTCCGTACCCCTTCGTTAAGTGATCTAATTCAACGCATCCGATCTAGATCTAACGGCGCACGATTGCTTGACCAAATATGGGCGGCGCGCGACGGTGGCTGGCGGCGGCGCGCTCGGGCGGTGAGGTTGCCGGCAATACAGGAAGTGAGAAAGGTAGTGGGATAGCTCACCGAGTACGCGTGATGACGCTGGTGCTTGAGGTGGTCTTCGTTGGCGAAGGGGCGCGCAGTGGTGGTCGCTAGGGCTCGTCGGAGTTATGCGCGGCGTTGGATGCTTGCAGAAGTTGATGTTGCTGATGCTCTGCGTCGCCCTAGCACAAGTCAGTGGTGTCAAAACCTGCGCAAGGACAAGGCGAACCTGACAGTATGCATGCGGGGTTAAGGGGCGTTTGATTCATACCGCTATTGTTCATCGGAGTTGAGCAGTGGCACTGGTGGTTGCGAGCGTGAATGAAGACGACGACCTGGGCCAAGCGCGGGCAAACCAGGGGTGTTAGTAGATGCACAAGGACGTGGCGGTCACGCTCGTTTGAACCAGAAGCAAAGGGGTGGTCGGAGCTTACCGGAATCGCCCGCCGGAGTTGCTCGGTACAGCGGTGGTGCAAGTGAGATTGTGGGCAGCCTGGTGGCGGAATGGAGGCGCTGAGTGGGGGGAAATGGTCGTGATGCGGAGGGGGTTAAATAGCCAGGAGGGGGCGGCGATTACGCGCTGCATCATTGGGAATTAAGCGGGTAGTGACTGCGGCGAGGTAACGGCAGAGCACCTCGGTCGTGCGTTGATTGAGGACGAAGCTGACGGGGCATGGTGGGGTCGAGCTGTCAGCGGGTGGGTGCACGCGGGCGCGGTGAGGAAAAGCAGAGACAGAGGTGGCCCAGGTAGGCTGCTTTGCCTGCTGGGCTGGATTGGTGGCGCCAGGCCCAGTTAGGTTTTCTAAACCTTTTTCTTTTTCTAATTTGATTTTCTGGAATCATTTTCAAATGAATTCAAAAGCATTTGAATTTAAAATCTTTCTGGCCTTTTGTAATATGAATCCTGTATAACTTTGAGTATAAAACCATGCTGCCTTGCTGGACTTGCATGGTCCTTTGAAGATTTTTAAAATAACAATGCCTTAGCACATGGTTTGATGAAGATTTAAAAATGGTTTTAAAACCATATTTGTTTTGGAAAATTTTTTCCAAGCTTGGAATTCATCCAACCAATCCTATGAATTCATACAATGGTTTTAAAACAAATATTCTCTCACTTGAGAGTGGCATTAGATCAATGCTTGCCCACATAAAATAATAGCACTTAGTGCTTCTATTTCTTGAAATGAGTTTGAAATTGATCCCTAAATGATATACATGCATGAATGATATGCAAATCTTGAAAACCTGATTTTAGGGATATTACATTTTTGAACCTTTTATAACTTCATATTATTAATATTTAAGACTAATACTATTTATTAGACTCAAATGACTAATTTTAGAAATATTAGCAATTTTTATTTATTAGACTCAAATGAATCAAATGACTCAAATGACTATTTATCCACTAAGAAAATAGATTGAAATTCAAGTTATTAAAGTATTTAATTTTTTATTTATCTGAAAAGTGGAATATTATATTTTTACCATGTAGGTATTATTTTTGTGAACATTTTGGTATATTACATTTATTTTTGTGATTTATAAATAAAAAGATATGATTTTTAGAAGATTTATTACAGAAGTTATTGATTTATAAGATATTTTTCTGAATTATAAAACAGAAGTTATTGATTTAATAAGATTTCATGATTTTATTTTATTTTTGGAATATTTTAATTGGGGGTTATTTGATTTCTTTATTTTCTAAAAAGAAAATAACCTTTTGTACTGAGGCTAAGCCTACCCAAGGTCACTGACCAGTGGGCCAGTGGCCACATCATCAGCCACTATGTCAAACCATGCTGAGGTGGCAAAATGACATCAGCGTGATGTCATGCTGACATTAGCACGGCCTCCACCACGAGAGAATGCTCGCCGGCGTCGAACCACTGTGCTCTGGTGAACAAGGTCGATGCTGTTGGACAGAGGGAACCAAGGCGAACCTATTGGTGGTAACGCCGCTACTTAGTGGTCACCGGATATACACCGGCGACAAGCTTCTGCAGCGGCCAACGGCGGCACTCAACGAAACAAGGTCTACGGTGAGAATCAACAAGAAAAATTAAGGTCTAGAGATGCGTAAGCTGACCTTGATGACGATAGAGAGGTCGAGGATACTTGGGAAGGCATGACGACGGCGAATCGATGATGATGGCCACGGCGGCCGATGAAAAGGAACGCTCGATTTCACATGATTCACGGCGCGCTAGCTTTCGTGCTTGGTACTAGGTGAGTAAGACCATGACGGCGTGTCCAACGGTGGCTACCACGAGGCGAGGGGTGGTCGGACCTAACCGGAACGACGAACTCCGATGAACTAGGGTTTCGGGTGAGGAAGGGTCTAGAGAGCGAGATTGAAGATGAGATTGGTATGAGAGGATGAGGAGGACGCGACGATCTTATCTACTCCTTCCAGGGTCAGAGGCGAGCATAACGGCGGTTGATTCTTGCTGACGACGGCGGACGGCATTAGCGGGGCGCACGCAGCTGCCTGTGTGCGTGAGGATGATGACGATGACAGTTTTGCAAAAAAAAAACCTGGCAATTCTTTCCTCTCAACCCGCGATCCTTCTTCGGACACACCCGCCAGTCATACAAGAGGACGAGCTGGGCTGGCTGCTGGGCCTTTGCAGAGTGAGCGGTAGATAGAGGGGTAAGGAAATGGGCCTTGGGCTGGCACTGCTTGTTTCCTCCTTTCCTTTTCTTTTTTCTATTTTCTGTTTTACTTTTCGGATTTGTATTTTAAATCTTTGATTTAAACTTTTTAACATCATTTATTTGTTGAATACTTGCAACAACAATTGATATTGATTGAGGTTCATTTTGTAAACCTTTAGGGTAAATATTTTTATATTTCTTTATTTTCTTTATATGAACCTCTTTTTAATCTATTGTAGAAGCCTTTATTATTACTTTTCTTTCCATATTAAACCATGGATTTATTAAATGATATTTCCTTATTTGTTTATAAAACTTAATTCTAGTTAGCTTATAGTTTGGATGGAAATTTTTTATATAATGATCCTATATCATTATTTGATGTCTGAAATTTAAAGGAAACTATTTGGTTAATATTACTCCCATCACTTTAGGAAAGAACAATGTATATATTCTATTATAATTAATATAAAAGTTAGGGTTTGAATTTTAAGTGCTTACCCTAGAGTTTAGGGTTCTTAATATACTTATGTTCTTTTGTTGAGAAAAGATTATGGCTAAGCATATTATCTTTTGGTTTGTGATCTTTAATGGTATCACCTTTTAAAATAGTAAGTTATTAACTGGAATGTCTTATGAAAAGGACTGATAGAAATAACTCCTAAGCACATATGGTTATGATAATTGGAAATGACAGAGATGTGCTTAAGTGACTTTCTATAGGGAAATATTCCTATAAAACATTGTGAAGATAAAATGATTTATCCAACAGATGAGCTAGATGTTAAGCTTGATCATAGATTTAGGGTTTAGGGTTTTTACTAAGAATTCTTTGAGGGAAATATGCCCTAGAGGAAATCATAGAGATGATTATATTTCTTATGTATCCATGAGTTATTATAATGTTCCTTGAATATCCATATCAGGAAACTTGTATTGATTGGCAATTATGTGAATTGTTTGTGAAACTCTATACTTGTATGGTTTTTTAAGAGTTGTCCCTAGTCGGAGTTCATGTGAGGACACACGTGAATATTAGACAAGCACATCGATTGTTTGATGACTATGTTTCGCAAGTCATAGACATGGAGATGTCAAACTAATGATGTGGACACATGTTATGAACATGGGGTTGGACTGACCCAACTTGAGACTGGCAATTAGTTGAAGCTCTCTCTCTACACATCATGTACATTTTGTCCTTAGACCTGAGATTGTTGCATGTACTTGAGATGTGGATCGACCTACTTTGGGGCTATCAAACGCTGCTCCGTAACTGGGTAGTTATAAAGGTAGCTTTCGGGTTTGTCCTGAAGCATGCTGCAAGGCATGGTCAATCAAGATGGGACCCTCGAGTGATCGGATCCAGAAATGCATGGCCATGCTACATATGGTTAAGAGTTAACCTAGTAAAGGGATTCTGAATCACAGTATCGAGAAACAGAGCTCGGCTTGGAACTAGACCAAATATCATCAGGCAAAGGGAAAGACATGTACTAAACCTTGTGATGGTTCGTCCGATATGATCTTTGTATACGTTTAGGAGTTGGCATGTCTTCCTAGAGGCCGCTACCAACTATTGACAGAATAGGTGTATTCGTGTCATGTTTATAAGTGTACGAACCTATAGGGTCACACACTTAAGGGGCTGGAAGCCTAATGAGGATTGGATCCGAATTAGACCAGTCTTAGGCTACTAATGGGCTACTAATGTAGAAGCCCACTAGGGACGCCTATAAAAGAGAGGGTGGGGCGAGCTGACCAGGGTTATACCATTCCACCCAGCCACCACTCCTCACGCCTGTGTTGCACGCGCGGACCTAGAAGTCCGGCGTCTGACGCTTCCACCCTGTACGTGTGGATACCTCGGAGGCGCTGCATCTGTAGCACTTGGACGAGCCGCGCAAGGGGAGATGCTCGTGGGACGAGAACAAGGAGGATACGTAGATCGTCTACACTGCCTCGACGCGCTTCATCAAGTTCTGCAACTGCGCGTCTAGTGGTAATCCCGTGATCTATGACAACAGTAATCCTGGTATACGTGGTACAAAATTTTGATTTGCGCTAGTGTAGCCTACCCGTATTCCTTCAGTGGTATCAGATCCGATGTTGTTCAGTTATAGATTCGGGATGATTGCATATGGTGATATGCAGATTTATATGAATGATGTGATCGTTTGTATTGCGGTGGTTCAGGATTTATTTATGATCTTGCTTTCCGTGATCGTGATTCTGAGGTTGTCGAACGACTTACCCCTACCGGTCGGCTTCCGCCATTAGGGTAGACTATGACACATAAATCCTGTTGAATCACACGAAGATCAATATGATTGATCGAATCGGAACCTAGATCTAAAATCGATGTACCGTGATCAAAGAAGTTTGATTGGATTGGAACAATAGTCGATTTATGGTAAATTTGATTTTTCGATCAAAATCCTTAAAGAAAATTGTGTAGATTCGATCTCTCATTTTTCACAGTTTTGTATCTTCGAATCGGATCAGAACAATAGTCGCTGCCCCTTCGAACTCCGCAGGGGGAGACCCCCTAGACCCCCCTAGTTGTAGCCCCTTTTGTATCTCGTTAAGGTAACTAGGTGCTGCGAGTTCACACGATCCGGTAGAATGCGATTCTATGCATAACTTGTTTCTGCAGGATGTATGTGATCAGTATGGCCCATATATGTATGTGATGCATGTATGAAATTTATCATGACTTGTGTGTCGTGAGTAGGGCAACACGGCTGGAGCCACGTGTGTTGTCAATTGTTGTAATGGCCTGCGTGCCAACTTGTGATGATCCCAATTCTATGTAATTTTGATTACTAGCTGTTAGGTGTAATATCTTGTATTACTTTTTGGAGGACTCATCACTTGGAGGATGGCTCGCATGGAATATGAAGATGGAGATCATCATGGTGGACAGGTTCTATGGCGATAGAGATCACCATGAGAAAATGGGCCATACTTTGTCACAACTTTGTGAATGCTATTCTTATGCGTTTTACTCTATGCATGCTTAGATGATAGAAGTAGAACGATCCCTCACAAAGTTTAAGTTTAAGTATGCCCTCCCAACCAAATCTTGCACCATCCTATGCCCTGTACAATCGTTAGTGGGCCCATGAAATTAGGGTGTCATGGTTTTCCTTGGCTGGATGGGTTTGTATCGGATACCTACACGCATAAGGGTTGGTGAGCTTGAAAAGGTCATCTTAACAGTTAAGGACCTTGGGGCATAAAGGTTGGGCGCCTAGTTTTGACATAGAGATGACACCCAACAACAAGAGTCATATGTGATATGATTAGCAAGTGTTGCTTACCGATTTACCTTGTCTTCTAGCAGTGATGCTAAAGCTCACTAGTCGACTTGTTAATTGTGGATCTTGAATCACTTAGTATCAATAGAGGGATATTGATTTAAGTGGGAGTATATGCTATTAAATTGTTTAATATGTTTTACTCTTTCATGGTTACATGGCTTAGTATTTTACATGTTTTATGTTGTAGATCAATGGCACCGAACACTGCATCACATTTTTCTTTGCGTTCGATTCTTGACAAAGATAAACTAAATGGAACAAACTATACGGACTGGGTCCATAAACTGAGAATTGTTCTCAGGTCTGATAGAAAGGAAACGGTTCTGGATACCCCAATCCCCGATGAACCTGCTGACACTACTAGGAAAAGGGCTATAGGTAATCCGCACATCCGTGGCTCACATGGTTGAAGTGCCCCACGGGTAAAATAGGCGTGGCTCACCTGTGGGTAGTGCCCTACTAGTAACTAGAACAACCATGGCGCACATCGGGTATGTGCGCCACAGATATGTATGGGCCAGGGGTCTGCCAGCCGCATGCCACGTACCCGTAGCGCACATGGGGCAGGTGCGCTACGGTTGTGGCAAGTTCTGTGGCGCACTATGCCATGTGCGCCACGGATGTATAAACTTAGTAGTAGGGCACCTTGCCCTAGTGCCCTATGCCTAACTATCATGCACCAACTCCACCACCCCCCCCCCCCGTGGATCGTCTTTTTAGGCTTTACAAAAAATAAAAGAAAATGATAAACACTTCAAAAAATTAAATCCTTTCATATTTAGGAAGATAATGTGGTATAGTTTCTAGTAAAATTAATAAACATGAGTTTTGACTTTTTCTGCAAAAAAAAGTCATTCCACGGTAAAATGGCCGTAACTTTTGCATACGATGTCGAAAAAAATCGTATAATATACCAAAATGACGAGAACAAGATTTCCATCCGCTCGCAACCACCTACGGTCGTTAAGCGATTTTTAGATTTTCAAAATTCGAAAAGAGTAAAAAGTTACGGTCAAAAGACTATTTTTTCCTACAGAAAAAAATAGAGAAAACTTACCCGTAGCGCACCACCACCTAGTGCGCCACGGATAAGCTTGGGCAGGATTCAAAATTTGAATCCTCACCCCGCCCACCTACTTTTCCCTCCCACTTTTCCCTCTCCCTTTTCCTTTCCCTTCTCCTTCTTCCTTCTTCCTTCTCCCTTCTCCTTCTCCTCCCTCCCCTTCTCCTCTCCTTGTAGTGATGGCGCGACGACGACCTCCTCCTCTCCTTGAAGTGACGGTGGCATGGCGGCGGTGGCGCAACGGCGTCCACCTCCTCTCCTTGCAGTGACAGCGGCGTCCTCCCTCCCTTCCCTCCCTTCCTCCCTCTCTTACTCCCTCTCTTCCTCCATCTCTTCCTTCCTCCCTCTCTTCCTACCTTACTTTCTCCAACCACACCCTTCCTACCACCTCGATGCTGGCGAGGACTAGAGCGGCCATGGCCTCCCGCACCTCCCTGCCACGTCCATGCTCCGGCGAGGTGACACGACTGCGGCGGCGATGCACGGACCCGATTGCTTTTGCAATTCAAAACGAGGGTGTTTTTTGCATTTTTTTTGTTTTTTGAAAAACACATCCGTGGCGCACCCTATGCCCCTAGCCGTGGCGCACCTGGTAGTGCGCCATGCCTATCTCGACACAACCGTGGCGCACCATGCAGTGCGCCATGGCTACGAGATAGCCGTAGCGCGAGGCCCGTGGCACACTTCTAGTGCGCCACGGAAGGCCTTTTCAGGTGCGCCACGAACAGGCGTTTTTCTAGTAGTGTGATAATGCATCTGCTGCCCTTAAGAACGCCTACAAGAGACCATGTGATGATTCTCTTGAGGTTAGCTGTCTTATGCTTGCATGCATGGAACCTGAACTCCAAAAGAAGTTTGAGGATCAGGATGCATACGATATGATCATGGCGCTTAAGGACATGTTCCGAGATCAGGCAAGGAGTGAGAGGTACAATGTTGCCAAATCCTTTGTCGAATGCAAGCTAGCAGAGGGAGCAGCTGTAGGCCCCCATGTGATTAAAATGGTTGGTTACAGTCAAACTTTGGAAAAGCTTGGTTTTCCACTAGGCCAAGAGTTGGCCACTGACTTCATTTTGGCGTCTCTTCCATCCAGCTATGGGTAGTTCATTTCGAACTACCATATGCATAGGGTGGAGAAGGGCCTTAATGAGTTATGTGGGATGCTAAAAACACCAGAAAGTGACATGACGAAGTGTGCAGGGCATAGCCATGTGATGGCTGTGCAGAACAAGCCTAGCTTTAAGAAAAAGGGTACTTCTTGGAAGAAGAAGGGCAAGGCTAAGGATACGATCCCTAAGCCTGCACCCAAGCAAAAGGCTGGACCTGTAGAAGACACTGAGTGCTTCTTTTGTCATGAACATGGCCACTGGAAGAGAAACTGCAGCAAGTAACAGGCATCTTTGAAGAAGAGTGGAAGTAAGAGTACTTCCCACTCAGGTACGCTTATTGTAAATGTTGTGTACATTCTTCTCGCTAATTCCTATGTTAACTCTTGGGTATTTGATAACGGATCGGTTGCTCATATTTGCAATTCAATGCAGGGGTTAATAAGGACTAGAGAATTGCAGAAAGGCGAAGTGGATTTTCGCGTCGGAAATAAAGCAAGGGTTGCTGCATTGTTCGTCGGCGTCATGCAACTTCACCTTCCATCAGGATTTATTATGGAGTTGAATAATTGTTATTACATTCCTAGTATGGGCCGAAACATTTTATCACCTTCATATTTGATGAGGGATGGTTATTCATTCGCGAGTGCAAACAATGGTTGTGTAATCTCTAAGAATGGTATGTTTATGGCTAATGCTCCCATTGTGAATGGGTTATTTATTTTAAATCTTGATGATGCATATGTTTACAATGTTAGTGCTAAAAGGCTTCGGCCTAATGATTTGATTCCTACCTATTTATGGCATTGTCGTTTGGGGCATATAAGTGAAAAGTGCACGAAGAATCTCCATCGTGATGGTCTTCTAACTTCGTTTGATTTTGAATCATACGAGACATGTCAGGCTTGTTTACTTGGAAAGATGACCAAATCGCCTTTTTCGGGTTTACCCGAGAGAGCGACAGACTTGTTGGAACTCATACATACTGATGTGTGTGGACCAATGAGCACGACAGCCAGAGGAGGATATCACTACTTCATTACTTTCACCGATGATTTAGTAGATATGGTTATGTCTACTTAATGAGGCATAAGTCTGAAACTTTTGAAAATTTCAAGGAGTTTCAGAATGAGGTAGAGAATCAACGTGGCAAGAAAATAAAGGCCTTGCGATCTGATCGCGGAGGTGAATATTTGAGTCACGAATTTAGCAATCATCTTAAGAATTGCGGAATTGTTCCACAGCTCACGCCGCCCGGAACGCCTCAAAGAAATGGGGTCTCCGAACGGCGCTATAAAACTTTGTTGGACATGGTTCGATCGATGATGAGCCAGTCAGATTTACAATTATCATTTTAGGGTTATGCTGTAGAAACGGCAGCTTTCACAATTAACAGGGTACCATCTAAATCCGTAGTTAAGACACCATATGAGATGTGGACTGGAAAGAATCCCAGTTTGTCTTTTCTAAAGATTTGGGGTTCTGATGCATTTGTCAAGCGACTTTAGTCGGACAAGTTAACACCCAAATCAGATAAGTGCATTTTCGTGGGATATGTGAGGGAAACCTTAGGGTGTTACTTCTACAACCGAGAAGAGGGCAAAGTGGTTGTCGCTCGTTGCGGTGTTTTCCTAGAGAAAGAGTTTCTCACAAAGGGAATGAGTGGAAGGTCGGTGCGACTTGAAGAATTTCAAGATGAGCCAGTCAGGGATGCTTCTACGAGGGATGCTATTGTAGCAGTACAAGTTGAGGAACCCGTGGCAATAGAAGCACCACAACCATGAAGGTCGGCGAGGCTCCGCGAGATGCAGGAAACATTATTGTTAGACAATGATGAGCCTATGACCTATGCACAAGCGATGGTGGACCCAGACTCTGAGAAATGGCTGATCGCCATGAGATCCGAGATAGAGTCCATGGGAGACAATCAAGTTTGGAACTTGGTTGAACTACATGATGGTTTTTAAGCCATTGACTGCATATGGATCTATAAGAAGAAGATTGATATGGATGGAAATGTTCACATCCATAAAGCTCGACTTGTTGCAAAAGGTTTTCGACAAGTTCAAGGAGTTGACTACGACGAGACTTTCTCGCCTGTAGTGATGCTTAAATCTATACAGATCATTCTAGCCATTGCTGCACATTTCGACTATGAAATATGGCAGATGGATGTCAAGACGGCTTTCCAAAATGGAATCCTTACTGAGGACGTGTATATGATGCAGCCCGAAGGTTTTGTCGATACAAACAATGCTGGAAAGGTATGCAAACTTCTAAAGTCCATTTATGGGCTAAAGCAAGCATCTCGGAGTTGGAACATTCGATTTGATGAAGTTCTAAAGGAGTTTCGCTTCATCAAAAACGAACAAGAACCTTGTTTTTACAAGAAGGAAAGTGGGAGAGCGCTGGTATTTCTAATCTTATTTGTAGATGACATATTGCTGATTGGAAATGACATTCTTATGCTCAAGTCTGTTAAGACCTCATTGAAAAATAGTTTTTTGATGAAGGACTTAGGAGAAGCGGCATATATTCTGGGCATCAAGATCTATAGAGATAGATCAAGGAGGCTAATTGGATTAATCCAGAGTACATACATTGACAAAGTGTTGAAATGGTTCAGCATGGAAGATGCTAAGACGGGGTTCTTGCCCATGTCTCACGGCATTAAACTCGTCAAGACTCGGTGTCCTTTGACTACTGATGAGCGTGAGCGCATGAGTAGGGTTCCATCTGCTTCGGCTATTGGATCCATCATGTATGCAATGATATGTACCAGCCGAGATGTTTCCTATGCTCTACGTGTTACGAGCATATACTAGGCTGATCCAGGTGAAGGTCACTCGACATCGGTAAATAATATCCTTAAGTACTTGAGAAGGACTAAGGATGTGTTCCTAGTTTATGGAGGTGAGGATGAACTCAGTGTAAGGGGTTACACAGATGCGAGTTACCTTAACAACTCAGATGACTCCAGATCGCAATCTGGTTATGTGTTTCTCATGAATGGTGGTGCTGTGAGTTGGAAAAGTTGCAAGCAAGATACGGTGGCCTCCTCTTCAATAGAAGATGAATATATTGCTGCCTTGGAGGCTGCAAAGGAAGCTGTTTGGATTAGGAATGTCCTAATTGCTCTTGGTGTGGTTTAGGGCGCGTCCAATCCCATGGACGTTTATTGTGACAACAATGGTGCTATTGCACAAGCCAAGGAGCCTAGACAGCACCAGAAGAACAAACATATTCGCATGCATTACCATCAGATTAGAGAGTTCGTTGAGGATGGTAGTGTCATGATATGCAAAATACATACGGACTCAAATGTTGCTGATCCTTTTACAAAGCCACTTCCGCAGCCTACGCATGAGGCGCACGCAAGAGCAATATGTATTAGATACTATCTAGATTGACTCTAGTGAAAGTGGGAGACTGAAGAAAATATGCCCTAGAGGCAATCATAGAGATGATTATATTTCTTATATATCCATGAGTTATTGTAATGTTCCTTGAATATCCATATAAGGAAACTTGTATTGATTGGCAATTATGTGAATTGTTTGTGAAACTCTATACTTGTATGGTTATTTAAGAGTTGTTCCTAGTCGGAGTTCATGTGAGGACACACGTGAATATTAGACAAGCACATCGATTGGTTGATGACTATGTTTCCCAAGTCATAGACATGGAGATGTCAAACCAATGATGTGGACACATGTTATGAACATGGGGTTGCACTGACCCAACTTGAGACTGAAAATTAGTTGCAGCTCTCTCTCTACACATCGTGTACGTTTTGTCCTTAGACCTAAGATTGTCGCATGTACTTGAGATGTGGATAGACCTACTTTGGGGCTATCAAACGCTGCTCCGTAACTGGGTAGTTATAAAGGTAGCTTTCGGGTTTGTCCAGAAGCATGCTGCAAGGCATGGTCAATCAAGATGGGATTTTCCCCTCTCTACTTAAGAGAGATATCTCTGGGCCCTCGAGTGATCCGATCCAGAAATGCATGGCCGTGCTACATATGGTTAAGAGTTAACCTAGTAAAGGGATTCTGAATCACAATATCGAGAAAGGAAGGTCAGCTTGGAGCTAGACCAAATATCGTGAGGCAAAGGGAAAGACATGTACTAAACCTTGTGATGGTTCGTCCGATATGATCTTTGTATACGTTTAGGAGTTGGCATGTCTTGCTAGAGGCCGCTACCAACTATTGACAGAATAGGTGTATTCGTTTCATGTTTATAAGTGTACGAACAATAGGGTCACACACTTAAGGGCTAGAAGCCTAATGAGGATTGGATCCGAATTAGACCAGGCTTAGGCTACTAATGGTCTGCTAAGGTAGAAGCACACTAGGGACGTCTATATAAGAGAGGGTGGGGCGAGCTGACCAGGGTTAGACCATTCCACCCAACCGCCACTCCTCACGCCTGTGTTGCACGCGCGGACCTAGCAGTCCGGCGTCTGACGCTTCCACCCTATACGTGTGGATACCTCAGAGGCGCTGCATTTGTAGCGCTTGGATGAGGCGCGGAGGGGGAGCTGCTCATGGGACGAGAACAAGGAGGATACGTAGATCGTCTAAACTGCCTCGACGCGCTTCATCAAGTTCCGCAACTGCGCTTCTAGTGGTAATCACGTGATCTATGACAACAGTAATCCTGGTATACGCGGTAGAAAATTTTGATTTGCGCTAGTGTATCCTACCCGTATCCCTTCATTCTTATCTTCCCTAATTCATAATTCTGGACTTCTGATTAAGGAATTCCTTTCCTAGATATTCTTCTCCTTCATAGTCATCATCATGTGCTAACATGATGAGCCTTACTTCACAGTAATATTCTTATCCACCTTTTATTCCATTAGTGCCATTGATAAACCCAATGAGTTTGACATTAAAGCTTTTCATAATCTTCACCTATCCATACTTGGTTATATCAACTACTCTTCTATTGATAACCTCCAATCTAACAAGTAGCTACTTCTAACTCCATTCCCATTCTTCCATAACCATCCACTAATATTACTTTAGTAGATGTTTTTATAATTGGATATACATCAAATCCTACTCCACCTCAAGTATTTACTTTTTTCCAGAGGAAGATACTAACTCTATAATTCAATGCTGCTCTAACATCTTCTTAATCATACAATTTTATCTTTACTTGGCTCCATTATTTCATTTTGGAGTTCAATCAAGTTTTACCCACCAATGTTACTTATACAGGATATAAGCATTCAATCTTGGTGACTAAAGCATGATCATTATAAACCTTTGATCCTTTATGGTTTGGGTTTCCAATTGGCTAAACAAGGCTTCATCAAAGCAATATTATAGTTGTATTAGAATTATCTTCTGTTTATCTCTATGGAAGTAAGAGATATTATTCATTAACTATAACTACTTGTTCCAAGAGGATTACTCCTTGATAACTATCTTCAATGTTTATCCCTATAATCTACTTTATCACCAAATAATTATATAATCTAAATAACTCTTCTATGCATTCAGGAGTGATTTAACTCCACCAATAATCCTATTGATTTTATTTACTTCCAACACTCCCATCATACAGATGATATTTGAATCTAGCATTACCATATACCTTTCCTTACCTCCTTATTGAAAGGATTTAAGTGAATGCTATGATAAGAACAAGATGTAATATATCAAGTATTGATAGTTTAAGAATTGGTGAATCAATAGTTGATTACTAAACATTGATGAACAATATATATTAGAATAAGGTTCAATATAGATGACAAAGATTGATATAGTAAGAAAGATATGTGGTGAATGATCTTGACTTAGTTTCCTTCCTAACTAAAGAGTTTGGGTGAAGTGTTACCATATTTCTGATGGTAGAAATATAATAGGGATTGAATAAGTCAATAGTTAGTTATTACATTCTTGTTATTTGGTATTCATGAGTATTGTGATGAATATTATGATAGGATCCCTTAAGGATCAGATATTAATCATTTAAGCAATACATTATGATTTAATTGTTATTATATTTGATCTACCCTTAGATAAAATTATGTTTACCCAAAATAAGGTTTTTAGCAAAGGTCGTATTGAAACTTATCACAGTCCACTTGATGATCTACTTCAATTCCATCAAGTTGAGAGAAGCTTCAATCACTTCAACAAGTTTTATTCAAAAGCACGAAAATTATTAGGATTTTCTATGCATGAATGCAATGCACACATCTGGGTTCAGCTTATTTCTAAGATCTAATGCTGGGATGTTACAGCTGACCAGGGTTAGACCATTCCACCCAGCCGCCACTCCTCACGCCTATGTCGGGCACGGGACCAAGCAGTCTAGTGTCTGACGCTTCCACCCCGCATGTGTGGATACCTCGGAGGTGCTGCATCTATGGCACTTGGACGAGCTGTGCAAGGGGAGCTGCTCGTGGGACGAGGACAAGGAGGAGACGTAGAACGTCTGCACTGCCTTGACGCGCTTCATCAAGTTTCGCAACTGCGCGTCTAGTGGTAATCCTGTGATCTATGACAACAGTATTCCTGGTTTACGTGGTAGAAATTTTTGATTTGCGCTAGTGTAGCCTACCTGTATCCCTTCACTGATTAGATTGGAGTCTGGCTTTCACATCCCAAAAATTTCCAAATTTTGAGATGTGAAAAAAAATAAACAAAATAAATAATTGTTGAAATTTAGGGTGAAAATAAACTTTTGTTTCTAAATGGAAACTAAGTTCAAATCAAGTGAAATGCATTCTTCATCTTGAAATTTAAACACTTGGAAAATAAACCAAAACTCTAAAAACCCTAATAGGAGAAAATCATTTCCAAGATCACTCTGAGACTATGGATTTGATCCACATAAATCTTGTTCAACAAACATTTTAAAATGATCAAAGTGATAAATAAAATATTATAAAATCATGGAAATTGATTTCATTCAATTTGGAACCATAGATAAAAACTTATGAATTTAATAAGTTAACATGAATTAATTATCAAACCTAATAAAGATCCTATATAAAGTCCATACCAAATTGTGAGTAATTAGTCCTAAAGGGGTTTAAAAGGATAAACAAATATTAAATAAGATTTTGCAAATTGGAATCACCAAGTTTGGACCTTTAAATAAAAGGATATGGATTTTATAAGATAAAGAAAGAAGTAATTAATAGGGAATATTTAAAAGCCAAATTAAATCTTGGCCAAATCCATAAGCAAATGGAATGAATATAATCCAAATCCAAATAAAATAATGGATAAAGAATATTCAAATAAAATAATGTGGCATTAACCAAATTCTATCTTTATTTGAATAAAGACAAATTGCCCAAATTAAAATGATTAATAAACCTATTAAATACTTTAAAATAATTCAAAGTGAATTATTTAACACCCTATTCAATAAATAAAACTTACAAAAAGGGGTTTGATAAACATTAGAATTTAAAATAGAAAGTTAAATCATTTGAATAAATAATATGAATTGGAATCATATTTAAAATCCTATTTAAATAAAGACAAAGGTTAATTTTAAATAAATATTTAAACCATGTGGGAACAAGAGAAATGTTCCAAAATTATCTTTAAAATACATGTTTGAACAGAATAGACACTTGATGAAAAGTTTGAAAAGATTTGAAAAGAAAATGGGTTTGAAATCATTTGAATAAAATCAAAACAGAAAATCTAAATAGAAAAAGGAAAGGGATCCAGAATAAAAAATGGAAACAGACCCTATCCCACCAGGCCCATCTAGCCCAACCAAACCCCCGAACTGTTTTCTTCTACCCACTAACGAACCCACTCACTACTTGATATCTCGACCCCACCTTCCCCCTCTCTCACTCACTGACGACGCTACCCCACAGCCACGTCACCGTCTTCAACCCCGCGGACCCCTTCTTCCTCCTCTCCTCGCCAGTTTCTGTGATGATTTCGCATGTTTAATTCGCATCAATGTTGCGTGATTCTCTCCCCCGACCACGCCCATTTAACCGCCCACGACTCCTCTATCTTCCCCCTCAGACCCCATTTCCCCTTCGCCACCAGGCTGCGCTAATTTTACCCGAGACCACGCTCTGTTCCGGCGAACCTCCGACCAAATTCCGGCAGCTCCTCGCCTTCCCTTGCCCCCTCGACCACTCGAGCGTTCTCACAAGAACTAGAAGCATATCCCAGCAACCCTAGTTCGCCTACGCGCGCCCTTGACACTCTCCTTCGTCTTCAACAGAACGTCGCCGTCGTATGCCACCTCTCCGGTGAAGCCCCCTGGTAAAACCTGACCGCCCTAACCCCTCTGCTTCACACGCACGTACGCTCCATGACCCCGTGCATCTAATGGCACCTCCTTTTCTCTCTGGCATGCACCATAGTCTCGCCATCGTGTTCAACAGGACGATCCCGACGCCCTCAAGAACTCCGGCGAGCAATCCTCTCCGTTCCCGTGCGCCCCCTGCCCAACGGTGACCACCTTGAGCACCACCGCTGTAGAGGTCTCAACCTAATAAGGTAGATTCCTCCTGTGTTTTACAATGCTAGTCCCTGGATCAATAGCTAGCATCCACAGTTAAGATGTAATATCAAGAAACAAAGGTCATAATATAACTTTATAACCAGGAATAACATAAGTTTATTACATCAAACATAGCTCATTTGGCTATTACATTACATTGCAGCGGAATAACTATAGTCATGGGTCCTTCATCTTCAAAATGCCACAGGCAGATGTTGGTTGTAGACTTTGTAATCCTAAAAAATCAATCTTCACTAAAAACAATTAAACCTGCAACATTACAAATTACAGCCACAAGGGTCAATACATTTGAATTGTATTGGCAAGTGATACTATAATAATATAGTGGAGTCTATCATCTATATGCATTTGGCTAAGTGGAGTTGAGGCTTGCATTGCTCAAAATAGATTTTTCCTTAACATTTGAAAATACTAAGTTTTTGCTTTAACAAAATCATTTTTCTCAATCAAAGATTGAAGATCCTATACAAGGCATCTCTCAATCAAAGATTGAAGATTTCAAACAACCCTTGTTCAATCCACAAGATTTTAACTTAGAAGTTGGAGTGAAGAGATTCTTGATTGCTTCCATGTCTTGATGCTCAAATTGTCCTTTACCAGGGACATGGCTAAGTACTTAGATTTTACACTCTGCAGAGGTGGTGCACTTTCCCCACAAGACTTGGTTTCCCAAGACAAGATCTTTCAGAAGCCTTCCCTTAGACCAAAATGGACGCGTTCCAACCTATCAAACACTACCACCAACTGTCCATATGGCTAAGTTCTTGCAACCTATATGATCATGGTAGAGCCCATATTGCCAAGTGGTTGCACTTGAAGCTTCTCAACATTTGACATCTCCAATCTCTTTGTGCCTGGGTGGCATACCACAAGTGAGATACAGAAGCCAAGTCCATGGCCTTGTGAACCACTCAACCAAAAACCACCAAGCAATCCTATTCCACCCAGGTGATTCATTAACTTAGTTGTTTTATTAGACAAAATCACAAGTCCTCAGACTTAGAATATTTTTCCATAATGTGAATATATATTCCACCCATGTTTTCTATTAGCTAGGCTAAGCTTGATAGTAATAGGAACCTTAAATTAGGAAGATTTCCACTAAGGTTTCATCTACTAGTTTTCCTATAGTAAGGTTTATACTTAGCAAAATCCATGCAAGTTTTACTTAGCAAAATCACTAATGCATAGTGAAAGTAATGGGATAGAAAGTATGAAGCATCACTTGCCTTTTTGGTAGGGAATGGTGGTTCACTCCTTGGTCTTGCTAGTCTCACACTTCACTACAAGTCAATCAAGCAAACACAAATTCAATTCACATTCCAAACCAAAGTCAAACAAACAATTTTTCACACACAAAGTAATAGAATCTAAGTCATGCATAAGCATGCAAAGGTTGGTTCTATTGTAAGTATGGTCTCCACTAGGCTTCTAAACTTTGTAAGTTCCAAATTGGTCATCTACCAAAATGGCAAAGTCATTTGCAAATGGGTTTTATCTATAAACCATTTTTAAATCTTTTCATCATTTTATGTGGTGAAAATTATTATTTTCAATACCATAACCTTAAGTGGTTTCACTAAATAAGTTGTTGTTTCTCAAAACTTGGTATTTATGGTCAGTAGGTTTGGTCAAAAACATTTTCTCCAAAGTTTTTACTCAAAATCATTTTCATAAACAAATCAATAGTTTTATTTAGCTAGAAATGGACTAAACCAATAAATCCATTATAAACTTTTCCAAATCCATTTTGCAAATCATGGGTTGGTTCCTAGGGTCAGTAAGGTCACAACAAACCATTTTGCAAAAGTTTTAACCCTAAATTCAATTTTAAACAATTTTTCTACTCTAAACAAGCTCACAAAAGAATCTACAAAAACAAGCAAACTAACAGATACTATTGGCTAAACCAGAGGCATGGTTGGCTAGGTCTTGCTCTCCTGAATCCAACGACATAAAGTTTGTAATTTTTGGACGTGTAGATCCAAAGTTACAAGGGTTTGAATTTCATAACTAAATCAGATTTCAAATCTGTTTAAAACAGAACAGGGGACACGCGTCGTTATTTTACTGGTTGATACCGGTTCGGCCGGATCAGCTCTGTGGAACGTTAGATCTAAAGTGGATCGTGCGGCACAGGTTCATCCTTACCCCTTCGGTTAGTCATTCTATCCAAGCCATCAAATGCAGATCTAACAGTTTCTATTGCCCTGGCCAAATAGCAGCGGCGCTGGCGGCGGCGTCTGGTGGCGGAGCGGCCAGAAGGCGGCGGAGTTGACGTTTCAGGAAGCGAGGAAGGAGGAGAGGTGGCTGACTATGATCGCCATGGCATGGGGATGCTCAACCTGCCCTTGGTTGGTGAAGGGGCGCACGAGGACGGGCGGAATTCCTCACCGGAGTTAGGGATGGCGCCAGGAGCTTCTGTTTGTTGACGGGGACGGGGCTGTAGTCCACCAGAAAGCAAGAGAATGGTAGGGTTAGATGCGGGCGAGTGCACTGGACACAGGCGTATCATCGGAAGGACAAGGGGTGGCTAGTTACTACCTGGAGGCTTCGTCGGAGAAAGAGGCAGACGGCGGTGCTGTAGGTCGTTGTCGAAGCCGAGGTTACAGGGCACCCGCGGATGAATGACTGGCACGGGTAGATGCGCCAGGATGCGGTGAGCGTGTTCGTGTGCTCGGGGAGGAAGGAGGTGGTGTGGCTCGGCTGGATTCGACGGTGGAAGCTCGTCGGAGACAGAGCTGCTCGGGGAGAAATTGGGGCGGCCTGGGGCGTGCTTGGGGGAGGAGACAGAGGGGAAACAGAGAGGAGTCACTGGCGTTTAAATGTGCCTGGTCGCTGCGAGTTAAGGTGGCCGTGTTAAGGCGAATTCAAGCCACGAATCAAAGCCTGCAACGGCCGGCGAGGGAGGAAGAACAGGTCGTGGGGGTGGGGAAGAAGAGGGACGTGGCGGTGGGGTCCTCTGGTCAGTGAGAAAGGAAAAGGGAAAGGGGTCCAGTCGTCAGTGTCCTCGCGGTTGTGAGTTTGAGTGCGAAAACGTTTCATCAGAGGGGTGGGGAAAATGGGCTGCTGGGCTGGGGTGGGCTTTAGCTAGGCTGGGTCGGCCAGTTTCCATTTTTTTCTGTTTGATACCTTTTTCTATTTTCCAAATCAATTTCTGTTTTGAATTCTCAATCAATTTTTCAAACATTTAACCAATTCAAATAATCACCACACTTAAATAAGTTTTTGGTTCTGTTTATCAACATAAACCAAATCTCAAAATGAATTAATATTTTTATTCATTTTTAGGATCTATTTAATAATTAAATAAAATAGCCCTTTAGTTATTTAATCAAATAGGGTTGGATTTATTTAATAAAATCCTCATTTGAAATCCAAACACTTTCAAAACCAAATCAGCAGGTTTTATTTGAAAATATAAGATACTTGAAATACTTGTTTAAAATAAAATAACATTTTGTTTTAGGGTCCAATACCAATTAAATGAATAGACTTTATTCATTTAATTCAAATAGGATTTGTTTTATTGAAATCTTTATTTTGAAAACTAAATTAAAACCAAAATACTTCAGTAGGTTTTTTTTTGAGAATATAAAATATTTGGAAAACTTATTTAAAATAAATAAATAAGTTTTTGTGTTTGTTTAAAATGGGAAAAGCCTTTACTTAAATAAAATTGGATACTAAATGCTTATTATTTTATTTTAAATAAACCTTTGCTATTTTTATCAAAACAAAATGTTTTATTTTCAGAAGTTTGTCCAAGGTTTAATTTGTCTTTATAAAATAATCTTTATTTATAAAAACTCTATTTCTTTTGAAACCAAATCTTTTTATTTAAAAGATCCAAAATAGTAGTTCCAAAATATTTTATTTTCTTTTATCAAATGTTTACTCTTTTAAATTTCTTTAGGATTTTACTTGATCCAACTGGTTTGAAGTCCCAATTGAATTCAAAAAGTTTCTTCTGGCCCTGAAAATCAAACAAGTTTTATTTTATTCATTTATTTTCACATTACAAGATTTGGAAAATCTTGGGATGTGACAGGCTACCACCCTTAAAATAAATCTCGTCCCGATATTTGGGGAGGCTAGGGTTACAAGCAGGTTCAAAACAACTAGGGTACTACCACCCTTAAAAATTTTCAAACTAAATTACATGTTGGCCTTCTTGGGATCCTGGGGAAACTTCTCTGGGCAAACACCTGCATAGTGTCCTTTATTTCCATACTTGACTCATGGGCCAAGGTTGAGTTTCTCCATAGGCTTGTTCAACTTGTTCATCATATTTTCTAGACAATTGTTTGCATAGTGGCCTAGTTCCTTGCATTTGAAACACATCACTTGGCTGATATCTTTCTTTTCCTTAGGTAATAATTCTTCCTATTTGTTTCCTTGGTTCTTCTTCTTCTCTTTGGGTCTCTCCAAAGCTAGGAGTTCATCTAGTTCATGTTCTTCATAGGTGGGAGATCTTTCTCTCTTCTTGGGACATTGATCTTCATGTTCCTTGGATGCATGATTCTTGTTTCCATAAGTATTGCTAGCTTGGGTTCCTTTTAGAATAACATCTTTGTCATCCTTGTTGTCCATAGCTCTTTGGAAAAAGTTTTCTCTCATGTTGATCACTTGAGTAACTAATCCTTGCATCAATTGTGATTGAAGTTTAAAAATCTTTTGTATGGCTGGGTCTAGTCCATTGTTGTTGGCTAAAAGCTGAGTTGTCTCTTGGCTCAACTGGTTTTGCGTTGCTATGAGTTCTCTCATGTTGTCTTCTTGGTTGGTGTTGGTGTCACCATCCTTGGTGTTGGTGTCTCTTGGAGTAGTCATCTGTTTGGGTTGGGTACGGATTAGAATAGGCAAGATATTTCTAAGGAAATATTTCTAATCACACACATCACAATTCACACAAGCAATGTGCATGCAATCACAAACCAAACATTTCAATCAAACAACAAAGTCAAGCACATGCTTTTGGCAACAAAATATTTTTGTTACACCACATAAGTTGGTGTGTTTTGACTTAGCTAAAATATGGTGGTCCATCTATATGGTTCACTTGTGATCTTTCCATCATTCTTGGTTGCTTCTTCTTACATGAGATCATGGTTCCTTGAGAAAAACTTCTTGGTCAAAAACTTCAAAGTTGTTGATGGCTCCTTCTTATTTTGCATTCCCTCAGTCTCTAAATCTTGAGCAAGATTTCCTTGTCCTACTTTTAGTACTTAGTAGTATCCAAGTTGGAAGTCCTTGGTGAATATGCTGCAGATGCTGAAGTAATTAGAGTTGAAGAAGTTGAAGTCATTAGAGTTGAAGAAGTTGAAGATGTCCTTTGCACATGATGTAGTCTTTGGCCATGGTTAGGTTTTTCCATCAAGTTTGAAATAGATGAGATGTAGAGTCGAAACCAAATTGGTTGAGGAAAGAGTTTACAAGTGTTTTTGTAAATAAGTTTTTGGAATAAGACAACTCCTATTTTTCTAAGGGTTTTTGTCCAATCCTAGGGTTACAAATCCTACAGGCAACACAATGCTCTGATACCATCTTTAGAGGTCTCAACCTAATAAGGTAGATTCCTCCTGTGTTTTACAATGCTAGTCCCTGGATCAATAGCTAGCATCCACAGTTAAGATGTAATATCAAGAAACAAAGGTCATAATATAACTTTATAACCAGGAATAACATAAGTTTATTACATCAAACATAGCTCATTTGGCTATTACATTACATTGCAGCGGAATAACTATAGTCATGGGTCCTTCATCTTCAAAGTGCCACAGGCAGATGTTGGTTGAAAACTTTGTAATCCTAAACAATCAATCTTCACTAAAAACAATTAAACCAGCAACATTACAAATTACAGCCACAAGGGTCAATACATTTGAATTGTATTGGCAAGTGATACTATAATAATATAGTGGAGTCTATCATCTATATGCATTTGGCTAAGTGGAGTTGAGGCTTGCATTGCTCAAAATAGATTTTTCCTTAACATTTGAAAATACTAAGTTTTTGCTTTGACAAAATCATTTTTCTCAATCAAAGATTGAAGATCCTATACAAGGCATCTCTCAATCAAAGATTGAAGATTTCAAACAACCCTTGTTCAATCCACAAGATTTTAACTTAGAAGTTGGAGTGAAGAGATTCTTGATTGCTTCCATGTCTTGATGCTCAAATTGTCCTTTACCAGGGACATGGCTAAGTACTTAGATTTTACACTCTGCAGAGGTGGTGCACTTTCCCCACAAGACTTGGTTTCCCAAGACAAGATCTTTCAGAAGCCTTCCCTTAGACCAAAATGGACGCGTTCCAACCTATCAAACACTACCACCAACTGTCCATATGGCTAAGTTCTTGCAACCTATATGATCATGGCAGAGCCCATATTGCCAAGTGGTTGCACTTGAAGCTTCTCAACATTTGACATCTCCAATCTCTTTGTGCCTGGGTGGCATACCACAAGTGAGATACAGAAGCTAAGTCCATGGCCTTGTGAACCACTCAACCAAAAACCACCAAGCAATCCTATTCCACCCAGGTGATTCATTAACTTAGTTGTTTTATTAGACAAAATCACAAGTCCTCAGACTTAGAATATTTTTCCATAATGTGAATATATATTCCACCCATGTTTTCTATTAGCTAGGCTACGCTTGATAGTAATAGGAATCTTAACTTAGGAAGATTTCCACTAAGGTTTCATCTACTAGTTTTCCTATAGTAAGGTTTATACTTAGTAAAATCCATGCAAGTTTTACTTAGCAAAATCACTAATGCATAGTGAAAGTAATGGGATAGAAAGTATGAAGCATCACTTGCCTTTTTGGTAGGGAATGGTGGTTCACTCCTTGGTCTTGCTAGTCTCACACTTCACTACAAGTCAATCAAGCAAACACAAATTCAATTCACATTCCAAACCAAAGTCAAACAAACAATTTTTCACACACGAACTAATAGAATCTAAGTCATGCATAAGCATGCAAAGGTTGGTTCTATTGTAAGGATGGTCTCCACTAGGCTTCTAAACTTTATAAGTTCCAAATTGGTCATTTACCAAAATGGCAAAGTCATTTGCAAATGGGTTTTATCTATAAACCATTTTTAAATCTTTTCATCATTTTATGTGGTGAAAATTATTATTTTCAATACCATAACCTTAAGTGGTTTCACTAAATAAGTTGTTGTTTCTCAAAACTTGGTATTTATGGTCAGTAGGTTTGGTCAAAAACATTTTCTCCAAAGTTTTTACTCAAAATCATTTTCATAAACAAATCAATAGTTTTATTTAGCTAGAAATGGACTAAACCAATAAATCCATTCTAAACTTTTCCAAATCCATTTTGCAAATCATGGGTTGGTTCCTAGGGTCAGTAAGGTCACAACAAACCATTTTGCAAAAGTTTTAACCCTAAATTCAATTTTAAACAATTTTTCTACTCTAAACAAGCTCACAAAAGAATCTACAAAAACAAGCAAACTAATAGATACTATTGGCTAAACCAGAGGCATGGTTGGCTAGGTCTTGCTCTCCTGAATCCAACGACATAAAGTTTGTAATTTTTGGACGTGTAGATCCAAAGTTACAAGGGTTTGAATTTCATAACTAAATCAGATTTCAAATCTGTTTAAAAGAGAACAGGGGACACGCGTCGTTATTTTACTGGTTGATACCGGTTCGGCCGGATCAGCTCTGTGGAACATTAGATCTAAAGTGGATCGTGCGGCACAGGTTCATCCTTACCCCTTCGGTTAGTCATTCTATCCAAGCCATCAAATGCAGATCTAACGATTTCTATTGCCCTGGCCAAATAGCAGCGGCGCTGGCGGCGGCGTCTGGTGGCGGAGCGGCCAGAAGGCGGCGGAGTTGACGTTTCAGGAAGCGAGGAAGGAGGAGAGGTGGCTCACTATGATCGCCATGGCATGGGGATGCTCAACCTGCCCTTGGTTGGTGAAGGGGCGCACGAGGACGGGCGGAATTCCTCACCGGAGTTAGGGCTGGCACCAGGAGCTTCTGTTTGTTGACGGGGACGGGGCTGTAGTCCTCCAGAAAGCAAGAGAATGGTAGGGTTAGATGCGGGCGAGTGCACTGGACACAGGCGTATCATCGGAAGGACAAGGGGTGGCTAGATACTACCTAGAGGCTTCGTCCGAGAAAGAGGCAGACGGCGGTGCTGCAGGTCGTCGTCGAAGCCGAGGTTACAGGGCACCCACGGATGAATGACTGGCACGGGAAGATGCGCCAGGATGCAGTGAGCGTGTTCGTGTGCTCGGGGAGGTAGGAGGTGGTGTGGCTCGGCTGGATTTGACGGTGGAAGCTCGTCGGAGACAGAGTTGCTCGAGGAGAAATTGGGGCGGCCTGGGGGCGTGCTTGGGGGAGGAGACAGAGGGGAAACGGAGAGGAGTCACTGGCGTTTAAATGTGCCTGGTCGCTGCGAGTTAAGGTGGCCGTGTTAAGGCGAATTCAAGCCACGAATCAAAGCCTGCAACGGCCGGCGAGGGAGGAAGAACAGGTCGGAGGGGTGGGGAAGAAGAGGGACGTGGCGGTGGGGTCCTCTGGTCAGTGAGAAAGGGAAAGGGAACGGGGTCCAGTCGTCAGTGTCCTCGCAGTTGTGAGTTTGAGTGCGAAAACGTTTCGTCAGAGGGTGGGGAAAATGGGCTGCTGGGCTGGGGTGGGCTTTAGCTGGGCTGGGTCTGCCAGTTTCCATTTTTTTCTGTTTGATACCTTTTTCTATTTTCCAAATCAATTTCTGTTTTGAATTCTCAATCAATTTTTCAAACATTCAACCAATTCAAATAATCACCACACTTAAATAAGTTTTTGGTTCTGTTTATCAACATAAACCAAATCTCAAAATGAATTAATATTTTTATTCATTTTTAGGATCTATTTAATAATTAAATAAAATAGCCCTTTAGTTATTTAATCAAATAGGGTTGGATTTATTTAATAAAATCCTCATTTGAAATCCAAACACTTTCAAAACCAAATCAGTAGGTTTTATTAGAAATATAAGATACTTGAAATACTTGTTTAAAATAAAATAACATTTTATTTTAGGGTCCAATACCAATTAAATGAATAGACCTTATTCATTTAATTCAAATAGGATTTGTTTTATTGAAATCTTTATTTTGAAAACTAAAATAAAACCAAAATACTTCAGTAGGTTTTTATTTGAGAATATAAAATATTTGGAAAACTTATTTAAAATAAATAAATAAGTTTTTGTGTTTGTTTAAAATGGGAAAAGCCTTTACTTAAATAAAATTGGATATTAAATCCTTATTATTTTATTTTAAATAAACCTTTGCTATTTTTATCAAAACAAAATGTTTTATTTTCAGAAGTTTGTCCAAGGTTTAATTTGGCTTTATAAAATAATCTTTATTTATAAAACTTCTATTTCTTTTGAAACCAAATCTTTTTATTTAAAAGATCCAAAATAGTATTTCCAAAATATTTTATTTTCTTTTATCAAATGTTTACTCTTTTAAATTTCTTTAGGATTTTATTTGATTCAACTGGTTTGAAGTCCCAATTGAATTCAAAAAGTTTCTTCTAGCCCTGAAAATCAAACAAGTTTTATTTTATTCATTTATTTTCACATTACAAGATTTGGAAAATCTTGGGATGTGACAACCGCGCTAATGCAATCTCAGTAATCATCTCCCCCACCCCCTTACTCCCTAGAATCGCCGTACCACATCTTCCAGAGCGCGCCGCCACCACTCGCCGCCGCCAGCGCCGCCAGTTAGATCTAGATCGTAGTGATAGGATAGTTTCACTTAACAAAGGGGTATGCGATGATCTGAGCCGCACAGATCCCTTTTAATCCTACTGTCTGTATCGCTTGATCCAAACGAAATGGTACCAGCGAATAAGATTTAACCACGTGTCCAGTGTTTTGTTTTAAAAACAGAAAAGGTTCTATTAGATGTTAGAGTTTGTAAAATTCATAACTTCTGGTCCACACATCCAAATTTTATATCAATGGAATCAGCAAAACAACTACTTTCCAACCATGCACTTTGTTTAGTAAATTTCTTCTGTTAAATTGGTTGTTTTTGGAGAAACTTGTGTAGACATAATTGTTGGAGATATGCCCTAGAGGCAATAATAAATGTAGTTATTATTATATCTTTGTGTTTATGATAAATGTTTACATTCATGCTATAATAGTATTAACAAGGAAACATTGATACTTGTGTGATTTGTAGACTTAATTTGAAGTCCCTAGTATAGCCTCTATACTTCATTAGCTTGTTGGTTGATAAATGATTGTGGCTTCCCTATCATGAACATTGAGATGTTATCAACAACAAGATCATATCGTTAGGAGAATGATATGGTGGACATACTCCTATAGATAAGCGTAGCATAAAGATCTAGTCATTTCAATAGTTCAATTGCTATATGCTTTCTGATACATAGTAACCTAATTCCTTCGACCATGAGATCATGCATATCACCTTTACCGGATGGATGCTTTGATGACATCAAACACTACACCGTAACTGGGTGGCTATAAAGGTGGCATTGAGTGTTCGGAAAGTATTGGTTGAAACACATGGATCGAGAGTGGGATTTGTCCATCCATATGACGGATAGATATACTCTGGGCCCTCTCGGTGGAATGTCATCCAATTAGCTTGCAAGCATGTGACTGGATCACAAGGGATCACATATCACGGGAACGAGAAAAGAGTACTTATCGGTAACGAGGTTGAACTAGGTATGCAGAGATACCGACGATCATAACCTCGGATAAGTAAACTATCGTGAGACAAAGGGAAATTGGTATCGTATGTAAGTGGTTCATTCGATCGCAAAGTAATCGTAGAAACATGTGGGAGCCATATGAATTTCCAGATTCCTCTATTGGTTATTGTTCGGAGAAGTGTTTCGATCATGTTCGCATAATTCACGAACCGTAGGGAGACACACTTAAGGATTCGACGTTGTTTGAGTAGTTATGGTATTATGAGAAAGAGACCGAATGTTGTTCGGAGTCTCGGATGGGATCCGGGATATCACGAGGTGATCCGGAATGGTCCGGAGAATAAGATTCATATAAGGAAAGTCCCGTTTCGGAGTTCGGGAATGATTCCGGTGTTTTCATCAGGAATGTTCTAGAAGGTTCCGGAATGTCCGGAACTCCGGAGGGGAAGGGGTACATGAATGTGTCATTGCATATTGGAATGATTGCATCATGTACTTAGTGTTCTCTCTGTTCCAAATAAAGGATTAAATTGAATCCTTAATTGAAAAGTCAAATAGCAAGTTTGAAAAGTCAAACGGCTAAAACAGGAAAGAGAGGGAAAGAGGAAAGAGGGAAACCGAGTTGGGGAGGGAGACCCTCCTCCAACCGGCGCGCCTCCTCCAAGACGAGTTGGGGAGGGACTCCCCTCCCTCCCCATGGCGCGGCCGGCCCCTCCACCTATAAAAGGAGGGGCAGGGCTCCCTCCTCTAGACACACAAGTTCCTATCCTCTAAATCTAAACCCTAGCCCTAGACCCCGGTTTAGAGCCGCTTTGGTTTAGAGATTCTAATTGCACTAGCTTTCGGATTAGAGCCTTCTAATTGGTGTGTCTAAACCCTAGACCACTAAAGCTCTCTCATACTCCACCATACTCGCTCCGGCTTAAGGCGAAGCCCTGCGGGATCTCCCCTCTACTTCCGGTACCACGCCGTTGTGCTGCCGGAATCGCGAGGAGAGTGCTACAACCTCCGCTGCCTGCTGGAACAAGGGAGAGGAAGGTCTTCGTCGAGTACCAAACGTGTGACCGACTGCAGGAGCGCTGCCGGAACGCAGCGCCGGAAGGATCGTCTACACGATCTTGAGATCGGGAAGAGTAAGACTACATCACCCACGAGAATCCGCTCTCGTTAAACACTTTGGAATCTTCGAGGGTAAGTTATTCCATCGACTCGTTGCTACAATCTAGTAGATAGATCTTGGCTTGTTTGTTTGTATGCGATAGAAAATTTTTGTTTTCCATGCTACGAATCCCTACAATAATTTGAATATAAAAATTATTCTAGAAATGTTTTTAGGGTAAAATATTTTGTAAATGATTTTTTTGAACCTACTAACCATAGAAACCAACTTATGGATTTAAAAGTCTATTTTGTGAAGCTAAAGAATAAATCTTTTGAATAAAAGCATTTCTAGATAAATAAAAATTGTTGAATATATTTTAAAATGCTTTTTGAGTAAAACCTTTGGAAGATGGTTTGATTTAAACTCTCTGACCCTAAACACCAAGTTTTAGGATTTAAAAATATATTTGATGAACCCTATAAATTACTACTTTGCTAAAAAGCATTTTCAACAACATAAAATATTACTTTGGTATAAAAATGGTTTATAGGTAAAACCTTTTGCAAATGGTTCCAATATTAAACACTTGACCTTAAAACACTAACACTTGTGTTTAATAATATATTTGGCAAACACTAGAAAATATTACTTCGATTTAGATCATTTCTAGCAAAACAAAAATGATTTAAATGGACTTTTCACTAACTTGATATCCAATGGTTTTTCCACTTTTATAAATGACCAATATGTGTTTTAAAATGTTTATAGCCTATTAGAAACCACTTTTCCAAATAAAAAACTTTGGCATGCTTGCATGCATTGCTTTGTTTTTATTATTTTATGTGATGATTGCTTGAATGGTAGATTGAATATTTGCTTGCTTGACTGAATTGTAGTGGAATTTGAAGAGTGTGACTATTGCAAGATCAAGGAGTAAACTTTTAATTCTCTACCAAAAAGGCAAGTGATGCTTCATACGTTTGTCCCATTATTTTCACTATGCATTAGTGATATTTCTAAGTAGGACTTGCATGGAATTTTTTTGATAAGTATAAACTATGCCATGGGAAATCCTAGTAGATGAAACCTTAGTAGAATTTTTCCTAAGTCAAGATTCCTACTACTATCATGCTTAGCCTAGCTAGTAGAAAACAAGGGTGAATTATATTCATGCTATGGAATATTTCTAAGTCAAGGACTTGTGTTTTGTTTAATAACACAACTAAGTGAATGAATCACCTGGGTGGAAAGGGACTTGCTTGGTGGTTTTTGGTTGAGTGGTTACACAAGGCCCATTTCTATGGTTTACCTTGTGTATCTCACTTGTGAATTGCCACCCAGGAACAAAGAGATTTGAGATGTCAAATGTTGTGAAGCTTCAAGTGCAGCCACTTGGCATTATGGGCTCTGCCTGGATCATATAGGTTGCAATAACTTAGCCAAATGGACAGTTGGTGGTAGGGGATGATACGTTGGAACGCGTCCATTCTGGTCTAAGGGAATGCTTCTGAAAGATCTTGTCTTGGTGAAACCAAGTCTTGTGGGGAAAGTGCACCACCTTTGCAGAGTGTAAAATCTAAGTACTTAGCCATGTCCCTGGCAAAGGACAATTTGAGCATCAAGACATGGAATCTATCAATAAATCTCCTCATCCCAATTTCTAAGTTAAAAACTTGTGGTTGAACAAGGGTTGAAGGATCACCAATTTCTATTGGGGGATGCCTTGGGTGATTTTTGCCAAACAAAAACTTAGTGTTTTAAAATGATAAGGAAAATCTATTTTGAGCAAAGCAAGCCGAAGCTCCACTTAGCCAAATGCATATGGATGATAGATACCACTATACTACCATAGTATCACTTGCCAATACAATTCAAATGTATTGACCCTTGTGGCTGTAACTTATTATGTTGCAGGTTTGTTTGATGTTAGTGAAGTATTTTGATTAGGATTACAAGTATACAACCAACATGATTGTCTGTGGCACTTTGAAGTAGAAGGACTCCAGGCTATAGTTATTTCTGCTGCATTGCAATGAGATAGCCAAATGAGCTATGTAAGATGTAATAAATTATTTTACTCCTGGTTATAAAGTTGTATTATGACCCTTGTGTCTCGATATTACATATTAATTGTGGATGCTAGCTACTAATCTAGGGACTAGAATTGTAAACACAGGGATCTCTACCTTATTAAAGGTTGAGACCTCTACAGATGGTATCAGAGCACCGTGTTCCTGTAGGATTGTAACCCTAGGATTGGACAAAACCCGTTAGAAAAATAAGAGTTGTAGTTGTTCTAAAACTTATTTACAAACAATCTTGTAAACTCTTTCCTCAACCTTTTGGTTTGATTTCTACATCTCCTCTGTTTCAACTTGATGGATAAAACCTCAACCATGAGCAGAGACTTCAACATGATCAAAGGACCTCACCAACTCAAATGACTCCAACTTGGACATCACTAAAGACTACAAGTGAGACAAGAAATATTACTCAAGACTTGAAGACTAAGGAAGCACAACTTAGAAGGAATCATCATCACCTTCGAAGTTTTATGACAAAGATACAAGAATTGGTCCAAGGAAACCATGATCTTGTTCATGAAGAAACAACTAAGAAGAATGGAATGACCTCATAAAACCATATAGTTGGACCACCATATTTAGTTTAGATCAAACCCACCAACTTATGTGGTGTAGCAAAAATATTTTGTTGCCTAAAAATGTGCTTGAAACTTGTTGTTTGAGTGGAATGTTTGTCTGTGATTGCTTGCACATTGCTTGTGTGAATTGTGATGTGTGTGATTAGAATTATTTCCTTAGAAATCTTTGCCTATTCTAATCCCAATCCAACCCAAACATATGACTACTCCAAGAAACTCCAACATCAAGAATGGTGACAACCACAACAACCAAGAGATGCACATGAGAGAACAACTACTAGCAAATCAAACCCAGTTGAATAAAATGACAACTCAGTTTTTAGCCAACAACAATGAGTTATACCCAACCATGCAAAAGTTTTTGGAAATCCAATCCCAATTGTTGCAAGGGATGACCACTCAAATGATCAACATGAAAGACAACATTTCCCAAGGAGTTTGTGATAACAATGATGTCAAGGATGATAATATAGAAGGAACTCAAGCTTGCAATATTTGTGGAGACATGGACCACACTTCCAAAGAGCATGAATATCAATGCCCTAATTGTGAAGAAAAACATCCAACAAAGCAATGCCCCACATCTCAAGCTACTTGTTTCCTATGTGAAGGAAATAATCATGTCCCTATCCAATACCCCATCTATTCCATAGTTCAACAAAGGAAACAAGGTTGAGTGCATCAACAGTTTGTAAACCACCATGAGGGAACAACTTCTATCAAGAAGGATGAAGACAAAGGAAAATCTCAGCTTGCACCTCCATGCAATATGACTCACATTGATGGATAGAAGAAGAAACATATGTATTATCCAAGGAAACGATTAAGGAGACAAGGAGACTTTCCCACCTTTGAGGTGAGATATGAAGAACATGAACTAGAAGAACTCCTAGCTTTGGAGAAACCCAAGAAGAAGAAGGACAAAAGCCAAGTGCAATGTTGCCATTGCAAAGAGATGGGACACTATGCCAATGAATGTCCAGAGAAGAAGAAGAAGTATAAGGATGTAGGGTCCCCAATCTTAGATAAGATAGAGCCTCCTGTGTTTACAATGCTAGTCCCTGGATCAATAGCTAGCATCCACAGTTAAGATGTAATATCAAGAAACAAAGGTCATAATATAACTTTATAACCAGGAACAACATAGATATATTACATCTTACATAGCTCATATGGCTATTACATTATATTGCAGCGGAATAACTATGGTCAAGTCGTCCTTCATCTTCAAAGTGCCACAGGCAGATGTTGGTTGTAGACTTTGTAATCCTAAACAAACAATCTTCACTAAAATCAATCAAACCTGCAACATACAAGTTACAGCCACAAAGGGTCAATACATTTGAATTGTATTGGCAAGTGATACTATGGTAGTATAGTGGAGTCTATCATCTATATGCATTTGGCTAAGTGGAGTTGAGGCTTGCATTGCTCAAAATAGATTTTTCTTATCATTTTGAAAATACTAAGTTTTTGTTTTGACAAATTACTTTCCAAGGCATCTACCAATCAAAGACTGAAGATACTTTCCAAGGCATCCACCAATCAAAGACTGAAGTGCTTGGCAAAACCATTTTTCTCAATCAAAGATTTCAAGATCCTTGTACCAAGCCATCTCTCCATCAATGATTGAAGAATTCAAACAACCCTTGTTCAAACCACAAGATTTTAATTTAGAAATTAGAATGATGAGATTCTTGATTGCTTCCATGTCTTGATGCTCAAAATGTCCTTTACCAGGGACATGGCTAAGTACTTAGATTTTACACTCTGCAGAGGTGGTGCACTTTACCCACAAGACTTGGTTTCCCAAGACAAAATCTTTCAGAAGCCTTCCCTTAGACCAAAATGGACGCGTTCCAACCTATCAAACACTACCACCCACTGTCCATTTGGCTAAGTTCTTGCAACCTATATGATTATGGCAGAGCCCATATTGCCAAGTGGTTGCACTTGAAGCTTCTCAACATTTGACATCTCAAATCCCTTTGTTTCCTGGGTGGCCATCCACAAGTGAGATACACAATCCAAGCCTATGGCATTGTGAACCACTCAACCATTCTCCACCAAGCAAGCCCATTCCACCCAGGTGATTCATTAACTTAGTTGTTTTTTATTAGACAAAATCACAAGTCCTTTAGACTTAGAATATTTTTCCATAGTGTGAATATATTTTCCACCCATGTTTTCTATTAGCTAGGCTAAGCTTGGTAGTAGTAGGAAACTTAACTTAGGAAAAATCCTAATAAGGATTCATCTACTAGGTTTTCCTATAGCAAGATCTATACTTAGCAAAATCCATGCAAGTTTTACTTAGCAAAATTACTAATGCATAGTGAAAGTAATAGGACATAAGTATGAAGCATCACTTGCCTTTTGGTAGAGTATAGGTTCACTTCTTGATATTTGCAACAATCATATTCTTCAAGTCACTACAAATCAATCAAGCAAGGCACAAACTCAATCTACCAATCAACCAAACAACACACATAAATAACAAAGTCAAAGAAATGCATGCAAGCATGCCAAGCTTTGTTTTGTTTGAAAAAGTGGTTCCTAGTGGGTCATAGACATTTGGGTACATCTAATGATCATTTCCTAAAGTGGCCAAGTCATTTGCAAAAGGTTTCACTTTAAAACCATTTTTCAAAACAAAGTGTTATTTTATGTGGTGTAGAAATATTTTTATTAAGGCATTAGCCTATAGGGTTCACCAAATGAGTTGCTATTGCAAAACTTGGTGTTTTGGGTCAGTAGGGTTGGTTTAAACCATTTTCCTCCAAAGTTCTTTACTCATGATCATTTCCATAAACAATCCATTATTTTTATTTGGCTAGAAATTGGCTAAGTCAAATAATTTAACCTAAATTTTACAAAAATCATTTCTAACACCAAGGGTTGGTTCCTAGGGTCAGTAAGGTCACAACAATCCATTTTGCAAAGGTTTTATTCCAAAAATCATTTTTAAACAATTTTTATACTCTAAACAAGCTCACAAAAGTTTCTGCAAATTCAAACAAGCTAACAGATACTATTTGCTAAACTAAGGCCATGGTTGGCTAGGGCTTGTTCTCCTGAATTCACTGATATAAAATTTGTCAATTTTGGACGTGTGGATCAAAAGATATAAGGGTTTGAAGTTTGCAAAAGTTTCTGTTTTCAAATTCTGTTTTAAATAGAATAGCAGACATGTGTCCTAATCCTACTCGCTGATACCGTTTCGGTTGGATCAAGCGTCGAGAGGCGTTGGATCTAACTCAAATCGTGCGGTCCAGAGGACATACCTCTTCGCGTTAAGTGATTCTGTCCAGTGCGTCCGATCTAGATCTAACGGCTGTGGGGTGCTCGACCATAGACGGGCGGCGCTGCGGCGGCTGCTGGCGGCGGCGAGGTCAGTCGGCGGCGGCGCTAATGAAATAGGACGCGAGGAAGAAGGGGAGGATGATCACCAGGCTCAGGAGAATACGGCGATGCTCAACGTGCTGCTGGTTCGACGAGGGGCACTCTGGAGTGGGCTCGATTTCTCGCCGGAGTTGGTACTGGCGACGGACGTGCTCGGTCGAGGTCGAAGATGGCTCTGTGGTTCACCAGAAGGCAAGAAAGGATCGTGATCAGATGCAGGGGGCCACGGAAATGACGTGTGCATGAACGAGAGGGGTCGGGGTGGTCTAGAATTACCGGAGGAGCTCGTCGGAGAATGGAAAACGCGGCGGCGTTCGAAAGTTTGTCGTAGCCGAGGCTCTGGGGCGCCTGCGGTCAAATGGGTGGTACGGGGAGGAAGGTCTGGGAGTGGGGAAGCTGCCAGGGTGCTCGGGGGGGCTCGGGGTGGTGTGTGCTGGTCGGATTTTGGCGAGGAAGGTCGTCGGAGACAGGGAAGTGTCTGGCAAAATTCTTCGGCCTGGAGGCGCGCTTGAGGGAGGGGTCAGAGGGGAAACGGAGAGGGGAGGAAGACGATTAAATGGGCGTGATCACTGCAGGATTAACTCGCAGCATTAAGGTGAATTAAGCTGAGGATTCAATGGCAGAACGGGGAAGAACGGTCACAGAGGGTGAGAGAGAAGAACAATGGTGTGGGGTCGTCTTGTCAGCGAGTGAGAGAGAGGGAGAAGAGGGGGCCACCGTTCCGTCTCTGTCTGAGTAAGTTTCTGAGTAAGAAAAGAAACTCTTCGGGGGAGGGGAGAAATCTGGGCTGGACTGTTGGGCTGGGCCTCGTTGGGCTGGTCTGTTTCCTCTATTTTTTTCTGTCTATTTGTTTTATTCTTTTCTAATTCTTTTTCTGTTTAGAAATTCAAACAACCAAACACATTCAAAAGATTCAAACAATCATCAATGCTTTTCAAATATGAATTTGGTTCTGCTTAACATCATAATTCACATTCTAGAATAAAATATTGTCTTAAATCTTTTTATGTTCCATTTATTAATTTAAATAAATGGATCATTAGTTATTTAATAAAATAAGGTTTGTTTTAATTAATAAAATTTTCATTTAAGACCCAAATGTTTTCAAAACCCAATCAGTAGGTTTTATTTGGAAATAAAGAATATTTGGAAAACTTGTTTAAAATAATATAATCCTTTTACTTTAGGGTCCATTAACAATTAAATAAAATGGGTCTTAGTTATTAAATCAAATAGAGTTTGATTTTATTAATAAAATCTTTATTTGAAACCTAAATATTTTCAAAAAATCAAATCAGTAGGTATCATTTGGAAGTAAATAATACTTGGATACTTGTTTAAAACAAACTATTATTTTACTTTAGGGTCCAATAATAATTAAATAAAAAGAGCTTTAGTAAATAACTCAAATAGGATTTGTTTATTTAAATATTTTATTTTGGAATCTAAAATTGTACCAAAGTCATTCAGTAGGTTTTATTTGAGAATACAAAGTACTTGGAAAACTTATTTAATTTAAAAAAATAAGTTTTGATGGTTTATAAATGATAGAACCTTTATTAATAAATCTTGGATATTAAATCCTTATTAATTTATTTTAAATAAACCTTTGCTAATTTTATTTAGAACAAAATGTTTTAGTTCCAAAGCTTGGCCAAGTTTTAATTTGGCTTTATAAAATAATCCTTATTTGTAAAACTTCTATTTCATTTGAAAACAAATCTTTTCATTTAATTGTTTCAAAATAGTATTTCCAAATGTTTTTATTTTCCTTTTATTAAATGTTTATCTTTTTAAATCCCTTTAGGTTTTATTTAATTCAAATGGGTTTGAAGTTCCAATTGAATTCAAAAAGTTTCTTTTGGCTCTGAAAATCAAACAAAGTTTTATTTTATTCATTTATTTTCACATTACAAGATTTGGAAAATCTTGGGATGTGACAAAGGAAATTAGCCAAGTGTGGTTCAACAACTGCAAAGAGCTAGGCCATTATGTATCAACTTGTCCACAGAAGATACGTGAATAACTCAACCTTGGCACATGTTACAATTGTGGTAACCAAGGAAATTATGCAAGAAATTGTCCAGAAAAGATGAAGTACAAGACAAACAAGCCTATGAGAGATCTCAGCCTTGTCACATGTTTCAAGTGTGGAAACAAAGGACACTATGCAGATGATTCCCGAGAGAAGTTTCATCAAGACCCCAAGCAAGCCAACATGTAATCTAGTTGAAATTTTTTAAGGGTGGTAGTACCCTAGTTCTTTTGAATCCAACTTGTAACCCTAGCCCTCCCAAATCTCGGGACGAGATTTCTTTTAAGGGTGGTAGCCTGTAACATCCCAAAATTCTCCAAATTTTGAAACGTGAAAAATAAATAAAAATAATAATTGTTGAAATTTAGGGTGAAAAGAAACTTTTGTTTCTAAATGGAAACTTAAAAACCCATCTTGAACAAACTTTGAATAAAATTTGAATCCAACTAAGTTCAAATCAAGTGAAATGCATTCTTCATCTTGAAATTTAAACACTTGGAAAATAAACCAAAACTCTAAAAACCCTAATAGGAGAAAATCATTTCCAAGATCACTCTGAGACTATGGATTTGTTCCACATAAAAATTGTTCAACAAACATTTTAAAATGATCAAAGTGATAAATAAAATATTATAAAATCACAGAAATTGATTTCATTCAATTTGGAACCATAGATAAAAACTTATGAATTTAATAAGTTAAAAGTAATTAATTATCAAAGCTAATAAAGCTCCTATATAAAGTCCATACCAAATTGTGAGTAATTAGTCCTAAAGGGATTTAAAAGGATAAACAAATATTAAATAAGATTTTGCAAATTGGAATCACCAAGTTTGTACCTTTAAATAAAAGGATACGGATTTTATAAGATAAAGAAAGAAGTAATTAATAGGGAATATTTAAAATCCAAATTAAATATTGGCCAAATCCATAAGAAAATGGAATGAATATGTAGAGGGAGTGTCCCAACCTTTAAACAATATAAGGTGGAGTCCCCTGTGTTTACAATGCTAGTCCCTGGATCAATAGCTAGCATCCACAGTTAAGATGTAATATCAAGAAATAAAGGTCATAATACAACTTTATAACCAGGAATAACATAATTTTATTACATCTTACATAGCTCATTTGGCTATTACATTACATTGCAGCAGAAATCTATAAGCATGGGGTCCTTCATCTTCAAAGTGCCACAGGCAGACATGTTGGTTGTAGACTTTGTGATCCTAATCAACACACTTCACTAAATCAATCAAACCTACAACATACAAGTTAAAGCCACAAGGGTCAATACATTTGAATTGTATTGGCAAGTGATACTATGGTAGTATAGTGGAGTCTATCATCTATATGCATTTGGCTAAGTGGAGTTGAGGCTTGCATTGCTCAAAATAGATTTTTCCCTAACCTTTTAAAACACTAAGTTTTTGCTTGACAAAAACATTTCTCTCAATCAAAAGATTTAAGATCCTTTAACCCTTGTTCTAACCACAAGTTTTAATCTTAGAAATTTGAATGATGAGATTCTTGATTGCTTCCATGTCTTGATGCTCAAATTGTCCTTTACCAGTGACATGGCTAAGTACTTAGATTTTACACTCTGGAGAGGTGGTGCACTTTCCCCACAAGACTTGGTTTCCCAAGACAAGATCTTTCAGAAGCCTCCCCTTAGACTAAAATGGACGCGCTCCAACCTATCAAACACTACCACCAACTGTCTGTATGGCTAAGTTCTTGCAACCTATATGATCTAGGCAGAGCCCATAATGCCAAGTGGTTGCACTTGAAGCTTCTCAACATTTGACATCTCAAATCTCTTTGTTCCTGGGTGGCCATCCACAAGTGAGATACACAAGGTCAACCATAAACATGGGCCTTGTGAACCAATCAACCAAAAACCACCAAGCAAGTCCCATTCCACCCAGGTGATTCATTGACTTAGTTGTTTTATTAAGAAAAACATAAGTCCTCAGACTTAGAATTTTTTCATAATATGGATATATATTCCACCCTTGTTTTCTATTAGCTAGGCTAAGCTTGATAGTAGTAGGAGTCTTAACTTAGGAATTTTCTACTAAGGTTTCATCTACTAGGTTTTTCTATAGCAAGGTTTATACTTAGCAAAATTCCATGCAAGTTTTACTTAGAGAAAATCACTAATGCATAGTGAAAGTAATGGGACAAAAAGTATGAAGCATCACTTGCCTTTTTGGTAGAGTATGGGTTCACTCCTTGTCCTTGCAACAATCACACTCTTCAAGTCACTATAATCCAATCAAACAAGGCACGAGTTCAATCTACCAATCAAGCAAAACAACACACATAAAATCATAGAACTAAGATAATGCATGCAAGCATGCCAAGCTTTGTTTTGTTTGAAAAGTGGTTCCTAATTGGTCATAAACATTTGAAAACACCTAATGGTCATTTTTATAAAGTGGCAAAGTCATTTGCAAAAGGTTTCACTTCCTAAACCATTTTCAAAATAAAATATCATTTTATGTGGTGTAGAAATGTTTTTACTAAGGCATTAATCTATAGGGTTCACAAAATATGTTTTCAAACCATAAAACTTGGTGTTTGGGGTCAGAGAGTTTAAAACAAAACATTTCCCAAAAGTTTTCTTCCAAAACCATTTTTAATAAATAAACTATATTTTTATTTGGCTAGGAAAGGTTTTAAATCAAAGAATCATTCTTTTGTTTCACAAAATTCATTTTTGAATCCACAGAGTGTTTCCTAATGTTAGGAGGTTCAAATCACACCATTTGCCAAAGATTCTATCTCCAAATTCATTTTTAAACAATTTTCACATCCTTAATAAGCATACAAATGTTTCTGCAAAAACAATCATTTTTCCAGAAGCTTTTTACTAAACAAATGGCATGGTTGGCTAGGGCTTGTTCCACTGATTCCAATGATATAAAGTTTGCAAAATTTGGACGTGTGGATCAAAAGTTGTGCAATTTACAAAATTGGAAATCTAATAGATCAAATCTGTCTTTTAAATCAACTACAGGCCACGTGGCTGTTTCTGATTGGGTGGTACCAATTCGTGTGGATCGAGCGATACAGACCACAGGATTAAAAGGGGCATGTGTGGATCAGATCCTCGCATACCCTTTCGTTTAAGTGAACTATCCTATCGCTCCGATCTGGATCTAACGGATCTCAGTGCCCCGACCAGAAACTGGCGGCGCTGGACTCTGACGCGCGACGGCGGCGTCTTGACAGTGGCGTCGCCGGCATTACAGGAAGCGAGAAGGAGGGAGAGGGTGCTCACCTGGTTCGCTGAACGATGCTGATGCTCAACGTGCTCTCGGGGAAGCAGGGGGCGTACGAGGGTAGTGATAATTTCTCGCCGGAGTTCCTTCTGGCGACGGCGTGCTCTGGTGCTGTCGGAGACGATCCTACAAGGTGCGACAAGACGCGAAACATGGGGCATTAGAAGCGCGAACGAACACAGGGTGTAGTGGTGTCCTCTAGAGAAAGGGGGAAGGACGGGGCTTACGGGGAGGGTCACCGGAGCTGATGTAGTTGGGCGGTGGTGCTCAGTCGTGGACGTTGCCGAGCTTGAAGGGCACTCGCGGCCGAGCTGAGGTCACAGAGAGATGCGCCAGGGTTTGGCGAGGATGTGCGCTTGGTCGGGGAGCCAGGGGGCATTGCGGTGCTGCCGGAATTGGCAAGGGAGGACGTCGGAGACAGAGGTGCTCGGGGAGGAATTGGGGCGGCCTGGGGGCGTGCTACTGCGGGGTGACAGAGGGAAAATGGAGAGGAGAGGTACGCGTTTAAGCTTGCGTGATCAAGGCGAGTAAATGTGGCCGCGTTAAGGCGAATTGAAGCCGGAGGAATCAACGGCAGGAGCAGGGGAAAAACGAGTCGCTGCGGGTGAGAACGATGAACAGGAGGGGTGGGGCATACCTGTCAGCGAGAAAGGAAGTGAGGGGGAGGGGTCCACTTGTCAGCGTCCTCGCGGGGTTGCTTCTGCGGTGAAGAAAACGGTTCGGGGGCGAGGGAACAGGTGGGCTGGGCTGGGCTGTTGGGCTGGGCTGCTGTTGTTTCATATTTTTTCCTTCCTGGATGTTTTTCCTTTTTCCAAATCTTTTTCTGTTTTGAAATTCAAACAATCAATTCAACAAACAATTCAAACAAACAATTCAAGACAACTTCCACCAAACTTTATAATGAGTTTTTGGTTCTGTTTATCAACATAAACCAAATCCCAAAATAAAATAATAATTTTTTATTCTTTTTAGGATCCATTTATTAATTAAATAAAATGGACCTTTAGTTATTTAGTCAAATAGGGTTTGATTTATAAAATCTCCATTTGAAATCCAAATATTTTCAAAACCAAAACAGTAGGTTTTATTTGAGAATAGAAGATATTTGGAAAACTTGTTTAAAATGAAATATCATTTTTATTTTAGGGTCCATTAATAATTAAATACAATAGACCCTCATTATTAAATCAAATAGGATTTGTTTTATTAAAATACTTTATTTTGAAATCTAAATAAAACCAAAACACTTTAGTAGGTTTTATTTGAGAAAATAAAATACTTAGAAAACTTATTTAAAATAATTTAAATAAGTTTTTAGTGTTTATTTAAAAATGGGAAAAACCTTTACTTAAATAAAATTGGATAGTAAATCCTTATTATTTTATTTAAATAAACCTTTACTATTTTTAATCAAAACAAAAACATTTTATTTCTAAATATTGGCCAAGGTTTTATTTGGCTTTATAAAATAATCTTTATTAATAAATCTACCTTTTCTTTTTAGAAATCAAATCCTTTTATTAAAATATCCAAAATAGTAATTTTAAATATTTTGAAGTTTTATTGTTTATTTAACTTTTTAAATCCCTTTAAGATTTTATTTGATCCAAATAGGTTTTGAAAGTTTCCAAATGGATTCAAAAGTTTCTTCTCACCCTGAAAATCAACTAAGTTTTATTTTATTCATTTATTTTTCACATTACAAGGTTTGGAAAATCTGGGATGTGTCAGGCTACCACCCTTAAAATAAATCTCGTCCCGAGATTTGGGGGGGCTAGGGGTTACAAGTAGGCTCAAAACATCTAGGGTACTACCACCCTTAAAAATTTTCTAACTAAATTACATATTTGCCTTCTTGGAATCTTGGGGAAACTTCTCTGGGTAAACATCTGCATAGTGTCCTTTATTTTCACACTTGAAACATGTGACAAGGCTGAGATCCTTCATTGGCTTGTTTAACTTGTTCTTCATCTTTTCTGGACAAGTTTTTACATAGTGGCCTAGTTCCCTGCATTTGAAACACATCACTTGGCTGATATCTTTCTTTTCATTTGGTATCATTGCCTCTTGTTTGTTTCCTTGGTTCTTCTTCTTTTCTGGACATTCATTGGCATAGTGTCCCATCTCTTTTCAATTGTAACATTGCACTTGAGTATTATCCTCCTTGTTAGGGTTGGGGCATTTCTTCTTCTTCTTCTTTTTGGGTCTCTCCAAAGCTAGGAGTTCTTATAGTTCATGTTCTTCATAGGTGGGAGATCTTTCTCTCTTCTTGGGGCATTGATCTTCATGCTCCTTGGATGTGTGATCCCTGTCCCCACAAATATTGCAAGCTTTGGTTCCTTCTAGAATAACATCTTTGTCATCCTTGTTGTCATTAGCTCCTTGGGAAAAGTTTTCTCCCATGTTGATCATTTGAGTAGCCAATCCTTGCAACAATTGGGATTGAAGTTTCAAAATCCTTTGTATGGCTGGGTCTAGTCCATTGTTGTTGGCTAAAAGCTGAGTTGTCTCTTGGCTCAACTGGTTTTGGGTTGCTATAAGTTCTTTCATGTTGTCCTCTTGGTTGTTGTTGTTGTCACCATCCTTGATGTTGGAGTCTCTTGTAGAAGTCATCTGTTTAGGTTGTATTGGGATTAGAATAGGCAAGGTATTTCTAAGGAAATAGTTCCAATCACACACATCACAAGTCACACAAGCAATGTGCAAGCAATCACAAACAAACATACCACTCTAAAACAAGTTTCAAGCATATTTTTAGGCAACCAAAAATATTTTTGTTACACCACATAAGTTGGTGTGTTTGTCTTAACTAAAATATGGTGGTCCATCTATATGGTTCACTTGTGATCTTTCCATCTTTCTTGGTTGATTCTTCTTACATGAGATCATGGTTTCCTTGAGAAAAACTCTTGGTCACAAGACTTCAAATGATGTAGGTTCCTTCTAACTTTTGCATTCCCTCAGTCTCTAAATCTTGAGCAAGATTTCCTTGTTTCACTTGTAGTCCTTAGTGGTATCCAAGTTAGAAGTCCTTGGTGAACATGCTGAAGATGTTGAAGTCATTGGAGTTGAAGAAGTTGAAGTCATTAGAGTTGAAGAAGTTGAAGTCATTAGAGTTGAAGAAGTTCTTTGCACATGGTGTAGTGTTTGGTCATGGGGTAAGTTTTTCCATCAAGTTTGAAATAGAAGAGCTGTAGAATCAAAACCAAAAATGGTTGAGGAAAGAGTTTACAAGAGTGTTTGTAAATAAGTTTTGGAACAAATAAAACTCCTATTTTTCTAAGGGTTTTTGTCCAATCCTAGGGTTACAAATCCTACAGGGAACACAATGCTCTGATACCATCTGTAGAGGGAGTGTCCCAACCTTCAAACAATATAAGGTGGAGTCCCCTGTGTTTACAATGCTAGCCCCTGGATAAATAGCTAGCATCCACAGTTGAGATGTAATATCAAGAAACAAAGGTCATAATACAACTTTATAACCAGGAATAACATAATTTTATTACATCTTACATAGATCATTTGGCTATTACATTACATTGCAGCAGAAATCTATAAGCATGGGGTCCTTCATCTTCAAAGTGCCACAGGCAGACATGTTGGTTGTAGACTTTGTAATCCTAATCAACACACTTCACTAAATCAATCAAACCTGCAACATACAAGTTACAGCCACAAGGGTCAATACATTTGAATTGTATTGGCAAGTGATACTATGGTAGTATAGTGGAGTCTATCATCTATATGCATTTGGCTAAGTGGAGTTGAGGCTTGCATTGCTCAAAATAGATTTTTCCTTAACCTTTGAAAACACTAAGTTTTTGCTTGACAAAAACATTTCTCTCAATCAAAAGATTTAAGATCCTTTAACCCTTGTTCTAACCACAAGTTTTTATCTTAGAAATTTGAATGATGAGATTCTTGATTGCTTCCATGTCTTGATGCTCAAATTGTCCTTTACCAGGGACATGGCTAAGTACTTAGATTTTACACTCTGCAGAGGTGGTGCACTTTCCCCACAAGACTTGGTTTCCCAAGACAAGATCTTTCAGAAGCCTTCCCTTAGACCAAAATGGACGCGCTCCAACCTATCAAACACTACCACCAACTGTCCATATGGCTAAGTTCTTGCAACCTATATGATCTAGGCAGAGCCCATAATGCCAAGTGGTTGCACTTGAAGCTTCTCAACATTTGACATCTCAAATCTCTTTGTTCCTGGGTGGCCATCCACAAGTGAGATACACAAGCTCAACCATAAACATGGGCCTTGTGAACCACTCAACCAAAAACCACCAAGCAAGTCCCGTTCCACCCAGGTGATTCATTGACTTAGTTGTTTTATTAAGAAAAACATAAGTCCTCAGACTTAGAAATTTTTCATAGTATGGATATATATTCCACCCTTGTTTTCTATTAGCTAGGCTAAGCTTGATAGTAGTAGGAGTCTTAACTTAGGAATTTTCTACTAGGGTTTCATCTACTAGGTTTTTCTATAGCAAGGTTTATACTTAGCAAAATTCCATGCAAGTTTTACTTAGAGAAAGTCACTAATGCATAGTGAAAGTAATGGGACAAAAAGTATGAAGCATCACTTGCCTTTTTGGTAGAGTATGGGTTCACTCCTTGTCCTTGCAACAATCACACTCTTCAAGTCACCATAATCCAATCAAACAAGGCACAAGTTCAATCTACCAATCAAGCAAAACAACACACATAAAATCATAGAACTAAGATAACGCATGCAAGCATGCCAAGCTTTGTTTTGTTTGAAAAGTGGTTCCTAATTGGTCATAAAGATTTGAAAACACCTAATGGTCATTTTATAAAGTGGTAAAGTCATTTGCAAAAGGTTTCACTTCCTAAACCATTTTCAAAACAAAATATCATTTTATGTGGTGTAGAAATGTTTTTACTAAGGCATTAATCTATAGGGTTCACAAAATATGTTTTCAAACCATAAAAATTGGTGTTTGGGGTCAGAGAGTTTAAAACAAAACATTTCCCAAAAGTTTTCTTCCAAAACCATTTTTAATAAATAAACTATATTATTATTTGGCTAGGAAAGGTTTTAAATCAAAGAATCATTCTTTTGTTTCACAAAATTCATTTTTGAATCCATAGAGTGTTTCCTAATGTTAGTAGGTTCAAATCACACCATTTGCCAAAGATTCTATCTCCAAATTCATTTTTAAACAATTTTCACATCCTTAATAAGCATACAAATGTTTCTGCAAAAACAATCATTTTTCCATAAGCTTTTTACTAAACAAATGGCATGGTTGGCTAGGGCTTGTTCCACTGATTCCAATGATATAAAGTTTGCAAAATTTGGACGTGTGGATCAAAAGTTGTGCAATTTACAAAATTGGAAATCTAATAGATCAAATCTATCTTTTAAATCAACTACAGGCCACGTGGCTATTTCTGATTGGGCGCTACCGATTCGTGTGGATCGAGCGATACAGACCACAGGATTAAAAGGGGCATGTGCGGCTCAGATACTCGCATACCCTTTCTTTTAAGTGAACTATCCTATCGCTTCGATCTGGATCTAACGGCTCTCAGTGCCCCGACCAGAAACTGGCGGCGCTGGACTCTGACGCGCGGCGGCGGCGGCTTGATAGTGGCGTCGCCGGCGTTACAGGAAGCGAGAAGGAGGGAGAGGGTGCTCACCTGGTTCGCTGAACGATGATGATGCTCAACGTGCTTTCGGGGAAGCAGGGGGCGTACGAGGGTAGCGATAATTTCTCGCCGGAGTTCCTTCTGGCGACGGCGTGCTCTGGTGATGTCGGAGACGATCCTACGAGGTGCGACAGGACGCGAAACATGGGGCATTAGAAGCGCGAAGGAACGCAGGGTGTAGTGGTGTCCTCTAGAGAAAGGGGGAAGGACGGGGCTTACGGGGAGGGTCACCGGAGCTGATATAGTTGGGCGGTGGTGCTCAGTCGTGGATTTTGCCGAGCTTGCAGGGCACTCGCGGCCGAGGTGAGGTCACAGAGAGATGCGCCAGAGTTTGGGGAGGATGTGCGCTTGGTCGGGGAGGCAGGGGGCATTGCGGTGCTGCCGGAATTGGCAAGGGAGGACGTCGGAGACAGAGGTGCTCGGGGAGGAATTGGGGCGGCCTGGGGGCGTGCTACTGCGGGGTGACAGAGGGAAAATGGAGAGGAGAGGTACGCGTTTAAGCTTGCGTGATCAAGGCGAGTAAATGTGGCCGCGTTAAGGCGAATTGAAGCCGGAGGAATCAACGGCAGGAGCGGGGGAAGAACGAGTCGCTGCGGCTGAGAACGATGAACAGGAGGGGTGGGGCATACGTGTCAGCGAGAAAGGAAGTGAGGGGGAGGGGTCCACTTGTCAGCGTCCTCGCGGGTTGCTTCTGCGGTGAAGAAAACGGTTCGGGGGCGAGGGAACAGGTGGGCTGGGCTGGGCTGTTGGGCTGGGCTGCTGTTGTTTCATATTTTTTCCTTCCTGGATGTTTTTCCTTTTTCAAAATCTTTTTCTGTTTTGAAATTCAAACAATCAATTCAACAAACAATTCAAACAAACAATTCAAGACAACTTCCACCAAACTTTATAATGAGTTTTTGGTTCTGTTTATCAACATAAACCAAATCCCAAAATAAAATAATATTTTTTAATTCTTTTTAGGATCCATTTATTAATTAAATAAAATGGACCTTTAGTTATTTAGTCAAATAGGGTTTGATTTATAAAATCTCCATTTGAAATCCAAATATTTTCAAAACCAAAACAGTAGGTTTTATTTGAGAATAGAAGATATTTGGAAAACTTGTTTAAAATGAAATATCATTTTTATTTTAGGGTCCATTAATAATTAAATACAATAGACCCTCATTATTAAATCAAATAGGATTTGTTTTATTAAAATACTTTATTTTGAAATCTAAATAAAACCAAAACACTTTAGTTGGTTTAATTTGAGAAAATAAAATACTTAGAAAACTTATTTAAAATAATTTAAATAAGTTTTTAGCGTTTATTTAAAAATGGGAAAAACCTTTACTTAAATAAAATTGGATAGTAAATCCTTATTATTTTATTTAAATAAACCTTTACTATTTTTAATCAAAACAAAAACATTTTATTTCTAAATATTGGCCAAGGTTTTATTTGGCTTTATAAAATAATCTTAAATTATAAATCTACCTTTTCTTTTTAGAAATCAAATCCTTTTATTAAAAGATCCAAAATAGTAATTTTAAATATTTTGAAGTTTATTGTTTATTTAACTTTTTAAATCCCTTTAGGATTTTATTTGATCCAAATAGGTTTTGAAAGTTTCCAAATGGATTCAAAAGTTTCTTCTCACCCTGAAAATGAACAAAGTTTTATTTTATTCATTTATTTTTCACATTACAATATTTGGAAAATCTTGGGATGTGTCAGAATATAATCCAAATCCAAATAAAATAATGGATAAAGAATATTCAAATAAAATAATGTGGCATTAACCAAATTCTATCTTTATTTGAATAAAGACAAATTGCCCAAATTAAAATGATTAATAAACCTATTAAATACTTTAAAATAATTCAAAGTGAATTATTTAACACCCTATTGAATAAATAAAACTTACAAAAAGGGGTTTGATCAACATTTGAATTTAAAACAGAAAGTTAAATCATTTGAATAAATAATATGAATTGGAATCATAATTAAAATCCTATTTAAATAAAGACAAAGGTTCATTTTAAATAAATATTTAAACCATGTGGGAATTAGAGAAATGTTCCAAAATTATCTTTAAAATACATGTTTGAACAGAATAGAAACTTGCTGAAAAGTTTGAGAAGATTTGAAATAAAAAGGGTTTGAAATCATTTGAATAAAATCAAAACAAAAAATCTAAATAGAAAAAGAAAAGGGATCCAGAATAAAAAAAATGGAAACAGACCCCAGCACACCAGGCCCATCTAGCCCAACCAAACCCCCGAACCGTTTTCTTCTACCCACTAACGAACCCACTCAGTCCCTGACGTTTGGACCCCATCTTCCCCTCTCTCACTCACTGACGATGCTACCCCACAGCCACGTCACTGTCTTCAACCCTGCGGACCCCTTCTTCTTCCTCTCCTCACCAGTTTCTGCGTTGATTTCGCATGTTTAATTCGCATCAATGCCGCGTGATTCTCGCCCCCTGACCACGCCCATTTAACCGCCCACGCCTCCTCTATCTTTCCCCTCAGACCCCATTTCCCCTCCGCCACCAGGCTGCGCTAATTTTGGCCGAGACCACGCTCTGTTCCGGCGAACCTCCGAGCAAATTCTGTCAGCTCCTCGCCTCCCCTTGCCCCCTCCAACACTCGAGCATGCTCACAAGAACCATACGCATATCCTAGAAACCACTGTTCGCCCGCGCGCACCCTAGACACTCGCCTTCGTCTTCAACAGAACGTCGCCGTCGTCTACCACCTCTCCGGCAAAGCCCCCTGGTAAAACCTGACCGCCCTAACCCCGCTCCTTCACACGCACGTACTCGCCACGACCCCGCGCATCTAACGGCACCTCCCTTTCTCTCTAGCATGCACCGTAGTCTCGCCAGCGTCTTCAATAGGACGAGCCCGACGCCCTCAAGAACTGCGGCGAGCAATCCTCCTTGTTCCCTTGCGCCCCCTGCCCAACGGTGACCACCTTGAGCACCACCGCGCCAATGCGATCTCGGTAATCATCTCCCCCACCCCCCTTACTCCCTAGAATAGACGTACCACATCTGCCAGAGCGCGCCGCCACCACTCGTCGCCGCCAACGCCGCCAGTTTTTGGTCGAGGCACTGGGAGCCGTCAGATCGAGATCGTATGCGATGATCTGAGCCACATAGATCCCTTTTAATCCTACGGTCCGTATCGCTCGATCCAAATGAAACGGTACCAGCAAATAAGATTCAGCCACGTGTCTAGTGTTTTGTTTTAAAAACAGAAAAGGTTCTATTAAATGTTAGAGTTTGTAAAATTCATAATTTTTGGTCCACACGTCCAAATTTTTCAAATTTTATATCAATGGAATCAGAAAAACAAGTACTTTCCAACCATGCACTTTGTTTAGTAAATTGCTTCTATTAAATTGGTTTTTTTTGCAGAAACTTGTGTAGGCATAATTTGAATATAAAAATTATTCTAGAAATGTTTTTAGGGTAAAATCTTTTGTAAATGATTTTTTTTAACCTACTGACCATAGAAACGAACTTATGGATTTAAAAGTGTATTTTGTGAAGCTAAAGAATAAATCTTTTGAATAAAAGCATTTCTAGATAAATAAAAATTGTTGAATATATTTTAAAATGCTTTTTGAGTAAAACCTTTGCAAGATGGTTTGATTTAAACTCTCTAACCCTAAACACCAAGTTTTAGGATTTAAAAATATATTTGATAATTACTACTTTGCTAAAAAGCATTTTCAACAACATAAAATATTACTTTGGTATAAAAATGGTTTATAGGTAAAACCTTTTGCAAATGGTTCCAATATTAAACACTTGACCTTAAAACACTAACACTTGTGTTTAATAATATATTTGGAAAACACTAGAAAATATTACTTCGATTTAGATCATTTCTAGCAAAACAAAAATGATTTAAATGGCCTTTTCACTAACTTGATATCCAATGGTTTTGCCACTTTTATAAATGACCAATATGTGTTTTAAAATGTTTATAACCTATTAGAAACCACTTTTCCAAATAAAAAAACTTTGGTATGCTTGCATGCATTGCTTTTTTTTATTATTTTATGTGATGATTGCTTGAATGGTAGATTGAATATTTGCTTGCTTGATTGAATTGTAGTGGAATTTGAAGAGTGTGACTATTGGAAGATCAAGGAGTAAACTTATAATTCTCTACCAAAAAGGCAAGTGATGCTTCATACTTTTGTCCCATTATTTTTACTATGCATTAGTGATATTTCTAACTAGGACTTGCATGGAATTTTTTTGATAAGTATAAACTATGCCATGGGAAATCGTAGTAGATGAAACCTTAGTATAATTTTTCCTAAGTCAAGATTCCTACTACAATCATGCTTAACCTAGCTAGTAGAAAACAAGGGTGAATTATATTCATGCTATGGAATATTTCTAAGTCAAGGACTTGTGTTTTGTTTAATAAAACAACTAAGTGAATGAATCACCTGGGTGGAAAGGGACTTGCTTGGTGGTTTTTGGTTGAGTGGTTACACAAGGCCCATTTCTATGGTTTACCTTGTGTATCTCACTTGTGGAATGCCACCCAGGAACAAAGAGATTTGTGATGTCAAATGTTGAGAAGCTTCAAGTGCAGCCACTTGGCATTATGGGCTCTGCCTGGATCATATAGGTTGCAATAACTTAGCCAAATGGACAGTTGGTGGTAGGGGATGATAGGTTGGAACGCGTCCATTCTGGTCTAACGGAAGGATTCTGAAAGATCTTGTCTTGGTGAAACCAAATATTGTGGGGAAAGTGCACCACCACTACAGAGTGTAAAATCTAAGTACTTAGCCATGTCCCTGGCAAAGGACAATTTGAGCATCAAGACATGGAAGCTATCAAGAAATCTCCTCATCCCAATTTCTATGTTAAAAACTTGTGGTTGAACAAGGGTTCAAGGATCACCAATTTCTATTGGGGGATGCCTTGGGTGATTTTTGTCAAACAAAAACTTAGTGTTTTCAAATGACAAGGAAAATCTATTTTGAGCAAAGCAAGCCTAAGCTCCACTTAGCCAAATGCATATAGATGATAGATACCACTATACTACCATAGTATCACTTGCCAATACAACTCAAATGTATTGACCCTTGTGGCTGTAACTTATTATGTTGCAGGTTTGTTTGATGTTAGTGAAGTATGTTGATTAGGATTACAAGTGTACAACCAACATGATTGCCTATGGCACTTTGAAGATGAAGGACTCCATGCTATAGTTATTTCTGCTGCATTGTAATGAGATAGCCAAATGAGCTATGTAAGATGTAATAAATTATTTTACTCCTGGTTATAAAGTTGTATTATGACCCTTGTTTCTTGATATTACATCTTAACTATGGATGCTAGCTATTGATCCAGGGACTAGCATTGTAAACACAGGGATCTCTACCTTATTAAAGGTTGGGACCTCTACACTTGCAGTATAGCTATTGGTTTTAGGGATCATTTGTGATCAGGTAGCATTACTGGACATATGCTACTTCTATTATTGAGATAATGAATCTATCTTATATAGTCAGATTCCTAAATCCTAAACTATTGTTGTGGTGATTTTTGGTTAACAATCGTCTCTACTAAATAATTTTCTATTGGACATGTTATAATTGTGCTGGTAGTGATTAACTTTTAGTGACTAGATAATGAGGCTCAATAAATGACCACTTTGTTGATTTAAGTTAATTTACATTACAGTGGAACTAATAGCTGATTAATAATTACATCCTATATGTATTTAAGTCTGTCTCTGTTAGATTTTGGTTCTCTTAAAGTACATTCTTCTCTTGCTGCAATCTATCTTGGCTAAATATTTATTTGACATGTTACTGGTTAGATATCCAACCGATTTATTTCTTCCTTTGTTCATGTTATTCTGTTGCACATTAATCATGTATAATTCTAGGGAATTCCTGGTTGCTCTAGGTGCGATAGATGGTTACAGGATTGTCATGTGCTTCTCTGGTAGTGGTTATCAAGTACTAAGCCATGGTGATATTTTGTTGGTATATTCTAGGTTGTGGGGTTGACAATGAAATTCTGACCAAATAGGAGTTTTGTGCTACTTTATAACCAGGGTAATGTATTTTACTCCTAAACATGTGTTAAACTGGTTCTTGTGATACTTTAACAGTAGTGTAGAGGTTCTAGTTGGATGATATTTGTGCTAGATTACACATAGCCCTCTAGGACTTCAACAAGAGAAGGATTGTTTTTTATTAACTACTCAAGCATCTCTAAAGATACTTGTGCTACTTCCTAGCATCTTTACTTTCAAAAACAGAGAATATGTAAGAGGTACCAACCTTTAATAAGGTAGAGATCCCTGTGTTTACAATGCTAGTCCCTGGATCAACAACTAGCATCCACAATTAAGATGTAATATCAAGAAACAAAGGTCATAATACAGCTTTATAACCAGGAATAAAATAATTCATCACATCTTACATAGCTCATTTGGCTGTCACATTACATTGCAGCAGAATATCTATAAGCATGGGGTCCTTCATCTTCAAAGTGCCACAGGCAAACATGTTGGTTGTAGACTTGTAATCCTAATCAATAAACTTCACTAACACCAAACCAACCTGCAAAATTACAAGTTACAGCCACCAGGGTCAATACATTTGAATTATATTGGCAAGTTTCACTACTATGTAGAAATAAGTGGATCCTAACATTACATGCATATTTGGCTAAGTAGGGTTTTAGGCTCATTTGCAGAAAGCAGTATAATTTATCCTATCTTTTCAAAATGGTTTTGATCCTTTGTCAAATCTTTCTGAACTCCTTGGAAACCTCCAAGTGCTTCAAGTCTCTTGTTGTCACTTTCAAGTTTTACTTTTAGAAATTGGAATGTCGAGATCTCCCATAGCTTCAGGACTTAGTTGCTCAGTATTGTCCATACCAGGGACACGGCTAAGTACTTAGATTTTTATCTTCTACAGAAGTTGTACACTTTACCCACATGACACATTCTCATCTTGATGCCACCAGTGGCCGCCGGATAAGTACTCACCAAGATGGAGTACTGGCAGATTGAGAATGTGACGAAGTCTATCCATAGGAGTCCTCCCAATACACAATGTTAGCTTATCTATCAGGCACCAATGTAGGGTTTCAAGTTCCCTCATTCTAGTAACCTGAAGAGGCCAATGCATGGGTCTTCCACTATGTAGTTGACTAAGCCAGTGCCCATTTAGCATGTGGCTGTACATAGAAGCCACTGTACGAGAAACATGTTCAATCTCTAAGTCCCTGGGTGGTTTTCTTCTAGTGCACAACAAAAAGAGATTGCCATATAAACATGGTTCCTCTTGTTGACACCTTGTCCAAAACTTGAGTATCCTTGTCCACCTAGGTGGTTCATTGAGTACTTGTTTTATTATATAAAACACAAGTCTTTTCAATACTTCTCATAATCTCAACATGTATCCCTTCTCAATATATAAAGCAGGGCTAAGCATATTACAACTACATTGTTTTCACTAAGGAATATATAGGGGTATCCTATTAGGATTTAGCATAGCAAAATATAGTAGACCTCATCATGCATGTTTCAAAATGCACTAAGTGTAATGAAAATAGTAGGACTTGGATGATAGTGTCACTTGCCTTTTTGGTAGAGGATGTTGGTTCACTTCTTTATCTTGCTAATATCACACTCTTCTAACTTCACTACAAATCAATCAACCAAACATAGATTCAACTAGCATTCCAACCATTATTCAAACAATTCATCACACATAAAATAATAGAAACTAAGTCATGCATGCAAGCATGCAAAAGATAGTTTTATTTTCAAAGGTGGTTTCTACCAGGCTCTATACATTGTAATGTTCAAAGTGGTCATTTTCTAAAGTGTCAAACCATTTTCAAAGGGTTTTATCTATAAACCATTTTTAAATCAAATCATTATTTCATGTGATGGAAAATGTTTTTAGCAAAGCAACAATTTTATATTGTTCAACTAATAAGTTGTTAATTCACAAAACTTGGTGTTTTAGGGTCAGTAGGTTTGAATCAAAACATTTTCCAAAGGTTTTTCTCAAAAATCATTTCCATATCAAAATCAATATTTTTATTTGACTAGAAATGAGGTAATTCAATTATTCAATCCTAATCTGCACAAAATACATTTTTAAATCCATAAGTTGGTTCCTAGGGTCAGTAGGTTCACAGCCAACCATTTTGCAAAGATTTCATCTCCAGATAAAAACTAGAACAATTTTCTTATTCTTAACAAGCCTACACAAGTTTCTGCAAAAATAATCATTTTACCAGAAGCTTTTTACTAAATAAAGTGCATGATTGGCTAGAGCTTGTTTTTCTGAATCCATTGATATGAAGTTTGCAAAATTTGGACGTGTGGTTTGAAAGTTATGGATTATTCAAATTTGAACATCCAATAGATCTATTCTGTTCTAAATCAAACGAGCTGAGCCACGTGTCATGTTTTAATTCGCTGGTACCGTTTCGGTTGGATCAGGCTCTGGGAGGCGTTGGATCTAAGTTGGATCGTGTGGAGCAGAGGCACCCGTACCTCTTCGTTTAATGAATCTATCTAAGCCGCCAGATGGAGATCTAACGATGCGAAACGACCTGACCAAATACGAGCGGCGACGACGGTGGCTGGCGGTGGCGCACGATCAGATGGCGTGCTAGTCGATGAACCAGGAAGCAAGGAAGACAGAGGAGGGTCTCACCTTGCTCGCGAGGTCGAGGTGAAGCTCAAGGTGGTCGCGAGGTGGCAAGGGCCGCACGGGGGCGGGAGTAATCGCTCGTCGGAGTTGCTGCGGGCTGCGGTGCTCTCGGGTCATCGTCGCTGGCGTCGTTTGGGACCACTCTAAGCCAAAGGAGAGGCACGGTTAGATGCACACAAGGGTCGCGTGTAAGGGAGCGTCACTGAGAGGTGCTGGGGAGGTCGAGACTTACCAGGGGAGGTCGCCGAAAAGAGAAACAGACGCGGCGGTGCTCAGTTGATGACGAAGCCGAGCTTCCAGAGCGCGCGGGAGCTAGCTGAGGCTATGGGCAGACGCGCAAGGTGCTGGAGAGCATGCTCGCGTGCAGAGTGAGGCGAGGGGCGGCGGGGTGTGGACGGAATTTCTCTGGAACGCTCGTCGGAGCAGTGGCGGAGCAGGAAGAAATCGGGGCAGCCTAGGGGCAGAGAGGAAGAGGCGAGCGAGGGGAAATGGCGAGTAGACACAGATGGTTAAATGGGCGTAGTCACTGGAGGAATCAAGGCCGCCATCAACGCGTAATCAACGCCGGAGTTACTCGGCTGCAACGCCAGGGGCGCGGTTTGGGGTTGAAGACGACGGTGAGGTGGCGGTGGGACCTGTCTGTCAGCGTGAGGAAGAGAGGGGAAGTGGGGCCTGCCTGTCTGGGACTGCGCGGTTGCGTGCGTGGGTGAAAAACGCTTCGCGCGTGGGGGGGGGGGAAGTTGGGCTGTGATTGGGCTGCTGGGCCAGATGGGTTGGGTTGAGTTTGATTCTTTTTTTGTTCTAAATGTCTTTTTCTTTTTCTATTTGGTTTTCTGTTTTGAAATTCATTCCAACAATTCAAACAAGAAATGGATTCAAACTTTTGCCAAGCTTTGTATTGATTTTAGTTCTGTTAACTAACACAAACCAAAGTCCAAAATAATGTTTTTATTCTTTTAGGATCTATTTAAATAATTAAATAATAGACCTTAGTTATTAATTCAAATAGGATTTGTTTTATTAAAATCTCCATTTTGAAAGCTAAATAATATCCAAACCAATTCAGTAGGTTTTTTTTGAAAATACAAATCACTTGGATCATTTATTTAAAATAAAATAACAAGTTTTAGTGTTTAATTAAAATGGGAAAAGTCTTTACTTTAATAAAATTGGATATTAATAAATCCTCATTATTTTATTTAAACAAACCTTTACTCTTTTCATCAAATAGAAATATTTATTTCCAAAAGCTTAGACAAGGTTTAATTTGGCTCTATAAAATACTCCTTTTATATTTCTACCTTTGCTTTTGAAAACCAAATCTTTTTATTAAAAGATCCAAAAATAGTAATTTCACATATTTAATATTTTCTTTATTAATTGTTTATCTTTACAAATCCCTTTAGGATTTGTTTGATCAGAAATAGGTTTGAAGGTTTCCAATTGGAATCAAGAGTTTCTTCTCACCCTGAAAATCAACAAAGTTTTATTTTATTCATTTATTTTTCACATAACAAGATTTGGAAAATCTTGGGATGTGACAGGCTACCACCCTTAAAATAAATCTCGTCCCGAGATTTGGGAAGGCTAGGGTTACAAGTAGGCTCAAAGCATCTAGGGTACTACCACCCTTAAAAATTTTCCAACTAAATTACATTTTGGCCTGCTTGGGATCTTGGGGAAACTTCTCTGGGCAAACATCTGCATAGTGTCCCTTGTTTCCACATTTGAAACATGTGACAAAGCTGAGATCCTTCATAGGCTTGTTTATCTTGTGCTTCATCTTTTCTGGACAGTTGCTTGCATAATGCCCTTGGTTACCACAATTGTAACATGTGATAAGATTGAGTTCTTCACGTATCTCTTGTGGACAGGTTGCTACATAATGGCCTAGCTCTTTGCAGTTGTTGCACCATACTTGGCCAATCTCCTTATACTTATTCTTCTCTGGACATTCACTGGCATAGTGTCTCATTTCTTTACAATGATTACATTGCACATGGCTTTTGTCCTTCTTTTTCTTGGGTTTCTCCAAAACTAGGAGTGCTTCTAGTTCATGTTCTTCATATGTTATCTCATAGGTAGGAATGTCTACTGGTTTCTTTGGCCTTCTATTGCTCCTTGGATAATTCATATGCTTCTTCTTTGGTCCATTAAATTGGGTCGTATTGCATGGAGGTACAAGTGGAGATTTTCCTTTGTCCTCATCCTTTTTGGTAGACTTAGCTCCCTCTTGATAGTCTGCAATCAGTTGTTGCACTCCACCTTGTTTCCTTTGTTCAACTATGGAATGGATGGGGCATTGGATGGGGACATGATTATTTCCTTCACATAGGTAACAAGTAGCTTGAGAGGTGGGACATTGGCCAACTGGATGTTTCTCTTCACAGTTGGGGCATTGATCTCCATGCTCCTTGGAAGTGTGATCCTTGTCTCCACAAATATTGCAAGCTTGAGTTCCTTCTAGAATAACATCATTGTCATCCTTGTTGTCACAAACTCCTTTGGAAGAGTTGCTTTCCATGTTGATCATTTGATCTATCACCTTATGCAACAATTGGGCTTGGGTTTCAAAAAACCTTTGCATGGTTGGATCTTCCCCACTGGTGTTGGCTATGAATTGAGCTGTCACTTGGTTCAACTGGTTTTGGGTGGCTATAAGTTCTCTCATGTTGTCCTCTTGGCTGTTGTTGTTGTCATCAACCTTGATGTTGGAGTCTCTTGGAGTAGTCATCTGTTTGGGTTGAATTGAGATTAGAATAGGCAAAATATCTCTAACGAAATAATTATAATCACACACTTCACAATGTGCAAGCAATCACAAACAAACACTCCTTTCAAGCACAAGTTTCCAAGTATATTATTAGGCAACCAAAAATATTTTTGTTACACCACATAAGTTGGTGGGTTTGGCTTAAACTAAATATGGTGGTCCATCTATATGGTTCACTTGTGATCTTTCCATCCTTCTTGGTTGATTTCTCTTGCTTGAGATCATGGTTTCCTTGGGAAATCTCTTGGACACAACACTACAAAGGTGATGATGGCTCCTTCTAATTTGTGTTTCCTTAGTCTCCAAATCTTGAGCAAGATTTCTTGTCTCACTTGTCCTTAGTGATATCCAAGGTTGAAGTCCTTGGTGAAAATGCTGAAGATGTTGAAGTCATTAGAGTTGATGAAGTCCTTAGCTCATGGTGAAGTGTTTGGCCATGGGGTAGGCTTTGTCCATCAAGTTTGAAATAGATGAGATGTAGAATCAAAACCAAAATGGTTGAGGGAAAGAGTTTACAAGATTGTTTGTATATAAGTTTTGGAACAAATACAACTCCTATTTTCCTAAGGGGTTTTGTCCAATCCTAGGGTTACAAATCCTACAGGCAACACAATGCTCTGATACCATCTGTAAGAGGTCCCAACCTTTAATAAGGTAGAGATCCCTGTGTTTACAATGCTAGTCCCTGGATCAATAGCTAGCATCCACAGTTAAGATGTAATATCAAGAAACAAAGGTCATAATACAGCTTTATAACCAGGAATAAAATAAATCATTACATCTTACATAGCTCATTTGGCTGTCACATTACATTGCAGCAGAATATCTATAAGCATGGGGTCCTTCATCTTCAAAGTGCCACAGGCAAACATGTTGGTTGTAGACTTGTAATCCTAATCAATAAACTTCACTAACACCAAACCAACCTGCAACATTACAAGTTACATCCACAAGGGTCAATACATTTGAATTGTATAGGCAAGTTTCACTACTATGCAGAAATAAGTGGATCCTAACATTACATGCATATTTGGCTAAGTAGGGTTTAGGCTCATTTGCAGAAAGCAGTATAATTTATCCTATCTTTTCAAAATGGTTTTGATCTTTTGTCAAATCTTTCTGAACTCCTTGGAAACCTCCAAGTGCTTCAAGTCTCTTGTTGTCACTTTCAAGTTTTACTTTTAGAAATTGGAATGTCGAGATATCCCATAGCTTCAGGCCTTAGTTGCTCAGTATTGTCCATACCGGGGACACGGCTAAGTACTTAGATTTTTATCTTCTGCAGAAGTTGTACACTTTACCCACATGACACATTCTCATCTTGATGCCACCAGTGGCCGCTGGATAAGTACTCACCAAGATGGAGTACTGGCAGATTGAGAATGTGACGAAGTCTTTCCATAGGAGTCCTCCCAATACACAATGCTAACTTATCTATCAGGCACCAATGTAGGGTTTCAAGTTCCCTCATTCTATTAACCTGAAGAGGCCAATGCATGGGTCTTCCACTATGTAGTTGACTAAGACAGTGCCCATTAGCATGTGGCTGTACACGGAAGCCACTGTACGAGAAACATGTTCAATCTCTAAGTCCCTGGGTGGTTTTCTTCTACTGCACAACAAAAAGAGATTGCCATATAAACATGGTTCCTCTTGTTGCCACCTTGTCCACCCAGGTGGTTCATTGAGTACTTGTTTTATTATATAAAACACAAGTCTTTTCAATACTTCTCATAATCTCAACATGTATCCCTTCTCAATATATAAAGCAGGGCTAAGCATATTACAACTACATTGTTTTCACTAAGGAATATATAGGGGTATCCTATTAGGATTTAGCATAGCAAAATATAGTAGACCTCATCATGCATGTTTCAAAATGCACTAAGTGTAATGAAAATAGTAGGACTTGGATGATAGTGTCACTTGCCTTTTTGGTAGAGGATGTTGGTTCACTTCTTGATCTTTCTAATATCACACTCTTCTAACTTCACTTCAAATCAATCAAGCAACATAGATTCAACTAGCATTCCAACCATTATTCAAACAATTCATCACACATAAAATAATAGAAACTAAGTCATGCATGCAAGCATGCAAAAGATAGTTTTATTTGCAAAGGTGGTTTCTACTAGGCTCTATACATTGTAATGTTCAAAGTGGTCATTTTCTAAAGTGTCAAACCCATTTGCAAAAGGATTTTATCTATAAACCATTTTTAAATCAAATCATTATTTCATGTGGTGGAAAATGTTTTTAGCAAAGCAACAATTTTATATTGATCAACAAATAAGTTGTTAATTCACAAAACTTGGTGTTTTAGGGTCAGTAGGTTTGAATCAAAACATTTTCCAAAGGTTTTTCTCAAAAATCATTTCCATATCAAAATCAATATTTTTATTTGACTAGAAATGAGGTAATTCAATTATTCAATCCTAATCTTCACAAAATACATTTTTAAATCCATAAGTTGGTTCCTAGGGTCAGTAGGTTCACAGCCAACCATTTTTCAAAGATTCATCTCCAGATAAAAACTAGAACAATTTTCTTATTCATAACAAGCCTACACAAGTTTCTGCAAAAACAATCATTTTACGAGAAGCTTTTTACTAAACAAAGTGCATGATTGGCTAGAGCTTGTTTTTCTGAATCCATTGATATGAAGTTTGCAAAATTTGGACGTTTGGTTTGAAAGTTATGGATTATTCAAATTTGAACATCTAATAGATCTATTCTGTTCTAAATCAAACGAGCTGAGCCACGTGTCATGTTTTCATTCGCTAGTACCGTTTCGGTTGGATCAGGCTATGGGAGGCGTTGGATCGTGTGGCGCAGAGGCACCCGTACCTCTTCGTTTAATGAATCTATCTAAGCCGCCAGATGGAGATCTAACGGTGCGAAACGACCTGACCAAATACGAGCGGCGACGACGGTGGTTGGCGGCGGCGCACGGTCAGACGGCGTGCTAGTCGAAGAACCAGGAAGCAAGGAAGACAGAGGAGGGTCTCACCATGCTCGCGAGGTCGAGGTGAAGCTCAAGGTGGTCGCGAGGTGGCAAGGGGCGCACGGGGGCGGGAGTAATCGCTCGTCGGAGTTGCTGCGGGCGGCGGTGCTCTCGGGTCGTCGTCGCTGGCGTCGTTTGGGACCACGCTAAGCCAGAGGAGAGGCACTGTTAGATGCGCACAAGGGTCGTGTGTAAGGGAGCATCACTGAGAGGTGCTGGGGAGGTCGAGACTTACCAGGGGAGGTCGCAAGAAAGAGAAACAGACGCGGCGACGCTTAGTTGATGATGAAGCCGAGCTTCCAGAGCGCGCGGGAGCTAGCTGAGGCTATGGGCAGACGCGCAAGGTGCTGGAGAGCATGTTCGCGTGCAGAGTGAGGCGAGGGGCGGCGGGGTGTGGCCGGAATTTCTCTGGAACGCTCGTCGGAGCAGTGGCGGAGCAGGAAGAAATCGGGGCAGCCTAGGGGCAGAGAGGAAGAGGCGAGTGAGGGGAAATGGCGAGTAGACACAGGCGATTAAATGGGCATAGTCACTGGAGGAATCAAGGCCGCCATCAACGCGTAATCAACGCCGGAGTTACTCGGCTGCAACGCCAGGGGCGCGGTTTGGGGTTGAAGACGACGGTGAGGTGGCGGTGGGACCTGTCTGTCAGCGTGAGGAAGAGAGGGGAAGTGGGGCCTGCCTGTCTGGGACTGCGCGGGTGCGTGTGTGGGTGAAAAACGCTTCGCGCGTGGGGGGAGTTGGGCTGTGACTGGGCTGCTGGGCCAGATGGGTTGGGTTGAGTTTGATTCTTTTTTTGTTCTAAATGTCTTTTTCTTTTTCTATTTGGTTTTCTGTTTTGAAATTCATTCCAACAATTCAAACAACAAATGGATTCAAACTTTTGCCAAGCTTTGTATTGATTTTAGTTCTGTTAACTAACACAAACCAAAGTCCAAAATAATGTTTTTATTCTTTTAGGATCTATTTAAATAATTAAATAATAGACCTTAGTTATTAATTCAAATAGGATTTGTTTTATTAAAATCTCCATTTTGAAAGCTAAATAATATCCAAACCAATTCAGTAGGTTTTATTTGAAAATACAAATCACTTGGATCATTTATTTAAAATAAAATAACAAGTTTTAGTGTTTAATTAAAATGGGAAAAGTCTTTACTTTAATAAAATTGGATATTAATAAATCCTCATTATTTTATTTAAACAAACCTTTACTCTTTTCATCAAATAGAAATATTTATTTCCAAAAGCTTGGACAAGGTTTAATTTGGCTCTATAAAATACTCCTTTTATATTTCTACCTTTGCTTTTGAAAACCAAATCTTTTTATTAAAAGATCCAAAAATAGTAATTTCACATATTTAATATTTTCTTTATTAATTGTTTATCTTTACAAATCCCTTTAGGATTTGTTTGATCAGAAATAGGTTTGAAGGTTTCCAATTGGAATCAAGAGTTTCTTCTCACCCTGAAAATCAACAAAGTTTTATTTTATTCATGTATTTTTCACATAACAAGATTTGGAAAATCTTGGGATGTGACAGAATACATGTTTTATATGTGTTGTGCATCAGTGCTACTCTCCATATTTCATAATACTATCCTTACTTTATGTGTTTAGGGTGTGGGGTCCCATTTATACCAGGAATCATCATCTCAACAAGTTGATATGGTTCCCCTCTCTAATGGTCTCTGTCAATCTACTTAACTATTAAGAACAAGTTTTGTGCTTGATCTCATGGCCTGGCCTATGATGCAAGAGCCTGAGGCTTTATTTTTAATAAGAACAGATTTGGTACTTGATGTTTTGTGTTAATCAACTTAGTGGCTTCTTCTGCTATTAGATCTGCTGTTGTGGTGTCTCCCATGTGGAGTGTGCACAACAGTGGATTCAAATAGCATGATCTGCTGCTATTTGTCCCTGCCAAGGATGCCTAGACTGAGGCCATTTATTGGAAAATACTGTGTTGACCTCAAGATTTCTATGATGATTTTGCAAAGCATTTCTTTGCAAAACTAAGAAAACCTTTCTCTAAAAATTCCTTTTTTGTCTCTTATGCTGATATGAACAGATATGAATACACTGATTCTATTCCAAAGTTTTTACTACTCTACCTTGGCTTCCTGGAGCTTTTTATAGTGATGGATCTTGATCAGTTGCTGGTGAATCTTCTGGTAAACCTTTTCCTCCTTGCTCATGTCCTTCTTCTGGTGCTCCTAGATGGCTTCCCCAAGCAACCAGGGTGCCGGTGATGTGGGTGTGGTGCATTGTGGAGGTTTTAGTGCTGAACCTTGTGCTCTGGAGTTGTGGATATGGACTAGTTGGATGTGGGATGGTGTAGTTTTGCTAGATACGGTTGTGCTCTCTCCCTATCTGGTACTCTCTTGTGGTGTTGATAACACATATGCCTGCATGCATGTGTAAGATGCTTGCTTTTGTGTTGCTGGTCCAGGATGAAGGGAATATGCCATATGTAACATCCCAAAAATATTGAACTAGAATCACCAAACTCTAATCACCAAATTTAGGGTTAACAAAAACTTTTCCAATAAAAATATGAAAGCATTCATATGAGTGTGCATTAAAATGTGGATTCTTTTGAATTGTCATGATTATGTGTTTATATGCTTGTAAAATGATTCTTAAGTGAACTAAACATCATCTAAACAATCCCCAAACTTTTCCCAAAGACAAACAAATCAAAACCATCAAATTAAGTGAATGGTCACTTGGGCCAAATTAACTCCCATGCCTACTTTGTCTATCTCTAACTTTCAGAACTTAACAGAAACATATATGGATCTTTGCACCCCTTGATAGTACTCATGACAAAGTACCAAGGCCCACTTTGTGATCATCCAGAAACATTCAAATGCATAGTTTAAATGACAGTTTAAAATTGAATCTATTTCATATGGGAAGATCCCACTTTTTCAAAAACCACTCAAACAAGCTCAATTTTTAAAACCCAAGCATCCACACTATCAACATCACATGCCTAGCACACCCACCAAAAATAATTTCAAAATTCAAAACTTGAATTCATGCGGCCATTTCATCAAACAGTTTGCAGATGCAAATCAAACAAAATCAAAACACTATTATGGTGCTATTGCACAGGCCAAGGAACCTAGACAACACCAGAAGAACAAACATATTCGCATGCGTTACCATCAGATTCGAGAGTTCGTTGAGGATGGTAGTGTCATGATATGCAAAATACATACGGACTCAAATGTTGCTGATCCCTTGACTAAGCCTCTCCCGCAGCCCGCGCATGAAGCACACACAAGAGCAATTGGTATTAGATACATTTAGATTGACTCTAGTGCAAGTGGGAGACTGAAGGAAATATGCCCTAGAGGCAATCATAGAGATGATGATATTTCATATGTATCCATGAGTTATTGTAATGTTCCTTGAATATCCATATCAGGCAACTTATATTGATTGGCAATTACGTGAATTGTTTGAAACTCTATACTTGTATGGTTATTTAAGAGTTGTCCCTAGTCGGAGTTCATGTGAGGACACACGTGAATATTAGACTAGCACATCCATTGGTTGATGACTATGTTTCGCAAGTCATAGACATGGAGATGTCAAACCAATGATGTGGACACATGTTATGAACATGGGGTTGGACTGACCCAACTTGAGACTGGAAATTAGTTGTAGCTCTCTCTCTCTACACATTGTGTACGTTTTGTCCTTAGACCTGAGATTGTCACATGTACTTGAGATGTGGATTGACCTACTTTGGGGCTATCAAACGCTGCATCGTAACTGGGTAGTTATAAAGGTGGCTTTCGGGTTTGTCCTGAAGCATGCTGCAAGGCATGGTCAATCAAGATGGGATTTGCCCCTCTCTACTTGAGAGAGATATCTCTGGGCCCCTCGAGTGATCGGATCCAGAAATGCATGGCCGTGCTACATAAGGTTAAGAGTTAACCTAGTAAAGGGATTCCGAATCGCGGTATCGAGAAAGGGAGGTCATCTTGGAGCTAGAACAAATATCGTGAGGCAAAGGGAAAGACATGTACTAAACCTTGTGATGGTTCGTCCGATATGATCTTTGTATGCGTTTAGGAGTTGACACGTCTTGCTAGAGGCCGCTACCAACTATTGACAGAATAAGTGTATTCGTGTCATATCTACACGCATATGAACCTATAGGGTCACACACTTAAGGGGCTGGAAGCCTAATGAGGATTGGATCCGAATTAGACCAGGCTTAGGGTACTAATGGGCTGCTAATGTAGAAGCCCACTAGGGACGCCTATATAAGAGAGGGTTGGGTGAGCTGACCAGTAAATTTGATTTGCCGATCAAAATCCTTAAAGAAAATTGTGTAGATACCGCGAGGGGCGCTGACCCTTCGAACCCCGCACGGGGAGACCCCTAGACCCCCCCCCCTTAATCGTAGCCCCTTTTGTATCTCGTTAAGGTAACTAGGTGCTACGATGTCACATGATCCGGTAGAATGCGATTCTATGCATAACTTGTTTTTGTAGGATGTATGTGATCAGTATGGCCCATATATGTATGTGATGCATGTATGAAAATTTCCATGACCTGTGTGTCGTGAGTAGGGCAACACGGCTGGAGCCATATGTGTTTTCATTTATTGTAATGGCCTGCGTGCCAACTTGTGATGATCCCAATACTATGTAATTTTGATTACTAGCTGTTAGGAGTAATAGGTTGTATTAGTTCTTGGACGACTCATCACTTGGAGGATGGCTCACATGGAACATGAAGATGGAGATCATCATGGTGGACAGGTTCTATGGCGATGGAGATCACCATGAGAAAATGGGACATACTGTGTCACATCTATGTGAATGTTATTCTTATGCGTTTTACTACTATGCATGCTTAGATGATAGAAGTAGAACGATCCCTCACAAAGTTTAATTTGAACTATGCCCTCCCAACCAAACCTTGCACCATCCTATGCCCTGTACAATCGTTGGTGGGCCTATGAAATTAGGGTGTCGCGGTTTTCCTTGGCTAGATGGGTTTGTATCGGATACCTACACGCATAAGGGTTGGTGAACTTGACAAGGTCATCTTAACAGTTAAGGACCTTGGGGCATAAAGGTTGGGCGCCTAGTTTTGACATAGAGATGTCACCCAACAACAAGAGTCATATGTGATACGATTAGCAAATGTTGCTTACCGATTTACCTTGTCTTCTAGCAGTGATGCTAAAGCTCACTAGTCGACTTGTTAATTGTGGATCTTGAATCACTTAGTATCAATAGAGGGATATTGATTTAAGTGGGAGTATATGCTATTAAATTGTTTAATATGTTTTACTCTTTCATGGTTACATGGCTCAGTATTTTGCATGTTTTCTGTTGTAGATCAATGGCACCGAACACTACATCACCTTTCTCTTTGCGTTCGATTCTTGACAAAGATAAACTAAATGGAACAAACTATTCGGACTGGGTCTGTAACCTGAGAATTGTTCTTAGGTCTGATAAAAAGGAAACAGTTCTGGATACCCCAATCCCCGATGAACCTGCTGATAATGCATCTGCTGCCCTAAAGAACGCCTACAAGAGAGCATGTGATGATTCTCTTGAGGTTAGTTGTCTTATGCTTGCGTGCATGGAACCTGAACTCCAAAAGAAGTTTGAGGATCAGGAAGCGTACGATATGATTGTAGCGCTTAAGGACATGTTCCAAGATCAGGCAAGGACAGAGAGGTACAATGTTGCCAAGTCCTTTGTCGAATGCAAGCTAGCAGAGGGAGCAGCTATAGGCCCCCATGTGATCAAAATGGTTGATTACAGTCAGACTTTGGAAAAGCTTGGTTTTCCACTAGGCCAAGAGTTGTCCACTGACTTCATTTTGGCGTCTCTTCCATCCAGCTATGGGCAGTTCATTTCAAACTACCATATGCATGGGGTGGAGAAGGGCCTTAATGAATTATGTGGGATGCTTAAAACAGCAGAAAGTGACCTGAAGATGTGTCCAGGGCTGTGCAGAACAAGCCTAGCTTCAAGAAAAAGGGTACTTCTTGGAAGAAGAAGGGCAAGGCTAAGGATACGATCCCTAAGTCTGCACCCAAGCAAAAGGCTGGACCTGTAGAAGACACTGAGTGCTTCTTTTGTCATGAACATGGCCACTTGAAGAGAAACTGCAGCAAGTACCAGGCTTCTTTGAAGAAGAGTGGAAGTAAGAGTACTTCCCACTCAGGTACGCTTGTTGTAAATGTTGTGGACATTCTTCTCGCTAATTCCTATGTTAACTCTTGGGTATTTGATACCGGATCGGTTGCTCATATTTGCAATTCGATGCAGGGGCTAATAAGGACTAGAGAAGTGTAGAAGGGCGAAGTGTATTTTCGCATCGGAAATAAAGTAAGGGTTGATGCATTGTTCATCGGCGTCATGCAACTTCACCTTCCGTCAGGATTTATCATGGAGTTGAATAATTGTTATTACATTCCTAGTATGGGTCGAAACATTTTATCACCTTCATGTTTGCTGAGGGATGGTTATTCATTCGCGAGTGCAAACTATGGTTGTGTAATCTCTAAGAATGATATGTTTATGGCTAATGCTCCCATTGTGAATGGGTTATTTATTTTAAATCTTGATGATGCATCTGTTTACAATGTTAGTGCTAAAAGGCTTCGGCCTAATGATTTAAGTCCTACCTATTTATGGCATTGTCGTTTGGGGCATATAAGTGAAAAGAGCATGAAGAAGCTCCATGGTGATGGTCTTCTAACTTCGTTTGATTTTGAATCATACGAGACATGTCAGGCTTGTTTACTTGGAAAGATGACCAAGTCACCTTTTTCGGGTTTACCCGAGAGAGCGACAGACTTGTTGGAACTCATACATACTGATGTATATGGGCTAATGAGCACGACAGCCAGAGGAGGATATCACTACTTCATTACTTTCACTGATGATTTCAGTAGATATGGTTATGTCTACTTGATGAGGCATAAGTCTGAAACTTTTGAAAATTTCAAGGAGTTTCAGAGTGAAGTAGAGAATCAAAGTGGCAAGAAAATAAAGGCCTTGCGATCTGATCGTGGAGGTGAATATTTGAGTCACGAATTTAGCGATCATCTTAAGAGTTGCGGAATTGTTCCAAAACTTACGCCACCCGGAATGCCTCAAAGAAACGGGGTCTCCGAACGGCATAATCGAACTTTGTTGGACATGGTTCGATCTATGATGAGCCAGTCGGATCTACCATTGTCATTTTGGGGTTACGCTCTAGAAACGGCAGCTTTCACACTTAATAGGGTACCATCTAAATCCGTAGTTAAGACACCATATGAGATGTGGACTGGAAAGAATCCGAGTTTGTCTTTTCTAAAGATTTGGGGTTGTGATGCATTTGTCAAGAGACTTCAGTCGGAAAAGCTAACACCCAAATCGGATAAGTGCATTTTCGTGGGATATCCGAGGGAAACCTTAGGGTATTACTTCTACAACCGAGAGGAGGGCAAAGTGTTTGTCGCTCGTAGCGGTGTTTTCCTAGAGAAAGAGTTTCTCACAAAGGGAACAAGTGGAAGGTCGGTGCAACTTGAAGAAGTTCAAGATGAGCCAGTTGGGGATGCTTCTACGAGTGATGCTATTGTAGCAGAACAAGTTGAGGAACCCGTGGCGACAGAAGCACCACAACCACGAAGGTCGGCGAGGCTCCGTGAAGCGCGGGAATTACTATTGTTAGACAATGATGATCCTGCAACCTATGCAGAAGTGATGGTGGACCCAGACTCTGATAAATGGCTGATCGCCATGAGATCCGAGATAGAGTCCATGGGGGACAATCAAGTTTGGAACTTGGTTGACCTGCCTGATGGTTTTAAAGCCATCGAGTGCAAATGGATCTATAAGCAGAAGATTGATATGGATGGAAATGTTCACATCCATAAAGCTCGACTTGTTGCAAAAGGTTTTCGACAAGTTCAAGGAGTTGACTACGACGAGACTTTCTCGCCCGTAGCGATGCTTAAATCTATACGGATTATTCTAGCCATTGCTGCACATTTCGACTATGAAATATGGCAGATGGATGTCAAGACGGCTTTCCTAAATGGAATCCTAACTGAGGACGTGTATATGATGCAGCCTGAAGGTTTTGTCGATCCAAACAATGCTGGAAAGGTATGCAAACTTCTGAAGTCCATTTATGGGCTGAAGCAAGCATCTCGGAGTTGGAATATTCGATTTGATGAAGTTGTAAAGGAGTTTGGCTTCATCAAAAACGAACAAGAACCTTGTGTTTACAAGAAGGAAAGTGGGAGAGCGCTGGTATTTCTAATCTTATATGTAGATGACATATTGCTGATTGGAAATGACATTCCTATGCTCGAGTCTCTTAAGACCTCATTGAAAAATAGTTTTTCGATGAAGGACTTGGGAGAAGCGGCATATATTCTGGGCATCAAGATCTATAGAGATAGATCAAGGAGGTTAATTGGATTAAGCCAGAGTACATACATTGACGAAGTGTTTAAACGGTTCAGCATGGAAGAGGCTAAGGGGTTCTTTCCCATGTCTCACGGCATTAAACTCAGCAAGACTCAGTGTCCTTCTTCTACTGATGAGCGTGAGCGCATGAGTTGGGTTCCATATGCTTCGGCTATTGGATACATCATGTATGCAATGATATGTACTCGCCCAGATGTTTCCTATGCTCTAAGTGTTACGAGCAGATACTAGGCTGATCCAGGTGAAGGTCACTAGACAGCGGTAAAGAACATCCTTAAGTACTTGAAAAGGACTAAGGATGTGTTCCTAGTTTATGGAGGTGAGGATGAACTCAGTGTAAGGGGTTACACAGATGCGAGTTACCTTAACGACTCAGATGATTCGAAATCGCAATCAGGTTATGTGTTTGTCATGAATGGTGGTGCTGTGAGCTGGAAAAGTTCCAAGCAAGATACGGCGACCTCCTCTTCAACAGAAGCTGAATATATTGCTGCCTCAGAGGCTGTAAAGGAAGCTGTTTGGATTAGGAATTTCCTGATCGCTCTCGGTGTGGTTCACGGCGCGTCCAATCCCTTGGACGTTTATTGTGACAACAATGGTGCTATTGCACAGGCCAAGGAACCTAGACAGCACCAGAAGAACAAACATATTCGCATGCGTTACCATCAGATTCGAGAGTTCGTTGAGGATGGTAGTGTCATGATATGCAAAATACATATGGACTCAAATGTTTCTGATCCCTTGACTAAGCCTCTCCCGCAGCCCGCGCATGAAGCGCACACAAGAGCAATTGGTATTAGATACATTTTAGATTGACTCTAGTGCAAGTGGGAGACTCAAGGAAATATGCCCTAGAGGCAATCATAGAGATGATGATATTTCATATGTATCCATGAGTTATTGTAATGTTCCTTTAATATCCATATCAGGCAACTTGTATTGATTGGCAATTACGTGAATTGTTTGTGAAACTCTATACTTGTATGGTTATTTAAGAGTTGTCCCTAGTCGGATTTCATGTGAGGACACACGTGAATATTAGACTAGCACATCGATTGGTTGATGACTATGTTTCGCAAGTCATAGACATGGAGATGTCAAACCAATGATGTGGACACATGTTATGAACATGGGGTTGGATAGACCCAACTTGAGACTGACAATTAGTTGCAACTCTCTCTCTACACATCGTGTACGTTTTGTCCTTAGACCTGAGATTGTCACATGTACTTGAGATGTGGATCGACCTACTTTGGGGCTATCAAACGCTGCACCGTAACTGGGTAGTTATAAAGGTGGCTTTCGGGTTTGTCCTGAAGCATGCTGCAAGGCATGGTCAATCAAGATGGGATTTGCCCCTCTCTACTTGAGAGAGATATCTCTGGGCCCCTCAAGTGATCGGATCCAGAAATGCATGGTCGTGCTACATAAGGTTAAGAGTTAACCTAGTAAAGGGATTCCGAATCGCGGTATCGAGAAAGGGAGGTCAGATTGGAGCTAGACCAAATATCGTGAGGCAAAGGGAAAGACATGTACTAAACCTTGTGATGGTTCGTCTGATATGAGCTTTGTATGTGTTTAGGAGTTGACACGTCTTGCTAGAGGCTGCTACCAACTATTGACAGAATAAGTGTATTCATGTCATGTCTACACGCATATGAACCTATAGGGTCACACACTTAAGGGGCTGGAAGCTTAATGAGGATTGGATCCGAATTAGACCAGGCTTAGGGTACTAATGGGCTGCTAATGTAGAAGCCCACTAGGGACGCCTATATAAGAGAGGGTTGGGGAGCTGACCAGGGTGAGACCTCAGATCATTCCCAGCCGCCACTCCTCACGCCTGTGTCACGCGCGCGGACCTAGAAGTCCGGCATCTGACGCTTCCACCCTGTACGTGTGGATACCTCGGAGGCGCTGCATCTGTAGTGCTTGGACGAGCCGCGCAAGGGGAGCTTCTCGTGGAACGAGGACAAGGAGGAGACGTGGAACGTCTGCACTGCCTCGACGTGCTTCATCGATTCCGCAACTGCGCGTCTAGTGGTAATCCCGTGATCTATGACAACAGAAATCCTGGTATATGCGGTAGAATTTTTTTGATTTGCGCTAGTGTATCCTACTCGTATCCCTTCAACACGCCCGTTCGCCACCGCGCGGACCACGCGCGCTGTTCACCATTAAAACTCCCGTCGGTCACGCGTAGAGCACCGCAGCGTTTCGACCGATCAGCACCGTCCCACGCCTCACCACCACGTCGTTGAGCTTCGCTAGGGAGCACAACACCGCCCCCTACCGTCGCCCACGCCAATAGCCCTCTGTTCCGTCGACCATGACGAGCTCAGCTTGCGCCCGTCGGTCCCCTCTCGCCACTATAAATAGAGGCCTCCCCCTCTCGAATTCTTCACACCATTTCACTCCCCTCACCTCACTGATCGTCCCACCTCATTCCCAGAGCAAGGGGAGCAGCGCATCGCCGGAATTTCACCAGAGTCCGCCGATGCTAGAGGAGAAGGAAGCCGTCGATTTCGTCCACCCCAGGAGCTGCCGCGACCACCGCTGAGTTTGCTGTCGTCGACTCCGTCGTTCGCCTGCATCGCCGACCCTCGCGTGAGCCCCGGTGAGCCTCCCACGACCCCCACTGATCCGCTAGGGTTCGAGCTCGTCGGTGACTAGTTCATCATCGACGATGACAATCAGCCGTCGATCTTCATTCTAATCCAACGCACCATATCGCCCCGTACCGCTTCGCTTTTAATGAGTCACTGACCAGTAGACCCCCCCTATCAGTTGCGCCCCGCGCAGCGGAGTGACACTAGGCCAGCCCATTACCCCTTCCCGCGCAGCCCACTCGTTTGAATTTAGATTTTTCTATTTATATTCAAACTCAGTTCTGTACCTAGTTTCAAAAATCAACCCAACTCGATTCAGTGAACCAAATTAAATGAAACCAATTTTGATAGAAAGATATTGAAATGCTTAATCCAGGCCAGTTGGATTCAAATCATTTGAATCTATAGATCAACCTTGGTAAAAATAACAAGTCATAAGCTTTTCTGCATTCAAACATTTTACAAATTTAAACTATCATAGCTTTTGAGCTGATTCCAACTCTCAAAAACCACATTTGATCATACCTTTCATAATATATAAAAACATATGGGTTTACTTACAGAAATAATGTTCAAGTAATAAAAGAATGCCACATAGGCATTTCTAGTCACTTTATTTTATTTAAAATAAAAGGTTAAACCTTATTAAATTGTGACACCACTTTAAATCACTTTCCCATATACTGAAATATGTGGTGATGACATGTGTCAACATGATCCCATGTTTGAGTTGGAGAATATTAAATCTTAAGTAGTTTTTCAATGAGTAGAAATTACTTTTCTAAAAATAAAATAAATAAGACAAATGCTTTAATCTTGTAATGTTAGTGATGATGCTAGATCAGCTATAGAACACCTTTGTGTGATGATTGAAAGTAGTTAAGTATTGTTTGGTGATTGTGTACCTCGTATTTATTCATAGACGCTAGTACCGACCAAGGATACGAGGAGGAAGGAGGATACTACGAAGAAGAAGCCGAGGAGAACTTCAACCACTCCTCTGCACAAGGCAAGCCTAATACTACTAGTTGATTGAGCAAGCCAATACTTGCAAGCTATTCAATTAGCAATCTTATACTGATACTGATGCAAGAAAATACTTGCTTGTTACCATGCCAACCCTATGCCTTAAGCATATGTGATCATACTCACTTGATAACCCAATCCTAGTTTTACTTGCAACCTTTCTACTTTATATCTTTATCAAAGCTATTACTTAGAGCTTACTTAGGTGAATGGTAGATTCTAGAAAGATAATTGAAGGTTGCATAAAGAGCATAAAATTTGGCCTAATCTAGATAATCTTGATGTCATCCTAAGGCATGAGATTGAACTTAGCTAAAACTCCACTAGATTACCACCCCTCATTAGTACTCACTCCCATTTGTACATGCTAGTGCTAAGCATAAAACTTGATCAACTTTAGATGGGAATACTTGGTGGAAAATGGTTATGAAAACCTTGGAATGATGGATCATTCTATTGAGATGTTTTGACATGTGTTTCTGAACACCAGATGATTTGGATGATGAAAATGTTAAGGCATGAGCTATAGTCCTTTATAAAACTGGTGGTTGTCTGGATGCGATACCATTACAATTTTATCATACAACCACAATACTCGAAGATTGGGTAGGGCTTGACTGGAAACTTATATACCTTAGTATTGGTTCCCTCACGGCCAAGGTTTGAGCTGAGGCTACCTTGTGAAGATTGTCCACCTGTGCAGTACCCAAGATGACAGTTGGTTATGGTTGGGAGGCCAAACTCACAGGAGAGGTTCTTATACTAGGGCGTGTAATTGAAAGGTTAGGATTGATTATCCGCATACTGAGTATGGTGAATTCAGGATTTGTTCCTGACGGATGTATCGAATGTTGTGGTGAAAGTGTACAATCTCTGCAGAGTGTCAAACTATTCGAATAGCCGCGTCCGCGGTTATGGACAGTTGGAGTGGCCATATTGTTCCCCCGTCAGATGTTTTCAAAATGACTTGTGAAATGAATAGAGATTTTGACTTGACCACAACATATTTGTGATATGAAATACAAGTTCCCACTTAGGTGTTATAAAACTTCAACTAGATTTTAGTGCTTCTGCACTTAGTAGAGGTAAATCTGGCTTTTTGCAAAACAACCCTAGACCTTAGTGTCCTATTACGAAAACCCCCTTCACTTGTTAGTATTAGTTTGCGAGTACTTAAAGAGTACTCATGGCTTTGTCCCTGGCTATTCCCATGGCCAGACTATGAAGAGGAGTATCAGGAGGAAGGACCCCATGAAGGTTACGACAACTAGGATCATCTCCCATCGTCAGCATTGCTTGTGACCCCGAAGATGGAGCTTTGCCTACGCTACCTTTATTATTACATATTCTGCTGCTTGAGTTGTATTAAGAACTGGATCATGAGATCCTTATTTGTGTAAGACCTTATGTATGGTTTGTAATGGATGATGTACTGTGGTATCCAATTCTGTTATGTCTCGCAAAAATGGTAATCCTGGGATTGCGATGTATGGCATAACAGGCATCTGGGATTAAATATCCGGGGTTTACAAGTTGATATCAGAGCCATCCTGACCATAGGAGACCCTAGTTAGACTGGACGTTTGAACCAAAAACTTAGTTTCAAAACCAAAGGAAGCAAATATTTACAAAAAACTTATTCCTATTCTTATCCCTTTGATTCTTTCATAAAAATTCATGTTCCTCAAATACTCTTGCAAAATTCCTAAAAATTGACACACTTTATCACTCTACTAATCTACTCATCCTATATTCTTATTGATGGACGTGAAGTACAGCAAGTTTTATCAGTTGGGGAATGGAGGAGACCTTATCTTTGAGCGGGATTTGGACCAGCTTTCGGAACTTCTGGAGCGTCCGCACCCCGAGTTCTTCGGAGCTCAACTCAATGATCAAGGAGGAGGAGATCTGCAGTGGCTAATTGTTGCAAGTCTCCGAGGAAAGATTGAACCTCCCACTGCCGAGGGAATTCAGTTTACCTTAAGAGAGAAAAACTGGATCCATGGACTTGCCAGGGCCATGTAGGAAGCTCTTGCCCGTCTGTGTGGGAAGAGTATCAACCAGATCAAGGGAACCCGCTTTGAGTTTTGTCCAAGGCATGATGCTAATGGACAGCCACTGGAAGCCCCATACCACCACGAGCTGAAGACTCAGTTGGACCACCTTAGCTTCATGATGTACGATCGTCAGCAGGAATTGGACAATTGCCGTGACTACTCCAACCACAAGTCCGCCATCATCAAGACAAAGGATCAGACCATCACCATGCTAGCAAAGGATCGCAAGTCTCGCCGCCGTCAGCTCGATAAGAAGGAGCGCATAATTGCCCGTCTTCGCCACTGTATCTCGGATTTGGAGTAGACCATCCATGAGAGAGACATGTAGTTGGAGGAAAGGGAGAATGCCGGAGAGGATCTTCGTGGAGACCCCCTACTCCTATCTTAGCGATGATGATGATTTTCTGGAGGATCAGGCTATGGACTTCTTCACTGATGAGGACGATTTTGCCTTAATCAATGAGGATGATGATGATGAGGATGACGACTACACCGACTCCGAGGAGTAGTAGCACTTGACCACTAGCGTAGTAAGTTATATTCGGTCCCACTGTATCGTAGTTTCTAGAATGGTTCTTAAAACCATCGGTTTACCTTTGTTGTGGTGTGTTTTTGTATCGTGTGCTATGAATGAATGAATGAAAAGAAAGTTGCTAGAAAATCTGAGTCAAACTTTAAAAACTTTTCAAAGTCCCTGATCCTTAGAAATTTCCCTATTTTCTCATGATCCATCTCAATCTTCAGATGCCACGCGGAGGAAGTGGTTCATCCCCGGACCCGATGTTGCAGGTCTTGCAAATGTTGGTTTCTGACCGCGAAGACAAAAGATCTGAACATCAAGCCAACCTAGCCACCCTTCAGCAGATAGCCCAGCTGCCCCACAAAAATCAAGGCCATGGAAACCAGGACAACCATGGATCTAAGCTCAAAAATTTCTAGAATACCAACCCACCTGTTTTCACTAAGTCGGAAGAGCCCCTAGGTGCCTACGATTGGCTGCAAACCATGGAAAATAACCTAGAAGTCGCCAGAGTGGAAGCTAACGAGAAAGTTCTGTTCGCCACCCATTATCTAGCCGGAGACGCAAGATGATGGTGGAACAATGTTCGTGCAATGACCGGAGGACAGATGATGACCTGAGAAGAATTCAAAGTCAAGTTCAGCAGAACCAATGTGCCACCGGGTTTGATCAAGAGAATGAGAGATGAGTTCAGAGAACTGAAGCAAGGAAGGATGACCCTAGTGGAATACCGTGACAAATTCTTCTCATTAGCTAGGTATGCCCCAGATGAGATCAACACCGAAGCCAAGAAGAAAGAGAGGTTCTTGAATGGTTTGCATGATGAGATGCAGACAGTGTTGGTCAATATCCATTTTGCTGATATTGAAGCCCTTGTCGAGTCTGCCATCCAGATGGAAGGAAAGATCAACCAAGCCAATGAGAACCGCAAGCGTCGCATGATGCATCAGCCAGGAACCCATCAGACCCCAAAGTATCGCCCTAACCCATCTCTAGGATTTTCCCCGAGAACCAACAGACCCGCGATGAACCGTTCGACCTATCCCAACTATGGAAACCCGAGGCCCGGAGGAAATCACAACAACTCCGGCAAATCTAACAATTTCAACCGTGCACCACCCAAGTTCAACAACAACAATTCTACCGCCAACACTACCCCGAGGACTGGAAGCAATGTTGTGCCTGTTGCAGCAAAGGACAAGTCGCAAATGACTTGTTATGACTGTGGAAATAAGGGACACTACTCCAACGAATGCCCCAACAAGAAGAATGCCGCAGCCCCCAATGCAAATGCCCCAGCTCAGCAGCAGCGTCGTGTTCATCCTGGAAGAAGGTTTGCCCTAGCTAATTCACTCAACCGCAACAGACGTCTTTTTCTCATGCATGCTGAAGAAGCTCAGGAAGCGCCAGACGTCGTGTTGGGTATGTTTTCTGTTCATTCAGTACTTACTCGAGTGTTGTTTGATTCTGGTGCATCGCATTCATTTGTCACCGAAGAATTTGCCTGCACTAGTAAGTTTCAACCAACCAAACTGAAGCATGTTATGATTGTTTAAATCCCCGGTTCAACCACCAAAGCTAGGAAAATTTGCAAGGCCGTCCCTATCTGAATCCATGGCATAGATTTTTATGCTAATCTGATAGTACTCGGAACTAAAGGTTTGGAAGTAGTACTAGGAATCGATTGGATGTCTAAACATAAAGGATTGATTGACTGTGCCAAGAAAGCCATAACCATGACCAGTACAGACGGAATATCAGTCGAGCATATATCTGAAACCTTACCTCGTCAATTCAAGTGCAACAAGAGTATAGCCCAACCTACCATTGACCAAGTCCGGATAGTTTGTGAATACCCCGATGTATTTCCAGATGTTTTTCCCGGTATGCCCCCAGATCCTGATATCGAGTTTATCATTGAACTAATCCCTGGAACAGGACCCATAGCCCAGAGACCATATAGTATGAACCCGTCTGAACTAGCAGAACTGAAGAAGCAACTGGATGCCATGTTGGAAATTGGATTAATTCAACCAAGTGTGTCACCATGGAGATCACATGTCTTGTTTGAGGATAAGAAGGATGGAGGTAACCGTTTGTGTACGAATTATTGGAAGTGGAATGATGTCACCATCAAGAACAAGTACCCCTTACAAGTGTTTTCTAAGATTGATCTTAGGACTGGCTATCATCAACTCAAAATTCGCGCAGAGGATATTCCAAAGACTGCCTTTACTACCAGATATGGATTGTACGAGTATACAGTCATGTCTTTTGGATTAACCAATGCCCCCGCTTATTTCATGAATCTCATGAATAAGATTTTTGTGGACTTCCTGGATAAGTTTGTCGTTGTTTTCATCGATGACATTATGATTTATTCCAAATCAGAAGAAGAACATGAGCTACACCTAAGGACCATTCTTAGAACCGTTAGAGAGCATCAGCTGTATGCAAAGTTTAGCAAGTGTGAATTCTGGTTATAGGAGGTAGGATTCCTCGGTCACATTGTATCAGCCGAATGAATTGCCGTTGACCCTGCCAAAGTGAAGGATGTAGAAGATTGGCAAGCCCCAACCACTCAAACCCAAGTTCGTGCATTTCTAGGATTGGAAGGATACTACCGCAAGTTCGTAGAAGGATTCTCGAGTATCGCCAGACCCATGACCCAATTGCTGAAGAAGGACAAGAAGTTTGAATGGACCGACAAATGTGAAGAGAGTTTTCAAGAACTCAAGAGGAGATTGATTTCAGCCCCAATCTTAATCATGTCGGATATCACGAAGCCCTTTGATGTGTATTTTGACGCATCCAAGATCGGTCTCGGATGTGTGCTAATGCAAGAAGGCAAAGTTATATCATATCTATATCGACAACTAAAACAACATGAACAAAATTACCCAACCCATGACCTCGAACTCGCAGCCGTAGTTCTAGCCTGGAAGACATGGAGGCATTACCTGATGGGAAACCATTGTGAGATCTATTCGGATCACAAGAGCCTGAAGTATATATTCACTCAGAAGGAGCTGAGTATGAGTCAGAGAAGATGGATTGAGCTAATCAAGGATTACGATCTGGACATTCACTATCACCCCAGTAAACCCAACATGGTAGCCGATGCCCTTAGCAGATTGCCGTGCCGCTTGAACTCCATGATTTTGAAGGAGCAACCAAGCTTGCACAAAGAGATGGAAGATTTTTGAATGGAGTTAGTAAGTGAAGGATTTTTGGCTAGCATAGAACTTCAACCCACTTTGATCAGCCAGATCAAAGAGGCACAGAAAGGAAATGCTAGTATCGATAGAATTAAGCATCATATTGGTACAGGCAAAGTACCTGGATTCACCGAAGACGAAGAAGGAGTTCTGTGGTACAAAGGACGCCTTTGTGTACCAGCAGATTCGGAATTGAAAGAAGTTATTCTGAAGGAAGCTCATGATACTCTTTATTCTATCCACCCCGGAGGAACTAAGATGTATCAAGATTTTAAAGAGCAATTTTTGTGGCATAAGATGAAGAAAGAAATCAGAAGCTATATCGCCAAGTGTGATTTATGTCAGCGAGTCAAGACAGGACATCAAAGACCCGCTGGATTGTTGCAACCATTGCAGATTCCGGAATGGAAATGGGATTCCGTTGGAATGGACTTTATCACCGGATTGCCTACTTCTAGTAGGGGAAATGACTCTATCTGGGTCATAGTGGACAGATTGTCCAAAGTCGCCCACTTCTTACCCGTCAAGACCACATATCAGAGTTCGAAGCTAGCGGAGTTATACATCGCTAGAATCGTCAGTATGCATGGATTCCCCAAAAATATCGTATCGGATCGAGGAACTCAGTTTACCTCGAGATTCTGGAAGAAATTCCAAGAAGGTTTAGGAACCCGCCTAGATTTCAGCACCGCTTATCACCCTCAGACCGATGGACAAACAGAGCGAGTAAATCAAATACTCGAAGATATGTTGAGAGCATGTGTGTTAGAATATGGATCTAAGTGGGAAGACTGTCTGTCGTTTGTAGAATTTTCATACAACAATAGTTATCAAGCTAGTTTGCAAATGGCCCCATTTGAATTCATGTATGGAAGGAATTGTCGCAACCTTTTGAACTGGTCGGAAGTAGGAGAGAGTAAGATTTTCGGATCCGATATCCTATGAGAAGCAGAAGAGAAGGTTCACAAGATTCGTGAGCACCTCAAGACAGCCCAGTCAAGACAGAAGAGTTACGCCGACAAGAGACGTCGAGATCTCGCCTTCAACATAGGAGATTTTGTGTATCTGAAAGTGTCGCCATTGAAGGGAATGCAGCGTTTCCAACTCAAAGGAAAGTTAGTCCCTAGATATATCGAACCCTTCAAGATTCTGAACCATCGAGTAGAAGTGTCGTATCAATTGGAACTACCCGAAGAGATGTCAGCCGTGCACAATGTGTTCCATATCTCATTACTTCGCAAGTGCCTCGAAGTCCCAGAGAAGACTGAAGTGTTCAAGAATATTGATCACCAGACCATAGAGATCAATGATGACCTGACCTATCCCGAAGTACCCATCTGTATTTTGTAAGAAGCTTTCAGAACTACCAGAACCCGAAGCATCAAGTTTCTCAAGATTCAGTGGAGCAACCACACAGAAGAGGAAGCTACCTAGGAGCGCGAAGATCACATCAGGACGGAGTTTCCCGGTCTCTTAAAATCCTAGGTAATCTTGTTCGTCCTTTTTTCAAATCTCGGGACGAGATTCTGTTTAAGGGGGGAAGGTTTGTAAAATCCCAAAAATATTAAACTAGAATCACCAAATTTAGGGTTAACAAAAACTTCTCTAATAAAAATATGAAAGCATTCATATGAGTGTGCATTAAAATGTGGATATTTTGAATTGACATGATTATGTGTTGCTTTGCTTGTAAAACGATTCTTAGGTGAAATAAACATCATCTAAACAATCCCCAAACTTTTCCCAAAGACAAACAAATCAAAACCATCAAATTAAGTGAATGGTCACTTGGGCCAAATTAACTCCCATGCCTACTTTCTCTATCTCTAACTTTCAGAACTTAACAGAAACATGTATGGATCTTTGCACCCCTTGATAGTAATCATAACAAAGTACCAAGGCCCACTTTATGATCATTCAGAAACATTCAAATGCATAGTTTAAATGACAGTTTAAAATTGAATCTATTTCATATGGGAAGATCCCACTTTTTCAAAAACCACTCAAACAAGCTCAATTTTCAAAACCCAAGCATCCACAGTATCACCAGTACATGCCTAGCACACCCACCAAAAATAATTTCAAAATTCAAAACTTGAATTCATGCGGCCATTTCATCAAATAGGTTGCAGATGCAAATCAAACAAAATTAAAACACTATTTGGAGCAGTGTTTTGGGCCTAACTTGTTCCCTCTCTGGACACCACTAGCCTTAGTAGATCATCTAACAACCATAACTAATCTCTAGCACCACTGTAAGCTAGCCATTGTCATCAATGGTGAGCAGGTCGAGTGCACCATTTCCACCCCATAGTCGACAGCAAGCTACGAGCATCACTAGCCTCGCCAACCTTGTCTAGGCGCAAGCTAGCACCCCACCGCCACTCCCTGTCCCAGCCGCAAGCAATGCCAGCACCTAGACCACACGCCCGAGCCATGCCAAGCCGCTCTGCAAGCATGCCGAGAGCGTGCCCCGTGCGCCACGCTCAACAGACGCCCACAGACCGCGCTCCGCCCTAGCCGCGTGCACGTGTTATCACCACCGTCCCAGCAACCCCGCAGACACGCCTGTTCGCCGCCGCGCGGACCACGCGTGATGTGCGCCATTAAAACTCCCGTCGGGCACGCGCAGAGCACCGCAGCGTTCCGACCGATCAGCACCGCCCCACGCCTCGCCACCACGTCGTTGAGCTTCGCCAGGGAGCACAGCACCGCCCCCTACCGTCGCCCACGCCGATAGCCCTCTGTGCTGTCGACCATAATGAGCTCAGCTTGCGCCCGTCGTTCCCCTCTCGCCACTATAAATAGAGGCCTTCCCCGCTCGAATTCTTCACACCATTTCACTCCCCTCACCTCACTGATCGTCCCACCTCATTCTCGGAGCAAGGCGAGAAGCGCATCGCCGGAATTTCACAGGAGTCCGCCGCTGCTGGAGGAGAAGGAAGCCGTCGATTTCGTCCACCCCAGGAGCTGCCGCGACCACCCCTGAGTTCGCCGTCGTCGACTTTGTCGTTCGCCTGCATCGCCGACCATCACCTGAGCCCCAGTGAGCCTCCCACGACCCCCACTGAGCCGCTAGGGTTCGAGCTCGTCGGTGACTAGTTCATCCTTGACGACGACCCTTAGCCGTCGATCTTCATCCTAATCCAACGCACCATATCGCCCCGTACCTCTTCGCGTTTAATGAGTCGCTGACCAGTAGACCCCGCCCCCCTCCTGTCAGTTGCGCCCCACGCTGCGGAGTGACACTGGGCCAGCCCATTACCCCTTCCCGCGCAGCCAACTCGTTTGAATTTAGCTTTTTCTATTTATATTCAAACTCAGTTCTGTACTTAGTTTCAAAAATCAACCCAGCTCGATTCAGTGAACCAAATTGAATGAAACCAATTTTGTTAGAAATATATTGAAATGCTTAATCCAAGCCCGTTGGATTCAAATCATTTGAATCTATCGATCAACCTTGGTAAAAATAACAAGTCAAAAGCTTTTCTGCATTCAAACATTTTTCAAATCTAAACTATAATAGCTTTTGAGTTGATTCCAACTCTCAAAAATCACATTTGATCATACCTTTTAGAATATATAAAAACATAAGGGTTTACTTACAGAAATAATGTTCAAGTAATAAAAGAATGCCACATAGGCATTTCTAGTCACTTTATTTTATTTAAAATAAAAGGTTAAACCTTATTAAATTGTGACACCACTTTAAATCACTTTCCCATATACTGAAATATGTGGTGATGACATGTGTCAACATGATCCCATGTTTGAGTTGGAGAATATTAAATCTTAAGTAGTTTTTCAATGAGTAGAAATTACTTTTCTAAAAATAAAATAAATAAGACAAATGCTTTAATCTTGTAATGTTAGTGATGATGCTAGATCAGCTATAAAACACCTTTGTGTGATGATTGAAAGTAGTTAAGTATTGTTTGGTGATTGTGTACCTTGTATTTATTCATAGACGCTAGTACCGACCAAGGATACGAGGAGGAAGGAGGATACTACGAAGAAGAAGCCGAGGAGAACTTCAACCACTGCTTTGCACAAGGCAAGCCTAATACTACTAGTTGATTGAGCAAGCCAATACTTGCAAGCTATTCAATTAGCAAGCTTATACTGATACTGAAGCAAGCAAATACTTGCTTGTTACCATGCCAACCCTATGCCTTAAGCATATGTGATCATACTCACTTGATAACCCAATCCTAGTTTTACTTGTGTAATATCCCTCCCTTTATAAAGGTAAGGATCCCTATGATTGCAATGCTAGTCCCTGGATCATTGCTAGCATCCACAGTTTAAGATGAAGTACACAGAAACAAAGGTCATTATTACAAGTCATCCGAGAGACAAACATAGTCTTTTACAACTCCATGGCCACATGCCTAATACAAGAGTTTAAATATGTAATAAGATAAATAAGTCTTCATCTTCATGTGCCACAGGAAAGCATGTTGACTGTAGACTCATGACTCCTAATCATCATCAGAATAACCTTCAACATCACAAGTTACAGCCACTATGGCTCAATACATTGGAATAGTATTGGCAAGTGATACCTTAGTATAATATTGGTAGGCTAGTTACTATATGCATTTTGGCTAAGTGTAGCTCAGGCTTACTTTGCTCAAAATAGGTTTTACCTATTAGTTGAAAACACTAAGGATTTCTTTGTCAAAATCTCTCCCAAGGAACCACCAATAGACATTGGGGTCCTTCACCCTTATTCAACCACAAGTTTTTTTACATAGAAATTGGGATGAGGGGATTCTTGATAGCTTCCATGTCTTGATGCTCAAGTTGTCCAATACCAGGGACATGGCTAAGTACTTAGATTCTTCCATCTACAGAGGTTGTGCACTTTCCCCACAAGACTTGATTTTCACCAAGACAGGACCTTTCAGAAGCCTTCCCTTAGACCAAATGGACGCGCTCCAACCTATCATCCCACTACCACCAACTGTACAAATGGCTAAGTTATTGCAACCTATATGATCCAGGCAGAGCCCATATTGCCAAGTGGCTGCACTAGAAGCTTCTTAACATTTGGCCTCTCAAATCACTTTGTTCCTGGGTGGATTTCCAGAAGTGAGATACACAAGGTAAACCATAGAAATGGGCCTTGTGTAACCACTCAACATAAACCATTCCTTCCATTCCACCCAGGTGTTTCATTCACTTAGTTGTTTTATTAAGCAAAACACAAGTCCAAAGACTTAGAAATATTTTATCATAGCATGAATATTTAACCACCCTTGGTTGCTAGTAGCTAGGCTAAGCATGGCATTGATAGGAATCTTAACTTAGAAATTTCTAGCAATTCTACAACTACTAGGATTTCCCAAGCATAGCATATAGATCAAAAATATCCATGCAAGTCTAGCAAATATTTCTAATGCATAGTGGAAAAACATAGGAATAAATCATGAAGCACCACTTGCCTTGGTAGTTTGGAGAGTAGCTACAATCCTCACAATCACAATCACTATTTGCACCAAAATCTACACATAAAATAATAGCACCAAAATCACATACAAAACAAATACAAGAAAAAATATATGGATGCATGCATAATGCCATGTGATGATTTTTTACAACAAACAAGACAAGTGCTTGGTACGGAATCATAAACAAGTTCAAAACAAGCTAAATAAACTTTATTTGAGCATTAAAACATTTTTTCAAATAATTAATATACACAAAATAGGCCTACACATGTTTCTGTAAAAACAACCATTTTAACAGAGGCAAAACATTAAACACATTGCATAGTTGGAAAGTATTTTCTCTCCTGATTCCATTGATATAAAATTTGTCAAATTTGGACGTGGCATTCAAAAGTTATGATTTAAACAAGTTTTAATATCAAATAGATCAAATTTCTGATTTTAAACCTAACTCACAGACACGCGGCGGCATCTGATTGGCTGGTACCGCTTCGCGCTGGATCGCGTCTTCTAACCATTGGATCTAACTAAAATGCACGGTCAGATCTGATCCATACCTCTTCGTTAAGTGATCTATCCTACTCGTCAGATCCAGATCCAACGGTGCTCGATCAACCTACCAAAGTCTAGCGGCGCGCAGCGACGGTGGGCGGCGGCGCGCTCTGTCTACGGCGGTCCGGTGGCTACAGAGGTGGTTGGGGTCGTCGGAGAGGCTTACCAGACTCGCGACGATGTGCTGAAGCTCAACGTGTGCTCGGTTGGCGAAGGGGCGCACGGGGTCGTCGAGGATTGCTCGTCGGAAGTGTCTGATGGTGGATGCTTCTGTTCGTCAACGTTGGCGAGGATGCAGATCATGCCAAGGCAAAAGAAGGGGTGGGTCAGATGCGCAAGACGATGCTAGTCACGCGGGTGTCAACGAGAGGAAAAGGGGAGGTCGGAAATTACCACTGGAGGTCGTCGGAGTTGAAGCCGAAGATGGTGGCGCTCAGTCGATGGTGTTGCCGACGCTCTGGGTCACGCGCGGGCGAGCTAGTGGTACTGGGAGGTGCTCAAGGTGGAGTGGAGCCTGCTCGTGTGAACCAGGAGCAGAGGGGTGGTCGGGGTTGGCCGAAATTCAGGCTGCGGTTCGTCGGAGCAGTGAGGTCGCGGCGAGGAATTCTCGCAGCCTAGGAGCGCTCTGTGCTTGGGGTTTGGGGGAAAATGGAGAGGGGCGGAGGGGGTTTAACTAGCAAGGATGCGGGCGAGATTTACTCGAGCATTGATCGTGAATTGAAGCCATAATTTAGGGATGAACTGGTCGCTGGGGGGTGGAGACGACGACTACCATGTGGGCCGCGGTTGTCAGCGAGAGAAAGGAGGAGGGGATGGGTCCAGGCGGTCAGTGACTCTGTGGGTTTGATTGCTAGTAAAGAAAACGATTCGCGGGAGGGAGCAGCTGGGCTAGGTGGGTCGAGTTGGGCTGGGTCGGGCTAGATTGTCTGTTTGTTTTTTTTTCCTCTTTACTCCTTTTCTTTTTCTGTTTGATTTTCTAGAAATGGTTTTCAAACTCTATTTCAAATCAGTTTGATTTCAAACCTTCTCTCGATTTTTGTACAGTGAACTTTGTACTCAAATAAGTGTCAAACACTTCTGTTTACTCAAACATACTTGGGTCATTTGAAAAATAAAATAAAAACAAGCCTTTAAGAGATATAAAAATAGGCATAAATTTGGTTTTATTTCATACTTTGTTTTGAAACTTTGCTCAAGATTTGGATAGTACTTAAGTTTGAATTCAAAACACTACTGAACAAAACAAGTACTCTTCTCATTATAAAGTAGCACTAAGACTAGAACACACTCACATAAAATAATGAGCAACATTGCTCTTGTTTTTGAAATGGTTTTGAAAATGGAACCCTAAATGATCATGGATGCATGGATGATATGCATGAGTTTTGAAACATGATTTTAGGGATGTTACAAATCTAACCCCCTTAAGGTGAATCTCGCCCTCGAGATTCGGATTGGCTAGCAAATAGGTGAGGGTGGTCTTTCCGAAGATCATCTCCTCTTTCCCAAGTTGCTTCTTCTTTGGAATGATGGTTCCATTGAACTTTGCAGAATTTGATAGTCTTAGTCCGAGTAACTCTTTCTGCAGTCTCAAGAATCTTGATTGGTTTCTCCTCATTAGTGAGATCACTTTCCAATTGGACCTCTTCCAAAGGTATAGTATCCTTCAAAGAAGTCTCTTCCATCTCTGGATGGCATTTCTTAAGCTGACTCACATGAAACACATTATGAACAGCTGTCAAAGACTCTGGCAATTCAATCTCATAAGCCACTTCTCCTTTACGACTCAGAATCTTGAATGGTCCAACATACCTTGGGGCCAACTTTCCTTTGACTCCAAACCTCTTCACTCCACGAAGTGGTGACAGTCTAAGATAAGCTCTATCATCAACTTCATAGGTGACTTCTCTACGCTTAGGATCTGCGTAGCTCTTTTGTCGGGCATGTGCTATCTTCAATCTGTCCTTAACTAGCTTGACTTTCTCTTCAGCCTCTTTGATTAGTTCTGGTCCGAACAAACTTCTTTCTCCCACACCATTCCATAGAAATGGGGTGGTACACTTTCTCCCATAGAGAAACTCAAATGGTGCCATCTCATTACTGGCTTGATAGTTGTTATTATAAGAAAATTCTGCGTAAGGCAGACTTTCGTCCCAACTGGCTCCATAGTCTAGAGCACATGCTCTCAACATATCTTCAAGAATCTGATTATTCCTTTCTGTCTGTCCATCAGTCTGAGGATGAAAAGCAGTGCTGAATTCTAACCTCGTTCCTAATGACTCATGTAATTGCCTCCAAAAATGAGAAGTGAACTGAGTTCCCCTATCAGACTTAATACTCTTGGGTACCCCATGTAGACATACAATTCTAACCATATAGATCTTGGCTAACTTAGCACTTGTATAAGTTGTCTTCACGGGTATAAAATGAGCCACTTTAGTTAGGCGATCCACCACTACCCAAATAGAATCATATCCTGACCGGGTCCTTGGCTATCCGGTGATGAAATCCATACCAATCTTGTTCCACTTCCAATCAGGAATAGGTAGTGGTTGTAACAATCCTGCTGGTTTCCGATGTTCCGCTTTCACTCTACTACATACATCACACAAAGCAATATGTTCGGCGATGTCCTTCTTGAGATTATTCCACCAAAATCTTTCCTTCATATCCATGTACATTTTGGTGTTACCCGGATGAATGGAATACGGTGAGTTGTGTGCTTCTTGTAAAATCAGTTTCCGAAGCTCTGGATCTTGTGGAACACAGATACGTTTTCCATGCCATAAAGTACCCTGTTCGTCTTTATGGAATCCTTTGGCTTTTCCCTTGCCAATATTTTCCTTAATATCTTCAATTTCCTTACCTGCCTTTTGGGCTTCTTTGATCTTGTCCAACAAGACATGAGATGTCCCTCAGGCACAATCTCCAATCTGATATCTCTAAATTGGGCACACAGATCATCTGGCAATTCCCCTTTAGTAAGGCCATTCACAAAAACCTTGCGGCTTAGAGCATCCGCTACAACATTTGCTTTACCGGGGTGGTATTGCAAACTCAAGTCATAGTCCTTGATGAGTTCTAGCCATCTTCTTTGTCTCATGTTAATTTCTTTCTGGGTGAAAATATATTTCAAACTCTTGTGATCTGTGAACACTTCACAACGCTTTCCCAAAAGATAATGTCTCCATGTTTTGAGTGCATGGACAACAGAGGCTAACTCTAAATCATGAGTAGGGTAATTTACCTCATGTGTTTTGAGTTGTCTTGAGGCATAAGCCACATCTTTCCCTTCTTGCATAAGTACTGCACCTAATCCATGATGAGATGCATCACAATATACTTGGAAATCTTTCTCCAAATCTGGAAAACATAAGACTGGTGTTGTCACTAGTCTCTTCTTCAATTCTTGAAAGCTGAGTTCACAACCTTCAGACCAAGAAAATTTCTTGTCTTTCTTTAGCAATTCTATCATAGGCTTAGCTACCTTGGAGAAATTCTCAATGAACCTTCTGTAGTAACCTGCTAAGCTAAGGAAACTATGAACCTCTTTCACTGACTTGGGAGATTCTCATTTAGTTACAGCTGAAACTTTAGCAGGATCAACTGCTACTCCATCTCCTGACACAACGTGTCCAAGAAATCCAACTTCATTCAACCAAAACTCACACTTGCTGAATTTGGCATACAGCTTATGCTCTCTAAGTTTCTCAAGTATCAAACGCAAATGTCCTTCATGCTCTTCTTTGCTCTTGGAGTAGATCAAAATGTCATCGATGAAAACGACAACAAACTTATCAAGAAATTCCATGAACACCTTGTTCATCATATTCATGAAATAAGCTGGTGCATTGGTCAAACCAAATGGCATCACGGTGTACTCATACAATCCATATCTAGTGGTGAAAGTTGTCTTAGGTATGTCTTGTTTCATTATCTTCAGCTGGAAATAACCTGACCGAAGATCAATCTTTGAGAACACACAGGCTCCTTCCAACTGATCAAACAAGTCATTGATTCTAGGAAAAGGGTATTTGTTCTTGATAGTCACCTCATTGAGTGAACGGTAGTCTATGCATAACCTTTGACTTATATCTTTATTTTCCACAAACAAGACTGGTGCTCCCCAAGATGAAGAACTTGGTTGGATAAAACCTTTCTGCAACTGTTCTCCAAGCTGCTTCTTGAGTTCTTTCAACTCATCAACTGACATCTTGTACGGTCTTTTTGCTATTGGTCCAGATCCTTGTAGCAAATCAATAAGAAATTCCACATCTCTATTTGGTGGCATTCCTGGTAATTCTTCTAGAAACACATCTGGATATTCATTCACAATTGGCACACTGTCTATGCTAACCCCCTTAAGAGAATTTAGCTTACTTCCTTTTGATTCAAAGTTAGACTTAAATCTAATCCGTTTCTTTTCCGGGGTTGTGAGTGCAACAGTACGATTAGCACAATCTAGTACTCCTTCATACTTGGTCATCCAATCCATTCCCAAAATTACATCCAGTCCTTGGGAATCTAGGATTATCAGACTCACTGGGAACTTATTCTTTCCAAACTCTATCACTAGATCCCGGCATCCAAGACTTACTATCATATCTCCACCTGGAGAACTTACTTTTATTGGACACCCAATGTTTTTAGTTGAAAACCCATTTCTATCAACAAATGCTTTTGATATGAATGAATGCGATGCTCCAGTATCAAAAAGAACAAGTGCTGGAATAGAGTTGAGTTTGAACTTACCAGCAACAGCATCTGGTTCTTCATAGATTTCCTCCACATTAATGTGGTTCACTTGTCCCTTTTGGAAAGGGTTGGGCTTGTTGGGTCCTTGAACTTTCTTTTCTGGGCATTCATTTGCATAATTCCCCATCTTCTTGCACTTGAAACATTCAACCTGACTAAGATCCTTCTTGACAGGCTGGCTTCCACTGCCACTTCCACTTCCATTGTGGTGGCTCTTATATCCACCCTTGTGGTTCTTGTACTTCGCGTTGTCATTACTACGATGATGCTTATTGTCATGATAACGGTTGTGGTTGTGGTGCTTGTTGAATTACCCATGCTTGTGGAATCCAGAACTCGCACTATCATCATAATGGGAACGCTTGTGAGACGATCCCGAGCTGTGCTTGTCAGAGTGCTTTCTCTTCCTGCTTTCAACTTGTTTCATCTTGCTCTCCAAAATAGCAGCCTTGTCACAAAGAGACTGGTATGTGGGAACATAGGCCACAGCTAACTGCAGGTTCAGTTCATCATTCAACCCTTCAAGGAACTTTTCCTTCCTCTTAGCATCAGTGTCAACTTCATCCGGTGCATATCGCGGTAGATTGTTGAACTCCTCAATATATTCAGCCACGCTGCGGTGGCGCTGCTTCAAGATATGGAACTCTTTCTTCTTCAAACTCATCACTCCGGATGAGATGTGAGTAGTACGGAAACCATCTTCAAAGATAGCCCATGTCACATCCTCAATGGGAGTGGTGATCTGGAAGTTATCCCACCAAGTGGCTGCTGGTCCTTCCAACAAGTGAGATGCAAATCTGACTTTCTCTTCATCAATACAGCCAACAGTTACCAAGTCCTTGTTCACGGAGCGTAGCAAATCATTAGCCACCATAGGATCAGTAGTTCCTGAGAACTTTGCTGGCCTCAGTCTCAAGAACCTGGTAAGCATGTCAAATCACGGTGGGTTATTCTGATTGTTGTTGTTTGTAGCATCCCATTTGTCTAACAACTGTAATGCTACTTGGTCTAGTAATATAATGGCTACTTCATATATATAATTGTTGCATCATCATTATATCATGCTCATGTCATCATGCCACCTTGCATTTGAGCATCATATAAAACCCTTTTTGGTTTGGATCTTCTCTCATATGCATTGTGAATTGTATTTGCCTCTTGATATTGTATTCGGTTCTTGATATATTGCTTAAATGCCCAAGTTGAGTTGGGCGCATATCTTTTATTCTACTCCACCACCCTTTCTTTCACCACCTTAAAATTCCACCATCCCTTTATCCATGAGCTGTTATTATATTTTCTTTTGGTATTTGATCTAGCTCATGGGAGATAGGATGGAACTACTTCTACAAATTCGTTTGCTTGGCCTTTATTCCACTTCTTGGGAATGCATAAGGATAATGCCATGCTATTATTTTGTTTTCACAAGAATTAATCATGGCATTTATTAAAGTGCATGGGCCATGCAAGAGTACCTTCACCTTTAGCCATTTGTTTCTCTCTTGGTTTTAATGGGTGTTCTCTTTTGGGATCATCCCCATCCCTCACCACCATCTCTCTCTCTACCCCTCATCTTGAACTTGTGTTAGATCATGTTAACACCCCACCACCTTTTACCTCACCCTCTCTTTTCTTGTCTAGTTCTTGCTTGCTCTTTGCTTGATCTTGCTTGAACTTGACAAAACAATAAACCTCACCCCTCATATCTCTCTCCCCTCTCTCTTTACCTTTCTCTCTAACACCCCACCCATCTAACCCTAACCCGAGCCCCTTTAGCTAACCCTAGTCCCACCCTCTCTCTCTCGGCCTTCCTCCTCTCTCTGCCCTGCAGGCCCCACCTGACCACCTGGACCCACCTAGCCGCCTCTCTCCAAGCCCTAACCCGAGCTACACCCCCCTCTCTCAAAACCCTAGCCCCTACCTAACCCGAGCCACCTCCTTCTCTCTTTTGCATAAAGGTGGCCACCACCCCATGTGCCTCTCCCCTCTCTCCCTTATCACCTCAACCACCCCAGGCATTTCAGATCAAGATCTGGAGGAACCCTGACCCTCTCCATCCTCCCTTCTTCTTCTCCCTCCCCACCATGATCACCACCATGCCCCAAAACCCTAGCCTCGGCCACTTCTTCCTCTAGACGAGCTGGAGCGAGCCAAGCCGAACCAGGAGCACCAGGACCTCCCTCTGCTTCCTCTTCGACACCCAGGACGTGGGGTAGCTGCAGGACCTCGCCGGAGCAGCCTGACGCCGCCGTGCACCGCCAAGGTCAGGATCTCCAGAGCCCCAGCTACGCGCCAGATCGCGAACGCCCCGAGCTCCTCCGACCACACCAACGAGCTCCTGGTGAGCCCCTCTACCCCCCAGACAAGGTCCCCTTCCCTCTCGTGCACCATAGCGCCGCCACCTTCCGTCGAGCACTCCGCGTGCGCCGCCACGCGCCACGCTCTGGCAACAGCAGCAGCTGCTGCAGCTCCTGCCTCTGTTCCTCGTCGAAGCCCGCGCGTTGTTGTCCTCCCCCGTAGATACTCTCTGAACGAAAGTTGTAGCCCTTCGTCGTGCCTGTATTCTTCGTTTCTAGGGCTTAGCCAAATTCTCGCTAGATGCTTCGCCATCGTCGCCGGAAGTCGCCAGTATCTCGCCGCCGGCAGCACCGCATCTGTCAGCGCGCAGCAGCAGTTCCGACAGCAGCTGGCCGTTTGCGCAGAGGTCCCTGCAGTTTTTCCCGCCTCCAACCGCGGTCCGCAGAACCCCACCTGTCAGCCGCCCGTCCGATCTTGCAAATAGCACCCCCAGATCTTCACCACCTCAACCCGCAGTACCTGGATCCACCACGTGTCAGCGCCCGATAGCCGCGCGCGTGCGTGGCCCCTGTTCTGTCCCTGGCCCACATGTCATCCTCTACGGCTAGGTGAACCTGCGGTATAAATAGAATTGCCGCGCGCTGAGTTGCTGAGTCAGCATCGACCCCACCTGTCTGTGACTGTGGCTAGATTTGCCTGAGTAAGAAAAGTATTTTCTGTGATCTGTTTCAAATTCAAACTTTTTCAAATTTAATTCAAATTCAAATTCTCAAATCTGTTTAAATATGAATTAATTCATAACTTTCAAATAGTTTGGAATTCGAATTCAAATCCTATATGAAAAATGTTTTGTTTTTGAATGTTAATTCAAATCTTTAATCAAATATTTTCAGAATTGATTTCAAATAGTCAAACCTTTGACTTTGACCCCAGTTGACTAATTTTGACTTAAAAATAAATTTAAATTCATAAATCCAAATAATATAAATAATATATGTTTTCAAATCAGAAAAATGTGAGGATTTCAAATATGCCATCCAAAATATATTTTGGACACTTTAATTTTCAAGTTGACAAAAATTACAATAAAATGCCCTTTTCTTAATTAATTAATAACTTTTGTTTTATAACTCCAAATTTAACAAATAATATGTCTAAAATGATTAGCTCGATGAGACCTTTCTGTTTATGCATTCCATGTTCTGTTTTGCAGCATGCATCATATAAATATAAAGAGTACAGAAACTTATTTGGGTATAAAATGTGACCAAAACTCAATAAAATGTTTATTTCTTGTAATCTACACCTCACCCATGCCATGCTACTTTATTGCCATGCAAATTGTGCATCATTCATCATGGCATGATTGTTTGCTTGTCGCATTTTATTCTTATGCTTGTGCACTTTATTTATGTTGGCCCTTGTTTGTTTGGTTCTTCTTCGAATAGACGCTGAGCAGGGGATATATCAAGAAACCCAGGAGCACTACCCAGATCCTTCTCTCGCTTCAATTGAGCTGCCAGGCAAGCACTACCACATGCTTGCATACATATAGTACCTATTGCCTCTATCTTATTCTTGCATCATTGAGTCGCGATTGCATTAAACTGAATCCCAAGTATTGCATGGCCTTTACTTTTAAACCCCACCGAAGCTTGTTCCTCCATCCCATGAGCCATTACTACAGGAGTTGTTTGAGCCATGCGAGTCGTAGAACAGCATGTGTAGGGTATGTGAGTGTCTGATGGATAACGAGGTACCTAAACAACTTAACCTGAGTAGTAATGGGATAACTAATGAAAGTGGCACCGGTGAGCAATATCTGCTATTTGGTTTTTCATGCTCACTTGTGTCCCGTAGGACCCCGAGTACTTCATTCCTGTTCCTTGAATATTCGCGCTATCCACATCCGGGAGGATTATGGGACCCCCCTGAGCCAGAGCTTGATTCATTCTTATTTCTTGGGGCCACAAACTAGTTTGAGGTTTTATTTACTATCCTGTACTTATGCCATGCTTTACTGCTTTATTTACGATTGTGCAAGGAGCACCTGTACTGTTTAGGATCGTGACCCGTTTTCGCGGTATCGACAAGCCCAGTCACACTTTTGGGTTCCCAGTCGTTTACAGCCGGCCCCACAAACCTTGAGTCCGTCTCGAAGTCAGCTAACTTCGTTGCGGGTATACTTAATGGGGTGGCCCCCTGAAATATTTCTGAATCTTGTGATTGCTTTGTCGTGAATGCCTCGTTGGGTTTTGATTTGGTTTTTCCGAGGTTGATCGAGTGTGTGTTGCTATTTGTGCACCCCTGCATGGTAAAACTTTCTGAAAGCCGTGTCCGCGGTTATGGACGACTTGGAGCACAGTTTCTCGATCATAGACAAGCATAACTAAAGTACCGCTTTTAATTTGACTAAGTAACTGACTAGCAAATAGTGCAACACTCATGGAATGGATAATAAAACTGCCAACGGATGGGGGTTGTTCGTCCGCTTCCTCGTTGGTAAGCGAGGAGGAGGATGGATCTGTTGATATTACTGATATAATTGTTGTCATTAATTCACGGACATCCGTCTATCTTTGGTTAGGCGGATGGTTAGCGAGTATCTATAGAATTGTTAGGGTTTATCTTTTGCTGCAATTGCGTCTCCCCAGGTTGTGTCCCCTTTAGAGGCATAAAGACTTGCTGAGTACCCCTAGGGTCTCACACGATAAATTGTTTGATTCAGATGAACAGGTACACTCACAAGATGGATACTGGGTGGAGGAGACGAACGATGTGGGCAACGATCATTCGGTGTAGAGATTTCGGGAACGGGGATCCGTGAGATCTGTGGGCGGGATGTGTTTATTTATGGGGCATCTTATGCCGATTTGCTTCTTATCCGTACTCGGATCTTGTTTGCCGCTTCCGCCTGATACTCTGATGTTTGATGTATGAGGAGATATCCTAAACTATTATATCTATCTAGGATATTTGGATCTTGCCGTATGGCGTTGCAATATTTCTATTTCTTTTAGATGGAATGGCTCTGATGTACTGTTGTATGGTGGCTTGCATACATACTCATTTGTGTATGTAGTTGATCCCTTCGCCTGCCGATTACGCCGCCCGTTCTTGTCCCGATGTTTGGAAATGGTTGGGACGGCCGAAAGGTCTACCTGTGAGTGGCATTTGGGCCCCACCGTACTATTTCAACCGTTTCCGCTCATCCAGGCTTGTAACTAGGAGCGTAATTCACCGAGGTAGTTACATTGTTGTTGTTATTATTATTATTGTTGTTGTTGTTGTTCTGATTCTGGATGAAAATAGTCATCATTTGCATCAGCTGAGTCTGAGCTGTCATCATTTGCTGCAACTCAGGAGTGATGTTTTTGTTGTTGGGGTTGGGATTGGCACGTCGGGGAGGCATCTGTGGTTTGTTCAATAGAGATAAGAATGAGATACCCATAGATGCTAACATGCACAATGCATCACATAAACAATCACCAAACATGCATCATAATAATAAAAGTTCAACAACATAGACAACAAGTTTGCAAAGTAAACACACCAATAGCAAGCCATCCACATGTTGGATGGTCATTGCGACTCAATAATCAAAGGCATGATAAATAAATGGTATATCAGTAGTAATCACTACTCCTCTGCATCAACCTCCTCGTCGACAAGTGTAAGACCTGCATTCTCCATAGCGGTCTTGTACTCCTCGACATTGGTGGTCAAGGTCTCTACCTTGGCTTTGAGACCCCTCTTCTGTGCACGAAGCCTCTCAATCACACCTTGTTGATGCTCGAGCTCGAAGTCCTTGGCCTCTAGTTCTGCAGTCATGTCTCGAATCCTCTTGTTCCTATCTTGGACTCACTTCTCTTGGCTCTTGAACTTTCTATCCTGACTCTCAAACTTGGCCTCCATCTCCTTGACTATCTCATCTTGCTCCGCGAAGATCTTGTCCTTCTCACGAAGCTGCACCTGGAGTTTTTCATTGCTAAGAATGACGTTGGTCCTATCAGTGTCTATGTGCCTGAGAAGAACCTCTAAGTCCTGGAGGTATAGACAAATCGGCTCTGCTGTCTCCCTCGAAGTATCCTCGAAGTCAATGGCCTCACCATCCTCATCACTTCTACCGAAGGCGTGGAAGTGAGTACCTCTAACCTGTCGAGAGTGTCTCCCTAACAGACATCCAATCAAATCCTGCATGACTACCTCCAGGCCTCTCTCCTTGTCATCATGCATGAGCTTGAAGATGATTGCCTCCGTGGTAGGCTTAGTCTGGCGTCCGGGCTGATTAACCTTGAAGCCCCAAAGGTCTTTCCTCTCAAACTTGGTGAGGGGAAGCACCATGATGGTAGGAAGAGGGAGATTGAGCAAACTAGTGAGCTCAATAATACGAGGGCCAAAACGAGTACCCTTGAACTCTTTAGCTGTGCTGATAGTAACATTAGGCATCTATTTATAAGATAGAAAAAGTTAGATTCAACACAATGAATAATTTACAAGACAAAGCATCACAGGCACAACATTGACAGACACACGAGTCATAGCATACATAAAATCCATTACAAGCATCCTAGGTTCAACTTATTTTAGACAACATTTTTGGAAAATAAAATGATAAGTGTGGTGGTCCAAATAACGGAGTATGTTTACAATCCCATCTCACTTGCCAAGTTGGCTAACAGGGCATCCCTAGAGGCAATCTGTTTATCTTGATCACATGAATCCATTGCTAAGTCTATGATGTCTTTCCTTAAACTTTGGTTGGTAGCCTCTAGCTCTTGGGTATGCTTCTTTTCTTCCCTAAGGTCATTTTGGGTGTTAATAATTATGCACTTGATTCTATCACCAAGTTCTTTGATGGCCCTCCAAGTTGCATCCCTTGCTGAATCAAAGAATGTAGTGTGAATCACTGTGTTGGTGACCATGCATAATCCTGAGTCCTTGTGGTTGTCTTCCTTGTTTTTATACAAGTGAAGTTGCACCCACCAGTACTCAACTCCTTCATCCATCATAGGAAAACCTTTGTACACATCTGCACCATGTATTCCCATGGCAACCATGAGGTCCTTGAGAGCCTTGGGGAACTCTGTCTCACACTCCAAAGTCATAGTCATGAGTGGTCCCTTCCTCACGGCTTCGTTGATGGAGTTCATCTACAAATAGAGATGAGAAAGAAGATTAGAAAAGTTTACGAGAAGAAAAGACAAGTGTGGAAGTTGTTGAAAAAATTTCCTTAGTGGTTTCCAATCCTAGGGTCATAATCCTACAGGAAACACAGTGTTCTGATACCATCTGTAAGATCCCTCCCTTTATAAAGGTAAGGATCCCTGTGATTGCAATGCTAGTCCCTGGATCATTGCTAGCATCCACAGTTTAAGATGAAGTACACAAAAACAAAGGTCATTATTACAAGCCATTCCAGGGACAAACATAGTCTTTTACAACTCCATGGCCACAGGCCTAATACAAGAGTTTAAATATGTAATAAGATAAATAAGTCTTCATCTTTATGTGCCACAGGAAAGCATGTTGAGTGTAGACTCATGACTCCTAATCATCATCAGAATAACCTGCAACATCACAAGTTACAGCCACAGTGGGTCAATACATTGGAATAGTATTGGCAAGTGATACCTTAGTAGAATATTGGTAGGCTAGTTACTATATGCATTTTGGCTAAGTGTAGCTCAGGCTTGCTTTGCTCAAAATAGGTTTTACCTATTAGTTGAAAACACTAAGTTTTTCTTTGTCAAAATCTCTCCCAAGGAACCACCAATAGACATTGGGGTCCTTCACCCTTGTACAACCACAAGTTTTTTACTTAGAAATTGGGATGAGGGGATTCTTGATAGCTTCCATGTCTTGATTCTCAAGTTGTCCAATACCAGGGACATGGCTAAGTACTTAGATTCTTCCATCTGCAGAGGTTGTGCAGTTTCCCCACAAGACTTGATTTTCACCAAGACAGGACCTTTCAGAAGCCTTCCCTTAGACCAAATGGACGCGCTCCAACATATCATCCCACTACCACCAACTGTCCAAATGGCTAAGTTATTGCAACCTATATGAGACAGAGCCCATATTGCCAAGTGGCTGCACTAGAAGCTTCTTAACATTTGGCCACTCAAATCCCATTGTTCCTGGGTGGCTTTCCACAAGTGAGATACACAAGGTAAACCATAGAAATGGGCCTTGTGTAACCACTCAACATAAACCATTCCTTCCATTCCACCCAGGTGTTTCATTCACTTAGTTGTTTTATTAAGCAAAACACAAGTCCAAAGACTTAGAAATATTTTATCATAGCATGAATATTTAACCACCCTTGGTTTCTACTAGCTAGGCTAAGCATGGCATTGATAGGAATCTTAACTTAGAAATTTCTAGCAATTCTACAACTACTAGGATTTCCCAAGCATAGCATATAGATCAAAAATATCCATGCAAGTCTAGCAAATATTTCTAATGCATAGTTGAAAAACATAGGAATAAATCATGAAGCACCACTTGCCTTGGTAATTTGGAGAGTAGCTACAATCCTCACAATCACAATCACTATTCGCACCAAAATCTACACATAAAATAATAGCACCAAAATCACATACAAAACAAATACAAGCAAAAATATATGGATGCATGCATAATGCCATGTGATAATTTTATACAACAAACAAGACAAGTTCTTGGTACTGAATCATAAACAAATTCAAAACAAGCTAAATAAACTTTATTTGAACATAAAAACATTTTTCAAATAATTAATATACACAAAATAGGCCTACACGTGTTTCTGTAAAAACAACCATTCTAACAGAGGAAAAAACATTAAACACATTGCATAGTTGGAAAGGATTTTCTCTCCTGATTCCATTGATATAAAATTTGTCAAATTTGGACGTGGCATTCAAAAGTTATGATTAAACAAGTTTTAATATCAAATAGATCAAATTTCTGATTTTAAACCTAACTCACAGACACACGGTGGCATGTGATTGGCTGGTACCGCTTCGCGCTGGATCGCGTCTGCGAACCGTTGGATCTAACTAAAATACGCGGTCAGATCTGATCCATACCTCTTCGTTAAGTGATCTATCCTACCCGTCAGATCCAGATCCAACGGTGCTCGATCAACCTACCAAAGTCTGGCAGCGCGCGGCGATGGTGGGCGGCGGCGCGGTGGCTACAGAGGGGGTTGGGGTCGTCGGAGAGGCTTACCAGACTCGCGGCGATGTGCTGAAGCTCAACGTGTGCTCGGTTGGCGAAGGGGCGCTCGGGGTCGTCGAGGATTGCTCGTCGGAGAAGTCTCTGGCGGCGGATGCTTCTGTTCGTCGATGTTGGCGAGGATGCAGATCATGCCAAGGCAAACGAAGGGGTGGGTGAGATGCGCAAGACGATGCTAGTCACGCGGGTGTCAACGAGAGGAAAAGGGGCGGTCATAAATTACCACTGTAGGTCGTCGGAGTTGAAGCCGAAGACGGTGGCGCTCAGTCGATGGTGTTGCCGACGCTCTGGGTCACGCGCGGGCGAGCTAGTGGTACTGGGAGGTGCGCAAGGTGGAGTGGAGCCTGCTCGTGTGAACAAGGAGCAGAGGGGTGGTCTGGGTTGGCCGGAATTGAGGGTGCAGTTCGTCAGAGCAGCGAGGTCGCGGCGAGGAATTCTCGCAGCCTGGGAGCGCTCTGTGCTTGGGGTTTGGGGAAAATGGAGAGGGGCAGAGGGGGTTTAAGTAGCAAGGACGCGGGCGAGATTTACTCGATCATTGATCGTGAATTGAAGCCGCGAATTCAAACAGGAAATGCCCGGCATAATTTGGGGATGAACTGGTCGCTGGGGGTGGAGACGACGACTGCCATGTGGGCCGCGGTTGTCAGCGAGAGAAAGGAAGAGGGGATGGGTCCAGGCGGTCAGTGACTCTGTGGGTTTGATTGCGAGTAAAGAAAAACGATTCGCGGGAGGGAGTAGTTGGGCTAGGTGGGTCGAGTTGGGCTGGGTTAGGCCAGATTGGCTGTTTGCTTATTTTTTTCCTCTTTACTCCTTTTCTTTTTCTGTTTGATTTTCTAGAAATGGTTTTCAAACTCTATTTCAAATCAGTTTGATTTCAAACCTTCTCTCGATTTTTGTACAGTGAACTTTGTACTCAAATAAGTGTCAAACACTTCTGTTTACTCAAACATACTTGGGTCATTTGAAAAATAAAATAAACCAAGCCTTTAAGAGATATAAAAATAGGCATAAATTTGGTTTTATTTCATACTTTGTTTTGAAACTTTGCTCAAGCTTTGGATAGTACTTAAGTTTGAATTCAAAACACTACTGAACAAAACAAGTACTCTTCTCATTATAAAGTAGCACTAAGACTAGAACACACTCACATAAAATAATGAGCAACATTGCTCATGTTTTTGAAATGGTTTTGAAAATGGAACCCTAAATGATCATGGATGCATGGATGATATGCATGAGTTTTGAAACAAGATTTTAGGGATGTTACAACTTGCAAGCTTTTTACTTTATTTCTTTATCAAAGCTATTACTTAGAGCTTTCTTAAGTGAATGGTAGATTCTAGAAAGATAATTGAAGGTTGCATAAAGAGCATAAAATTTGGCCTAAGCTAGATAATCTTGATGTCATCCTAAGGCATGAGATTGAACTTAGCTAAAACTCCACTAGATTACCACCCCTCATTAGTACTCACTCCCATTTGTAGATTCTAGTGCTAAGCATAAAACTTGATCAACTTTAGATGGGAATACTTGGTGGAAAATGGTTATGAAAAACTTGGAATGATGGATCATTCTATTGAGATGTTTTGACATGTGTTTCCGAACACCAGATGATTTGGATGATGAAAATGTTAAGGCATGAGCCTTATCCCTTTATAAAACTGATGGTGTTCTGGATGCGATACCATTCCAATTTTATCGTACAACCACAATACCCGAAGATTGGGTAGGGCTTGACAGGAAACTTATATACCTTAGTATTGGTTCCCTCACGGCCAAGGTTTGAGCTGAGGCTACCTTGTGAAGATTGTCCACCTGTGCAGTACCCAAGATGACAGTTGGTTATGGTTGGGAGGCCAAACTCACAGGAGAGGTGCTTATACTAGGGCGTGTAATTGAAAGGTTAGGATTGATTATCCGCATACTGAGTATGGTGAATTCAGGATTTGTTCCTGACGGATGTATCGAATGTTGTGGTGAAAGTGTACAATCTCTGCAGAGTGTCAAACTATTCGAATAGCCGCGTCCGCGGTTATGGACATTTGGAGTGGCCATACTGTTCCCCCGTCAGATGTTTTCAAAATGACTTGTGAAATGAATTGATTGACTTGACCACAACAGAGTTGTGATATGAAATACAAGTTCCCACTTAGGTGTTATAAAACTTCAACTAGCTTTTAGTGCTTCTGCACTTAGTATAGGTAAATCTGGCTTTTTGCAAAACAACCCTAGAGCTTAGTGTCCTATTACAAAAAAAACCCTTCAATTGTTAGTATTAGTTTGCGAGTACTTAAAGAGTACTCATGGCTTTGTCCCTGGATATTCCCATGGCCAGACTATGAAGAGGAGTATCAGGAGGAAGGACCCCAGGAAGGTTACGACAAATAGGATCATCTCCCATCGTCAGCATTGCCTATGACCCCGAAGATGGAGCTTCGCCTACGCTACCTTTATTATTACGTATTCCGCTGCTTGAGTTCTATTAAGAACTGGATCATGAGATCCTTATTTGTGTAAGACCTTATGTATGGTTTGTAATGGATGATGTACTATGGTATCCAATTATGTTATGTCTCGCAAAAATGGTAATCCTGGGATTACGATGTATGGCATAACAGGCATCTAGGATTAAAAATCCGGGTGTTGACACCCTGAGAGGCAATAATAAAGTGTTTATTATGTGTATTCCAAGTATATAATAGATGTTTATTTTGCATGCTATAATTGTATTAATAAGGAAACATTAATACAATGTGTTTAATAAAAAAACAGAAAGTTCCTAGTTATGCCTCTCTCATAAACTAGCTCGTTGATTAACAAGATGATCAAGGTTTCCTGATCATGGACATTGGATGTTGTTAATAACGAGATCACAACATTAGTGTAATGGCGTGATGAACAGTCATCTGAAGTATAGCATTATGATCAAAGTCATTGAGTTTATATTGTTATAACAACTTACGAAGTGATCCTAATCCTTAGACCATGAGATCATGTCAATCACTAACACTAGAAGAGTTTCTTGATAACATCAAACGTCACACCATAACAGGGTGATTATAAAGATGAGTTCAGAACTAAGAAAGTGTTATGTTGAGGCCCATGGATCGAGAGTGGAATTTTTTCATCCCGATGACGGATAGATATACTCTGGGCTATCTCGGTGATATCACATTGGTTAGCTTGCAAGCAAGTGATTTGATCACTAGAATGTTATATCACGGGAACGAGAAAAGAGTGCATGTCAGTAACGAGATCAAACTAGGTATGGAGATACCGCTGATCGAATCTCAGAAATGTAATATATCGTGAAACAAAGGGATTAAGATACTAGCGTAAAAGGTTCCGACGATCACAAGAAAGTCATCATTGAATGTGTGGGAGTCAGTATGGGTCTCCAGATCACGCTTCTGATTATTGATCTAAGAGGGGTCTCGATCATGTCCGCATTATTCATGAACCGTAGGGTGACACACTTAAGAGACACCGACATCCAATTGGAGCAAAATTTTCATGCCGGAAAGAATAACAAGTGCAGGAATTTATTTCACTAGATACCAAACAGGTTTTCGGGTGAAATTGCAGAAAGTGTTTTTGCATGTGAAATGAAATACTAGCAAGGGGTTATATGTGAATGTTTGTCATTAAATTAATTGACAAAATTCTGAATAAATGAAAGGAGTTTTATTTAATGAGAGTTTGCATTAAATTTGGTGGAAATTTAATAGCAATTTTGAGTGGGATTTTGAGTGGGGGGAATTGAAAGGATTTTCGTGAGTGGTGTGTCCACCCACATGAATGAAGGATGGGAGGGGGCATCCCCCATGGTCGGAGGCCACCCCCTTGGGTTCCCCCTACTCCTATAAAAGTCACCCCCTCTCCTCTCTCTCACTCACACCTCCTCGTGAAGGATCTCTCTCCCCCTCTAGAATTTATCCCCCATGGTCTTGGACTAGCGAGAAACATGTTCCCGTTGGCTATTCGGAAAGAAAGAGTTGTGCTTCCACTGCATCGCTGGAGCGAGGAGGCGGAGGTTTCTTGGTGCCTCGGACGTGTGTGCGAGCACGGATGCGCTGCTGATTTGTGGCGCTAGGACTTCCTCTCGATCTTGAGATTGGCAAGAGATCGTCTACATCAACCACGAGTTTAACTCGTTAAGATTTGTCAGTCTTCAAGGGTATGTTCTCTACAGATATACATCCGCCCATTGTTTGTATTTAGTAGATAGATCTTGGTACATAGTTGTTCCCATCATAGGAAAATTTTGTTTTCTATGCTGCGAACCCTACAGTGGTATCAGAGCCGGATCTATGCGTAGATGCTTTACACGGGTAGTACACATATGATTATGTGGGCGATGATGATCATGTTGTTGCTTCTTAGTTGTAATTTTGGATATTGGTGGCACAGTGGGATGAAGTGGCTCGGACAAACTTTACATGTCCTCGCACATGAGACCTGTTCCACGCTTGACATGCAACTAGTTTGCATAAGTGTCTAGCGGGTGTCTGTCTCTCCTACTATAGTCAATATCTATTTTGCAACGAGTTGTCAACAATTTGGTTATCCTCATTGTGGTTCATGTTCGTAGGTAAGAACGGTTCTATCTTCGAAAGCCCTTAGCCACATAAAACTTGCAATGGATAAATTAGAGGCGTCTAGTTTAGATTGTTGCTGGGCTAGTGTTATGATATGGTGATGTTGTAAGTAGAAGTATGAGATGATACTCTTACAACACACATAAGGTGTAAGTTCCATAGACCTTGGCCTTACAAATAAAGGTATGATAGTGATCATACTATGCGGGAACCATATCATTTCACTTATAAACATGTGATGTTTGATAACATCTTATATTGCTTGTTTGGCATTATATTAGTAATAAGATGATCCCTCATTTAAATATCAAGATAAGAATGTGTTCTTCCTTTAGTATATGTTTTCATCGCTCCAAGACATCACGTGATGATCGGGTGTTCTTGGATCCACGACCATATTTCAGGTGTAAGACAGTTACACACGCGAATACTAAGGTTCTAACTTGGCGAGCCTAGCATGTACAGACATGGCCTTGGAACACGGACCGAAAGGTTAAGCAGGAGTCATATAGTAGATATGATGCCCATTTGATGCTCGCCTTTGAAGCTACACCGACTCACGTGATGATCGGACTTGGTGTAGTGGATTTGGTTCATGTAATCACCAAAAAGGCACGAGGGATGTTGTTTTTGAGTGGGAGTTCATTCGTAATGTGGATTAGTTGAACTCAATCTATCATAAACTTAGTCTAAACTTTACAAATTATGTTGTAGATGGCACCACCTACTTTTAATTTCAATGTGTTCATGGAGAAAGAGAAACTTGCAACGAACGGTAGAAACTTTACCGAATGGGCCATGAATTTGAGGATTCTCCTCTCTGTTGCACAAAAGCAATATGTGCTAGAAGCGCCGCTAGGCCCCCCACCTTTCGATGATGCCCCTGACGAGGAGAAGAATGTCTATCAGACTTGTCTGGAGGACCACAACTTAGTTCATTGCGGCATATTGTATGGCTAGAGCCAGAACTTCGAAAGCATTTAGAAAACGACAATGCATTTGATACAATGGGTGAGTTGAAAATGATTTTGGACACACATGTTTCTGTAGAGAGCTACAATGCTTTAGAAAAGTTCTTTAGCTGCATGATGGAAGAGCACAACTCCGTAAGTGAGCATATACTCAAGATGTTGGGTTACACCGATAAGCTTGTGTCCTTGGGAATAACGATTCCCATTGACTTAGGCATCCATCATGTTCTGCAGTGTCTGGCACCTAGCTATAAGAGCTTCGTGATGAACTATAATATGCAAGGCATGAAGAAGTCTCTCCCCGAGCTTCTGTCAATGCTTAAAACTGCAGAAGTGGAGATCAAGAAGAAACATCAAGTTTTGATGATCAATAAGAACACTGGTTTCAAGAAAGACAAGAAGGGGAAACGGAAGGGAAGTAAGGGCGGAAAGCCGGTTGTCGTGCCTAAAAAGAAACCCCGAGTTGGACCTAAGTCTGATACCGAGTGCTACTATTGTAAGGGGACTGTCCACTGGAAGCGCAACTGCCCCAAGTATTTGGCAGACAAGAAGGCCGGCAAGGCAAACAAAGGTATATATGATATACATGTTATTAATGTGTACTTTACTAGTGCTCGTAGTAGAACCTGGGTATTTGATACCGGTTCAGTTGCTAATATTTGTAACTCGAATCAGGGGCTGCGGAACAAGCGACCGCTAGCAAGGAGTGAGGTCAAGATGTGTGTCGGCAATGGATCAAGCGTTGATGTGATCGCCGTCGGAACGCTACCTCTCCACTTGCCATCGGGATTAGTAATAAACTTGAATAATTGTTATCAGGTGCCAGCACTAAGCATGAACATTGTATCTGGATCGTGTTTGATGCAAAGTGGTTATTCATTTAAATCCGAGAACAATGGTTGTTCTAATTATATGAATGAAATCTTTTATGGTCATGCACCAATGATGAATGGTTTATTTCTATTGGATCTCGATAATAGTGTTACACATATTCATAATGTTGATGCTAAAAGGATTAAATTTAATGATGATATATCTGCATATATGTGGCACTGCCGTTGTCACATCCCAAGATTTTCCAAATCTTGTAATGTGAAAAATAAATAAACAAAATAAATAATTGTTGAACTTTAGGGTGAAAAGAAACTTTTGTTTCTAAATGGAAACTTAAAATCCCATCTTGAACAAACCTTGGTTAATGTTTGAATCCAAAAAAGTATTCAAATCAAGTGAAATGCATTCTTCATAAATGCATCTGGAAATTTAAAACACTTATGAAATAAACCAAAACCCTAAAACCCTAATGGAATAAAATCATTTCCAAGATATCTCTAAGACCATGGTTTTGGATCCATATAAAATTTGTCAACAAACATTTCAAAATGATCAAGAATGACAAATAGGAATATTATAAAACCATATGAATTCGATTCACTTAATTTGGAGCCATAGATAAAATCCTATGAATTTAATAAGGTAAGGAAAAGTAATTTCCAAAGCTAATAAAGCAACCATCTAGAAATCCATACCAAATGGTGAGCAAATAATCCTAAAGGATTTAAAAAGATAAACAAATAATAAATAAAGTTATAATAGTTGGAATCACTATTTTTGGGTCTTTAAGTAAAAATATATGGTTTTCAAAGGCAAAGGTAGAAATATAAATAAGAATTATTTTATAGAGACAAATTAAATCTTGGCCAAGCTTTTGAAAAAAAATATTTCTATTTGATAAAAAGAGTAAAGGTTTATTTAAATAAAATAATGAGGATTTATTAATATCCATTTTTATTTAAGTAAAGGCTTTTTCCTTTCAAATAAACATTAAAAATTTATTAAAGATTTTCAAAATAATAATTACAAGTGTTTTAGTTTTTCAAAAGAAACCTACTGAAGAGATTTTGATATTATTTAGATTTCAAAAAGAGTTTAAAAATAAATCAAAACCTATTTGAATGAAAGACTATGGACTTTTTATTTAATTATTAATAGATCCTAAAAGAATAAAAGAATTAATTTACTTTGGACTTTGAAATATGTTGATAAACAGAATTTAAATTCACCAACAGTTTGGTGGTGATTTGAATTCAAATGGAGATTGAAAAATATTATTAAATCTTCTTTAATTAATACTAGAGCCTATTTTAAATAATTAAAAGACCCTAAAAAGAATAAATATATTATTCTAAATTTGACTTTGGAATGTGTTATTAATCAGTATATGAATCTACACAAATTTTGGTTGAAGTTTGAATTGATTTGTTCCTTGACTTGATTGAATAAAAATCAAATCAGAATTTTCAAAAACAGAAAAGAAAAAGGTTTAGTATAAAAAAAATGGAAACAAACCCAGCCCAGCCCAACCCACTAAGGCCCAGCAGCCCACCTATCCCTCTCTCCCTGAAGCGTTTTTCCTCACCGCAGACCGAACCCGCTATGTCGCTGACCACTGGACCCCATTCCCTCTCTTCCTCTCTCGCTGTCAAACGGGTCAGCGTCTTCCCCGCGCGACCAGTTATTCCTCCCGTTACTGCCGATTGACTCGCGTGGCAAATTCTCTTCAATGTCGCGTGATCCTCGCCCCCTGACCACACTCATAAAGCGTCTGTTTCCCCTCTTCCTTTCCCCCCAAACATCACGCCTCGAGAGCCACCAGGCTGCTCGGAAACATCTCCGGACCGCCACTGACTCCGGCGAGCTCCACCTCCAATTCTGGCCACTCACCGTCGCCCCTCGCCTCCTCAAGCACACGAGCATGACCCCCAGTCCCTGGCGCTTCTCTCTGCACCCTCATCTTGCTCGCGCGTGCCCCCCAGCGTCGGCAACGACGACGACCAGCAACGCCGCCGTCTGCTTTTTCTCCGATGAAGCCTCCAGGTAGTCTCTGACCACGCCCCCACTCCTCTTTGATGCTCCGATACTCTCCACTCGGCTGTGCATGTAACCATGCTGCTTGCTTGCTCTATCGTGCACCCTAGAGTCGCCCTCGTCGATGACTGACCGCACCCGACGGTTCCACGAACTCCGGTGAAGAATTCTCGTCGACCCCGAGCGCCCCTTCGCCAGCAAGGACCACCTCGAGCATCTCCACGTCGCGACGAACTCGGTGAGCTTCTCCCTTCACTCTCTCGCTCCATGTAGTGTCGACACCGCCACCGTCTGACCGTGCACCGCCAGCGCCGCTGCTTCATGGTCAAAGCAGTGAAATCCGTAGGATCTTGATCTGACGATTAAGATTAGAACTAACCCAAAGGGGTAAGTAGTGCCTCTGAGCCGTGCGATGTCACTTAGATCCAACGGCTCGCATTTGTCGATCCGCACGAAGCGGTACCGACCAATAGCAACACGACGCATGGCCTGAGATTGTTTTAAAAACCAGAAACTTATCTATTTGATGTTCCAATTTGAATAATTCATAACTTTCAAACCACACGTCCAAATTTTGTAAATTTTATATCAATGGAATCAGCAAGACAAGTACATTCTGACCATACCCTTTGTTTAGTGAATTGCTTCGGATAAAATTGTTGTTTTTGCAGAAACTTATGTAGGCATATTTAGAATATAAAATTTGTTCTAAAATGAATTTTGAGATAAAATCTTTGGCAAATGGTTTGTTTTGAACCTACTGACCTTAGAAACCAACTCATGGATTTGAAAATGTATTTGGTGAAGCAAAGAAATAAATCTTTGATTTAAACCATTTCTAGTCAAATAAAAATATTGTTTATTTGTTAAAATGATTTTTCGAGAAAACCTTTGGGAAATGTTTTGATTCAAACTCTCTGACCCTAAACACAAGGTTTTATGATTTTAAAACATATTTTGATGAACCCTATAGATTGTTACCTTATTAAAAGCAATTCTCAACCACATAAAATAATGCTTTGGTTAAAAGTGGTATATAGATAAAAATCTTTTGCAAATGGTTTTGCCACTTTATAAATGACCAATAGGTGTTTTCAAATGTTTATAACCTATTAGAAACCACTTTTCCAAATAAAACAATCTTTGGCATGCTTGCATGCATTGTTTTGTTTCTATTATTTTATGAGATGTTGCTTGAGTGGTAGATTTAATTTGTGCCTTGCTTGATTGAATTGTAGTGATTTGAAGAGTGTGAATATTGCAAGATCAAGGAGTGAACTTATATTCTCTATCAACAAGTCAAGTGATGCTTCATGCTTTGTCCCATTATTATCACTATGCATTAGTGCTATTTCTAAGTAGGACTTGCATGGAGTTTTGCTAAGTATAAACTATGCCATGGGAAATCCTAGTAGATGAAACCTTAGTAGAAATTTCCAAAGTTAAGATTCCTACTACTATCATGTAACACCCTCAGAATCGGACCTATGCAAGTTTTAGCGAATTCCGCCAAACCTGCATAGAAACGATTCAAAGGTGCCCACCAGGCACTTTCGTGCGGGTGGAAAACGAAGTAATAACATTACACAACAGTCCTCGATGGGGCCCACAGAACAGATATATATATAACAGCGACTCAAAGAGTCAAGAATACAGATATAATATACAAAGATCCAATCACCTTAGAAATGATAGAACGTCCGACTACGGACAAGATGCAAATGGGGCTAAGAGCCCTGAAGAATAACCAATGGCGTCCATAACCCTGCCCAGGCCAAGCCGGAAGGGTAACCCTGCTAACGACGTCGATCTCAAAACCTGCTTAAACAAAAGGGGTGCCGACAAAGGGCAAAGGAAAAAGAGGAGCGTCAGTACTGAGGCCAGTACACGGCGAGACTAGAATTCGGCGGTCCTCGCCTACATAGGTATGGTGGACTGAGCGGCAGCGGCAGCTTGCACTAAACAACCTATAGAGACTCGATACAACTGGCGGTTATCAGAGAGGGATAAGAATGACCTATCCGGATCCACCCTGAAGCTAACACCAAACAAACCCATCCTGGTGTTTCCCCCTCGAGACCAAACGAGGAAGTCAACCGAGGAACTCACACAGTTGGCAGTTTTATTTATTCAGTTATTGTTGCAGCAATTACTAGTCAAGTATAGATAGTCATCCTGGGAAAATAAGCAGTGGGCCGTGTTAGTTAACCATTCCGTTGTAGTTGCGACACTTACTAGTCAGATACAATTAGCATGAGATAACCCAAACCCCAGCAGTTGTTGGTACTTTTATTTAGCCATTCCGTTATAGTTGCAATACTTACTAGTCAGGTACAATGGTCGCAAGCGACACCCAAACCAGCAATTGTTGGCAATTTTAGTTAGCCATTCCGTTGTAGTTGAAGCTGATTACTAGTCATTATGAAGTCAAATTTATAGCACTACTTTAGTTATAGTTGTCTATGATCGAGATACTGTGCTCCAAGTCGTCCATAACCGCGGACACGGCTTTCAGAAAGTTTTAGCCGGCCGGGGTGCACCAATAGCAACACACACACGATCAACCTCGGAAAAACCAAATCAAAACCCAACGAGGCTTTCACGACAAAGCAATCACAGGATTCAGAAATATTTCAGGGGGCCACCCCTTAAAGTAGACCCGCAACAAAGCCGGCCGGCTCCGAGACGGACTCAAGGTTGTGGGGACGGCTGTGAACGACTGGGAACCCAAAACTGGGCTTGTCGACACCGCGGAATCGTGCCACTATCCTAAACAGTACAGTGTGCTCCTCGCACAATCGTAATAAAGCAGTAAGGCATGGCATAAGTACAGGATCGTAAATAAAACCTCAAACTAGTTTGTGGCCCCAAGAAATAAGAATGAATCAAGCTCTGGCTAAGGGGGGTCCCATAATTCCCCATATGTGGATAGCGCGATAAATCAAGGAACAGGTATCAAGCACTCGGGGTCCTACGGGACACAAGTGGGCGGTCGGAAACCAAATATTATCTATCACCCACCGATGCCTCTGCTTACTTACTTCAATTTTAGTTGTTAGACATGAATTAAAGTGAACAATAAGTAAAGCCATGATCCTCTCCAACATCAACATGCGACCATACTCCAACAACTGGGGTACTTGGCGACACGCAACAACACTTGAGCAAGCGACCACGACGCGCAAGTCCAACTATCTACCAAACAACAGGTAATAGGATGTGTCCAAGGCAATATAGGGCTGCAAGGGGAGATCACGGGTACGGAAACTAGAGCATCGCAACACCGATAGCAATAGATCAACAGGAGGGAATAAATACTATAAAAGTAAGATAGGTAGAAAGGGGGAGATGCTCGCCTGAAAACATTGCCGAAGGTTCAACCGAAGATCGGGTCGACACTCGCATCAACTCAACGGCCTTATCCGCGAAGAAGCAAAACACTAGAAGAAACACCGGATGCAATATTTAATACTACGACAAAAGATCGGGCATGATGCATGTATGATGCATGACATGGCAAAGGTGCAATGCAATTAGGCCATATTAAGCGGAACCAGGGTCCCGACAATTATATAATAGGTTCAAGTTGTTTAGAACCCCCGCAATTTTAAATGTTGTATTAACACGGCAAAACATAGCACCGGTTCTCTACACAAATTTAAATGAGGCCAATATGAGACTAGATTTGCCCGCATATGGGCCCCATATTTAATTATAAGGTGAATCGGCATAGCGCCCCCAAACCACACAAATATGCATGCGAGTATGGCAATTTAATATGCATCAATTTGGATCATATTGTAAAATAGGGTTTCGGGAAGGGGTTCACACATTAGGGGTCTCGACGGTCTTGGGGTTCCGGGGTTCGGGGTCGGTCTCAGGGTTCAGGGTTCGACGGAATCGTTCTCGGACAACTGAGGTAGATCTTGGCGTTCCGGGAAGCAGGACTTGGTTCGGCGTCGGGGCGTATCGGCCTCGCCCTGGTCGGTATCGAACTTGTCGGGCCCGCGTAGACGGTCATGGCGTTCGGGATGAAGTACTTGTCGCTTCGGGGTTTCGGCGTCCTCGAATCCGAGAGGGAGAACTATGCGTGCCGGGTTCGGTCTTCGGGGTCCGTGTAGACGGTCATGGCGTTCCGAGGCGAAGATCTTGGCGTGTCGAGGGTTCGGTCTTGGGGATCGGTCTTCGGGGTCCGGGGCATCGGGGCTTTGGGTCTCGACCATCGGGTACAAGGCGGAGAACTTGTCGTGACGTGCCGGAGATCTTGGTTCCAAGCGGTCGATCTTTTCGTTCCGACAGGTTCAGGTTCCGTCTTTGGACTCCGGATCGGGGCCTTTGATCCGACCTTCAGGTCTAGGAAGAAGATCTTGAGAGTCCCTGACACAACATCGAACCGATGTAGATGTTGGTGACGAACTTGTCGGGCTCGAGTGGCTTGTAGTAATCCTTTACCGAGTACGCACGCTAGCAGATATACACCAAAACGGGCGGAACCAAACGAGGACGCCACGGCCAGCGCATGCCAGAGCTAGGAAGAGGCGCCTGCAGGCTCGCATGGCCGAAGGGCGAGCAGGGCGGACGCGGCCATGGCACCAGGACGCCGGGGAGACCGAGGGCGGCCGGAGGCGAGCTCCAGGGAAAACGAGGCGACATAAGACAACGAGAAGGACCGGAGGCGTCAGGGTCGGGGGTCCGACGCGGGGTCGAGGAGGCCAGGAGGGAGACAGCGGGGAGGCGACCGGCGACGGCCGTCGGAGATGGAGGAGGAGGTGGCCGAGACGGCGGGCGACGGCGAGGGTGGAGGGAGCTCGGCCGGGGTGGAGAAGGCGAGGCGGGCGGCGGGCTCCTGGGCGGCGGGCGGCGGCAGCCCGAGAGAGGCGCGGCGGCGCGGGCGGAGGCCGAGGCACGGAGGTCGCCGGGCCGGCAAGGCGGCGGGGCGCGCTCGGGGCGGAGGAGGAGGACTCCGGCAGAGGGGCGCTCGGGGCAAGCTCAGCCGACGGAGGGCCGCGCGGGAGGCGGCTGGTGGCGGGGAAGCCGACGGTGGAAGCGGACGCGGGGGGGGGGGAACTGCCGGCGGCGGCGGCGCGCGAAGAGGGAGGCGAGGTGGAGGAGGACGGGCGGCGGGAGGAGGCGGGGCGAGGTGACGGGGAAGCGGCGAGGTTCGCCGGCGGCGGCGCCTGGAGAAGGAGGGACGGAGGAGGTCGGCCAACGGAGGGAGAGGCAGAGAGGAGGGAGGTGGAGGAGAGGAGAGCGCGTAGATGAGGGAGGAAGAAGAGAGAGGGAGCGGGGCGTCGGGGCAGGTGGGCCGAAGGGGTGGGACCCAGGGGCAGGGGGTGTGGACCGGTCAAGTGGGTCTGGGGTGGGGCCCGACGCGGGGGAGGGCGCGCCCAGGTGGGGTCCAGGAGGGGTGAGGTCGGTGGGAGTGGGGCCCGGGGGCAGCGGGTTGGGGCTGTGGGGTGAGCGTGAGTTGGGTGGTTCAGGAGAGAGAGAGGGAAAGGAGAGGGGGTGTTTGGGGGGTTGAGTTGGCAGCATACGAGTGGTGGGGAGGAGGGAGAGAGGTGAGGTGGCGAGAGGGCATTGGTTGGGGTGAGGTGGAAGCAGGGTGGGTAGTTTAGGTCTGGGTATAAAAAGGTTTTCTAGGTTGGACCGTTTTGGACCTGGGGGTGGTCGTTCGGGTCGAATCGGCCCGTTCGACTGCCCCCATTAAAATAATTAAATATTTTTATTTGTTTCAAACAGTCTTTTTGCAAACCGATAGCAACAAACAAAATAATCCGGTGACCCGGGTTTTGCGTTTGAACAAAGACGGGGCATTTTAGAAAATACACAATAGGTTTTTCTGCAAATAGTTTTATGCAAGCCAATGCAAGATGACGACGATGCTCAAATGCAATGTGGCATGATGACATGAGCATGCGGTCATGATGATGCAATGCACAAAAAAAACAACGCGATTTTCTAGTAGTGGTTTTGCGGGATGCCACATATCATGCTTAGCTTAGCTAGTAGAAAACAAGGGTGGAATATATATTCATACTATGGAATATTTCTAAGTCAAGGACTTGTGTTTTGTTTAATAAAACAACTAAGTGAATGAGTCACCTGGGTGGAATGGAAGGAATGGTTTGTGTTGAGTGGTTCACAAGGCCCATTTCTATGGTTTACCTTGTGTATCTCACTTGTGGATGGCCACCCAGGAACAAAGAGATTTGAGATGTCAAATGTTGAGAAGCTTCAAGTGCAGCCACTTGGCATTATGGGCTCTGCCTGGATCATATAGGTTGCAATAACTTAGCCAAATGGACAGTTGGTGGTAGGGGATTAATAGGTTGGAGCGCGTCCATTCTGGTCAAAGGGAAGGCTTCTGAAAGATCTTGTCTTGGTGAAACCAAGTCTTGTGGGGAAAGTGCACCACCTCTGCAGAGTGTAAAATCTAAGTACTTAGCCATGTCCCTGGCAAAGGACAATTTGAGCATCAAGACATGGAAGCTATCAAGAATCTCCTCATCCCAATTTCTAAGTTAAAAACTTGTGGTTGAACAAGGGTTGAAGGATCACCAATTTCTATTGGGAGATGCCTTGGGAATGATTTTGTCAAGCAAAAACTTAGTGTTTACAAATGATAAGGAAAATCTATTTTGAGCAATGCAAGCCTAAGCTCCACTTAGCCAAATGCATATAGATGATAGACTCCACTATACTACCATTGTATCACTTGCCAATACATTTCAAATGTATTAACCCTTGTGGCTGTAACTTGTTATGTTGCAGGTTTGTTTGATATTAGTGAAGTTTGTTGAATTAGGATTACAAGTCTACAACCAACATGTTTGCCTGTGGAACTTTGAAGATGAAGGACCTCATGCTATTATTATATTCTGCTGCATTGTATTGAGATAGCCAAATGAGCTATGTAAGATGTAATAAATTATTTTATTCCTGGTTATAAAGTTGTATTATGACCTTTGTTTCTTGATATTACATATTAACTGTGGATGCTAGCTATTGATCCAGGGACTAGCATTGTAAACACAGGGATCTCTACCTTATTAAAGGTTTTGAACCTTACAGCCGTCTAGGTCATATTGGCGTTAAACGCATGAAGAAGCTCCATTCGGATGGACTTTTGGAATCACTTGATTTTGAATCATTTGATACATGTGAGCCATGCCTTATGGGCAAGATGACTAGAACGCCGTTTTCCGGTACAATGGAACAGGCGACAGATTTATTGGAAATCATACATTCTGATGTATGTGGTCCAATGAGTGTGTCGGCGCGAGGTGGATATCGTTATTTTGTTACTTTCACGGATGATTTGAGTAGATACGGTTATATCTACTTGATGAAACACAAGTCTGAAACCTTTTAAAAGTTCAAGGAATTTCAGAATGAAGTGGAAAATCATCGAAATAGAAAGATCAAATTTCTATGGTCTGACCATGGAGGTGAGTATCTAAGTTAAGAGTTTAGCACTCACATAAAAGAGTGTGGAATTGTTTCACAACTCACACCTGCCGAAACACCACAGCGAAATGGTGTGTCGAAACGTCTTAATCGTACTTTATTGGATATGGTTCGATCTATGATGTCTCTGACGGACTTGCCGTTGTCATTTTTGGGTTATGCACTAGAAACTTCTGCATTCACATTAAATCGGGCACCATCTAAATCCATTGAAAATACACCGTATGAATTGTGGTTTGGAAACAAACCTAAGCTACCATTTCTTAAAGTTTGGGGATGCGATGTTTATGTGAAGAAACTTCAACCGGATAAACTCAAACCTGAAGCGGAAAAATGCGTCTTCATAGGATACCCTAAGGAAACAATTGGGTATTCCTTCTATCACATATATGTGGGCAAGGTTTTTGTTGCCAAGAATGGATCCTTCCTAGAGAAAGAGTTTCTCGCGCGAGGCGTGAGTAGTCGGAAGGTAGAACTTGAAGAGGTTATTGAACCTTCTCTTCAAAGTATGGCGAGTAGCGCAGCGCCGGAAGTTGTTCCGGAGTTGGCTTCACCAGTCGAAGAAGGAACTAATGATAATGATTATGAAACTCCGAAAGAGAGTACTACCGACCCTCGCAGGTCTAGCAGTACGCGTGTAGCTCCCGAGCTGTAAGGAAACCTTGTGATGAATTTCATGGTTGATGAAATTGATGACCCTGCGACATATGAAGAAGCGATGATGAGCCCGTATTCCAACAAATGGTTAGAAGCCATGAAATCCGAGATGGATTCCATGTATGAAAGTAAAGTTTGGAACTTGGTGGACTTACCTCACAACCGAAAGGCCGTGGATAATAAACGGATTTTCAAAAGGAAAACTAACGCTGATGGTAATGTGACCGTCTATAAAGCTCGACTTGTCGCAAAGGGGTTTCGACAAATTCAAGGAGTTGACTACGATGAGACATTCTCTCCCGTAGCGATGCTAAAGTCAGTTAGGATTATGTTAGCAATTGTTGCATATTTCGATTATGAGATATGGCAGATGGATGTCAAAACCGCGTCCCTCAATGGAAATATTGAAGAAGAGTTGTATATGATACAACCAAAAGGGTTTTGTCGATCCTAAGGATGCTAACAAGGTGTGCAAGCTTCAGCGATCCATCTATGGACTGAAGCAAGCATCACGAAGTTGGAATCTCCGCTTTGATGAGGTGATCAAAGAGTTTGGATTTGTCCAAACATATGGAGAGGCTTGTATTTACAAGAAAGTGAGTGGGAGCAATGTGGCATTTCTGATATTATATGTGGATGACATATTATTGATCGGAAATGATATAGATCTTTTAAATAGTGTTAGAAGTTATCTAAACAACAAATTTTCAATGAGGGACCTAGGTGAAGCGTCAACATAATAGGCATAAAGATCTATAGAGATAGATCTAGGCACCTAATAGGGCTATCGCAAAGTACATACCTTGATAAGATTTTAAAGAAGTTTAAAATGGACGGAAGTAAGAAGGGGTTCTTACCTATGTTGCAAGGCAAGACATTGAGTAAGACTCAAAGTCTGGCTACGGCGGAAGAAAGAGAGATAATGGACAAAGTCCCCTATGCTTCAGCCATAGGCTCTATAATGTACGCCATGCTATGTACAAGACCGAATGTGTCACATGCTATTAGTTTTACTAGTAGGTACCAATCGGATCCAGGTTCGGAACACTAGATAGCGGTCAAGAATATCCTTAAGTACTTGCGAAGAACTAAGGATATGTTTCTTGTGTACAGAGGTGAAGAAGAGATCGTCGCTAAGTGTTATGTTGACGCAAGCTTTGACACGGATCCGGATGACTCTAAGTCTCAATTCGGATACGTATTTCTCATGAATGGCGGAGCGGTTAGTTGGAGGAGTTCCAAACAACTTGTGGTGGCGGGATTAACAACGGAGGCCGAATATGTTGCTGCTTCAGAAGCAGCTCAGGAAGCAGTTTGGATGAAGGAGTTCATATCCGAACTAGGTGTGGTTGCGAGCGCGTTGGACCCAATGGTGATCTATTGTGACAACAATGGTGCCATTGCCAATGCCAAATAACCATGGTCTCACACGAATTCCAAGCATATTAAGCACTGGTTTCACTCCATCCGCGAGCATGTCAAGAATGGAGATATAAAGATTTGTAAAGTACACACAGATCTCACTGTAGCAGATCCATTGACTAAAACTCTCCCTAGAGAAAAACATGATCAACACCAGAACTCCATGGGTGTTAGATTCATCACTATTTTAACTAGATTATTGTCTCTAGTGCAAGTGGGAGACTGAAGGGAATATGTACTGAGAGGCAATAATAAAGTGTTTATTATGTGTATTCCAAGTATATGATAGATGTTTATTTTGCATGCTATAATTGTATTAATATAGAAATGTTAATACATGTGTGTTTAATAAACAAACAAAAAGTTCCTAGTTATGCCTCTCTCATAAACTAGCTCGTTGATTAACAAGATGATCAAGGTTTCCTGATCATGGACATTGGATGTTGTTAATAACGATATCACAACATTAGTGTAATGGTGTGATGAACATTCATCTGAAGTATAGCAATACGATCAAAGTCATTGAGTTTATATTGCTATAACAACTTACGAAGTGATCCTAATCCTTAAACCATGAGATCATGTCAATCACTAACACAGGAAGAGTTTCTTGATAACATCAAACGTCACACCGTAATAGGGTGATTATAAAGATGGGTTCAGAACTAATAAAGTGTTATGTTGAGGCCCATGGATCGAGAGTGGAATTTGTTCATCCCGATGACGGATAGATATACTCTAGGCCCTCTCGGTGATATTACATTGGTTAGCTTGCAAGCTAGTGATTTGATCACTAGAATGTTATATCACGGGAACGAGAAAAGAGTGCATGTTAGTAACGAGATCAAACTAGGTATGGAGATACCGATGATCGAATCTCGGACATGTAATATATCGTGAAACAAAGGGATTAAGATACTAGCATAAAAGGTTCCGACGATCACAAGAAAGTCATCGTTGAATGTGTGGGAGTCAGTATGGGTCTCTCGATCCCGTTTCTGATTATTGATCTAAGAGGGGTCTCGATCATGTCCGCATTATTCAAGAACCGTAGGGTCACACGCTTAAGAGACACCGACATCCAATTGGAGCAAAAGTTTCATGCCGGGAAGAATAACAAGCGCAGGAATTTATTTCACTAGATACCGAAACATGTTTTTGGGCGAAATTGCAGAAAGTGTTTTTGCATGTGAAATGAAATACTAGCAAGGGGTCATATATGAATGTTTGTCATTAAAGTAATTGACAAAATTATGAATAAATAAAAGGAGTTTTATTTAATGAGAGTTTGCATTAAATTTGGTGGAAATTTAATAGCAATTTTGAGTGGAGGGAATTGAAAGGATTTTTGTGAGTGGAGTGTCCACCCACATGAATGAAGGAGGGGAGGGGGCAGCCCCCATGGCCGGCGGCCACCCCCTTGGGTGCCCCCTCCTCCTATAAAAGGCACCCCCTCTCCTCTCTCTCACTCACACCTCCTCGTGAAGGATCTCTCTCCCCCTCTAGAATTTATCCCCCATGGTCTTGGACTAGTGAGATACATGTTCCCGGTGGCTATTCGGCAAGAAAGAGTTGTGCTTCCGCTGCATCGCTGGAGCGAGTAGGCGGAGGTTGCTCGGTGCCTCGGACGTGTGTGCGAGCACGGATGCGCTGCTGATTTGTGGCGCTAGGACTTCCTCTCGATCTTGAGATTGGCAAGAGAGCGTCTACATCAACCACGAGTTTAACTCGTTAAGATTTGTCAGTCTTTAAGGGTATGTTCTCAATGGATATACATCCGCCCGTTGTTTGTATCTAGTAGATAGATCTTGGTACATAGTTGTTCCCATCGTAGGAACAATTTTGTTTTCTATGCTGCGAACCCTACAAAGGAAACCTCCCCTTGCCCAGGTTTCATCTATGGGATATTTTTGCTAGGGATGTGCTCGACTGGTTTGGTATTATCTGATCTTGACCTTTATTTTTAGTTGCCAAGTGGAATATTAACTCCATGCTAATGATGCTCAAGGCTGAAGCTTAAATTTGATAAGAACAGATCCTATGCGTCCCCTTTAACCCATACTTAATGATGAACTTAGCATAGCAACACTATGCCAGACTAAGAGTAGCATTAATCTATCCAATTCCCTTTATTTTATTCTTTTACTTTTGTTTTGTTATCTTTTGTGTTGTTTTGCAGGGATCAAGAATCAGAAGAGGATACAGATAAAGGATTAGGAGTAGATTTAGGAATTTTTCCTTTATTCATTTGTAATTTTATTTACTTGTAAGAACCTTGTAATATTTGTATTAAAGTAATGAAGATTAACCTTTTCCTTTTAAACATTATATTAGTATTCACTAATTGTAATTCATCTTTATTATTTGTAACTTGTAATTTCTTCAATTCATATTTATCTAATAAAGATTATATTTACTTATACCATTTTGTATTATGATTATGGAATAGTCTATAATAGTTTAAGATTTAAATTGAAATCAAAGTTATATTTGAATTGTATGATCTCATATTTGAAGTCTTGAATTAAAATTATTTTCCCCAAATTAGAAAATAAACAAAGGTCAAGTCCAAATTCCTAACACCCATCTCTGATGAACTAAACCCCAATTCATCAAGGCAAGAGGAACACTGATCTCTTTGTGTTTTAAACTGTTGCGCAAAAATTATTCGTATTTTCTATGTATGAATGCAATGCACATATCTGAGTTCAGCTTATTTCTAATCTCTAATGCTGGGATGTTACAGATTACCAGATCGAAGTGATTAGGCTCTCCTATGGCTACTCCATTCTTCTCCAAGAGCAGGTGTCGTTCCCTGAGTCGGCACGCCGCCGGCATGTTTTGCAGGGGGATGGCTCTGTTTTTGTCTTGACCATCACCGCTCGCGTTTCGGTAACTGTAGCTAGGCCCACCATCACCGCTGGCGTTCTAGGAACCATCCCTGGGCCCACCATCGTGTCTGCAGTATGTGTCAGGTCGATCTCGTGCGCATGGCCGATGTACACTATGAGTATATGGTCGCATGCCCAGTCGCCGTCGTCCGATGCAGTGCATGAGAGGGCCGTGTCGCCGAGCTGTCCGACGCCGGGCGAGGTGGAGTTTATGGACCTGAGGTCGTTCCTTTGTGTGCCATCCAAGTACCTTGTCGATGTTGGACCGGCCCAGCAGATCAATTTCTGCATTCGCATCGAGAAGACCGACAGGGAGTTGTAGAACTTATGCTATGCTTAAATGTAAGCCATACTTAATACTAGTCCGGTGTGGAGAGCATACTTGTCAGACGAATATATGTTAGTCACAGTTCTGTAATAATCCTTAGTGTAATACATGTTGTTATATTTATCTATAAATTTGGTCAAATTTGATAAAGTTTGACTTAAGAAAAAGCTATAAGTACACTTATTTGCGGACGGAGGGAGTATTCCTTAATAATCGTGCGTGCTCCACCTGCCAGTGTCATGCTTTCCATATGCCGCACACAAAAGACGTTAGATGTGTTCGTGTTATAACAGCCATTGGATTTTGTTGGTAGGGTTGGAGTTCTTTAATTCTCTTCCTTCCCCTCGAAGCCACTGTCCTCACTCCATCCCTTAGCCGCTAGCAGGCGGCGCGCCACCCCACCAGTAACCTCTCCCGCCGCCACCCCGCTCCTCCACCTCCTTCTCATCAAGGCTTCGCGGGGAGACGGCTAGGAAACGCGTGAAGGTCACAGAGACGATGAAAGCGACGTGAGTCGTCTCATACCTTACATTTTATGGGGATTTCTTTATTTTGAGCTAGATCTACTCTGATTACTCATGTACGTCTGGAGTGCTAGGCCGTCGCGACTTTGTATGACTTCGATTATCACGGTTTAGCAGAGGGAGAGAGTCCTCCCCATTGTAAAAAAATGAGATTGTGGCCGCTAAATTTGTAGCATTCGAGAGACGCAACACGGAGAGGAGTTTTTTAGGGTGTGGGTAGGGTGAAGCGTGGCCAACCAAAATTTGCGGCGTTGTCAAATGGGTAGATACGGAGTGGCCATTGTCTATGCAGAAATCGCTAGAAAAACTATGGGAGAAGAATGTTGAGATGAAAGAAGCCTTAGTCAGCTCACTTCTTGAGAGTGCTAAGATGAAGTTAATGGCCCTTGATGATGCACCAACCCTTCGCCGTGAAATCCGTAGGTTAGAAGCCAAGGTTAGCAAAGTCGGGAAGGAGAGGGACGTGGCGATGGTCCTGAAGGCTAAAGCAGAGAAATACTCGACTGCATTAAGGATTAAACTACACGAGAAGAAAGTCCATGATGTCACAACTACCAATATGCACAGGTTCCTGAGGAACAAGGCAGAGAAAGAACTGACAAAGTGCAAGGAGGATGCCAAAAAGATGGCGCTGGCGATTCAAACCCTGGAGTGGCAGAATGAAGGGCATCATGCTAAGGTTAGGAAGATAATGGATGTGTGTGAAAACTAGTTTTGTTCAGATTGAGCTCTCTACTGTTAATTGTTATAGTATTTGTAGACCAAGTGTGCTGAAGTCTGAACTAGTAGGAGCCCAAGCTGAATCATGTCCGTGGATTTTCAGTTGTGTGTGGGAATGCAGGGAACAAACTGTAGTAGTATTTGTCGACCAAGTGGTTTGAAGTATGAACTAGTAGTGTTTGTTCGTCTATCTTATGCCTTTCTTTCTTCATTTTGTCCAATGGTGGTAATATGACTTTGCTAGTTTGTTTAAGCGGAATCTACGTGTATTCTGCCACATCCAAAGGGCACATACACAATTTCTATTCTGGAAGCACGAGCACTTGTTATTGCATTGAACACAGCTATCCATAATTCCCATTGCAGCCTGATACGTTGCAAACGTATCTATAATTTTTTATGCTCCATACTTGTTTTGTACCAACTATCTTATGTTTTGTCTATACTTTGTGGCATTTTTATGCATTTTCTAGAACTAACCTATTAACAAGATGCCACAGTGCCAGTTTCCTGTTTTCTACTGTTTTTGGTTTTAGAAAAACTAGTAAATAAATATTCTTGGAATTGGACGAAACAAAAGCCAAAGTTCCTATTTTTTTGACACAACAAGGAGTCCGAAGGAGAGACGAAGAGGCGCCACGAGGCAGCCACACCAGGGGGCCACGCGGGCCCACCCTAGGCCATGCCTGCCCATGGTGTGGGCCCCTAGAGGCTACACCGACCTTGCCCCTTCGCCTATATATTCCTCTCGAGATGAAAACCCTAAACATCAGATCAGAATTCCACGAAAAGTTCCGCAGCGCCATGATGTGGCTCACTTACTATAGAGCCATGTTCGGAAACCCCAAGAGGAAGGTATGATGAGCACAGCAGCAAGTTTTCCCTCAGTTGTGAAACCAAGATTATCGAACCAGTAGGAGAAAGTAAACAGCTCCTAAGGTGTTGCTAACAACATGGAACCTGCACAACACAACCACAATACTTTTCCCCAACTTACAGTGAGGTTGTCAGGCTCACCGGTTTGCTAAAAACAAAGGATTAAATGTATAGTGTGGAAGAAAGTAATTGCTTGTACAAATTGCAGAAAGTAAACAGTAGGCAGTAGATTGAATATCAGTGGGAAGGAATGGACCGGGGTCCACAGTTCACTAGAGGTGTTTCTCCATAATATAAATAGCATGTTGGGTGAACAAATTACAGTTGGGCAATTAACAGATTGGGAATGCATAACAATGCATGTACATGTCATGGTGATTCTATGAAATTCATTTGGGCATCACAACATAATATATAGACCATAATCCAACTGCATCCATGACTAATAATCCACCTTCAGGTTATCATCCGAACCCCTTCTAGTATTAAGTTGCAAGCAACAGATAATTGCATTAAGCAAAGTGTGTAAAGTAAACAATACAATTGACCTTGGACAAAGGATTGTTGTTTTCTCCCTAGTATCAACATCACATCTACAACCTTAGAGGATTTTGTCACTCGCCCAGATTACTAGAGACATGAACCTACTATCGAGCATAAATACTCCCTCTTAGAGTCACAAGCAACTACTTGGACAGAGTAACCACTAGCAACGGAGAGCATGCAAGATCACAAATAACATAGACATGAATGTGTTGCCTACCAAAACCCACCGGCGAGCAGCGACGGGCAACACAAAGAGCCGGGAGGCTCCCAGAACTGCTGGTGGGCCCTGGTCCCTCGGGCAACGGCCCGCAAAGCTCCAGCACGCGCCCTAGCTTGGTTCGAGGGCGTGCCAACTGACCTATACCTGATCAGGAAGGTGAAAGATTGCTTCGATTGGTTTCCTGCATGGCAAACAAACATGTGTAAATTTCGAGCCGTAACCGGCTCCCAGGTTTCCCTGTGAATCGGCTCTTAGAGCCGATCATCCCATGGTTCTGCATTAGATCCATTACAACATGGGGTTTTTGCTTCATCAATACAAGCTAAATCGATCTACAACAGTTTAACGTTTTCACTACATGACTGTAACATCCTACACGTAATTGAGCCTGGTAGATACAAAAGATAATAGAAAATTAAACCTAGAGAAGGCCAAAAAACCAACGTAATCGTCAATTCCCGGAACATCCCCTCCTAGATTGATAAACCATATCTTACATACTACTGGATCGTTCAACCCGTTTGCAAGGCCTGATCATTTGGATATTAAACTAAACCTTGGAGAACAAGGTACAACTATAACAGATCAAATCGACTTAAATAAAGATCAAGCAAGATGCCACCCTCACACCCGGGAAAAGGTGCAAAGGCGGCGATATAGCTAAAGGCAGCATAACTGAACAATCGTAGCGAAAAGTACTGATGCTAACCCAAACAAATCTATGATAATGGTGTTACTCGCCATCAACAAGGCTTCAGTACGAGTAACACCAGATAACGCATAAGTAGATACTGCCTAGATCGGAAGATGCGATCTAGGCAGCATGGCACTTACCCGAGAAAAACCCTAGAAACAAGGGGTGGCGATGCGCCGAGATTGTGTTTGTTGTGAACGTGATTGTCCTCCTTTTCTCGATAACCTTAAGTACATATTTATAGTCCGGAGACTCTCTACTTTTGGAATAACTCTACAATTCTATCTTTACCTAAACTGAAACGGAACCTAAACTAACACGAAACTTACTATGATACAAGATACACGGGCAATTTAGCCCAAATCCACGCACTAGGCCGATCCAACAACACGTTGAATATACGCATCTTCCAAGCCCATCTTGATCACGGCCCAACTCCTCCTTTGGTCAAAATATGGCGATAACACATGCCCCCCTGGTTTTGGCAATGATAATTCCAAAACCACTCTGTGTTTTTTTTTCTTTATCGGGTTGCGCGTTGACAGAATGCGTGGCAGAACAGAATCGTCACGCTACCCCTTCATCATGATGCCCTGTCTTCTCACCTCCTTCGCACTGCATGATTTGACGATTTTGGCAGTGCAATCTGGGAAACCGCTATGGCATTGAACCGTCTCTCCAATATTCCCCTTATTTAAATTCGTCTGAGCAGTTCGCAGTCCCCATCTTCCTCCAGTAGCCAGAAAACCCTCTTCCTCCGCCGAAAAAAACCCTCTTTCTCCGCCATGGCCTCCTTCGATTCCTCTGGCCTGTCCTCCCAAGCCTCCAACTCGATGAGCGACCGAGAGCCGACGCCAGAACACCCGCCGATGGCGGCGTACAACACTCTCGCCCCACAATGGTGGGACGAGAGGGATTGGGACTTCGCCGCTTGGTCGGAGGACGACGCGTCCATGACCGACGGCGAGGAGGACCTGCAGTTCCTCGCCGATGGGGAACTGGAGGCGGACAGCACCGACGACGCCATGTCCTGGGACGGCGTCGACTCCTCCGACAAGGAGGAGGAAGAGGAGGACACCTCCTCCGAGGAGTACCAGCCGGTGAAGTACTTCCGTTCCGGGTCCGAAGACACCGAAGACGAAGACGAAGACGAGGAGGCCCCCGCTGGCTTCCTCAGCAGCAGCAGCGAAGACGACGCCGGTAGCAGCGCTGAGGACAGCGAACAAGACGGCGGCGACGGCAGCGACGACGACCTCGGCCTAGATTAGGAACCAGTAGTAGTAGTAGTAGTATGCTCCCTTTTGTAATCCATCCGCCGCTTGTAAGCAATCCGCTTTTGAATGAATGAATGAAAAATCCGTTTCTCGAAGATTGTCTTTCCGCCCCAATTTTGTCGATAACAAAAATAAGTCGATGCTCCAGGAGCCGATAGCAATGTATCGGCTTTCACCTTGTCATGTTCTCACAGTCAACCAAGCTATAACTCAAAGAGCCGATGCACATCGGCTTTCCCAAAATCGTTGACAAGGTCAAAACTTGGTCGCATATTTAGGCAAACTTCAGCAGCTGCTTTCCGGTCTCAAACGGTAACCTGCGACCTTCTTCAAAAAGGGCGACCTAGATCTTCAATCCCCCACTGACCAGATCGAGCTCACAGCAACAAGAACCCTCGCTCCCCCACTACTTAGATCCATCTCCGCCGGCGAACTAGATGGCGGAATCGTCCAACACCAACCCAGAGGTCTCCGGACTGAAGGTACGCCTACTCCTCGTAGTCTGAACATGATGCTAGACTTAATGGCGAACACCTGAATTAATGCCTTATCCCACCATTGAATTTTCTAGGTTTCAGACATTCTGTTGCCGCATCCTTCTCTTCCAAACTCTCTCTGTCTGGGCCCTCGCACAGAATCCAGCCCTGCTCACCTGATTTCTTGCGAAGCAAATAGAATCCCCTTCGTAAGCCAAGACCTAGATCTGAACTCCTGGGCCGACTGCCTGCGAGCCTGGCCTAATCCCCCTGAACACTGGGTCTCCTGGTTCAGTAGAGTAGATAGAGCTTACCAATCCCAATGGGAAACTACAGGGATAGCCGATGCCTTGCACTTATCATTGTCTCCTCTTGAGAAACATGAGAACCTTCTGAAAACCATCGGCTACTTCTGGTCTGACGCTCTGAACTGCTTTATGTTCGGTCATGGCCCTATGTCACCAACCTTGTTAGACGTGGTGATGATTACTGGCCTGGATGTCACCTCGCCCAGCCCTTCTGCTTTTAAACTGACCAAAGTCCCCTATAAGCTGTCTTCTAAAACAGACTGCACGAACTGGGGTGCCTACCTCCAACGCCATATGAAAACAAAGGGCCCTGTCTCAGAGAAAGAACATACAGCCTTTCTCAACTTCTGGCTGGAGCATTTCATATTCTGTGGTCCTTCCCTGGCTCCAACCAAGAACTATCTCTCCCTAGCCCACGAACTAGCCAAAGGTACCCAACTTGGTATCGGCAAACTGTTCCTTGGAGAGGTCTATCGATATCTCCAGTTGATGTCTGTTAAGCTGTTCTCAGGCATAGCAATCAAAACAGGTGGTCCTTGGTGGTTTATTCAGCTATGGGCTCAGCTATATTTCCAAAATCACATCCCAAACTTCCCCCTTTTGGCGAGTTGCCCCTTCCCAGATGTCAAAGGGAAACAGATCCGATGCACTAGTTACGGCCAAGCTTTGTATAGGCTGCCAGGCAGCAAACTATCCCCTCAGGAAGCATCCAAGTGGTTCAGCACTTTCTTCCAGGGCCTGGACAACCCTACCTTCTTCCCTTATATGGAGGAATCGGAACACTTTGAAAATCCACTCTCCTTCAGGCTGGACAATTTTGCCGATGACACTAGCACTCGGCAGCTCTTTTCCACCGTGATTCGTCCCTGTTTCCTTCCAGTTGGCATGAGTACGTCCAACAGAATAATCAAACCTGGGTATGAATTCTACCAGCCAGTCTTAGTGGCCCGCCAATTCGGCCTTGGACAAGTAGCTCCCCACTTCTTTCTCCATCATCTTACGGAGTGCAGAGCCGACCTGCCTGATCCTCTCACCAGTCAGAGGTGTTACTCCTTCTTTGATGCTCTGACCATCCCTATTCCAAATGACCTCACCTTCGCTTCATCAACTGACGGCTTCGAAGACTGGTGGATGATGTGGAAAACCCACGTTTTTAGGAAAGCTCTGGGACCGCTGTTGAAACAACTTGATGTTGATTATGACGTCCCCGTGGAACAGGTACCACTACTTGCAAATTTTCTCAATGTTGCTCATAAATGACTCTCCTACTAACTCAATTTCTCCCGTTGCAGCAACAAGACGGCCCTGAACCTACACACAGTGACGGCTCTCCCTTTGAGTTCTTTCCGCCAGCTCCTGTGGTTCTTTTCTGCAAAAACTCGCCGCCTTTGAAAAAGGTCATCATGCAGAAACAGCCGATAACACCTCAATCGGCTTCTAAGAAGCAAGGAACTTCAACATCAGCTGCCCCTCGAGTTCCAACTAAGACAAGAACGATGACGAGGAATGTGGCTGCCAGGAAGACCTTGAGGCACCGGAGTCCTTCTCCAGAAAGCTCGCAGGTAAGCTGACCCATGTCTTGGTCGATTCTTCTCATTCTTTCATTCTTGCAGACGTGCTCATGTCTAACAGCCTTCCTTCTTTTGCAGGCTTCCATTGAAGATACCTCCCACGAGGACACACAACCCAATGAGGGAGAATCGAGCCCAACGGATTCTGAGAGGACCATCACCCCGAGCCAGCCAGATGTGCCACCATCGGCTTCCAGGAAAAGGTCTGTTCCTGAGCCTGCTGCCCCCCGAGCACCAGTCGAGACCGGGCCAGCATTGGGTCCCAAGAGAGCTCGTAAAGGACCACCAGTTTCTTCATCGAGCCAAGAGGTTCCGAAAAATCATCATCCTTTATGCTCCTGCCCCTTACTCCCTTTTTCCTGCCGATTCATCATTATTTACATTGGTAAATCACCTTTCATGCAGACAACTGATGCTTCTAGTGGGAAGGTCGGGGCCGCGCAGACGCCTTTAGCCAAACCAGACCTGGCAATGCCAGAAAATGCAGATGAAATGGCTACCAATTTGGTAACGCCTCCAGCAACCACACACAAGCCGATCGCCTTGTCGTCTGCCATCCCCTCGGTCTTAGGAGAGGTATGTTAACTTCTTTCGGCTTATTCTTCCCCGTTGGACGCATACTGACGTCTTTTCGGACTGCCAGGGTTGTAACATTTCAGGTTTGCTGACATTTGATCCTGACTCGATCGATCCAACTCCCTCTGTCGCCACCGATGAACCACCAGCCAGGGCTGTTCTTCCTCAGTTCCAACGACTTAGAGCCTTACTGTCTTCCCCAATCGAGGAGCTGATCGAGAGTTCTGAAGAAGTGAAGGGCGTTCTTGCTGAAATCAAAGACCAACTCCCAGTAGCATTGCAGGTGAAGCTTTGGCCCGTCATAACTCTGTCCTTCTACGGGTCCAGGGTGAAGCTAGCTCGTGAAAGGATCAACCTGCGCCGTGCCCAACTTCCGCTGAAGGCCAACATTGCCGACAGATGTCAGCAGCTCAATGAGAAGAAAGCGTCTTTTGACGCCAAAACTGACACTTCTGTCAGTACCGCTGAGCTAGCATCTTTGAAAAGGGAGCTGGAAGATCTTGAAGAAAAGGTCCGGGCGACAAAACAGCTCATTCGCGACAAGGAAGCATCCATCGCCCGCTCCCAAGATGAAGCAGAAGGCCTCAGAGCTCAACTGAAGACTGATCTAGCAGAGATACGTGCCCTGAACCAACAGCTAGTGACGGGCAAGGACGAGGATGACGAAGCCGAGATCGCCGAGGTGGATCGTGTCCGTGCTGACGCCCTCCACGCCTTCGAGGCATTTCTTCAGTAACTTGTTTATGTAAACTGGCATCGGCTTGTACCAGTTTTGAAACTCTAAAGTCGATGACTGTGCATTGGCTGTATACTTCTATTGGCCGATTTCATGTATCGGCCCCCAATCTCACTATCCATCATCCCACGTGCTTGGGAACTACATAATAAAATTGCTTTTTTATTTGCCGATTTCGTGTATCGGCCCCCATATCTCATTGTCCATCATCCCACATACTTGGGAAATATTTCTTGAGATGCTGACCGTTGACAGCTACTGGGAATTTCACGCCGTCCAGTTCTTCCAGCATGTACGCGTTCCCTCATAAAACCTGATCGACCCTGTATGGCCCGTGCCAATTTGGAGACCATTTACCATATGCTGCATCCTTAGTCCCTAATGGCAACACCGCTTCCCATACCAGATCGCCAACGTGGAACTCCTTAGGTCTCACCTTCTTGTTGTATGCACGAGCTACTTTGGCCTTGTTCTCTTTGATTTTCTCAAGCGACCACAGCCTAAGCTCAGTCAAATCTTCAACGCTGTTACTCATCAAAGCTGCATATTCTTCAGCCGTTATGTCGTTCTGAAAAGTGACGCGTCTCGATCCAGCCGTAATTTCCCAAGGCAATACGGCTTCTTGTCCATAGACCAGATGGTACGGCGAGGTTTTTATTGCTCCATGACATGACATGCGGTAAGCCCATAAAGCCTCTGATAAAACCTCATGCCAACGCCTAGGGTGCTCATCGATTTTCCTCTTGATCAGCTTGATAAGGCTCTGGTTTGACGCTTCAGCTTGCCCATTTGCTTGAGCATAGTACGGAGATGACCGAATCAGCTTAATCCCTGTGTCCTCACAGAACTTCCTGAACTCGTTAGAAGTGAAAACCGAACCTCCATCGGTCGTGATAGTCTGGGGAATCCCAAACCTATGAATGACGTGCTCTTTCACAAAATCGACAACATCCTTTGAACTTACTGACTTCATAGGGACGGCTTCCACCCACTTGGTGAAATAATCCGTGATGGCCAAGATCCACATGTGGCCCTTGCTTGACGGAGGATTGATCTTGCCGATCATATCCATGCCCCAACCTCGGAATGGCCAAGGCTTGATGATGGGATTCATTGCTGACGCGGGTACCATCTGAATTTTTCCAAATCTCTGACATGCTTGACACCCTTTGTAGTACTTAAAACAGTCCTCGAGCATGGTAGGCCAATAAAACCCTGATCGCCTGGTCAACCACTTCATTTTATGAGCCGATTGGTGAGTTCCACAGGCGCCTTCGTGTACCTCGTGTAGGAGCTGATTGGCCTCGGCTGTTCCCAGACATTTGAGTAATAACCCCTCAAGAGTCCTGTAAAACATGTCGTCCCCAATGAGCACATACTTCATGGCCTTGTATCTTATCCGTTTAGGTGCCCCCCGAGCCGAATCCTTCAAGTAATTGAAGATATCGGCTCTCCAGTCGTCTGCGTCCAGGAATTGCACCTGAACATCGGCTCCCTCTGCTACGTCCTTGTAGCCTGAAGCCATTTGTGCAAGATCGTTTGCTTCGGTATTCTGCGATCGCGGGATCCAGGTGAAGTTTATGTATCGGAACTGTGCCATCAGCTCACGGCATTGCATCCATAATGGGAAGAGCGACTCACTCTCACACTTATATTCCTCCGTGAGTTGAGAAATCACCAGCTTGGAGTCTCCAAAAATTTCCACTGCTTCCGCTCCAGCTTCGATGAGCAACTCCATTCCTTTGCGTATCGCCTCATACTCAGCGACATTGTTGGTGCGAGGGGCAGATAACCTGATAGAGAAGGAAAATGTTGCCCCCCGGGGTGACACGAGTAGCATGCCGATGCCGCACCCATCGTCACAAACTGACCCGTCGAAGAACATAGCCCAGGCTCATATAGACAGTGCTGCTATATTGGTGTTGATCCTTTCAGCGATAAGGTCGGCCAATGCCTGCCCCTTAACTGCTTTAGCGGGTTGATACCGGATGTCAAACCCCGATAATGCGAACATCCATTTACCCAGTCGGCCTTTCAACATAGGAGCCGACAGCATGTGTTTTATGACGTCTGATTTGCAGATGATGACAATTTCTGCTGATAGCAAAATGTGGCGCAGCTTGGTGCAGGTGAAAAACAGGCAGAGGCACAACTTGTCGATCTCAGAGTACCTTGTCTCTGCATCCAGCATCCTCCTGCTGATGTAAAATACCACTCGCTCCAGCCCGTCACAAACTTGCACCACCACTGAGGCGATGGACGTGTCCGCTACTGACAAGTAAATATAGAACGGCCTGTCCGGCTGGGGCGGGACTAAAACCGGCGGCTTCGTTAAATATTCTTTGATTTCATCGAAGGCCCGTTGTTGTTCTGTTCCCCAGCGGAACTCCTCGTCAGATTTAATCTTTACCAGTCCCATGAACGGCTCTATCCTTCCTGACAGATTGGAGATGAACCTTCTGACGAAGTTGATCTTGCTGATGAGAGACTGTAGCTCTTTCTTCGTGGTAGGTGGCTTCATTATTCGCACGGCCTCTTGACTTTTTAGGCCGATCTCAATCCCGCGTTCGTGTACCAAGAAACCCAAGAACTGACCAGCCGTTACCCCGAAGGCGCACTTCTTTGGATTCATCCGTAGTCCGAATTTTCTCGTTCGGTCCAGGACGCGTTGCAGATCGCCCAAGTGTCCTTCTACTGAGGCAGACTTGACCACTACGTCATCGATATAAATTTCCACCAGTTTGCCGATCAGATCATGGAAAGTGTAGTTCATGGCTCTTTGGTACGTGGCACCGGCATTTTTCAGTCCAAACGTCATGAAAACGTATTCAAACAGCCCCACCGAGCCTGGTACTCTGAACGCAGTCTTGTGTATGTCTTCTGGAGCCATAAAAATTTGGTTGTAACCGGCATTTCCATCCATAAAGCTCAATATCTTATGGCCAGCCGCTGCGTTGATTAACGTTTCTGCCACCGGCATTGGGTACTCATCCTTTGGAGTAGCTCTATTGAGGTCCGAAAATCTATGGCGACCCGCCAACGGCCATCCTTTTTCTCCACAGGTACGATACTAGAAATCCATTCAGCATACCTGCATGGCCTGATTAAATCGGCTACCAACATTTTCTCGACCTCCTTCTTGACTTCTTCCAGAATTTCGGCCTTCATCTGTCGTGCCCGCTGCTGGAATGGCCGAAATCCTTTTTTAAGCGGGAGTCGATGCTCAATGATGCTCCTGTCTAACCCGGGCATCTCTGTATAGTCCCAGGCGAAGCAGTCTGGATATTGTTTTAACAGGGCTATCATCGGACCCCGCAGACTTGGATCCAACCTTTTGCTGATAAAAGTTGGTCGTGGCTTATCCCCAGGACCAATGTCGATTTCTTCTAGTTCATCAGCAGATGTAAATCCATACCCTAGCTTTCTGTCACCTATCAAATCGATGCTAAGCACAGGGAAAACAGTAGGTGAAGTTAACAAAAATAATTTGGGCCGATTGCCTGAATCGGCCCCCTTTTTTATTGCATTAGTCAAGGATGGTTTACACCTTATGGTTTTAATATGGCTGGGAATCTCCCTGCTACAACTGCACGATCTGCTCGTCGTAAGATCGCTGCTTTTTGTTTTTTGTGGCCGATCGCAGGGATCGGCCGTACCACGCACCGTCGTGGGCTTTGCTACTCTGTCAGGCCGGTGGATAAGACCAGCCTCACCCCGTTTTTTGTAGCCTCGATGCGTTCACAGCCGTCTAGACTGATTCCAGAGATCGGCTCTTGGTCTTCTGCTTCCCAGACGTTCATGCCAGCAATGGAGACCTCGACAGAATCGTCTGCATGAATGACTTCCACCTCATCTCCATCCCACTGTATTAGGCACTGGTGCATCGTGGATGGGATGCAGCAGTTAGCATGAATCCAATCTCTCCCTAACAGGACAGTGTAGGTGCTTTTGCTGTCCACGACGAAGAATGACGTAGGGATGGTCTTTCTGCCCACGGTCAGATACACGTTCAGTACACCTTGTGTTTCTGAAGTCTGGACGTTGAAGTCGCTCAAAGTGACGTTGGTTTTGATCAGATCTGCAGTGGAGCGTCCCAAACGCCGTAGCATGGAGTATGGCATTATGTTGACTGCCGCTCTGGTGTCTACCAACATCTTGCTAACAGGTTGCCCATTGATGTACCCTCGTAGATACAGGGCTTTCAGATGTTTGTAACCCTTCTCACGTGGCTTCTCAAAGATAACTGGTCGTGGGCCGCAGTCGAACTGTGCCACTGGTAGCTCGTTGGTTCTTGGCACGCAGAACTCTGACGGGAGTATGAATACCATGTTTGTGCCAGCCGATGTCTTTGCATCGGCTTTTACCGGTTTGGGGCGCCACTCTTTCTTTTTCGGGTGATCTTCCGTTTCCAAGGTCTTCCTAACCTTAACGGCCAGATCGGGCCGTGCTTTCTTTAGAGCGTGGAGGTACTGTGCTTCGGCTTCCTCCAAATTACGCAGCCGCTGCACTCTACGCTTTTGGGTGTGCCTGAGTCCGTCGGGACACCACCTTGGACGGTGATACCTGTCTTCCTCTTCGTCACCCACTGGCTCCTTGAGACCTTGTGCTCGGGATACTCCCCTGTGTCTGTTCTGTGGTGGGAGAGGCCCTAGGCGCTTGAACACTGACACTGGCTCTGTGTCCTCCTGCTGCTGTCCACATTCCGGGCAGTTATCGATCGTAGGCAATCGGCTCATCCCCGCGTCCCAGCAATACTTGAAGAACGGGCAATCCCAATGTTTGTCTGCGCCTTCCTTTCCTTTTGGCGGTCCCCTAGCGAGGTGCTCATATCCTTCATCTTCTCCGTCGCGCCGGCGACGTTGGTCATACTGCAGCTCATACTTGTTAAGGAGATGCGTGGAATGTGGTTTCTGATATCGCACACTTTTTACTTGTTCGTCAGTTAAGTACCGCCTGTCGTCGTAGCTGGGCCGGTCGCGTGGACCAACCTCCTCTCTTACCCTGCGATAGCGACCACCTCCCGCCTTGTACGTCGCATGGTGGTACCCTGGTCCTGCCATGTTGACATCGAACGAGAAATCCAACTGGCGCCTCGTGGAGTGGCTATGTTCTACCATGTTGACGCCGGGGAATGGGTTGGTGTCTACTTTCATGGCGAATTGTCCCAGGATGAGACGACCCTGCTCTATCGCCGCTTGGATCTGGCGGCGTAGCTCTTTGCAGTCATTGGTGGTGTGGGTGAACGAGTGATGCCACTTGCAGTATGGTCTTCCGTTCATCTCTTGAGCCGTAGGGATCTTGTGGCCTTCGGGTAACTTCAGCTGCTTTTCTTTCAACAGTAAATCGAATATTTGCTCAGCTTTGGTCACATAGAAGTCGAACCCTTTTGCGGGCCCTTGCTGTTTCACCCATTTGCAGGATACGGGATCTGCGCCCCGAGCCCATTCAGCCACGGCCACCTCCTGGTCTTGCGTTGGGTCTTCTTCTTCTGCATCGACCAGGCCTATCGGACGTTTGAACTTGTCCTGATACAGCTCAGGGTGGCGCTGCTCATACATCGTCAGCTTCTGGGCCATGTGCGCCAACGAGTTATACTCCACTTGGAAAGCCATATCTTTGATGGGCGCTGCGAGACCCAACGCTGCCAGCTCGACTGCTTCCTTCTCAGTTAAACGAGCTGAGTAACATCGGTTCTTGACAGTCCTGAAGCGTTGGATGTACTCGGCTACCGTTTCTCCTCGCTTTTGCCGCACCTATGCCAGGTCTGCAATGCCAGCCTCGGTAGCTTCTGAATGGTACTGAATGTGGAACTGCTCTTCCAGTTGCTTCCAGGTCTGGATCGAATCAGGTGGCAGCGAGGTGTACCACCCAAAAGCGGGTCCTGTCAAAGATTGCGCAAAGAACCTCACGCGTAACTGATCTGATGCTGATATCATGCCTAACTGTGCTAGGTATCGACTCACGTGCTCGATCGAGCTTGACCCTTCTGACCCGCTAAATCTTGAAAACTCAGGGAGCCGATACTTGGGCGGCAGCGGGATCAGGTCAAACTCATTGGGGTACGGCTTTGAATAGCCGATTGTCCTTCTCTTCGGCACGAAGCCGAACTGGTCTCTCAAGATGGTACGGATTTGTTCCGTTGTTTGGGCTGCAGGGGCTAGATTCTCATGGCTCGTTCCAGTGGCATACTTGGCTAGCCACGCCTGTTTATCGGCGTCCATCCCAGAGATTCCTGCTCCGGGAATACTTGCTCCCGAAGCCCCTGCCCCAGAAATCCCTGCTGTTGCAATCTGGTTTGTGCGCGTCAAACTGTTGGAGTCTGGCACGTAGGTGCACACGTATCCATGTGGGATTTCTTTAGGTGGTTCACACAGGAATTGGCAATCGCCAGGGTCGCCTCCAACCTTGTAGACGACGTACGCCGGTGCCCCTGGTGGCTCTGGAGCTGCAAGTGTGAATGGCAGCGGTGGCCTGGCCTGGAGCGGTCTTTCTCCCTGGTGAGTTCCTAGAGTGGGCCCCGACGGAGAATACTGATGTTTCATGATCTCCTGAACCACGCGAACTGCTACCCGCTCGAAAGCGTTTACCAAGCTCTCAGAATGGCGGTGAAGAGAATGAGCCACCATGTAGTTGACTTCCTGGCGCAGAGCTCTGGTGCGGTCCTCTGAAGGAACAGACAGATCTACCTCATCAAGAGCACCCTCGGGTGAGAACCCTTTCCACCTGATCCCATGCTTACGAGTCCTCTCAAAAGAGCCGATGAGATCGGCTTCGAAGAGAGCTTTGACGTCATCATACTTCGCCTTGTGCTCCTCAGGCAGCTCATCGTACGTGACCGGTCTGTCGTCCATCGCAGCGTCGGATGTTGATGTAGACGTTGTTTTAAATGTCCCACCGGGCGTGCCAGAATGTGTTGCCTACCAAAACCCACCGGCGAGCAGCGATGGGCAACACGAAGAGCCGGGAGGCTCCCAGAACTGCTGGTGGGCCCTGGTCCCTCGGGCAACGGCCCGCAAAGCTCCAGCACGCGCCCTGGCTTGGTTCGAGGGCGTGCCACCTGACCTATACCTGATCAGGAAGGTGAAAGATTGCTTCGATTGGTTTCCTGCATGGCAAACAAACATGTGTAAAATTCGAGCCGTAACCGGCTCCCAGGTTTCCCTGTGAATCGGCTCTTAGAGCCGATCATCCCATGGTTCTGCATTAGATCCATTACAACATGGGGTTTTTGCTTCATCAATACAAGCTAAATCGATCTACAACAGTTTAACGTTTTCACTACATGACTGGAACATCCTACACGTAATTGAGCCTGGTAGATACAAAAGATAATAGAAAATTAAACCTAGAGAAGGCCAAAAAACCAACGTAATCATGAATTCCCGGAACATCCCCTCCTAGATTGATAAACCATATCTTACATACTACTGGATCGTTCAACCCGTTTGCAAGGCCTGATCATGTGGATATTAAACTAAACCTTGGAGAACAAGGTACAACTATAACAGATCAAATCGACTTAAATAAAGATCAAGCAAGATGCCACCCTCACACCCGGGAAAAGGTGCAAAGGCGGCGATATAGCTAAAGGCAGCATAACTGAACAATCGTAGCGAAAAGTACTGATGCTAACCCAAACAAATCTATGATAATGGTGTTACTCGCCATCAACAAGGCTTCAGTACGAGTAACACCAGATAACGCATAAGTAGATACTGCCTAGATCGCAAGATGCGATCTAGGCAGCATGGCACTTACCCGAGAAAAACCCTAGAAACAAGGGGTGGCGATGCGCCGAGATTGTGTTTGTTGTGAACGTGATTGTCCTCCTTTTCTCGATAACCTTAAGTACATATTTATAGTCCGGAGACTCTCTACTTTTGGAATAACTCTACAATTCTATCTTTACCTAAACTGAAACGGAACCTAAACTAACACGAAACTTACTATGATACAAGATACACGGGCAATTTAGCCCAAATCCACGCACTAGGCCGATCCAACAACACGTTGAATATACGCATCTTCCAAGCCCATCTTGATCACGGCCCAACTCCTCCTTTGGTCAAAATATGGCGATAACAGATAGAAACAATAATCAATCTTGACTTAGTACTTAATATCCATCGGATCCCAACAAATACAACATGTAGGATTACAAATGGATGATCTTGATCATGATAGGCAGCTCAAAAGATCTAAACATGATAGCACAAAGGAGAAACAACCATCTAGCTACTGCTATGGACCCATAATCCAAGGATGAACTACTCACGCATCACTCCGGAGGCTGGCATGGTGATAAAGAAGGCCTCCGGGATGATCTTCCCCTCTGGCAGGGTGCCGAGAAGAGCTTCAGATCCCTCTCGATCTAGGGACGATGGTGGCGGCAGCTATGGACTTTTTCGTGGATTTCTAATCGGGCACCTAGGGTTTTCTCCTCGGGGGTTTATATAGGCGAAGGGGCAAGGTAGGTTGAAGACCAAGGGGCCCACACCAAGCCCTGGCGCGGCCCAGGGTGGACCCGTGCCATGGGGTGGTGTGGCCGCCCTGTGGCGCCTTCATCGAGCTAGCTGATACAACCAACTGGCCGTTTATTCTAAGCCCTAACACACTACATAGGGCGGCCGGTGCTCAGATTGCGGTGCCTGTCCGCTCTCCAAAAGGCAAAAAGGCCAGGAAAAGAAAATCTAGCACCTCGAGCCAGCCGGTGGTGTCAACTGCGAATCCAATCAGGTTTTGGAATGGGCCACCAAGACCCGAGGGTATTATGTAGAGGATGCATGTGGCGTGTGAGCCCATGCTAACTAAGAAATTGTGGAGGCTCGCCAATTCGGGAATGCAGAGTGTGCATGAAGGTGTGATGACGGCAAAGGGTCAAGGTCGGTTGAGGACCAGAGGGCCCACACCATGCCCTGGCGTGACCTAGGGTGGACCCGCGCCATGGGGTGGTGTGGCCGCCCTGTGGCGCCACTTCGTCCCCCATCTAGACTCCGTCTTCGTTACGGTAAAATATTGACTTCGGCTTTTGTTTCGTCCAATTCCGAGAATATTTCCTTACTATCTTTTTAGAAACCAAAAACAGGAAAAAACAGGAACTGGCACTATGGCATCTTGTTAATAGGTTAGTTCCAGAAAATGTATAAAAATTCCTCAAAGTATAGACAAAACATAAGATAGTTGGTACAAAACAAGCATGGAGCAGAAAAAACTATATATACGTTTACGACGTATCAAGCATCCCCAAGCTTAACTCCTGCTCGTCCTTGAGTAGGTAAGTGATAAAAATAATAACTTTTGAGGTGACATGCACCATCACAATCTTGATCAAGGTATTTATAAAGCATTGATAGCTGGGATCAAAGTACTCTAATATAAGCATGACAGATATAGTTCTAACAATAAGACAAAGCAACTATGTTGCAACATGAAAGGCAACATAAACAAAAGATCATGAATAACAATACATTGAAATACATTTTTTTGTTTCACATATAGAAAACATAAAAAGAGTGGTAATCAGCTTGTCCTTCATGGAATAGCAAAACATAAGTGCATAGGACACCTTCAAAGTTTATAAGGGTGACTAGATACGAATAATTTAAGAACAAGCAATACCATAATTATGAATCAATCAACATGTTTTGGGACAATGCACATTGAACTAAGAATGACAACTATGCTCGCTTAATTGGTGCATAAAGAAAGAATATGGAGACTCAAAAAAAAGTAAAAAGAAAGGCCCTTCGTAGAGGGAAGTAGGGATTTCAAGTTTCATAAAGAGCTTCCAAAAATTATGGTACTTACTAGCTTTGATCTCTCGTTGCCCCTATCATAAGCATCTTTAAGTGGTTAAGGTTAAAGTGATACAAATATGAGTTATATGCTTGACGAATCATAAGTTGAAAATCTCATGTCCCTTGAGTACGAGGGCCGTTCCTCATGCTACTCAACTTTAGTCACAAGCAAGTTCTTGTCATTGTAAGTATATATGTGTATCATAGAGAACTGCCAACAGGGTACCCCTTGCCCCATGACACAGGACCTATCCCATATCGAAATGACAAGGCAACAGACAATGAGCATCTCAGCGATCTTTTTATTTACCATGAGCATGGTGCTTTTTTCTCCTTTTTCTTCTTTTTCTATTTTTTCTGAAGATGATTCATAGATTGCTCACTATGGTTAAGCTGCAAGTTTCCACCATGATTAGGCATGGCTTAGGCTAGCCGCCCAGGTGTTTTTATAACACATATACAATACTCCATGGACTTACAAGCTCCCCTTTTATTTCACACCGCCGACATCCATAAAAAAAAGAATATGATATCAACTGGATTGATATGTACAAGTGTTTAAAGCGTTCCCCATGACAACATGGTTCTGCTAACTACCAACTTATAATTTGCAAGCATATAAGCAACATAGATGGGCACAATGGTTCAAGTTTATTAAGTTCAAGGAAATAAAGTGTGCCATCAAGTTCGTGAGAGCTTTAATCACTAATTTTCACATAACAAAAGTTTAATTTGGAAGTGATGTCTACGCACTCTTCTATTCTTTTAGACAGTGTTTGGCCTCCAAGTGTAGAGGTTTGTATAACATCAACAAGTTTCTCTTAAGTGGATCACCCAAGGTTTATCGAACACAGGGAGAAACAGGTCAAAGGTATCCCTGTCAAGCAACCCTGCAAGCAAGATACAAGAAGTCTCTTGTGTCCCCAACATACCCAATACACTTGTCAGGTGTATAGGTGCACTAGTTTGGCAAAGAGGTAGAGAAATACAAGTAATATGGATGATTATAAGTGGTAATTACAATCTGAAATAAAAGTGGAAGCAAGCAATCATGTAACAGGACTGGTTGTAAACGGTGTTTCAATGCTTAGAAACAAGGCCTGGGGATCATACTTTCACTAGTGGACACTCTCATATAAATATCTTCTCTTCATCATGCTACTCTGAACTACTCTCTGGTTGGATAACTCCAATCCATGGTAGGGATACAAAAGCTTTCCTTAAAATTCACATTCCCCATCTAGGTAACCCCACACTATCACCTTGAGTGCTAGATGGTTCCAACAAACACCACAATTTCATAGAGACATCTGCACACTGTCAACTTCACACACATGGGGATAAGCGGAGATTAATTAAAGCACTTGAGTAGTATAGTAGATCTACTTATTCAACTAGATTACAAATCTCATGATCTCAATAAGATCATGCATAGAGAGAGTGAGAGAGATGAACACATAGCTACCAGTAGAGCCCTTAGCCTCGAGGGAGAACTACTCCCTCGTCATCATGGGAGTCAGCAACGGCGATGCAGATGGCGGTGGAGTCGATGGAGATCGTGTCGGGGGCAATTCCCCGTCCCGGCAGAGTGCCGGAACAGAGACTTCTGTCCCCCAAATCTCCTCTTTGGTGGTGGCGGGGCTGTGGAACTTTTCGTGGATTTTTTATCTTGATAGGGTTTTCGTCTCGGGGAGACGTATATATAGGCGAAAGTGCAAGGTCGGTGGAGCCTCGAGGGGCCCACACCATAGGGCAGAGCAGCCTAGGGTGGACCCGCGCCATCCTAGCTATAGACACCTCGTGGCTCCACTTCGTCTCTCCTTCGGGATCCGTCTTGCGTCTGAAAAAATAGGCACTTCGGCTTTTGTTTCGTCCAATTCCGAGAATATTTCATTACTAGCTTTTCTGAAACCAAAAACAGCAAAAAACAGGCAACTGGCACCGTGGCATCTTGTCAATAGGTTAGTTCCAGAAAATATATAAAAATGCCTCAAAGTGTAGAAAAAACATAAGATAGTTGGTACTAAACAAACATGGAGCATCAAAAATTATAGATACGTTTACGACGTATCAGGAAGATAGATAAAAACATGAATATACTTGGAATGGTGTAACACACCATGCATAGGAGTTTATAGTGGACTATTTGGAATAACTTGTTTTCTTGGAAGTTGGATGCACAAGTAGAGATCATACTCAGTACAAGTGGAGGCTAGCAAAAGACTGGGAGCGACCAGCTAAGAGAGCAATAATGGCCATAATCATGCAGAGCGACAAAATATTATTAATCAAAGCATAAAGTGATATAACAAGTCAAAAACTAAATGATCATAGAGGCTAAGTTGACTGGTTCATATTCTTAGCATGGTGTACCATGTGCCAAGTCAACCCAAATAAAGCATCAAAGGAGAATACCATAATATTATGCTTTTGTATGCTAAAAAAGCATGATTCTTTCAAGGCACATTAAGAAATCTCAATTGTTCGAAACAATTCATGCTACAGCAATAATTACTAAGCATATGGTCAAAGCAATATCTAACATGACATGATAAAGTCTAAGTCACAGTCAAAACAATCTTCCTTTTGTACCACTATAAGCATGAAACTTTCTACTCTTTTCCAACACCAATCGATTTATTTGAAACAACTCACAAAGATAATAATCAATAAAGATCACAGAGCTTGTCTCACCTAACTACAAAGAAGAACTACCAATTTCTAAGCAAAAATCATAAGAAAACTAAAGCTAAACGCAGTGCTAGCAAAAGAGAACACTCACATGAGAATAAGAGTGATAACTAGAGTGTTCTAGACAATGAAGAACTAGGTGTGACTTCTCCAAAATAGGTGTGATGGGGTCCGACCAACTTATTGCAGCAAACAAAACAAAATAAAACTAAAAACAAAAAAAATACACTCCAATAATAACATATAGTGCATGAAGCAAAAACAAAGTGTCTTGAAAGAAGACATGAGATTTGTATTGATAAAGATGGGGATGCCTTGGGGTGACACGGGCGGCATCCCCAAGCTTGAGCTTTTGTCCATACTTCATCTCATCACATCATTCTCTCCCTACACTTGAAAACTTCATTCATACAAAACTTCACACAATCTTCATTAGCAACATTAGTGTATGCAACATAATAAACCTTTGGGTTCAGTTTCAAATCAAGTAAAACTTCCATTAAAACATAGGATACTGTAGCAACACCTTTTAAAATCTCAAGTGATCAAAGAGAACTCAAAAAGAAACAGATTAAGAGGCAAATGCAAATAATGGCAGAAATCTGTCAAAACAGACCAGCAGGTAAAGACCAATTTTTTAGAAAATCTTCTGTTTCTCAAATCGAAAAGTGCAAAACTAACTAAAGTTGGGTGAATAACAGGGTCATGCACACAAAATATTTCAGCTTAATCCGATGTACTGGGATTTTTCACGATTTTTTACAGTGAAGCACAGAAATCTGTTTTGGGACAGCAACTTCCTCAAATCTTACTTCCCTCTCATTAGAGGCTATTCTTGGCACAAAAACCAAATAAAAAGGATAAGGAGAGATCATTACACAGGCAATAACTTCCAAGACTCAACAAAAGAAAAACTTACTGAAATAAAAATTTGGGTTATCTCCAAAGAGTGCTTTTGTTTAACGTCTTTTAGCTAGGCACAAAAAGCAAGAATCAAGTATTTTCAAATGAAGAAGCATCAACATCAGCTTTCTTATGTCTACCTCTCTTAACTTTATTATTACCTTTAGGGAACGTATGATATTTTGGTGGAGAAGTGAAATGCATGGTGCCTTTTCCCACATCTATTGTTGCACCAAGGAGTTTTAGCAGGGATCTACCAAGTGTAATTTGTCCTTCTCCTACACATTCAATAACAAGATAATCGGTAGATACCATTTTCCCTAGGATTTTTGTAAACACTCCTTCAGCTATTCCAATGGGTAATATAGTGGCATTATTGGAAAGAGATATTTCTTCTCCACCCTCAGAAAGTTCACAAAGATTCAGAGATTCATAAATATCTTTAGGCATAAGACAGAACTCAGACATAATATCACAACGAGCATGAAAAGTTTCATTATTTATAGCACCTTTTACTGTAGGGAACCATTTTGATGGTTCAAAATTTATTGAAACATAATCATGATGCTCTCTAAGCATATTGTAGCATTCTTTTAAACTAGATGTACTTGTCTCAAGAGTGTTTAACGTAGCATAAATGCTTATTAAGGATGGATCAAGTTTACTAGGCAAGTTATATGTTGCAATCAACTTTTGTATAGCATTAAAAGCTTCACCCCCATCACAATAAAGGAAATATCCTCCTACTACAGCATCCAAAGCATATTTATAACAAAGAGGAAGACCAAAGTAGAAACTACTAAGAAGCAATCCTAGGGTCATTTTAGGTTCAGTTTTTTCATAAGAATCGGAAATTCTAGACCAAGATTCTTTGAAACTCTCTTCACTTCCTTGTTTGAAAGTGAAGATCATTTCCTTAGGTGACATAGTGACTGGAGCAACACTAGACATAAAAGCAAATTGAAGTAGGAACTATTTTTTATGTTTTTCATAAAAATAAGTAAACTAATAGAAATAGCAACTAAGGTAGGAACTATTTTTTTGTGTTTTTGATAAAAAAGAAACAAACCAAACAAAACTAAAGAAACAAAAACAAAGTAAAGATATTGGTTGTGAGAGACTACCCTTGCAGGAACTGTCATGTGTCTCCCCGGCAACGGTGCCAGCACTAGTAGAGAAAACCTTATAGCAGCAATCCTTATCACTGGCGAAGTGGAACCGTGCTCGCTAGCAGTAAGCGCTTCCAGGCCTGCATAACGTTACCACCGGCAAAATGAAATCTACACGCTGGCGATAGCAGAAGTACCACCGGCTAAAGTGTCCTGCGCACGCCAGGGATAGGGTGGGCCGCGTGCCCCCCGGATGGGCTGCCACTTACCACTGGCGAAATAGCCTATGCTCGCCGGGGCTAGACAAATTAGCGCCGACGAATACGTCCCGCGCACGCCAGGGATAGGGTCTGCCTCATGCCTCCTTAATGGGCCATCAGTTACCGCTGGCGGAAGGCCTCTTGCTCACCGAGGATAGGTACTTATACCACCGGCAAAATACGCAGAGCTCGTCGAGGATGCATGGGGGGACAGGTGGGCCACTGGGTCGTGTTTTTACCGCCGGCGAATTGTTACTTTCCGCTGGTGGTAAAGGACTACCACCGGCATGTTGAGATTATTTCGCCTGTGGTAACCTGGCACTTATTACAAGGTCGTGAACCAGCCACTAGCAACACCTCCTCACTCACCACTAGCTCCCCTTTCTTGGAAACTCAAGCCCAAGCTTTGCTAGCTCATTCCCCCACTTCTTCCCACCTATTTTAGCTAATTCAACCAAAAAATTAATATAATTGTGGAGATGTCGCTCCCCTCGCATGCATTAGTAGATCTACCTAGGAAAATATAGATCTAGATCTAGATCCATCTCCCCCCACCACCTTTCCCACTTCTCTCTACCGGTGCTCTCCCCCTACTTCTCTCTACCGGTGCTCTTGGACCTCGCGTCAACTAATAGGTAAAATATGGTGGAATGTGCATGATTATTGGCGACAAAAGTTAGCGCTGATGTCACTTGTGATGGTGAAAAGCGTGGTTGCACGCATATGTGGACCTTTTTGTGTTGTTTTGCCGGTGGAATGTGCATGTACAATGAGTTGCCAATGTTTTGCTGGAATGTCGATTAACTTCCGTTCTGGTGAATTTCTTGCACTTCGACGAGACCATTTTTAGCAAAGGTCATGCCAAATTTTTCCGTGAAAGCAGCCGAGCGAGGCGACGGTAACGTTCTAATCTATTCTCTTATTGTGCAGACGATGATGGTCATCGAGATGAAGGAAAGTATGGTGTATAGATACGTGGAACGTGCGACTGCCGACATGTATCGAAATAACCGCTTGGAAATAAGATGTCCGTGTAGAAAATGCAAACTATCATCATTATTTGACCCCTTGTCACGCACGGTGAATGAGCACCTCCTCAGGTATAGTTTCATGGATGGATACACTACTCCGTGGATGGATGATGAAGATGATGATGATGATGATGATGATGACTTTGACCATAAGGAAGAGGATGTCGTTCAGAATGAAAATGAAGATGATGAGGAGGGAGAAGAACGGGATGTCGCACACGACGATGACGGTCGTGATGAACAGCATCGGGAAGAAGAAGAACATGCGGACGACAAGGACAGGATTAGGAATACCCCGCTAACTGCGGTGTGCACGACCCTCATGTTCAGGAAATTCTTCTCGGCAACACATCGACTGACCCCAGATTCACTGGTAGACGGAAGTCTAAGCTGGATCAACTGGAGGTAGACTCGAGAACTCTTTTGTACAATGCAGGTCGCGGGCCGGAGGAGACCTGCTTGAGAGTAACTCTCGATCTTCTAGAGATGAAGGCAATATAAGGATGGAACAATGCAAGCGCAGACGAACTCTTCCGATACTTGAAGAAGCACTTACCTAAAGATAACACGTTGGCAGGTAGCCTACAAGAGGCCAAGAAAGTGGTGTGCCCTCTCGATTTACCGCATGAAAAATACCACGCCTGTATCAGTGACTGCGTGATTTATCGGAACGAGCACAAGGACTTTACCACGTGCCCAAGGTTCGGCGAGCCTCGATATAAGAGAGGGATGAGAAAAGATCCTCGAAAAGTTGTGTGGTACTTCCCGCTCAGGCCCCATCTCCAGCGGTACTTCGTGGACCCCAAGGAAGCGAAGCTCATGCGCTGGCATGCAGAAAGGAAGGAGGCAGTGATGAAGGATCCAGTGCGGGTTGAAAACCCAATGCTGACGCACACTTCGAATGCAAGCCAGTGGAAAGCATTAGACGATGAGTACGAAGATTTCAGAAAAGAACCAAGGAACATTAGACTGGGTGCAAGCACCGACGGACTCAATCCGTTTGGCAACCAGAGCATCAAGCATAGCACCTGGCCCATGTTTGTATGGATGTACAACCTCCCCCCATGGATATGCCTGAAGAAGAAGTAGATACACATGAGCATGATAATCCAAGGGACGACGCAGCCAGGGAGCGATATCAACCTATATCTAGAGCTATTGAAGGAGGAGCTAGCCATCTTGTGGGACGAAGGGGTAGAAACATGGGACACTCACCTCCAACAAACTTTCCATATGAAAGCAGCGTTGATCACGACGGTGCAGGACTATCTCGGATACGGATATGTCGTGTGCCAGGTGTGCCACGGACACAAGGCTTGTGTGAGGTGCATGGAAAGGACGTTGTTTCTTCAGCTTGGTAAGGATCTCGGGTCTTCGAAAGCCTTCTACATGAGGACTCGGATGTGGCTACCCGAGAATGACCCGTGGAGGAAGCGTGGAGATCTGTTCAACGGCAAGGATGATCTCGAAGTACCTCCGCCTAAGCACAACGGCGAGGATATCGATGCTTTGTTGAAAAGCCGGAAACACGGCCCTCCATCGGGTAAGATAATAAGCATAAGAGGAAGCGAGGAGATAATAAGAAGGAAAAGGAACACAGTCCGCTCATGGGGGTATGGAAAAGGAGGTCCGTCTTTTAGGACTTGCCATACTGGAAGATCCTCAGTACGCCTCATTGCCTTGATGTCATGCATATCACGAAGAACATGTGCGAAAGCTTGCTTGGCACTCTGCTCAACATGCCGGATAGGACCAAAGACGGGCCGAAAGAAAGACACGACCTAAAGGCCCTAAATATTAGAGAAGAGCTTCACCCCCCGTCTTCTTCTACTGTTGAGGAGGTGACAAACGATCGCAAATGCAAAAGGGCGGGGAAGCAGCCGGTTGAGGAGGAGATGGAAGGTCCTAAGGGAAAAAGGTCGAAGAAGAGTGAAACCCCGCGCCCCTCCTACTTCACTATATATCCTAACAAGCTCGAACAGATGATCGGTTGCCTCCTTGGAACCAAGTATCCCTTAGGCTACGCGGGGCTGATACGTAGATGGTTGGACCCGACGAAAGGAATCTTCAGCGGGATGAAGTCTCATGACTATCACATCATGATGACGCAGATACTTCCGGTTGCAATCCGAGGGATCATGGAACCGCACATCCGTGCAACGCTGAATAGCCTTTGTAACTTCTTGGACGTCATCACTCGGAAGTCGATAACCGTCAAGAAACTTGGGCGGCTGTAGCAAGAGATCGTCACCATCATATCCGAGATGGAGATGTACTTCCCGCCCGCATTCTTCGACATCATGGTCCACCTGCTGTTGCATATAGTGGACGATATCGAGGATCTTGGGCCTCTGTTCCTTCACAACATGATGGCGTTAGAAAGAATGAACGGAATCATCAAAGGATACGTCCATAACAAGGCACATCTGGATGGAAGCATCGTCCAGGGCTTTCTCACCGAGGAGTGCGTCTCTTTCTGCAAGAATTATCTTAACGAGGAAAACCCACATCCGATTGGTTTGCCCATGAACAAGCACCTCGGCAGGTTCGAGGGAGTAGGCCACCGCACCAGCAAGAACGAAATGGACGTGGATCAGTGTGATAGGAGAGCCGACTTTGATAGGGCCCACTTAGTAGCGCTACAGCACATGGACGATGTCACGCCTTGGGTGGAAAAGCACAAAACCATGATCGAGAACAATGCTAACAGGCCGATGATGGAACAAGAGGTATTTAGAGAGCACAACTCCTCTTTTGCGCACTGGTTCAAAGACCAAATTGATGCTAATACCCCGCCAATGACAAGCGTCGAGGACAGAATCATAGTGGCCTTGTCTTACGGGCCCACGCCAAACCTCGTGACTTATCAAGCATACGACATCAACAGCTACACATTCTACACGGAGAGAGACAAAATAAGCGACTATCAGAACTCGGGTGTGACAATAGATTCTTACACGGGTGAAGATAAGAAAAGATATTATGAAAGGATCGAGGAAATTTGGGAGCTCGACTATGTCGGGGAGAAGCTACCGATGTTCCGTGTCAGATGGGCTACAGATGTCAGAAAAGAAGACGAGTATTTTACCACCATGCGTATGCCCAACAAATCCAAGACCAAGAAACCCACCGCACAAAATGATCCATGGGTGCTAGCTAAGCACGTCGAGCAATGCTTCTTCATTACCGACCCGTCAAGGCCTAGCCGTGTCATCGTGAGGAGAGGCAAAAGGGCCCTCGTCAGAATGGATGGAGTCGCCGACGAGAAAGACTTTGACAGACTCGTCGGATACCCGGTGATGGAAGAACCCGATGAAGACGATGCAACATACACAAAAAGAAGAATAAGGACCACATTGCCTAGGTTGTCAGCTACAACAACCCCGTACACAAGGTTTCACGACGATGAGACTGGCGGGGTCGTGAAGTCAAAAAATACCAAGCAGAAGGGCAAGAAGAAGAATCAGAGTGCAAAGAAGAAACAGTAGGATTTTGGTGTGGTGTATCACTTATTAATGATTTTATGTATAAGTGTGTACTATATATATAATATTAAACTCCTACGGAGGTGATGGATCATTTGCAACAAATTTAATTAACTAACAGAATTGTGCTATATATCATTTTATGTGTGTTTATTGCCTCCGACGAAATTGCGCCATCATTTTATGTGTCTTATTTGTTGCCTGCTCCGACGGAATTGCGCTATCATTTTAGGTGTGTGTCTGCTGCCTCCGAAGAAATTGCACTATCAGTTTATGTGTGTTTGTTGCCTTCGAAGAAATTGCGCTATCATTTTATGAGTATTTTTGCCTCTCCGATGGAATTGCGCTATCATTTCATGCGTGTTATTAATTTTTGCCTCCGACGGAATTGCAATATATATCATTTTATGTGTGTTTGTTGCCTCCGAAGAAATTGCGCTATCATTTTATGTGTGTTTTGCCTCTCCGATGGAATTTCCCTATCATTTTATGTGTGTTATTAATTGTTGCCTCCGACGGAATTGCGCTATATATCATTTTATGTGTGTTTATTGCCTCCGACGAAATTGCGCTATCATTTTATGTGTATTATTTGTTGCCTCCGACGGAATTGCACTATCATTTCATGCGTGTGTTTGTTGCCTCCGAAAAAATTGCGCTATCATTTTATGTGTGTTTGTTGCCTCCGATGAAATTGCTCTATCATTTTATGTGTGTTTTTGCCTCTCCAATGGAATTGCACTATCATTTTATGTGTATTATTAATTATTGCCTCCGATGGAATTGCGCTATATATCATTTTATGTGTGTTTATTGCCTCCGAAGAAATTGCGCTATCATTTTATGTGTGTTATGTGTTGCCTACTCCGACGGAATTGCGCTATCATTTTATGTGTGTGTTTGTTGCCTCCAAAGAAATTGCACTATCATTTTATGTGTGTTTGTTGCCTTCGACGAAATTGCGCTATCAGTTTATGTGTGTTATTTGTTGCCTCCGACGGAATTGCGCTATATTTCATGCGTGTGTGTTTGTTGCCGCCGAAGAAATTGCGCTAACATTTTATGTGTGTTAACGTTATTTGTTGAATCATGGAATTGTTCTATCAGTTTATGTGTGTTATTTGGTTGCGCTATCGTCATTTTATGTGTATACTTTTTATGGCCCATCGATCGGAACAATTGCTCTGATGGAATAATTGCGCTATTGACGGAATAAGTGTGTTGGCCCCACCTGACATCAATGACCAGTGACCCTGGCCCCACCTTACTATACCACCGGCGAATTCACACCAAACCGCCAGGGATAGCACGGGCTGGCCCCGCCTGCTAGTGACCCTAGCTTTATCACCGGCGCCTTTGTGAAAACGCCAGGGGTAATGCCTATGGGTATCACCCGTTAGATCGATCCCCACCCAAAACAGATCGACCCGTCCCTGTCCCCGTCTCAGATCAGATCGACCCGCCGCCCGTCCCCGTCTAGCTCAGATCAGCGCGCGCCCTTCCCCGTCGACCCGCCGCTGTTCCCCTCGACCCGCCGCCGTCCACCGTCAGCGAGGTGAGTCCCCCGGCCCCCTCTCCCCTCCCTTCCTCTCTTCCCCACGCCCTCCACTACCTAACCCTCTCCACCTCGCAGGAGCCCGTGGATGGAGCCGCGCCCCCCTCGTCGACCGCCCAGAGGAGGAGGAGTAGTCCCCCATGGAGAAGGAGACCACCGTGGAGGAGGCCCGGAGGAGGTGGAGGAGACCGCCCGTAGGAGGAGGAGGAGACCACCGTCGTTGTTGCCGTCCCGTCTGCTCGTCCCCATCTCATATCAACGTGCGCCCATCCCTGTCGACCCGCAGGTACCCCCCCCCCCCCTTCCCTGCTCCACATCCGCACGCCCTTGTACATCCTCGTCTTTCCACCATTGCCATGGCCCGCGAGCTCCTGCTGCTGCTGCCTTGCCACCACGCCGCCATTGGTCGCCACCGTCTTCACCATGGCTAGCTGCTAGCTTCTTGGCTCCTTGCTTGCTTCACCAAATTTTCAAATTTTGGTTCGACGCCCGAGAACACGCACCGGAGAACACACACCGGAGCAAGAAGGCCAGGAAGTATCCATCCCTGTAGTGGGTCATTCTCCTCACTTTGTAACAGGAGTTTCAAATTTTGGACAAGATGAGATCCTAGTAGAGTCATGCCTTTAGATCAGGGGAAATACGATGTTCATGTTCCAAATGTAACACCGAGTCCAGTGTAGCAGCCATGTGGTGCTTACCCTCTAAGTCTGGTGCCGCCGTTCTAGTGTCGAAATGATGCTTATATATGTAGTAACATCATGCACTTGACATCATTTTTGCCTTGCTTGCTCTCTGAAACAAGCTAGTCCCGTGTAAATCAAGTAATGGATCTACAGATACATGTTCCATTGTTTAAAAGATCTTTTGTTCCACAGTACAACACGCAAGTATAGCAGCACAGTAGTAGATTTCATACATCATACATCTTCAAACCTGGGTTTGATAGATTAGATAACGGTTGTTCCATGATCCATCACAAACTATTGCATACCGAAATAAAACTGCACAGCACATTAATTGATGTATAGCACACCGATTATAGTATATATATAGTAGAACTCAAATTAGCAGTTCATAATCCAATACAAGTTGACTACTGCAGCAAGCTTCAGTAAGCCAAAAACATAGTACTACCTGGGGTGCTGATGTTTAAAGGTTAATTATCCTTTGTTTCAGTAAAGAATATACTACATCATGCAAGTACTTGATTCGCCACTTTTAACCTGGGTTTATGGATTCCATAAGAAAATCATGATCCATCTCATATCATTGCACACAGAAATCCAGATGCTAATTCCTTGAATGATATCACGAAAATCATAGTACTAGAATATCTTAAGATGGCAGTTCATAGTTCCATACAAGTTAGATTGCAGCACCGGCTTGACTAGCCTAAAAACATGCTACTACCTGGGGAACACTACTGAAAACCCTCTGGATCTATCTAGCCTGGGTTTACAAGATTTTGTAAGGAACTCATGCTCTAGCCTCCAGGATAAAATCATGTGAAATCATTGCTTTTAGAAATCCAAATGAAAATTCCTGGATGATAGCTTTCAGAACTCATACATCTTCGGTACCTTTTGCATAATTTTTTCTCAGTTTTGCAAAAAAAAGTGGTCAGGGTTGAAGTTTCCAAGACGTTAAAAAAACTGTAGTTTTTGGGATACTTTAGTTTTTAAAACCATTGTATTCCCTGAAGCCAAACACGTTAAAGTATTCCATACTTTATTATTTATAGAAACCACTGTATTATTTCTCAGTTTTGGGATACTTTAGTTTTTAAAAACACTGTATTCCCTGATATGGACTGCTCCATATTTTTTACTGAAACATTAGTACAATCAAAATGGTTGTCAGATTGCAACTTCGCTATGCCAAAGTTGCATCTTACCTTAAGATCGGTAATCAACTTAGCTATGTTACAGACGCTGCTGCACACACATATACTGCCCCCCTCCTATCAATACTTTACTGTCAATGTGAATGCATCTGATATTGTCTATTTTGGATATTGTATAAAGTCTGTTTTGGTGGTTGTAGCTGAATGTTGTGCAGGTACATTGAGTGCCAATGTTTCTCCGGAATGTCAATTAATTTCTATTCCGGCGAATTTCTGGCACTCAGGCATGACCATTTTTAGCAAAGGTCATGCCAGATTTTCGCCGTGAATTTGTGTATCTAAAATCCTTTATTTTTGCTTATGTAGTGCTCGGTATAGCCATGTCGTCTTATGGAAACCGCAAAGAAGACGATCGCGGCCAGCGAGACTTAGAGGAGCACTACAGGCTCATGTCCCAGGAGATAGAGCTAGAGGAGGTAGGGGGCCGGGGCAAAGAAGACGACGAGACCACCGATGATGGCAATGAGGAGATGGGCGTCGATGACCGCCTTGATGGCGGTCATGAGAGGGGCGACGAGACCACCGACAGTGGATTCGTTGGGGGTGGCTCGCAGACAACGACGTCGTCCAAGAGGGAACGGAAGAAGCGGCGACCGAACACGGTCGGCACCACGAAGGAGACATTCACAGCGGTGGACCCCAAGACCGGTATCCCTACAGAGCCGAAGCATCTCGCGAGGGGGTACGGCCTCCATCTGGGAGCTATCCTTTGGGTCGTCAATGTCAACGAGACGAAACTCCGAGCGAAGAAGAAGAAGCATCTGCAAGACCAACTCCTCTTGCGGCTGCATGTACGGTACCTGTTCCCCGAGGGCTTCACGAGCCTGGATCCCAAGGAGAACATCGTGAACAAGTTCGCCCTTGGCAAGTTCACCAGGAACCTCAGCGGATATAAAACCATATTAAGGGGGATGATTGCTGACGACGAGCCATGCGAAGATATCAAGCGCCACTTCCCACAGCTTACGCCTGAGGACTACACGCGCTTCCTGGAAAACGAGGAGCTAGCCTACACCAAGGATCAGACGGCCTGGGGAAAGGAACTGGTGGAGAAGAACATCGGTCACCATCGTCTCGGCTGCCGTGGCTACGATGGCAAGGTGGACAAGTGGCAGAAGGAGGACCAGACCTATGCAGAGAAGGGCATCGAGAACCCTTGGGCCAAGTATAAGAACCCGCTCTTTAGGGCATTTGTCAGGTCTCGGTACCATAAAGAGATGGATGGGAAACTTTTCACGAGCCCTACAGTGGTGGAGGGTGTTGTCTTGGTAACCGACCCGAAGGTGGTGCAAGTTGAGAACGTAGTGGTAAGAAATTTGCCTGGCTTACTAGTTTCATACTACTCACCACAACTCCATCTCTAAAATTCTTCATGCTACTTGCAGTTCGCGGAAGAAGCTAACGAGTTTGGCTCCTCGTCCCAGACGTCGACGGGCAAAGTCCCGTGGGACAACCCTTTTATCAGGGGCTTGAACATCATGAAGGAGCAGCCACCGTTGAAGAGGCCGGCAAGAGGCCGTGTCCCCGGCACGGGAGGAGGTCGCCAGCATGTCGATTATGGCTTGGACGTGCCTACCACCAAGGACTCCCTGCAGGCGAAGAAGGACCGAGAGCACGTGGCTCTATTGGAGAAGGTGGCCAACATGGAAGCAACCTTTGAGCAGCGCGTCCAAGCCACGATCCAAGCCGAGGTAGAAACTAGGGTCCAGGCAGAGGTAGCCAGCAAGGTCAATGGCGTGGTGGCCAGCCAGTTCAATTTGATCATCCCTGGAATGGTGGAGTCGATCTCCACTTACTTTGCCAATAGCCAAACGGGACCACTCTCGTTGATCAGCCTAGGCGGCAGCATCTCGGGCAACATGCGGCCTCCTGCTACATGGGCTCAAGATGCGCCTATATTGGTGACTCCACCCGCCGGCGCCAATACAGGTGCTAGGGAGGATTCCCCGGCCATGGGGGCAGCCAGCAGCCCCTCGATCACTTGCACACCCTGCCTCGGTCCCTGGACGCGAGCCGAGCTTGACGCTCTCATGGTAATTAATTAAGCCTCTACGCAAGTTAATTACTTCGTCGCCGCCCCTCTTTGACCAACACATGCATGTTTCTTCACAGGAGAAAAGTGTTCCTTGCACCATGCTCACGTATGTGGACAACAATCTCAAGGATGTTGCGAGGGGATGCATCATGAACCCAACACACCGGACATTCCACTGCAAGCCTATGGACGATAGCGTGCACCGGGTTGAGGTGGATCGGTTGTTCCCGGGATGCGCACACTTGGTTCCTCCTCATCAACCCCCGGGTTCCGAAGACGAGCTGAAGGTCGGGCAACTGAAGAATCATGTCCTTATATGGCCGAAAGCCCTACTTCGGCTAAAGACCGCCGAAGAAATGGTCACTCCAACATCTATGCCTGCGGCGGCAAGCCAAGAAAGGGTCACTCCAGCGTCTGTGCCTGCGGCGTCAAGCCAAATGGTCACTCCTCCACCTGCCAATGATCCTCCCGAGCCCGAGACACATGACCACGACAACGTGGTGGTCATCGATAAGGCTCCCATTGATTCGTTCATCACTGATTTGGAGGCTCCCATCGATGTTACTCCTTTCGAGGCACCCGCCCGTGATACCATGACGAAGAAGAAGCTCTTCCCTTCTCAAGAAATGCCCGAGCAGGAAGACGCTACCACCTTCACCGCTCTGCCGCATGCTAAGGTTACCCTGAGGACACTCTGTGATACGTCCATGGAGGTGATAAGACAAACCGGAACCCCTCCGTGCCATAAGAAGGGCAGGAAGCGGAAGCCGAAGCATGGGAAAGACGCCGCAGCAAGCAAGAAAGTGGTTCTCGACAAGCTGCCGGCCAAGTGGAGGACGATGCATTATCTTGGTGAACCCATCCTGCCGGACCACATTGTCAAGACGTTGTCGCCAGACCTGAGTAGCCTGCATGATACTGTTAGGTATCTAGAGCGGCAGCTTCTCCAAGATAAAAATCCCTTCTACCCGCTCTTCACGGTCAGTGTCCCCACTAACTGTGGCTTCGTTACCCCCCCCCCTCCCGGCAAGTGATTCTTCATCACGTATGAAGACATCTTCAAGCTCTTCCACATGTTACGGCTCGATCGAAACGTGGTCTGCCTGGTATTGCTAAAAATGGTGCACGATATCATCATGGAGAAGACCCCGCACCTTGCTATCATGGACCCCTTCTACATGACCGTAGGCACCGTCGACAAGGAACAAGCGTTTTTCACGAAGTATATCACGGATTTCTTGGTGGGGAATAAGGACAAGTCTTGCTTTCTCCTTCCATACTTTCCCGAGTAAGTAGTCGGTCGCTAAACTTCCCGCTATTACATTCTTTCGTGAATTTCCTTAATAACCGAGGATGATGGTTTATTCCAACTGTTTTGCGCAGAGAGAATGGGTGTGTCCTCATCGCCTTTCAACTATCTCGACTTCGGGAGAGACGTGCAGAAAGACTACACCAACGTCAAGTCTACTCTTGATAAAGCCCTCAACGGTTTCAGAGCCGCGGTTGGCCCACTCAAGTATGAGAAAAGATCCAAGGCATCTATGTGAACTCCCATGTAACCAATTTCTCCTGCATTTGGCAATTGTCGACTAACAATGGGATGGATCCCTGGTTCGCCATCCTATAGATGAGGGAGTACACAAAGGATGAGGAGAAACTCTTGATGCCATCTGGTCTCGAGAAAAGGTGCAGAGACATGACGGAAACGACCGATGCAAACATCAGAGCCGAGTTCCATGCCATCTAGCGGGAGATTGGCACGATACTCAAGAGGGATGTCTTTACTAGGGGTGCCACATTCAACTATAGCGGTATCCCGCTGACTAATGTAGAGATCGAGGATCGCTTAGCTGTGGTCGCCGATGGGAGGACATTCACCATGCTAGGTGGCATCCATCCCTTCCCTCCGAAGCCGAAGAAAACCTGATCGAGTCACAAACTTGTCTCTTGCAAATGTTAGTCATAGAATGACGATTAGTTTATTTTATGCTTTTGTTTTTGCATACCTATCTTTCCATGCAAATGTTAGTCATAGAATTACTTAGCTATATTTAATGCCTTTTCTTTTTTGCATACCTATATGTTATATCTCTATTATGAATATGTGGTGACAACACTAACATTTCTTTCTTGTGTGTGTGTGTGTGCGCAGATGTCGTGGTATGTCATGTACGAGGGCAGGGTTCCTGGAGTCTACGACGACTAGGAGGATTGTAGGAGGTAGGTCCACCATTTCTGCAGGAATAGTTACAATGGCTATGCCACTTTGGAGGAGACGGTAACTCGCTACGCTAGGTTTCTAGCGGGGCGGAGGACGGATATGTGGACAAGCCGGTTGACCCCCTTTGTCGTGATGATGCTCGCAGCCACCGCCGCCTCTATAGTCTATTTGCTAGTTGGATCCCAGTAGGTATCTGTTGTATGAACTATGAACTGTTTGAATGTGTGAAACTGTTTGAATGTGTCATACAACTCTGGAGACTTGTAATATTATGTCATATATGGTCACTTTCAACACTTGTGTAAACTGTTTGAACATATGTGTATTTCCTGTATCTGATGTGTGTATTCTGTCATTATCATATGTATTGTATCAAGATTACAGTGTATTTTGTGTGTATATTGATTTTCTTTTTTAACTCCTAGTAATATTACCTCTGGCGAAAATGTTGGTCTATCCCTGGCGAAAAAGATTTTGCATGTACTAAACTACCACCAGCGATACGAGGAGGCGTCGGCAAGCGTGCTTACCCCCGGCGTTTCTTTCTGCTCACTGGCGCTGGCGAATTTTACCACCGGCGATACCGGAAAGCGCCGGCGATGTAGGTGTACCCCCGGCGTTCGCTGCTGCTCGCCAGTGGTAGCTGCATATTATCACCGGCGAAATACAGAGGCGCCGGCGATGAGGAATTACCAATGGCGAGGAGGTCTCCGGCGAGCACGGAGACGCCGGCGATTAGCATTTTTTGTTCGCCAGCGGTAGGGTTTTCTCTACTAGTGTAGAAAAGTCTTTAATGCGGCTCAGTTACTGTAGAGCCCTGTTAGGAAACCCCAAGAGGAAGGTATGATGAGCACAGCAGCAAGTTTTCACTCAGTTGTGAAACCAAGGTTATCGAACCAGCAGGAGAAAGGAAACAGCTCTCAAGGTGTTGCTAACAATGTGGAACCTGCACAACACAACCACAATACTTTGCCCCAACTTACAGTGAGGTTGTCAGGCTCACCGGTTTGCTGAAAACAAAGGATTAAATGTATAGTGTGGAAGAAACTAATTGCTTGTAGTAATTGCAGAAAGTAAACAGTAGGCGGTAGATTGAAAATCAGTGGGAAGGAATGGACCGGGGACCACGGGACTTTTTGTGGAATTCTGATCTGATGTTTAGGGTTTTCATCTCATGGGGGATATATAGGCGAAGGGGCAAGGTCGGTGGAGCCTCGAGGGGCCCACACCATGGCCAGGCGCAGCCTAGGGTGGGCCCACGCGGCCCCCTGGTGTGGCTGCCTCGTGGCGCCTCTTCGTCTCTCCTTCGGACTTCGTGTTGCATAGGGAAAAATAGTAAATTTGGATTTTGTTTCGTCCAATTCTGAGAATATTTCTTTACTAGTTTTTATAATACCAAAAAACAGGAAATTGGCACTGTGACATCTTGTTAATAGGTTATTTCCAGAAAATGCATAAAAATGCCACAGAGTGTAGACAAAACATAAGATAGTTGGTACAAAAGAAGCATGGAGCATCAAATATTATTGATACATTTGCAACGTATCACAGCCGCCAAACCCATTACAATAATTGTACTCACATTAAACAGAACTGAAATTGCAACCAACCTAAACAACATCTAGACCCAGATCACGCCACTGTCGTTGGAGTCGACCTTGATTGGTGACCCCTCCATGCCCTTCCCAGCAACATCTACTCCCGCCCGTGGCTTGCCCTTCTCCAAGGAAGCTTCAATGGAATTCTGCATCGTATCGCTACATGCAAAGTACCCGGATTCACCGAAGACGAAGAAGGAGTTCTGTGGTACAAAGGACGCCTTTGTGTACCAGCAGATTCTGAGTTGAAAGAATTTATTCTGAAGGAGTCTCATGATACTCTTTATTCTATCCATCCCGGAGGAACTAAGATGTATCAAGATTTGAAAGAGCAATTTTGGTGGCATAAGATGAAGCGAGAAATCGGAAACTATATCGCCAAGTGTGATATTTGCCAGCGAGTCAAACCAGGACATCAAAGATCCACTAGATTGTTGCAACCCTTACAGATTCCGGAATGGAAATGGGATTCCGTTGGAATGGACTTTATCACTAGACTTCCTACTTCTAGTAGGGGAAATGACTCTATCTGGGTCATAGTGGACAGATTGTCCAAAGTCGCCCATTTCTTGCCCATCAAGACCACCTATCAGAGTTCGAAGCTAGCAGAGTTGTACATCGATAAAATAGTTAGTTTGCATGGAGTCCCCAAGAACATCGTATCGGATCGAGGAACTCAGTTTACCTCGAGATTCTGGAAGAAAGTTCAAGAAGGTTTAGGAACCTGCCTAGATTTCAGTACCGCGTATCACCCTCAGACTGATGGACAAACGGAGCGAGTAAACCAAATACTCGAAGATATGCTGAGAGCATGTGTGTTAGAATATGGATCCAAGTGGGAAGACTGGCTGCCGTTTGCAGAATTTTCATACAACCACAGTTATCAGGCTAGTTTGCAAATGGCCCCATTTGAATTTATGTACGGAAGGAAGTGTCGCACCCCTTTGAACTGGTCAGAAGTAGGAGAGAGTCAGATTTTCGGACCTGACATCCTACGAGAAGCAGAAGAGAAGGTTCACAAGATTCGTGAGCACCTCAAGACTGCCCAATCCAGACAGAAGAGTTATGCCGACAAGAGACGTCGAGACCTCGCCTTCAACATAGGAGATTTTGTTTATCTGAAAGTGTCGCCATTGAAGGGAATGCAGCGTTTCCAACTCAAAGGAAAGTTAGCCCCCAGATATATCGGACCTTTCAAGATTTTGAACTGTCGAGGAGAAGTATCATATCAATTGGAACTACCCGAAGAGATGTTAGCCGTGCACAATGTGTTCCATATATCGTTACTTTGCAAGTGTCTCGAAGTCCTAGAGAAGACCGAAGTGTTCAAGAACATCGACCATCAGACCATAGAGATCAATGATGACCTGACCTATCCCGAAGTACCCATCCGTATTTTGGAAGAAGCTTTTCGAACTACCCGAACCCGAAGCATCAAGTTTCTCAAGATTCAGTTGAGCAACCACACAGAAGAGGAAGCTACCTAGGAGCGCGAAGATCACATCAGGACAGAGTTTCCCGATCTCTTCAAATCCTAGGTAATATTTTTCGTCCTTTTTCAAATCTCGGGACGAGATTTTGTTTAAGGGGGGAAGATTTATAACATCCCAAAAATACTAAACTTGGATCATCAAACTCTAATCATCAAAATTAGGATTAACAAAAAAAAATCTAATTAAAATTATGAAAGCATGCATATGTGTATGCATTTCATTTGAAATTCTTTTGAACCAACTTGTTTGTGTGTTCCTTTGCTTGTAAATGGATGCTTAGGTGAAATAAACATCATCTAAACATTTCCCACACTTTTCCCAAAGACAAGTAAATCAAAACAAATAAAATAAGGGAATGGTCATTTTGACCAATTTAACTCCCATGCCTACTTTGGCTGTCTCAAACTTTTAGAACCCAATAGAAACTTTTCTGGATCTTTGCACCCCTTGATTGTACTCATAACCAAGTATCAAGGACCACTTTGTGATCATCCAGAAACTTTTAAATGCATAGTTTAAATGACAATTCAAAATTGAATCTTTATCATATGAGAAGATCCCACTTTTTCAAAAACCACTCAAACAAGCTCAACTTTCAAAATCCAAGCATCTGCAGACTACCAGCACCAATCTAGCACACCCACCAAAAATCTTTTCAAAATTCAAAACTTGAATTCATGCGGCCATTTCATCAAACCCTTGGCAGACACAAATCAAACAAAATCGAAACACTATAGTGTGCAGTGTTTTGAGCCTAACTGGTTCCCTATCTAGCTCACAACCATCTCAGTAGATCATCTAGCAAGATTAACCAAGCACTAGCACCACTGTGAGCTTGCCAATATCATCAATGGTGAACAGCTGAAGCACACCATGCCAGCCAAGTGTAGACAGCAAGCTAGGAAAGAAACTAGCCGTGCCAACATTGTCTGGGAGATCACATATGCCTCACCGCCCCCTCTCGACCAGCCCAGCCTCGAAAACGTCGAACACAGCACCTAGGAACGCCGCGCCCGTTCCTCTGCCAACTGTGTCGAGCATGCGCTAGAGCTCCACCCTCGACCGAAGCCCACAGACTGCGCGCCGCCACCGCCGCGTGCATACATGATCGCCACCGACCCAGGAGACAGCCAGACATCCCCGTTCGCCGCCCCAAACCGCACAGCCACCGCTCGCCGTAGAAGACGCCGCCTCTGCCACGCAGAGCGTCGCGTGTTCCAGACCAAACCGCACCGCCCCTACACGCGCATTAAAGCCATAGAGCATCGCCAGGAGACCACCAAGCGATCGCCACCACCAGCCATGCCTCTAGCAACCCGTAGCCATGTCGCCACCGTCGCCTGCCCATGCCGTTCGGTCTCGTCGTCGAGACTATAAATAGAGGCCACCCCCGCTCGAATTCTTCACACCATTCCACTCCCCTCTCCTCACTGACCATTCCACCCCGTTCCCGGAGCAAGGCGGGCAGCACTTCGCCGGAATTTCACCGGAACCCGCCGCCTCTGGAGCAGAAGGAAGCCAACGATTGGAGCCGCCCCAAGAGAAGCCACCGGTACCAGGAGAACCACCGTCGTCGACTTTGCCGTTCGCCCGCCTCGCCGACCCTCACCCGAACCCCAGTGAGCCCCCAGCAACCCCCACTGGCCGCGCTAGGTTTCTGTCTCGCCGGCGTTGCTCAACGTCGACGATGACTCTCAACCGTTGGATTAGAACCAGATCGAACGCACCACATCGCCCCATACCGTTTCGCACCCCCTGTCTCACTGACGTGTGGGGACAGCCACTTAAACAGCCCACGGAAGCGCTGCGCTTAGCAGGCCGGCCCAGTATCGCTTCCCGCGCAGCCCAGTTATTCGAATTAAACCTTTTCCATTTTATTTCAAACACACTTCTGTACCCAGTTTCAAAAATCAACCCAGATCGATTCGGTGCACCAAATTGAATGAAACAAATTTTGTTAGAAAGGTATGGGACTGCTGAATCCAAGACCGTTGGATTCAAGTCATTTGGATCTGTAGATCACCCATGGTAAAAATAACAAGGCAAAAGCTTTTCTGCATTCAAACATTTTTCAAATTAAAACCATGATAGATTTTGAGTTGATTCCAACTCTCAAAAATCACATTTAATCATACCTTTCATAATATATAAAAATATATAGGTTTACTTATAGAAATAATGACCAAGTAATAAAAGAATGCCACATAGGCATTTCTAGCCACTTTAATTGATTAAAATAAAAGGGTAAAACCTTATTAAATTGTGACACCACTTTAAATCACTTTCCCATGGACTAAAATATGTGGTGATGACATGTGTCAACATGATCCCATGTTTGGTTTGGGGAATATTAAATCTTAAGTAGTTTTTCAATGAGTAGAAATTACTTTTCTAAAAATAAAAGGAATTAAACCAAACTTTAACCTTGTAATGTTAGTGATGATGCTAAATCATCTATAGGACCCTTGTGTGTGATGATTGCAAGTAGTTAAGTATTGTTTGGTGATTGTGTACATCGTATTTATTTATAGACGCTAGTACCGACCAAGGATACGAGGAGGAAGGAGGATTCTACGAAGAAGCCGAGGAGAACTTCAACCACTGCTCTGCACAAGGCAAGCTTTACTAACTAAGTGGACCAATGCAAGTTAACGCTTGCAATATACCCAACTTTAGCAAGCCTAATACTACTAGTTGAATATGCAAGCTAACCCTCGCAATTATGATAGTTAAATAACCTATGCAATGCACTAAGCATGCTTGGTTAGATACATTTGATGATACCCAATCCTAGTTTACTTGCAAGCTTATTAATTTATTTCTTTATCAAAGCTCCTACTTAGAGTTACTGGAAGAAATGGAAGATACTAGAAGGATAATTGAAGGTTGCATAAAGAACATAAAATTTGGCCTAAGCTAGATAATCTTGATGTCACCCTAAGGCCTGAGATTGAAATTGGTTCAAACTTCACTTAGTTACCACCCCTCATTAGTGCTTACCCCCACTTGTAGATGCTAGTGCTAAGCTTAAAACTTGATCAACTTTAGATGCAAATACTTGGTGAAAATGGTTATGAAAACCTTGGAATGATGGATCATTCTATTGAAATGTTTTGGACATGTGTTTCCCAACACCTGATGATTTTGGTGATGAAAATGTTGAGGCATGAGCCTTAGCCCCTTTTTTAAAAAACTGATGGTTGTCTGGATGCGATACCATTCCAATTTTATCGTACAACCACAATACCCGAAGATTGGGTAGGGCTTGACTGGAAACTTATATACCTTAGTATTAGTTCCCTTGCGACCAAGGTCTGAGCTGAGGCTACCTTGTGAAGATTGTCCACCTGTGCAGTACCCAAGATGACAGTTGGTCATGGTTGGGAGGCCAAAATCACAGGAGAGGTGCTTATACTAGGGCATGTAATTGAAATGTTAGGATTGATTATCCGCATACTGAGTATGGTGAATTCAGGATTTATTCCTGACGGATGTATTGAATATTATGGTGAAAGTTTACAATCTCTGCAGAGTGTCAAACTATTCGAATAGCCGCGTCCGCGGTTATGGACAGTTGGAGTGGCCATACTGTTCCCCCGTCAGACTTTTCCAAAATGACTTGTGAAATGAATTGAGACTTGGACTTGACCACAACAGAGTTGTGACATGATATACAAGTTCCCACTTAGGTGTATAAAACATTAACTAGCATTCGTTGCTTACAAACTTAGTAGAGATAAATCTGGCTTCTTGCAAAACAACCCTAGAGCCTAGTGCCCTATTATCAAAAAAAAACCTGCACTTGTTAGTATTAGTTTGCGAGTACTTAAAGAGTACTCATGGCTTTGTCCCTGGCTATTCCCGTGGACAGACTATGAAGAGGAGTACCTGGAGGATGGACCCTAGGAAGGTTACGACAATTAGGATCATCTCCCATCATCAGCATTGCCTGTGACCCCGAAGATGGAGCTTCGCCTACACTACTGAATATTATTACGTATTCTGCTGCTTGTGTTGTATTAAGAACTGGATCATGAGATCCTTATTTGTGTAAGACCTTATGTATGGTTTGTAATGGATGATGTACTATGGTATCCAATTCTGTTATGTCTCGTAAAAATGGTAATCCTGGGATTGTGATGTATGGCATAACAGGCATCTGGGATTAAAAATCCGGGTGTTGACAAGTTGGTATCAGAGCCATCCTGACCATAGGAGACCCTAGTTAGACTGGACATTTGAATCAAAAACTTAGTTTCAAAACCAAAGAAAACAAATATTTACAAAAACTTATTCTCATTCTTACCCCTTTGATTCTTTCATGAAAATTCATGTTCCTCAAAAACTCTTGCAAAATACATAAAATTTTGACACACTTGATCACTCTACTAACTTACTCATCCTATATTCTTTTAGATGGACGTGAAGTACAGAAAGTTTTACCAATTGGGGAATGGAGGAGACCTTATCTTTGAGAGGGATTTGGACCAGCTTTCGGAACTTCTGGAGCGTCCGCACCCCGAGTTCTTCGGAGCTCAGCTCAAAGATCAAGGAGGAGAAGATCTGCAGTGGCTAATTGTTGCAAGTCTCCGAGGAAAAATTGAACCTCCCACTGCTGAGGGAATTCAGTTTACCTTAAGAGAGAACAACTGGCTCGATGGACTTGCCAGGGCCATGCAGGAAGATCTTTCCCGTCTGTGTGGGCAGAGCATCAATCAGATCAAGGGTAATCGATTTGAGTTTTGCCCAAGGCGTGATGCAAATGGACAACCACTGGAAGCCCCATACCACCCTGAGCTGAAGACTCAATTGGACCACCTTAGCTTCATGATGTACGATCGTCAGCAGGAGTTGGATAACAGCCGTGACTACTCCAACCACAAGTCTGCCATCATCAAGACGAAGGACCAAACCATTGCCATGCTAGCAAAGGATCGCAAGTCTCGCTACCGTCATCTAGACAAGAAGGAGCGCATCATTGCCCGTCTTCGCCACCGCATCTCATATTTGGAGGAGACCATCCACGAGAGAGACATGCAGTTGGAGGAAAGGGAGAATGCGGGAGAGGGTATTCGTGGAGACCCCTACTCCTATCTCAGCGATGATGATGATTTTCTGGAGGATCAGGCTATGGATTTCTTCACCGATGAGGATGATTTAGCCTTCATCGATGATGATGAAGATGATGAAGCCACCGATTCCGAGGAGTAGTAGCACTTGAGCACAAGCGTAGTGAGTAGTATTCGGTCCCACTGTATCGTAGTTTTCAGAATGGTTCTTAACACCATCTGCTTTTCTTTGTTGTGGTGTGTGTTGTATCGTGTTCTATGAATGAATGAATGAATGAAAAAGCAAGTTGCTAGAAAAATCTGAGTCAAACTTTAAAAACATTTCAAAGACACAAAACCTTAGAAATTTCCCTCTTTTCTCACGATCTATCTCAATCTTCAGATGCCACGCGGAGGAAGTGGTTCATCCCCAGACCCGATGTTGCAGATACTGCAAATGTTGACTTCTGACCGTGAAGCTGAAAGAGCGGAACGTCAAGCCAACCTAGCCACCCTGCAACAGATAGCTCAGCTAGCCCACAACAACCAAGGCCACGGAAATCAGGACAACCATGGCTCTAAGCTCAAGAATTTCCAGAATACCAACCCACCTATTTTCACTAAGTCAGAAGAGCCCCTAGACGCCGATGATTGGTTGCAAACCATGGAAAATAATTTAGAAGTCGTCGGAGTGGAAGCCAACGAGAAAGTACTGTTCGCCACCCACTATCTAGCCGGAGATGCCAGGGCATGGTGTAACAGTGTTCGCGCAATGACCGGAGGCCAGATGATGACCTGGGAGGAATTAAAGGTCAAGTTTAGCAGAACCCATGTGCCGCCAGGTTTGATCAAGAGGATGAGAGACGAGTTCAGAGAGCTGAAGCAAGGAAGGATGACTGTAGTAGAATACCGTGACAAATTCTTGTCATTAGCTAGGTATGCCCCGGATGAGATTGACACCAAAGCCAAGAAGAAGGAGAGATTCTTGAATGGTCTGCATGACGAGATGCAGATAGTGTTAGTCAATATCCCCTTTGCTGATATTGAAGCCCTTGTAGACTCTGACATCCAAATGGAAGGAAAGATCAACCAAGCCAACGAGAACCGCAAGCGTCGTATGATGCATCAGCCAGGAACCCATCAGACCCCAAAGTATCGCCCTAACCCATCCCCAGGATTTTCCCCAAGAACCAACAGACCCCCGATGAACCGTCTGACCTATCCCAACCGTGGAAACCCTAGGCCCAGAGGAAATCACAACAACCCCGACAACTCTAGCAATTTCAACCGTTCCCCACCCAAGTTCAACAACAACAATGCTGCCACCAACACCAACACTGCCCCGAGGACTGGAAGCAATGCTTTGCCTGTAGCAGCAAAGGACAAATCGCAAGTGACTTGTTATGACTGTGGAAATAAAGGCCACTACTCTAATGAGTGCCCCAACAAGAAGAATGCCGCAGCCCCCAATACCAATGCCCCAGCTTAGTAGCAGCGTCGTGTTCAGCCAGTAAGAAGATTTGCCCCAGGGAATTCGCTGAACCGCAATGGCCGTCTTTTTCTCATGCATGCTGAAGAAGCTCAGGAAGCACCAGACGTCGTGTTGGGTATGTTTTCTGTTAATTCAATACTTGCAAGAGTGTTGTTTGATTCTGGTGCATCGCACTCATTTGTCACCGAAGAATTTGCATGCACTAGTAAAATTCAACCAACCAAACTGAAGCATGTTATGATTGTTCAAATTCCCGGATCAACCACAAAGGCTAGGCAAATTTGCAAAGCCGTCCCTATCCGAATCCATGGCATAGATTTTTATGCAAATCTGATAGTACTCGGAACTAAAGGTTTGGAAATAGTACTAGGAATGGATTGGATGTCCAAACATAAAGGATTGATTGACTGTGCCAAGAAAGCCATAACCATGACCAGTACCGCCGGAATATCAGTCGAGCATATATCTGAAACCTTACCTCGTCAATTCAAGTGCAATAAGAGTATAGCCCAACCTACCATTGACCAAGTCCGGATAGTCTGTGAATACCCAGATGTATTTCCAGATGTTTTGCCCGGTATGCCCCCAGATCGGGATATCGAGTTTATCATCGAACTAATCCCCGGAACAGGACCCATAGCCCAGAGACCCTATAGTATGAACCCGTCGGAACTAGAAGAACTGAAGAAGCAACTGGATTCCATGCTGGAAATTGGATTGATTCAACCAAGTGCGTCACCATGGAGATCACCTGTCTTGTTTGTAGACAAGAAGGATGGAGGTAACCGTTTGTGTACGGATTACCGGAAGTTGAATGATGTCACCATCAAGAACAAGTACCCCTTGCCCAAGATAGAAGATTTGTTTGATCAGTTGACCGGAGCCAAAGTGTTTTCTAAGATTGATCTTAGGACTGGCTATCATCAACTCAAAATTCGCGCAGAGGATATTCCAAAGACTGCCTTTACTACCAGATATGGATTGTACGAGTATACAGTCATGTCTTTTGGATTAACCAATGCCCCCGCTTATTTCATGAATCTCATGAATAAGATTTTTGTGGACTTCCTGGATAAGTTTGTCGTTGTTTTCATCGATGACATTATGATTTATTCCAAATTAGAAGAAGAACATGAGCTACACCTAAGGACCATTCTTAGAACCATTAGAGAGCATCAGCTGTATGCAAAGTTTAGCAAGTGTGAATTCTGGTTATAGGAGGTAGGATTCCTCGGTCACATTGTATCAGCCGAATGAATTGCCGTTGACCCTGCCAAAGTGAAGGATGTAGAAGATTGGCAAGCCCCAACCACTCAAACCCAAGTTCGTGCATTTCTCGGATTGGCGGAATATTACCGCAAGTTCGTAGAAGGATTCTCGAGTATCGCCAGACCCATGACCCAATTGCTGAAGAAGGACAAGAAGTTTGAATGGACAGACAAATGTGAAGCGAGTTTTCAAGAACTCGAGAGGAGATTGATTTCAGCCACAATCTTGATCATGCCGGATATCACGAAGCCCTTCGATGTGTATTGTGATGCATCCAAGATCGGTCTCGGATGTGTGCTAATGCAAGAAGGCAAAGTTATATCTTATATATCCCGACAACTGAAGCAACATGAGCAAAATTACCCAACCCATGAACTCGAACTCGCAGCCGTAGTTCTAGCCCTGAAGACATGGAGACATTACCTGATGGGAAACCGTTGTGAGATCTATACAGATCACAAGAGTCTAAAGTATATATTCACTCAGAAGGAGCTGAATATGAGACAGAGGAGATGGATTGAGCTAATCAAGGACTACGATCTGGACATTCACTATCACCCTGGTAAAGCCAATGTGGTAGCAGATGCCCTTAGAAGATTGCCGTGCTGCTTGAACTCCATGATTTTGAAGGAGCAACCAAGCTTGCACAAAGAGATGGAAGATTTTCGAATGGAATTAGTAAGTGAAGGATTTTTGGCTAGCATAGAACTTCAGCCCACTTTGATCAGTCAGATTAAAGAGTCGTAGAAGGAAATGCTAGTATCGACGGATCAAGCATCGTATCGGTACATGCAAAGTACCCGGATTCACCGAAGACGAAGGAGTTCTGTGGTACAAAGGACGCCTTTGGGTACCAGCAGATTCTGAGTTGAAAGAAGTTATTCTGAAGGAGGCTCATGATACTCTTTATTCTATACATCCCGGAGGAACTAAGATGTATCAAGATATGAAAGAGCAATTTTGGTGGCATAAGATGAAGGGAGAAATCGGAAGCTATATCGCCAAGTGTGATATTTGCCAGCGAGTCAAAGCAGGACATCAAAGACCCGCTGGATTTTTGCAACCCTTACAGATTCCGGAATGGAAATGGGATTCCGTTGGAATGGACTTTATCACTGGACTGCCTACTTCTAGTAGGGGAAATGACTCTATCTGGGTCATAGTGGACAGATTGTCCAAAGTCGCCCATTTCTTGCCCGTCAAGACCACCTATCAGAGTTCGAAGCTAGCAGAGTTGTACATCGCTAGAATAGTTAGTTTGCATGGAGTCCCCAAGAACATCGTATCGGATCGAGGAACTCAGTTTACCTCGAGATTCTGGAAGAAAGTTCAAGAAGGTTTAGGAACCTGCCTAGATTTCAGTACCGCATATCACCCTCAGACCGATGGACAAACGGAGCGAGTAAACCAAATACTTGAAGATATGCTGAGAGCATGTGTGTTAGAATATGGATCAAAGTGGGAAGACTGTCTGCCGTTTGTAGAATTTTCATACAACAACAGTTATCAGGCTAGTTTGCAAATGGTCCCATTTGAATTTATGTACGGAAGGAAGTTTCGCACCCCTTTGAACTGGTCAGAAGTAGGAGAGAGTCAGATTTTCGGACCCGACATCCTACGAGAAGCAGAAGAGAAGGTTCACAAGATTCGTGAGCACCTCAAGACTACCCAATCCAGGCAGAAGAGTTATGCCGACAAGAGACGTCGAGACCTCTCCTTCAACATAGGAGATTTTGTTTATCTGAAAGTGTCGCCATTGAAGGGAATGCAGCGTTTCCAACTCAAAGGAAAGTTAGCCCCCAGATATATCGGACCTTTCAAGATTTTGAACCGTCGAGGAGAAGTATCATATCAATTGGAACTACCCGAAGAGATGTCAGCCGTGCACAATGTGTTCCATATCTCGTTACTTTGCAAGTGTCTCGAAGTCCCAGAGAAGACCGAAGTGTTCAAGAACATCGACAATCAGACCATAGAGATCAACGATGACCTGACCTATCCCGAAGTACCCATCCGTATTTTGGAAGAAGCTTTTCGAACTATCTGAACCCGAAGCATCAAGTTTCTCAAGATTTAGCGGAGCAACCACACAGAAGAGGAAGCTACCTGGGAGCGCGAAGATCACATCAGGACAAAGTTTCCCGATCTCTTCAAATCCTAGGTAATATTTTTCGTCCTTTTTCAAATCTCGGGACGAGATTTTGTTTAAGGGGGGAAGGTTTGTAACATCCCAAAAATACTAAACTTGGATCATCAAAATTAGGATTAACAAAAACTTTTCTAATTAAAATTATGAAAGCATGCATATGTGTATGCATTTCAGTTGAAATTCTTTTGAACGAACTTGTTTGTGTGTTCCTTTGGTTGTAAATGGATGCTTAGGTGAAATAAACATCATCTAAACATTTCCCACACTTTTCCCAAAGACAAGTAAATCAAAACAAATAAAATAAGGGAATGGTCATTTTGACCAATTTAACTCCCATGCCTACTTTGGTTGTCTCAAACTTTCAGAACCCAACAGAAACTTTTATGGATCTTTGCACCCCTTGATTGTACTCATAACCAAGTATCAAGTCCCACTTTGTGATCATCTAGAAACTTTTAAATGCATAGTTTAAATGACAATTCAAAATTGAATCTTTATCATATGAGAAGATCCCACTTTTTCAAAAACCACTCAAACAAGCTCAACTTTCAAAACCCAAGCATCTGCAGACTCACCAGCACCAATCTAGCACACCCACCAAAAATCTTTTCAAAATTCAAAACTTGAATTCATGCGGCCATTTCATCAAACACTTGGCAGACACAAATCAAACAAAATCGAAACACTATAGTGTGCAGTGTTTTGATCCTAACTGGTTCCCTATCTAGCTCACAACCATCTCAGTAGATCATCTAGCAATATTAACCAAGCACTAGCACCACTGTGAGCTTGCCAATATCATCAATGGTGAACAGCCGAAGCACACCATGCCACCCCAGTGTAGACAGCAAGCTAGGAAAGAAACTAGCCGTGCCAACCTTGTCTGGGAGATCACCCATGCCTCACCGCCCCCTCTCGACCAGCCCTTCCTCGAAAACGTCGAACACAGCACCCAGGAACGCCGCTCCTGAAGGGTTTCGTAGCATGGAAAACAAAATTTTCTATCGCATACAAACAAACAAGCCAAGATCTATCTACTAGATTGTAGCAACGAGTCGATGGAATAACTTACCCTCAAAGATTCCAAAGCGGTTAACGAGAGCAGATTCTCGTGGGTGATGTAGTCGTACTCTTTCCGATCTCAAGATCGTGTAGACGATCCTTCTGGCGCCACGTTCCGGCGGCGCTCCCGCAGTCGGTCACACGTTCGGTACTCGACGAAGACCTTCCTCTCCCTTGTTCCAGCAGGTAGCGGAGGTTGTAGCACTCTCCTCGTGATTCCGGCAGCACAACGGCGTGGTACCTGAAGTAGAGGGGAGATCCCGCAGGGCTTCGCCTTAAGCCGGAGCGAGTATGGTGGAGTATGAGAGAGGACTATTAGTGGTCTAGGGATTATACACACCAATTAGAAGGCTCTAAACCGAAGGCTAGGGCAATTAGAAGCTCTAAACCAAAACGACTCTAAACCGGAGATTAGAGGATAGGAACTTGTGTGTCTAGAGGAGGAGGCCCTGCCCCTCCTCTTATAGGTGGGAGGGCGGCCAAGGGGAGGGAGTCCCTCCCCAAGTCGGCCTTGGGTGGCGCGCCGTCTTGGAGAGGAGACTCCTCCCCCAAGTCGGTTTCAACCACCTCTTGCTTGTTTCCCACAGTTTCCTGTTTTAGCCGTTTGACTTTCAAACTGGCCATTTGACTTTTCTGTTTTAGGATTCAATTTAATCCTTTATTTGGAACAGCAAGAAAACTTAGTACATGATGCAATCATTCCAATATGCAATGACACATTCATGTACCCCTCCCCCCCGGAGTGACGGACATTCCGGAACCTTCTAGAACATTCCCGATGAAAACATCGGAATCATTTCCGAACTCCGAAACGAGACTTTCCTTATATGAATCTTATTCTCTGGACCATTCCGGATCACCTCGTGATATCCCGGATCCCATCCGAGACTCCGAACAACATTCGGTCACTTTCTCATAATACCATAACTACTCAAAACAACGTCGAATCCTTAAGTGTGTCTCCCTACGGTTCGTGAATTATGCGGACATGATCGAGACACTTCTCCGAACAATAACCAATAGAGGAATCTGGAAATTCATATGGCTCCCACATATTTCTACGATTACTTTGCGATCAAATGAACCACTTACATACGATACCAATTTCCCTTTGTCTCACGATAGTTTACTTATCCGAGGTTATGATCGTCGGTATCTCTGCATACCTAGTTCAACCTCGTTACCGATAAGTACTCTTTTCTCGTTCCCGTGATATGTGATCCCTTGTGAGCCAGTCACATGCTTGCAAGCTAATTGGATGACATTCCACCGAGAGGGCCCAGAGTATATCTATCCGTCATATGGATGGACAAATCCCACTCTTGATCCATGTGTTTCAACCAACACTTTCCGAACACTCAATGCCACCTTTGTAGCCACCCAGTTACGGTGTGGTGTTTGATGTCATCAAAGCATCCATCCGGTAAAGGTGATATGCATGATCTCATGGTCGAAGGAATTAGGTTACTATGTATCAGAAAGCATATAGCAATTGAACTATTGAAATGACTTGATCTTTATGCTATGCTTATCTATAGGAGTATGTCCATCACATCATTCTCCTAATGATATGATCCTGTTGTTAATAACATCTCTATGTTCATGATCAGGAAACCATGATCATATATTAACCAACAAGCTAGTTTAACAAGAGGCTTTACTAGGGACTCTTATTTTAGTTTACAAATCACACAAGTATTAATGTTTCCGGTTAATAAAATTATAGCATGGTATGTAAACATTTATCATAAGTGTGAAGATATAATAACAACCACTTTATTATTGCCTCTTGGGCATATCTCCAACAGTCTCCCACTTGCACTAGAGTCAATAATCTAGTTTCAAACTTTTGTGTATTCAACACCTATGGCTTTCCGGTGTTGTATGTACACGATTGCTAGTGGTCAACTGATCTCCGGATCTGACACTTCCAGGTCCGTGTGTAATTGCATGTCTTTGCGTCTCTACGCATCACTCATTCTCTAATGAGATGGCTTCGTACTAATTTGGTCCTTTGGTGTGACCTTTAGTTCTTTGGGGTTAAAACATGTTGATAATATTGTCGTACAATATATCTTCATAGTACTATCCCACTGTGAACTACACCTAGTTTGATAACAAACTACTTGACACAAATGCCCTCTTTTGCTGCTATAATTGCAGTCATATACTTAGCCTTTTGTTGCAGTATCTGTCACAATGTCTTAACTTTGGAACTCATCCAAATCCATTATGGAACTTACTTTCCATTTATATTGTGCCACCCTTAGTTTAGATTGAGATAAACTTAATTTGTACTTTGTGACAAAGCTAGTATCAATGTAGTACTTTTACAATGAACTAACCATCTATTTGTCACTTCTACAAATATTATACTCTTAGTTCTTCCAAAAGATCATAAGAATATCCTTTACTATTGTCCAATGATCATCTTACGAATCATTCTGGTATATTCTCACAACATTTATAGCATAGGACATATCTGGATTTGTACATATCACAGTATGATTGATATAAATACTCTTTGTGATTTCATACCTCAAGTATCAATCTATACTTGACTATTTGTTTCACTTTACCAAATGTCAATACACTTGAATATATTATCAACATTGAACTCATTCAATCCTTTCTGTGTGACAAGAACCTCTTCTTGTAGTTTCTATATTGAACTCATTCAATATCTTGTCTATGTACTTCTGGCACAACCATATTAGCGTCTATTGATGCCAAATATTTGGGTTTTGCCTAAGTCTTTCATCGGGATGAAATTCTTAATATGTGTTAATAAAAGATACATTATTTCCAATCAACAATATGTCTTCCACATAATGTATTAGAAACATGTCTTAGCGCTCCCACTTAATTTCTTGCAAATCCAAGCATCTTCATCGTCTCTAATGAACTTTTAAACTCCTTTAACAGTTTCATCACAGTGAAGATTCTAACTCCGCGATGCTCACTTTAACCATTGAAGTTTGCATATGCTTTTAGCATCCTTCGAATTAACAAAACCCTATGGACCGTGTTATGCACATGTCCTAGGTAACAATTCTATTAGAAGAACTTGTTTTGTTTATTCAACTACCATATAACAATTTATATGTAGTGGTTGCTACATTAATCCGTCTAGACTAAATATCACTATGAAAGATCAAATCTTGTCATAGTCAGCCTTTGAACATTTTGTGAACTCTTTCCCAACATGTCGACTATTTCATAGATGTAAAACATTCATGTCTATTTCTTTATAGATCCAGACACAACTGTAAGGTCTTACACCTTTCTCGAGGGTCCTTCAAGTTCAAAACTTGATTTCTCGTGTATGGAACTATCACGGACTTTATGGCTTCAAGCCATTTTACGGAGTCAGGGCTCATCATCGCTTCTTTGCACGTAGTCGGATCATTATTGTCAAATAATGATTTAACTCTCAAATCTTGGTATTTGATTGTTCATCCGACCTACTTGTTTCAATAGGAACTTAGATCTCCGTGACCACAACCTTTGAAGTACGCGAGCCATGAGCATTGTTTGCTAACTCCGGAACACTTTTCGGCGCTGCGCAACTTTGCACATATAGCTAAGGTTCTTTTAACCTTATCAAAGTTCTATTGTCCTCCCACTTAACTTTTCACGAAAAATTCCTTCTCAAAGAAACTTGACGTTCTAAGCGACAAACACTTTTGTCTCTGGTGTTTATGGAGGAATACTTAACAGTAATACAAAGACAGGTTCATCCGACTTTGGTTGCAAACATCTTTCTTATGTACAGCATACCAATGTTTAAGAAAGGACTACTTGGGTTTTATCCCAAACCATAACTTTATATGGTGTCATTTCAGCGAATTATGATGGAGCTCTTTTCAGTGGAAAAACGGTAATCTCTAAAGCTTTTAATCTTTAAAATACAATGGCAGTTTTATGAATTATACCTTCGATCTTTACCATGTCAAACAAGGTTTAATTACATATCTCGAACGCTCCATACTCTTATGGTGTTTCGGGAAATGCAAATCCACGGAACGATTCCTTAAATCTTAGGTATTATGCTAAACTTGTAACTCAAATATCTTCTTTTATGATCTTATCATAAACTATTTATATTCTTGTTACAAATGATTTTGTACTTCATCTTGAAAGTCTTTGAACTCTTCAAATGTTTCATACTTCATCCTTATTAAGCAAATATTCATATATTCACTCAAATTTTCAGAGAAAGCATATGAAGTTGAAATCCACCGCTCTTGACTATACATAATGGACTTCATACAACAATATGTACAAGTTCCAATAAGCTAGTCTATCGTTCCCTTTTGGCCTATGAACGAAGTTTTAATTATCTCTTAGGAAAGTTTCACAAGCGTTATGTGATCAAAATCAAAAGACTCCAAAATTCCATCCACATGGAATTTCTTCATGTTTTCTTTCCAATATAATTTAAACGGTGATGTCACTTCCTAAGTGATCTTTCAATCAATTTGTCTTTCAACATTTTTAGCACTAGTTTTATGGATGTGATTTCTCCAACGAGATTTGTGAATCATCCATCTTTTATGGATTACGGTAATTATTTGAACAGCCCTTTTGTTCTTATAATGCCTGATAAAACAAATCTTGAAGGCAAGCTTTGATGTTTAACGAGCAACACAATAACCCTTTATTTGTTCTCAATGAACATCATCACATATTCTTTTGCTAGTTACTTAGGCCATTGTAGTTCATGAATTGTGTTGTTTCGTATGATGATTCACACCAACAAATTCAGTATCAAATACTTAAGAACCACATTGTTTAATAAGCAAAGAATATATCCATAACATGTATATCATCTATATACTTAAACTGAACAATTCTAGTCTTTTCTTTTCTGCCATATATTTATGAGATTCTCTTTCAGTATCTCCTTTTCTGTTTGAAAGAATATATCAACATCAACAGTGGAGTCATACATATAACACATAGTCCAAAGCGTGTATAGTTAAATACCAATGTCTTTGGACTTGCACTTTGAAGTAGATCACCATCATCAAATGTTTGGTGTTCTTTCAAATTCCTTTCTTTAGTAATCTCTTGGTGTAGTAAACATTTTACCTACATCAAATATTCACCCTTATCATGGAATCGTCCATGATCAAGCTACTTTTAGCTTATAACGATGAATTATGAGTATAATGTTGCTATCCAAAACCTTTTGGAGGATTAGGACAACAAGTGTCTCCAACCTTTTTGCAAATTCTCATCAAAATATGAGAACATGAACTTTGCCATATTATACTCTATCATGTTGTAACCAAAACTTCGTTTTAGATATCACAATATCTTCCACACATCATGGTTTCTGAAACAACACTTTCAGATCCTAGATAACCTTGATATTAAGATAATCCTTTCATGGAGTAACCGGAACTTACTGAAAGTTTGCAATAGGACTTTTAAACTTTAGATTAACACTTCAAAACAATACGATACCAGTTCGTAAAGTAACTAACCAGAATTCTATAGTTCTATCATCTCAATTATGACTAAGCGCAAGGTGGTAAACGGATGCCAATGACTACAATAACTATGTAAATTCACTTTGATTTAATTTATGATAAATTGAGTTCTAATTAATAATTAAACTAATCTAGGTGAACTCCCACTCAAAACAACATCCCTCACATTGTTTTAGTGATCACACGAACCAAATCCACCACATCAAAACCGATCATCACGAGAGTTGATGTAGCTTCAATGGCGAACAATCGACATGTTCATCATATCTACTATATGACTCATGCTTTACCTTTCGGTGATCCGTGTTCCTGAGACCATGTCTGTACATGCTAGGCTCGTCAAGATCAAACCTTAGTTTCTGCATGAGCAAATCTGGCTTGCTCACGTTGTATACACTTGCAGAATCTAGCACACCCAATCATCACGTGGTGTTTCGAAACAACAAGCTTTAGCAACGGTGCTAACTAAGGGTGAACACTTTATGACTTAAAATTCATGTGCATGAGGGATCATCTTATAATGCTACCGTCGTCTACTAAGCAATACAAGATGCATAAAGGATTAACATCACATGCAATTCATAATATGTGATATGATATGGCCTTTCTTCTTTGTGCTTCCGATCTCCATCTTCTAGCACGAACATGATCTCCATCATCACCGGCATTGCATCAAGGTCAATGACGCTTCTCCATGGTTGTCGTCCACCGGCTTCAACTATTACAACTAATTTGAATAGACACGCGGGTCTTAACATAAATTAAAGACAACCATATGGCTCCTGCCGGTTGCCAACTTACAATAAGGAACATTGCATACATCATATATAATCACAATCTTGGCCATATCACATCACAGCACACCCCTGCAAAACAAAGTTAGACGCCTCTACTTTCTTTGCATATTTTACGTGGTTTGGGGCTTTCAATAAATGTCGTTCTAACTTACGAACAAGAACCACAACATTGATACTAGTATTGTTAATCACCCGTTGTAAATTGGATCTTAACTATGCTAGGAGAAACAGGCACCCGCAAAGCCACTTATGCAATACAAGTTGCATGTCAAGCGTGGAGCAAGTCTCATGAACGATGTCATGTAAGGTTAGCCCGGGCCGCTTCATCCCAACATACCGCAAGATGCAAAGTACACAAGAAGCAATCGACAATAAAAGCATCAACGCCCACAATGACCATTGTGTTCTACTCGTGCAACAGATCTACATATAGACACGGCTCTGATACCACTGAAGGGTTTTGTAGCATGGAAAACAAAATTTTCTATCGCATACAAACAAACAAGCCAAGATCTATCTACTAGATTGTAGCAACGAGTCGATGGAATAACTTACCCTCGAAGATTCCAAAGCGGTTAACGAGAGCAGATTCTCGTGGGTGATGTAGTCGTACTCTTTCCGATCTCAAGATCGTGTAGACGATCCTTCTGGCGCCACGTTCCGGCAGCGCTCCCGCAGTCGATCACACGTTCGGTACTCGACGAAGACCTTCCTCTCCCTTGTTCCAGCAGGCAGCGGAGGTTGTAGCACTCTCCTCGTGATTCCGGCAGCACAACGGCGTGGTACCGGAAGTAGAGGGGAGATCCCGCAGGGCTTCGCCTTAAGCCGGAGCGAGTATGGTGGAGTATGAGAGAGGACTATTAGTGGTCTAGGGATTAGACACACCAATTAGAAGGCTCTAAACCGAAGGCTAGGGCAATTAGAAGCTCTAAACCAAAACGGCTCTAAACCGGAGATTAGAGGATAGGAACTTGTGTGTCTAGAGGAGGAGGCCCTGCCCCTCCTCTTATAGGTGGGAGGGCGGCCAAGGGGAGGGAGTCCCTCCCCAAGTCGGCCTTGGGTGGCGCGCCGGCTTGGAGAGGAGACTCCTCCCCCAAGTCGGTTTCAACCACCTCTTGCTTGTTTCCCACAGTTTCCTGTTTTAGCCGTTTGACTTTCAAACTGGCCATTTAACTTTTCTATTTTAGGATTCAATTTAATCCTTTATTTGGAACAGCAAGAACACTTAGTACATGATGCAATCATTCCAATATGCAATGACACATTCATGTACCCCTCCCCCCCCCCCCCGGAGTGTCGGACATTCCGAAACCTTCTAGAACATTCCCGATGAAAACATCGGAATCATTTCCGAACTCCGAAACGAGACTTTCCTTATATGAATCTTATTCTCCGGACCATTCCGGATCACCTCGTGATATCCCGGATCCCATCCGAGACTCCGAACAACATTCGGTCTCTTTCTCATAATACCATAACTACTCAAAACAACGTCGAATCCTTAAGTGTGTCTCCCTACGGTTCGTGAATTATGCGGACATGATCGAGACACTTCTCTGAACAATAACCAATAGAGGAATCTGGAAATTCATATGGCTCCCACATATTTCTACGATTACTTTGCGATCGAATGAACCACTTACATACGATACCAATTTCCCTTTTTCTCACGATAGTTTACTTATCCGAGGTTATGATCGTCGGTATCTCTGCATACCTAGTTCAACCTCGTTACCGATAAGTACTCTTTTCTCGTTCCCGTGATATGTGATCCCTTGTGAGCCAGTCACATGCTTGCAAGCTAATTGGATGACATTCCACCGAGAGGGCCCAGAGTATATCTATCCGTCCTATGGATGGACAAATCCCACTCTTGATCCATGTGTTTCAACCAACACTTTCCGTACACTCAATGCCACCTTTATAGCCACCCAGTTACGGTGTGGTGTTTGATGTCATCAAAGCATCCATCCGGTAAAGGTGATATGCATGATCTCATGGTCGAAGGAATTAGGTTACTATGTATCAGAAAGCATATAGCAATTGAACTATTGAAATGACTTGATATTTATGCTATGCTTATCTATAGGAGTATGTCCATCACATCATTCTCCTAATGATATGATCCTGTTGTTAATAACATCTCTATGTGCATGATCAGGAAACCATGATCATATATTAACCAACAAGCTAGTTTAACAAGAGGCTTTACTAGGGACTCTTATTTTAGTTTACAAATCACACAAGTATTAATGTTTCCGGTTAATACAATTATAGCATGGTATGTAAACATTTATCATAAGTGTGAAGATATAATAACAACCACTTTATTATTGCCTCTTGGGCATATCTCCAACAGCTCCCGTGCCTCTGCCAACCGTGTCGAGCATGTGCCAGAGCGCCACCCTTGACCGAAGCCCATAGACCGCGCGCCGCCCCCGCCACGTGCATACATGATCGCCACCGACCCAGGAGACAGCCAGACATCCCCGTTCGCCGCCCCAAACCGCACAGCCACCGCTCGCCGTCGAAGACGCCGCCTCTGCCGCGCAGAGCGTCGCGTGTTCCAGACCAAACCACACCGCCCCTACACGCGCATTAAAGCCATAGAGCATCTCCAGGAGAGCACCAAGCGATCGCCACCACCGGCCATGCCTCTAGCAGCCCATAGCCATGTCGCCACCGTTGCATGCCCATGCCATTCGGTCTCGTCGTCGAGACTATAAATAGAGGCTACCCCCGCTCGAATTCTTCACACCATTCCACTCCCCTCTCTTCACTGACCATTCCACCCTGTTCCCGGAGCAAGGCGAGCAGCACTTAGCCGGAATTTCACCGGAGCCAGCCTCCTCTGGAGCAGAAGGAAGCCAGCGATTGGAGCCGCCCCAGGAGAAGCCACCGGTACCAGGAGAACCGTCGTCGTCGACTTCGTCGTTCGCCCGCCTCGCCGACCCTCGCCCGAACCCCGGTGAGCCCCCAGCAACCCCCACTGGCCGCGCTAGGTTTCTGTCTCGCCGGCGTTGCTCAACGTCGACGATGACTCTAAGTTGTTGGATTAGAACCAGATCGAATGCACCACATCTCCCCATACCGTTTCGCACCCCCTGTCTCACTGACGTGTGGGGACAGCCACTTAAACATCCCGCGGAAGCGCTGCGCTTAGCAGGCCGGCCCAGTATCGCTTCCCGCGCAGCCCAGTTATTTGAATTAAACCTTTTCCATTTTATTTCAAACACACTTCTGTACCCAGTTTCAAAAATCAACCCAGATCGATTCAGTGCACCAAATTGAATGAAACCATTTTTTTTATAAAGGTCTAGGAATGCTGAATCCAAGCCCGTTGGACTCAAGTCATTTGGATCTGTAGATCATCCATGGTAAAAATAACAAGGCAGAAGCTTTTCTGCATTCAAACATTTTTCAAATTAAAACCATTATAGATTTTGAGTTGATTCCAACTCTGAAAAATCACATTTAATCATACCTTTCAGAATATATAAAAATATATAGGTTTACTTACAGAAATAATGACCAAGTAATAAAAGAATGCCACATAGGCAGTTCTAGCCACTTTAATTCATTAAAATAAAAGGGTAAAACCTTATTAAATTGTGACACCACTTTAAATCACTTTCCCATGGACTAAAACATGTGGTGATGACATGTGTCAACATGATCCCATGTTTGGTTTGGGGAATATTAAATCTTAAGTAGTTTTTCAATGAGTAGAAATTACTTTTCTAAAAATAAAAGGAATTAAACCAAACTTTAACCTTGTAATGTTAGTGATGATGCTAAATCATCTATAGGACCCTTGTGTGTGATGATTGCAAGTAGTTAAGTATTGTTTGGTGATTGTGTACATCGTATTTATTTATAGACGCTAGTACCGACCAAGGATACGAGGAGGAAGGAGGATTCTACGAAGAAGAAGCCGAGGAGAACTTCAACCACTGCTCTGCCCAAGGCAAGCTTTACTAACTAAGTGGACCAATGCAAGCTAACACTTGCAAGATACCCTACTTTAGCAAGCCTAATACTACTAGTTGAATGTGCAAGCTAACCCTTGCAATTATGATAGTTAAATAACCTATGCAATGCACTAAGCATGCTTGGTTAGATACATTTGATGATACCCAATCCTAGTTTACTTGTAAGCTTATTACTTTATTTCTTTATCAAAGCTCCTACTTAGAGTTACTGGAAGAAATGGAAGATACTAGAAGGATAATTGAAGGTTGCATAAAGAGCATAAAATTTGGCCTAAGCTAGATAATCTTGATGTCACCCTAAGGCCTGAGATTGAAATTGGTTCAAACTTCACTTAGTTACCACCCCTCATTAGTGCTTACCCCCACTTGTAGATGCTAGTGCTAAGCCTAAAACTTGATCAACTTTAGATGGGAATACTTGGTGAAAATGGTTATGACAACCTTGGAATGATGGATCATTCTATTGAAATGTTTTGGACATGTGTTTCCCAACACCTGATGATTTTGGTGATGAAAATGTTGAGGCATGAGCCTTAGCCCCTTTTTTAAAAAACTGATGGTTGTCTGGATGCGATACCATTCCAATTTTATCGTACAACCACAATACCCGAAGATTGGGTAGGGCTTGACTGGAAACTTATATACCTTAGTATTAGTTCCCTCGTGGCCAAGGTCTAAGCTGAGGCTACCTTGTGAAGATTGTCCACCTATGCAGTACCCAATATGACAGTTGGTCATGGTTGGGAGGCCAAACTCACAGGAGAGGTGCTTATACTCAATATTGATTATCCGCATACTGAGTTTGGTGAATTCAGGATTTGTTCCTAACGGATGTATGGAATATTGTGGTGAAAGTGTACAATCTCTGCAGAGTGTCAAACTATTTGAATAGCCACGTCCGCGGTTATGGACAGTTGGAGTGGCCATACTGTTCCCCCGTCAGACTTTTCCAAAATGACTTGTGGAATGAATTGAGACTTTGACTTGACCACAACAGAGTTGTGACAAGAGATACAAGTTCCCACTTAGGTGTATAAAGCATTAACTAGCATTCGTTTATTCCAAACTTAGTAGAGATAAATCTGTCTTCTTGCAAAACAACCCTAGAGCCTAGTGCCCTATTATCAAAAACACCCTGCACTTGTTAGTATTAGTTTGCGAGTACTTAAAGAGTACTCATGGCTTTGTCCTTGGCTATTCCCGTGGCCAGACTATGAAGAGGAGTACCTGGAGGATGGACCCCAGGAAGGTTACGACAACTAGGATCATCTCCCATCGTCAGCATTGCCTGTGACGCCGAAGATGGAGCTTCGCCTATGCTATCGTTATTATTACGTATTCTGCTGCTTGTTTCGTATTAAGAACTGGATCATGAGATCCTTATTTGTGTAAGACCTTGTGTATGGTTTGTAATGGATGATGTACTATGGTATCCAATTCTGTTATGTCTCGCAAAAATGGTAATCCTGGGATTGCGATGTATGGCATAACAGACATCTGAGATTAAAAATCCGGGTGTTGACACTTGGAATCCTGCGCAACACAAACTCAAGACTTTTCCCCAACTTACAGTGAGGTTGTCAATCGCACTTTGTTGAAAACAAAGGATTAAACGTATAGTGTGGAAGATAATGGTTGCTTGCAGAAAGTAAACAGTAATAATAGATGATGTAACAATGGTAAAGATTGGACCGGGGTCCACAGTTCACTAGAGATGTTCTCCTTAAGAAAGATAACACAACATGCTGGGTGAACAAATTACAGCGGGGCAATTGACAGGAACTGAGCAAGGCATAACAATGCAAATACTAGACAACATGATTCCTATGAGATTTGATTGGACATTACAACAATATACATAGACTGTCATTCAACTACATATATGACTAGTAATCCACCTTCAGGTTATCATCCGATCCCCCTCCAGTGTTAAGTTGCAAGCAACGGATAACTACATTAAGAAATGTGTGTAAAGTAAACAATACAGTTGTTCCATGAACAAAAGATTATTGTTTTCTCCCTAGTGGCAACATCACATCTACAACCTTAGAGATTTCTTTCACTTCCCCAGATTCAGTAGAGGCATGAACCCACTATCGAGCATAAATACTCCCTATTGGAGTCACTATCATCTACTTGGCCAAGATAGCTACTAGAAACGGAGAGTATGCAAGATCTCAAACAACACAGACATGATAGAATCAATAATACATGATAGAATCAATAATCAATCTGACATAGCAATCTCAAAATAACCATGCAAATCATACTCAAAATAGTGCTAATGCAATAAGTAAAATAGTAGGACATGGGATGAAGTATAACTTGCCTTGGTATCTAGGAGAATAGGTACAATCCTCACAATCACACGCTCCACAATCTACAAAATCTACACATAAATTCATACAACAAAATTCACAAATCAATATACAAACAAAAATAATTATGAATGCATGCAAAATGCAAAGGATGATTTGTCACACTTTTCAAAACAAACTTTTCAGTACTGAACACAAAGTATACTTTCTAAAGTCTAAATAAACCAAAAACCACCTAAAAATAATATTCTAAATAATTTATATAGTCAAAATAAGCCTACAAATGCTTCTGCATAAAATCCTAATTTTTCAGAAGCAAATGGCTAAACCAAGGCCATAGATACAAAGGGATCATTTTTATGAATCCATAGATATAAAATTTTTAATTTTTGGATTTACAGAACAAAAGTTATTGAATTTACAAGTTTAAACATCTAATAGATAAAATCCTGGATTTTAAATCAAAATCACTGCCACGCGGCGTGTTCTGATTGGCGCGTACCAGTTCGCGCTATATCACGCTTCCGCACCGTTAGATCTAAAGGAAATCCAGCGGCTTCGATCTACGCATACCTCTTCGCGTTTAAATCTAATCTCATCCTACTGCATAGACCAAACACGGGCGGCGCAAATGGCCACCGCGGTTGTGGCGTGTCAGACGGTGATGGTCTGGCGAGGCTAGGGGGTTAGGGGAGGGGCGCTGATGCTTAACGAGGTCGCGAGGACATGGGGATGCTCAACGTGGACGCGGTTGAGGCGGGGGCGCACGGACACGGCGGCTATCGCTCGTCGAAGTTGAGCTGCGCCTCGGGCGTTTGCAGATGATGACGGGGGCGATGACCTGGGGAGAAATAGGACAAGACACTAGCATTAGAAGACACGCAAAAACGATACGAACACACTCGCGTTAATGAGAGGTTGAGGGGATCAAGGTGTTGGGGATATGCTAAATGGGTATCACCATAGCATGTCTCTAATCTGGATAACCCGGGTGGCCCACAGTTGGTAGCAAGGCCCATGGCCTGTTGGGTGACCCAGTTAGATGGATCTAGAAGGGAGGCCCATGATGGATAAAGAAAGGCTACGGAGGACAAGACACGTTAGACTAGTTGTATACTGTGTAGGACTCTATAACCTATTCGGCTCGGACTTTGCCTGTAACCCTAGGATCTGGTGACTATATAAGCCGGACCTATGGGAGACTTTAGGGCATGATAACCTAGATAGAACAACTCATATCGTGCATAGTGAACCAATCCAAGTAACTCTGTGTATTGGCATTATAGTGATTTATAGCAGGAGTAGGATCCCGCCACCGTCGTGGGATCTAAACCTGGGTAAGCTGTGTTACCTCGTACCCACCAACCTTCCGCCTTACCCCATGTATATAATCACACTCTGTGAGGACCCCCTCCATGGCATACTCATCTACAATACCACGACAGTTGGCGCCCACCATGGGGCAAGAGGCGCTTCAGGCTCTTCAACGGGCGAGGTCCAAGATCTTCGTGGGAATCGGCGAAACCGTAGCGGACATGGAAGTCGGAGGATCGTCAAGGCCCGCACGGACCACCTACGGGCAGGACATGTTCGTGGAAGGATCGAAGTTGGATCTCTCTTCAGAGTTTGCCAACATAGATCGGAAACATTCAAGGCCCACCAAAACCTCCCCTGTGCAGGATATAATGGTGGAAGATCACTGCAAGTCCGCCGGCTTCGCCTGTGCGTCTGGACAGCAGAGATACAAATTCGTTGGCGTGGTAACTATCTTTGATCTAGCGCGTTGCATTCAGAGAGCGGGTGAAAATCCCCGCGATTACCTAGCCAGGTGGCTCCGTATACGGGCTGATCTGGAACATTACCCCAATGATGATGCCATCTATCACTTTGTGGAAGGACTGAACCGCGGTACACTTCTCCGGCATACGCTAAGACGGCAGCAGGTCGTGGGTCTCCTCACTTTCGAGGGCATGGTTCACACCGTCAACAACTACGCGACTGCCGAAGCAGACGCTTAGGCAGGGCTTGCAGCCATGCCCGGCGCCCCGCCGCCTCAGCCACCGCCACCACCTCCTCCAGTCAATGTCCCTGCAGCCGCACCACCACCACCCATCATCGAGGAGGCCCCGGCACCCTCCGACTCCATTTTAGACGCGCTCTACGCTGACATCAGCGCTGACTCAGAAGAGATAGATTTCAGCCTGGAGGAACTCGACTCTTTTATGCAGGAGATGGAGGAGGACATCAGATGCGACGATCAAGCCGACAAGGCCATCACATCCCGAGAGGTGTTTGTCGCCATTGGGAGTGTGATGGAGGAAGATCAACCCGGACAAGCTCCGCCTACAGCGCTGGACAAGGGGAAGGGACCACCTATTGCTGCCGACAATGATCGCGCAAAGGCCATGCCCCCTCCGCCTAACCCAGTGCAGTAGCCGCAAGAACTCAACATCAGTCCGAGTAACAACAACACCTCAAACCCGCCGCCTCCAGCATCTACGTCTTCGGCTGCCCAAATCACTCTAGCTGATAGAGTGATGTACAACAATTTGCTCGTCGATCCCATGACTGTGGCTCATATACGGAACATAGTCCAGCTTGACAAGAAGCGCCAGCATCTACTAGAGGAAGTGCATGCCATCGCGGAGCAAGGCACAAAGTTAGATCAAGATCTGGCTAAGACGCAGAAGTCAACAGAGAAAGCTAGAGCCATGGAGGCCGAGTAAAAGACTCTGCTCAAGCAGCAGAAGGCTAAGAAAGCTCCGGCTCGCGTCATCAACGATCCTGGTGTATGGCGAAACCTAGGATGGGCTCCCCCAAAGACACCACAAGCCAAGCCATACATTGATAGCGAGGGAAGGCTGGTCATGCCCACTCCTATTCTCAACCTAGCCATCGCCAAGACCCTTCTGAAGCAGGATAGATCACCCGTAGTTGTGGAACATGTCTATGACCTTGTAGCAAAGGCGGTTAAACAGCAGGAAAAGGACACCTCCGAGAGTCTTGAGTATGACCCAGCATACTGCCAGTCTAGCAATCCTAAGTCATCAAGGGACCGATCTCCTAAGGATGTCGGGTCTCATACGGGTTCATCAAAACAAATACGGAGTTATGCATGCAACAGGAAGGACGTTATCCCCATATCCTCCAACCATGGAGGCAAAGCTCATCCTCGTCGCCCATCTCCACCGCCCCGATATCCCCGACATCACGAAGACCCCAAAGCTCACCATCATACAGACATGCCTCCGCCAAGGCAAAGCGGTATCGCCATCCGTGACAACGTGGAGCATCCCCGTCATGATGAGGAGCACAACCAAGGACACAAGAGGAGGTCTCGCCACGACCCTCCACGTCCGACAAGCAACCGCGACAAGCGCGAGGCGTCGCAGGATGGTAACAGCAAGAAGGCTAACCCACCGCCACCTAGCAGCCATCATGGCGGAGGGGCCCCGCGTCGTTCACGCAGCCCATCCCCTAACGGCAAGAAGAAAAAAGCAAGCCCGGAGCCATACGACGCGCTTTCAAGCCTGGACAATTGACGAGGCCCGGGAAGGACCATACCTAGGACCACGTTGCTTTGGACCTGTAATACGGACCACAACTTACCCCAGGGGCTTCCGGATTGACAAGACGATCAAGCCCTATGATGGCACCGCCAAACCAGCTACGTGGTTGCAGGACTACAGCAACGCGGTGGACATCACCGGGGGTAACCCCAACATTGTTGTCGAGTACCTCCCGCTGATGTTGACGGGCACGGCCCGCCAATAGATTGATGACTTGCCGGAAGAGCCATCTTCAGCCGGTTGGACATGCAAGAAGCGTTCACCAAGAACTTCGAGGGTACGTATAAGCGTCCCTGCACTGTTGGCGATCTATAGCGGTACGTGCAAGAGAAAGAAGAGTCATCTCGCGCCTACCTCTCACGCTGGCTGGATACAAAAAATTCCTGAGCAGGAGTGCATGATCAGACCACCATGGCCGCCTTCATCGATGGGTTGGAGAAAGGTACTTGCTCCGACATAAGTTGAAGAGCCTGCAGGACAACCACAGGCTCGATCTCAACCAGATGATCCAGCTGGCCAGTGAGTTCGCGGCTGCAGATGACGATGCTCGCAGCTCCTTGCCGGCAACAGCCATTCCAACTCAAGCTAAGAGGAACAACAGCACCAAGCGGAAGAACCCGCCAGAAGAAAAGCAAACCTCCGACATGGTCGCCATGAAATTTGCAGGACGAGGTGATGGCGGACAAAATGGCCGAGGACGGGGGGCTGGTCGTGGGCAGCAGCAAGGTAGTGAAACTACCCCGGCAGCGCTCCACGTTCCCCAAACATAGGAGGAGTACCATGATATGCCATGTCTCGTACACCTCGATGCCAACGGCAAGGCCACTCACACCAATCGCCATTGCAAGTTCGTCAATGACCTGAAGGAGGACCCGGAGTACGGTTACAAGCGAAGTCGGAAGAACAGACAGCGAGGGAAAGGCAAAGGGAAGAAGAAGGAAGAGCAGTCCAAGAATTCAAGTGACATGGACGAGGATGTTGACCCCAAGCACGCCGACAAGAGCGATGGCAATGGCAAGAACCCCTTCAAGAAGAAGGCTTCCATCTACCACACTTTCATTGGCACCCCTACTGTCCGGCAACAGAAAACCTCCATGAGGATACTGATGGCCACCCTACCCCCAGTTCCCCAGTACCTTCCCTGGTCAGGGATTCCAATCACTCGGGACAGGAAGGATCACCCAGACCTCATCCTACGGAGAACCAGTACGCCATGGCCATCAACCCCCTGATTGACGGCAACGATTTCACCAAATGCATGGTGGACAGTGGAAGCAGCATCAACATCATGTACCCGGATACGCTGCACAAGACGAACTTGACGGAGGCCAACCTAAGGCAGACCAGCACTGTGTTCCATGGCGTAGTTCCTGGTCGGGAGGCTCGGTCCCTTGGGTGCATCACGCTTCAGGTCGCTTTTGGAGATGTTAATAATTACTGCCAAGAATGCATGACCTTCGAGGTGGTCCTCTTCAAGAGCGTGTACCACGTCATCTCCGGACGCGACATCTTCCACGCCTTCATGGCCAAGCCATGCTTCGTCTACAACAAGCTCAAGATACCCAGACCAAATGGCATCATCATTGTATCCGGAAGCTTTACCAAGGCAAGGGACTGCGAGATTGGAGAAGCAGCCTTTGCAGAAGCTGTCCTCTATAGCGAAAAATTCAAGGAGATCAAGATCAAGGTCGATGCCACGGAGATGCCGGCCTTGAAGAAGCAGATTTCTGATTCCGATCCCGCCTTCAAGGCCGCCATCGAGACCAAGCCGGTGGAACTTGTGTTAGGCGATGCCTCCAAGACCACCGCCATTGGGACGAACCTGGATCCCAAATAGGAAAGCACGCTCGTCGAGTTCCTCCATGAGAATAGGGACATCTTTGCCTGGCAACCTGCCGACATGAAAGGTGTACCTAGGGAACTAGTCGAGCATATCTTGAATATTGATCCAAAATGCAAATCGGTGAAATAACCTCTACGACACTTCGGAGACGAGAAGAGACATGCCATAGGCAAAGAGATAGCTAGGTTACTTAAGGCTAGTTTTATCCGAGAAGTCCTTCACACCCGATGGGTGGCCAATCATGTACTTGTCCCCAAAAAGGGAACCAAAGAATTAAGAATGTGCGTTGATTACACCGGCTTGAACAAAGTGTGTCCCAAACATCCGTTCGCTTTGCCTCGCATTAACCAAGGCATTGACTCGACGGCTGGCTCGAAACTTTTGTGTTTTCTCGATGCATACTCAGGATACCACCAGATAAAGATGAGGAAGTCAGACCAATTGGCCACTTTGTTCACCACACCTTACGGCATGTTTTGCTATGTCACGATGCCCTTTGGTCTAAAAAATGCAGGTGCTACGTACCAGCGGACTATGCAGTGTTGCCTCCATGATCAAATTGGTCGGAATGTTCATGCCTATGTGGACGATATAGCGGTGATGTCTAAAAAATCAAACGACTTAATCTCCGACTTAAAAGAAACCTTTGATAATCTCCGGAAATACAACATGATGCTTAACCCTAAGGAGTGCGTCTTCGGGGTCCCAGCCGGCAAATTGTTGGGCTTCATCATTTCCCAGCGTGGAATCGAGGTCAACCCAGAGACGATCAAGGCCATCCTAAACATAAATCGTTCGACATGCCTGAAGGACATCGAACGGCTTACAGGTTGCGTTGTAGCAGTTAGCCGGTTCATCAGCCGACTTGGAGAGAAGGCTCTGTCGTTGTACAAGTTGCTGAAAAAGGCGAACAAATTTACATGGACGAACGAAGAAGATGCTGCACTCAAGAAGCTAAAGGAGATACTTTCCTCGGCACCTATACTCGCAGCACCCGAGCCTATGGAGCCTATGTTAATCTACATGGAGGCCACTAACCGGGTAATCAGCATCGTCGTCGTGGTAGAGCGGAAGGAACTAGGGCATGAATACGGAGTTCAATGACCAGTTTACTATGTAAGAGAGGTCTTGACGTAGTCCAAGCAGCGTTATACGCACTACCAGAAGCTAGCTTATCGAGTGTTCCTTGCTTCTCGAAAGATAAGGCACTATTTCTAGGAGCACCCTATCACAGTTGTGAGCAAAGCTCCACTGTCCAACATTATCAACAATAGCGACGCTACAGGAAGGGTTGTGAAGTGGGGCATTGAGCTTGCCGCCTTCGAGATCACCTACAAGAGAGGCGACGCTATCAAATCACAGGTCTTGGCGGATTTCATCGCAGATTGGACGGAGATGCCAGATGCTACCCCTGTACCAGAGCCATAATACTGGGTGATGCACTTTGACGGATCAAAGCTACTCAACGGCTCGGGGGCTTGTGTACTACTACAGTCACCAACAGGGGGAAAGTTGCACTACGTTCTGCAGATCCACTTCGAGGCTACAAACAACATGGCGGAATATGAAGTACTCATTCACGAACTTTGCGTAGCCAAGGTTATGGGCATCAATCGCATAGTTTGCTATGGAGATTCCGACTTGGTTGCCCAGCAGGTGGCTGGCACCTGGAACACGTGGAACCCTATGATGATGGCATATCGAGATGAAGTGGACGAGATAGCCAAGAGCTTCTTGGGCTACAAAGTCAAGTATGTCCCAAGGGAGGAAAATGAGGCAGCTGATCTGTTGTCAAAGCTTGGATTAGGGTGCAAACAAATTCCACCTAGTATTTTTCTGGAGCATCTACGGACACCATCCGTGAAGGGAGTGGACCCCGAGAACCGGATAGAGTCGACTCTTTTGTTCATACAATGACAAAGGTCCCTCCGACTTGGACAAAACCGTTCATGGATTATCTCTTACACGGAACTTTGCCCATCGAAGAGGTCGAAAGTCAGCAAATAGTACGTCGAGCAAAGGGCTATACCATAATCAATGGACATCTCTACAAAAGAAGCACCACTGGTGTATACCTCAAGTGTGTTTCCCAACAAGAGGGTATTGAAATCCTTCGTGAGATTCATCTTGGGTATTGCGGGCATCACGCCGCTCCTCGATTGTTGGTCTCGAAAGCCTTCCGGCAAGGATTCTACTGGCTGACTGTGAAGGCGGATGCCGAAAAGCTGGTTGAGACATGCATGGGATGCCAGCACTATTCCCATCAACCACATGTTCCAGCTCAAGAATTGCGAACGATACCAATAACTTGGCCATTTGTAGTCTGAGGGCTAGACATGGTTGGTCCATTATAGACGGCACCATGTGGGTTTACGCATCTACTAGTAGCAGTTGATAAATTCACTAAATGGATAGAAGCTAAACCCATTAGAAAGCTTGATGGGGCAACTGCCCTTAGGTTTGTCCGGGATCTAGTGGTGAGATTTGGTCTCTCACATAGCATTATCACCAACAATGGTAGAAACTTATCACTCGGAGAAGTGGAAGCTTATTGTTGGGAGAAGGGCATCCGACTTGACCTAGCATCTGTGGCACATCCACGGTCCAATGGTCAAGTTGAGCGAGCCAATGGATTAATTCTACAGGGAATCAAGCAACATCTTGAGGCACTGCTACATAGAGCAGCGGGAGACTTGGCGGAGGAGTTACCATCTATTCTGTGGAGTTTACGAACTACACCCAACATATCTATTGGCTACATCCCTTATTTCAGGGTATATGGAGCATAAGCCATTCTGCCTTCCGACATCCTTCACGATTCACCAAGAGTTGCCGCCTACGATGAAGATGACACTGAAGAATCCAGACGCCTAGATGTGGACCTTCTCGAGGAAGAGCGTGTATTGGCATGCCAAAGATCCGCCATCTACCAGAAGAAGCTACGCAGCTACCATAGTCACCGCATTTGGCATCGCTCGTTTAAAGAGGGGGATCTGGTTCTCCGACTTAAGCAGAAGAAGTCGCACAAATTATCCTCGCCATGGGAAGGACCTTTCATCATAAGCAAGGCGTTACTCAATGGGTATTACTACCTCGTTGACAATCATGAACTTGAGGATAGACCCAACGATGATCATAAGCGTAAGCGACGTGACCCGGATGATGACTACCCAGAGCTTGATCGGCCATGGAACATAGCACATCTACGTCATTTCTACACTTAGCATATTTTTCTCTACTGTGTACCTCTTGTATGGTCAATGAAATAAAGCTCTTTGGTTCACTCATATGCTTGAGTCTATTACCTCCTTTAGTGTTCATTTTTGGATCATATAAAACATTTATGCACAAGATTTGCACTTGCACTTGTGAAAATTCCGCCTACAGGCGTTAGCTTAAGTTTTCTGGTCTACACGTTCTTTCTTGTTTTTATGTGGATTCTGGAGTAGTGACTTTTGGCACTTGAAGTCGGCGATTTTGTGCTTAGGTTTTGACGGTGCCATTGGGCATCATCGCTTGAGCGCATGGTTCTGACTCATGAAAATTCAAGCATAAAAACCAAAGTAATGGATAAGCCAGCACTTGCTTAAAAATATTTACATGCTGGAAATAGTACTTAAGTAGCAGGAAACATATATATATTGTTTTCCGCCTTAAAATTAAAACTGTAGTTTTTCCGCATACATACAGAGGAAAAAAATATTAGAAAGTGTTTTTTCATTCTGTTGGCGCAGGAGACTTTCAGGTAGCATCGTCGGCACCAGGAGAGCCATCCTGATTATCTTCAAAGTCGGCGGTCTTGAGGGACTCGGAGGAGCTAGGCTGGTCGCCATCAATGATCTCAAGCGGCACAAAGGAGTTTGGATCGACCAACTCGGCGACCCTGGTGTCGTAGCCAGCGAGTGATGCCTAGATAGCTTTGTGATCAATATTCTAGCCATCATCGTCTATGTCGGGCAGACCCGAGGTCACCGTGTCGATGTCGGCATTCTCGTAGTGGGCCTTAACCATCGCCAGCGACATTCTAGCACGAGCCTGGGTACATGAACCTTTCCAGCTTACGATACGCTCGGGGGCTTGGCGCAGAATTTCTGAGTACTTCATGACGGAATCCACCACCTTGATGTTGATGTTTAGGGGCTTGGCAATCTCTTTGTCTTGATTGATGGCGGTACTGATGAAGTTTACGGCGAGGACCATGCATTCCTTTGGCGGAGGAGGCGTATTGGTTAAACCAATAGGAGCTGCATTTCCAACCAAGCAATGGAGTACGTGAGTTCAATAAACAAAAAGTTCAGAGTACCTGGCCTATAGAAGTACAAGACGGAGATCGCTTACCAAAGATGCTTGCCTCAGCTTGCTGAAGTGTCTCCTCCATGGAGTCCCATTCATGTCGGAGGACCTTGTAGGCTTCAAGGTTGTGTTGATTCTGCTCATTGGCAGCTTTCTTCTGCTCCTTAAGGATTGCAATTTCCTCCTTCAGTCGGTTGATCTCCATGTTGGCAGACTCCTTCAAAGCCTTCATGGACTCTTCATGCATCTTTAGAGTGTCAGCCCTCTCCTACTTGAGGATCTTTTTCTCGCTATCCAGCAGTTCTATGTGCTTGGATTGCTCGACAATGTCCTTCCCTTGGCAATAGTTTCTGCAAGCCAGAGAAATTACAGCACACAATGAGTAGTCGGAGAGTGATGGCACAAGACCAAGTTTGAGTGCGAAATTGAAAGAAAAACAGACTCTTGCTCTTGGTGATTTGATCCTTCAAGAAGGCAGTTTTACCCTTTTCAGCTTCCAGTTTAGCACACATCTTGTGGAACTTCTCGTTGGCGACACCTCTCTGAGCATTCTCATTCTGTGAAGAAATTCAAAATTACTTAGTCTACTTGGAGCATCTAGCCAGATAAATATCCACCTAGAAGCTTCGGGGCTATAGTGAGAGTTTTTAACTCGGCAATATGCTTAGACTTTCTTTAAGCATCTAGTCGGAACTAATTTTGTTTCAACTAGAGGCTTGGGGGCTATAGTATTGAAATTTATAAACACTGTGTATGCTACTATTTAAAGTATCTACTCGGAATAATTCATTCAAACTACATACTTGGGGGCTACAGTGCAAAGTTTCTAGCTTAGTCACTCTTAGAGCATTTAGACACAAAGACCTATGGTTTTCCGTCTAAATCCTCGAGGTCTACAGTGGGATACTACATATGAAATGCAAAAGGAAAATAAAACTTACGATTGTGATGATCTTGAGATTGGTGGCGCTCTCGGCAAATACTTGTTGAAGGAAAGACTATTTCCGTGCAGGATATCCGCCTTCCTGAGCAGCTCCTCAAGACCACATGTCGGAGAAGTTGGCGCTGCCCCAGGAGCCAGTGCTGAGCTACTCGGTGTAAGCGTCGGGTAGAAAATCTTCGGGAACTCTGTTGGCGTCTTAGGTGCAGTGGCGCCGCCTTCGGCAGAAGTTCCGCCTTCCACCATCGCCTTACCAATACCAGTGGCATCCTTAGTCAGAGATTCAGCCATTTTGGTTGCGATTTTCTTATGTCACCTGCTCTTCGACAACAGCAAGTTCCGCGGCAACACCTTGGTCCACCTCCATGGCGAAAGGTTCAGATGTTACCTTAGCTAGAGAGCTTGTCGGTGCGGCAGTAGGCTGGACGCTGGGAGTTGTAGGGGCGATGGCGGGAGATGCTTGGTGAAACATATCTTTGATGTTTTAAGAAGCCCCCGATGTTTTGGAGGTATTCTTCAAACTCAAACTGGCCTTCTTCCTGAAACGTGCAAAAGTATAAGTACAGGAAAAATACGAGCAAGAGACAATGTTGGATGTTAAAAAGCTTACACAACGGTTGGTGCTTTGGTCAAAGGGATACCAATCATTCTTCTTTTCTCCGCCTCCAGGGAAGCGGTGGACTTCTTGGAGGCTCCACCCTTCGTCTTCTTCTTCTTGCCTCCGTCGGCAGCGTCAGAGGTGGAGCTCTTCCGCTTACGCGCCAACGGGACATCGTCGTCGGACACAACGATGACTTCATTCATCTTGGGGTCATAGATTTGGACAATTATGCCATCATCCTCTAGACTTTTTAGCTGTTAAGTGAAATCCCGAAGTGTTAGATGAAATGGTGATACGTCAGAAACGTATCTATAATTTTTGATGCTCCATGCTTGTTTAGTATCTACTTTGCTTTGCTTTGTCTACACTTTGAGGTGTTTTTATACCTTTTTTGGAACTAACCTATTAATAAGATGCCATAGTGCCAGTTGCCTGTTTTCTTCTGTTTTTGGTTCCAGAAAGGCAGAAAATCAATATTCTCGGAATTGGACGGGACAAAAGCAAAAGTCAATATTTTATCGTGGGCGTCATGAAGCCAGAAGGGGAGATGGAGAGGTGCCAGCGGGCTAGGGTGGACCCGTGCCTGGGCAGGGTGTGGCCCCTCCGGCCGCCTCCCAGCCTCGCCTCTTCGCCTATAAGAAGCCCCCGACTCAGAAACCCTAAGAATCCATCATACTTTCAGAAAAACCTCCGTAGCACCATCGCCACTGAAAGGGAGATTCGGGGGACAGAAAGTCTCTGTTCTGGCACCCTGTCGGGACGGGGAAGTTTCCCCGGAGCCATCTCCATCGATCTCCATCGCCATCTTCATCACCGTTATTGATTCCCATGATGAGGAGGGAGTAGTTCTTCCTCGAGGCTAAGGGATCTACCGGTAGCTATGTGTTCATCTCTCTCTATGCATGATCTTGTTGTGGTCATGAGCTTTGTAATCAAGTAGATCTACCTTGCTACTCAAGTGCTTCAATAGATCTCTGCTCTCGCCATGTGTGTGAAAGTGACAGCGTGCATAACATGTGTGGCACTTTGGATAGATTGAATATTTGTTATGAGTTATATTTGGAGTTGGCTGTCTCTATGAAATTGTGGTGTTTGTTGGAACCATCTAGCGCTCAAGGTGACAGTGTGGGGTTATCTAGATTGGGGAAGGCGGACTTTGAGGAGTGCTGTTATATCCCTACCGATGATTAGAGTGTCCAACCAGAGAGTAGTTAAGAGTAGTATCATGAAGAGAGGATATTTATATGAGAGAGTGTTCACTAGTGAAAGTATGATCTCTAGGCCTTGTTTATAAACATTGAAACACCGTTTGCATCTAGATCTGTTGCATGTTTGCTTGCTTTAGTCTTCACATCACTCACTCATGTTACCCCACATCAATAACAAGTCAGAAGCTATTTTCTGGCACTGTTATCACTTGTATTCCACTATCTCTTCGTCAAACTAGTGCACTTATACACCTGACAAGTGTATTGGGTGTGTTGGGGACACAAGAGACTTCTTGTATCTTGATTGCAGGGTTTCTTGAGAGGGAATACCTTTGACCACTTCCTCCCTGAGTTCGATAAACCTTGGGTAATCCACTTAAGGGAAACTTGTTGTTGTTCTACAAACCTCTGCACTTGGAGGCCCAACAACTGTCTACAAGAATAAAAGTGTGTAGACATCAAATGGTAATGGCTAGACGGAAGAACTGGAGTATATGTCATACACGGAAAATAAACATGTACCTCTGGGCATGTGCCGCCCTCGAACATGTCATAGGTGATGGTGAAGCCACGCTTCCTGCCCTTCACCATGATGATGTATTTGAGGCGGATCTTTATGGAGTCACTTGAGAAGTTGTCCCCGGATATGCGGAGGCTATCCTTCCTATCCTTGGTATACTGGTGCATCAGCTTCGCACGGTGCTGCAAAGGCTGGATCCGCCTGACGAACCAGCACATGGCTAGGTCCAACCCGGTCAGACCAGTGTCTATGAACCACTCGATCCGCCTTACATCACGTGAGGCTTCGTCGTCGGAAGGTAGGAGGGCTTGGGATCTCCATGTGGTGGCTTCAACAGTGGCCCCATCGACAAAGTCTGGGTACAATGCTTCTCGGCTAGCCAGAGGGATATCTAGGCCATAGAAGTACGTCCTCTGCCAATTTTTGCAGGACTCGTGGCCTACATTGTCGGGGAACCTCCGGACAGGCCGAATCTTGAAGCTAATGGTTCCACAATTTCTGAGCTCATCCTTGCTCACTCCGGCTTCCCTCTTGACGGTGAATAAGTACATAAACAGATCTAACCTAGGCCTAATTCCTATGTAGCCCTCACAAAGCGTCGCGTAGTTGCTAAGCGTGAGGATGCTATTCAGAGAAAGGTTCTAAGGTTGAACATGGTAGTGGCTGAGGACCTCTATGAAGAAGTCGGAGATTTGGAGGGAGATGCCGCGTACTAGTTGGGATTTGAGGTACACCTTTTCTACGGCTTCGGGAGAAGGGATGACCTTGCCGGCTGGTGCCGCTCGCCAGACCAGCCCTCCTTCGTGGGAAGGTACCCTCGGCGAGCATCTCCTTGAGATCGCTATCAGCGATATCGGAGCCGCGCCACTCTCCCTTGTGAGAGTCGCCCTCCTCCTCGAGTGGTTCCAGCCCCGCTGGAATATGGTCGCCGCCAATGGATTCCACCACCGCGGTGCGTGGCAACACCAGACCCTCTGGGGGCACATGAACGGAGCCCTCTGGCTTGGCCGCGGCATCGCTCATTGCCACCATGGATGGGGTTGCGCTGCTGCTCGCCATTGGTGTGGGGAGGAAGGTGATTGTGGGACTAGGGAAAGCTAGGGTTTTTCTCGGTGCACGCGGAGAGCTCGAGGAGACGTTCGCTGGAGGAAGAAGATGACGCGAGGAAGAATGCGGTGAAAGGATAAAATTTACCACGGTTATAATTTATAATGCTCGGCGTCAAGATCCGTGCAGGATCATCGAACAGTTGCTGCGTGGACAGCGCGTGCGTGTGCGAGCGTGGAAATTTCGACACGTTCCCACTATCGCCGCCAATGTTTCGCACCCTTCGCGCATGAAAAACGGCTATGATTGCGTTCTCTACATGTGTGAGTTACGAGGCATTGTTGACCTATGGTCTACAACGCTCTACTGACATAGGCAGGTGAACCATCCCATCTGAAGATTCTGGCATGGACGGATCCGGTCCGGCTACGAGAAGAGTACGATGGAAGATTCAGTAGTTATCCTACTTACATATTAAAGACGGAGGGCATTGCAGGGTTCTTGGGAGTACTACAAGATATTGATTGACGATTTACCGACATTCATCTAGACGGAGCATTCAACCTGAAGAGGCAAGATGGTGCAAGATCTCGGAGTTCTCCGGGGGCTACTGTTGGGGATATGCTAAATGGGTATCACCATAGCATGTCTCTAATCCGGATAACCCGGGTGGCCCACAGTTGTTAGCAAGGCCCATGGCATGCTAGGCGGCCTAGTTAGATGGATCCAGAAGGGAGGCCCATGCCGGATAAAGGAAGGCTACGGAGGAGTCACCAGCGTACCCGGACCCTTGGAGTACACGACACGTTAGACTAGTTGTATACTGTGTAGGACTCTGTAACCTGTCCGTCTAGGACTTTCCCTGTAACCCTAGAATCTGGCGAATATATAAGCCGGACCTATGGGAGCCTTTAGGGCACGATAACCTAGATAGAACAACTCATATCGCGCACAGCGAACCGATCCCTATAACTCGGTGTATTGCCATTATAGTGATTTATAGCAGGAGTAGGATCTCGCCACCGTCGTGGGATCTGAACCTGGGGAAGCTGTGTTACCTCGTACCCGCCAACCTTCCGCCTTACCCCACGACTCTAAACACGCTCTGGGAGGAACCCTCCATGGTGTACTCGTCGGCAATACTACGACACACAGGGTTTACCAGAATAGCTCGCCGGAACTGCTCGGTGCTGCGGCGGTGCGAGGGAAAATTAGGGGAGCCTGGCGGCGCTCTATGCTTGGAGTTTTGGGGGAAATGACATGGAGGGGAGGGGATTATGTAGCCAAAGCATGGGAGGGAATTACTCGCTGATTCAATGGCAATTAAGCTCGGCATCAACGACAGTGACAGTAGGGAGGAAACGGCAGCGGCGCGGTCGTCGCGCGGGTTTTTGGGAAGAAGGGGTGAGGTTGCAGCGGGGTCCGCTTGTCAGTGGGTGGGTGCGCGCGTGCGAGGTGCAAACAGAGAGGGGAGGGGGGTTTCTTGGGTGGGCTCGATGGTCTGTTTTGGGCCTGGGCCAGAATAGCTAGTTGGCTTCTATTTTTTCCTTCTTTTGCTTTTTCTTGTCTTTTTGAATTTTCAAATGATATTTGAATGGCTTATTCAAATCCAAATGAATTCAAACTTTCACTAATATTTTGTGAGGTGACCCTAGTGCTAAAATGTGTGTCAAACACATCTATTCACTCCAAAAACATTTTGGGACAATAAAATAAAATAAAACCATGCCCCATACATATAATATAAAAAGGGGTTTAAATATGGTTTTATTAGGGTTTAAACTTTGAAAAAAATTGTGCAAGTTAAACATGCCATGATGATATGAATGCAATAACATGGTTTTGAATTTGATGAAATTTGGGATGTTACAAATGACAACTATGATCTCCTAGTTTGTGCATAAAGATAGAAGGTGGAGACTCAATATAAAAGTGGAAGAAAGGCCCTTCAAAGGGAAGCAGGGATTTCAAGTTTCATCAAGAGCTTAAAAAAATTATGGTACTTGTTAGATTTCAGCTCTCATTTCCCCTATCATAAGCATCTTGAAGTGATTAAGGTTAAAGTGAACAAATTATGGAGTATATGCTTGACAAAGTATAAGTTGGCAATCTCATGTCCCTTGAGTACGAGGGCCATTCCTCATGCTACTCAAGTTTAGTCACAAGCAATTTCTTGTCATTGTAAGTATATGTGTACCATAGAGAACCGCCAACGGGGTACCCCTTGCCCCATGACATAGGAGCTATCCCATATCAAAATGACAAGGCAACAGACAATGAGCATCTCAGCAATCTTCTTATTTACCATGGGAAAATGGTGCTTTTTTCTCTTCTTTCCTCTTTTTCTTTTTATCTTCTCTTTTTTCTATCTCTCTTTTTTATAAGAAGAATGCTTCATAGATTTCTCACTATGGTGATGCTGCAAGTTTCCACCATGATTAGGCATGGATTAGGCTAGCGGCCCAGGCGTTTCTCTAACACATATACATGACTCCATGGACTTACAAGCTCCCCTTTTATTTCACACTGCCGACATCCATAAACAAAAGAGCATGATATGAACTGGGTAGATATTTACAGGTGTTGAAAGTGTTCCCAATGATAGCACAGTTCTGCTAATTCCTGACTTATAAGTGCAAGCATATACAACATAGATGACATAATGGTTCAAGTTTATTAGGGGCAAGAAAAATAAAGTGTGCCATCAAGTTTGTGAGAGCTTTAATCACTAATTTTCACATAACAAGTTTAATTTGGAAGATAGATAAAACAAGAATATACTTGGAATGGTGTAACACACCATGCATAGGAATTTATAGTGGACACTTTGGAATAACTTGGTTTCTTGGGAGTTGGATGCATGAGTAGATCTTACTCAATACAAGTGGAGTCTACCAAAAGACTGGGAGCAACCAACTAAGAGAGCAATAATGGCCATAATCATGCAGAGCGACAAAACATTATCAATCAAAGCATAAAGTGGTATCACAAGTCAAAAACTAAATGATCATAGAGGCTAAGGTGACTGGTTTAGAGTCATAACATGGTGTGAGCATGTGCCAAGTTAACCCAAACAAAGCATCAAAGTAGAATACCACAATACTATGCTTTTGTATGCTAAAACAATGCATGATTCTTGCAAGGCACATTAAGTAATCTCAATTGTTTGGAACAAGTCATGCTACAGCAATAATCACTAAGCATAAGGTCAAAACAACATCTAGCATGACATGATAAAGTCTAAGCCACAGTCAAAGCAAGCTCCCTTTTGTACCACTATAAGCATGAAACTTTCTACTCTTTTCCAACACCAATCAACTTATTTGAAATATCACAGTGAAAGTGGGGGTCCAACTACTTTATTCAAGTAAACTAAGCAAACAAAAACTAAGATGCTCCAAGAACAACACACTGTGCATGAAACAATAAAAACGAAGTGTCTAGAAAGAGACCTGAGATTTTTATTGATGAAGAAGGGGATGCCTTGGGCATCCCCAAGCTTTGACGCTTGTACCTCTTGAATATTTCTTGGGGTGACATGGGGTGGCATCCCCAAGATTGAGCTTTTGTCCATTCTTCATCTCATTAATTCATTCTTCCCTACACTTGGAAATTTCCTTCATACAAAATTTCACACAATCTTCATTAGCAACATTAGTGTATTCAAAAGTAATTAACCTTTGGGTTTAGTTTCAAAACAGCAAAACTTTCATTAAAATCACAATCTACTATAGCAATTACTTCAAAAGGCTCAATATACCAAAGAGAACCTAAAAAGAAATCCATAAAGAGGCAAATGCAAATAATGGCAGAAATCTGTCAAAACTGACCAGCAGGTAAAAACCGATTTTTTAGAAGACCTTCTGTTGCTCAAATTGAAAAGTATTCAACTAAAAAAATTATATAACAACCTGGGGGATTCACTCAAAAAATTACATCTCAATCCGACATACAGAGATTTATCACGAATTTTTACAGTGAAGCACAAAAATCTGTTTCGGGACAGCAACTTCCCCAAATCTTACTTCCCTCTCATTAGAACAAAAATTAAATAAAAGGATAAGGATAGGTTATTACAGATGTAATAACTTCCAAGACTCATGAAAACTATTGGTTATCTCCCAATAAGTACTTTTCTTTAACGCCTTTAAGTTAGGCACGAGAAGCAAGAATCAAATATTTTCAAATGAAGAAGCATTAAGATAAATACTCGAAATTTCTTCAACTAGGAAAGGTATATCATCCAAATGAGTAGTAGAGGATCCTCTCTCAGCACTCTTGGGTTCACTACTTTCATCAAACGGTTTTCAGGAACAATCCAATCAAAATTCTTTTCTAAAGTTGCATGCATTCCTACAAGTTTAAAAGGTATGGGTATTTTAATTTCCTCTCCATTGGGTTTGGTTTTATCCAACTTTTCTAATGTACCCATAACATCTACACATGATCCTAGAATATTAAAACGATCAAAGACCTTTTTGTCTCCTTTAGAAAAGTTTCTAGAATAAAATCTCTCTTTTCAGTATCCTCCACTTCTTTAAGTTTAAGAAACATTATTTGCATCATGGGGTTAAGGTTAACAAACCAAGCCTCCAACATGTGAACTAAAGAAGCTGCAACAATTTCATAATTAGGAGCAAGTTCTGTTGAGGATCTATCCTCAATACCCTCATGTTTGCTAATATGATTAAAGAATTATTCAATGTTTTCTTTCCCAATTATGGATCCACTACCTATTGAAAGGTCTTTCAGGGTGAAATTAGGGATCAACATGGTGAGCTAGAGCAAGGTGACAACTATAGGAACAACTATTTTTTGTGTTTTTGAAAAATAAAAGGCAAACCAAACGAAACTAATTTTTTTGTAATTTTTGATAAAAAAGAAGCATGCAAAACAAAGCAAAAGGAACTAAGCAAAACAAAAACAAAGTAAAGAGAATGGTTGTAAAAGACTCCCCTTGTGAAGCTGTCCTTACTCCCCGGCAACGGCACCAGAAAAAGTCTTTGATGAGCTCAGATCACTTTAGAGCTTTGTTGGGAAACCCTAAGAGGAAGGTACGATGAGCACAGCAGTAAATTTTCCCTCAGTTATGAAACCAAGGTTATCGAACCAGTAAGAGGAAGTAAACAACTTCCAAGGTGTTGCTGGCAACTTGTAATCCTGCACAACACAAACTTAAGACTTTGCCCCAACTTACAGTGAGGTTGTCAATCTCACTGGTTTGCTGAAAACAAAGGATTAAACATATAGTGTGGAAGGTAATGGTTGCTTATAGAAAGTAAACGGTAACAGTAGATGATGTAACAATGGTAAAGATTGGACCGGGGTCCAAAGTTCACTAGAGGTGTTCTCCTTAAGAAAGATAACACAACATGTTGGGTGAACAAATTACAGCGGGGCAATTGACAGGAACTGAGCAAGGCATAACAATGCAAATACTAGACATCATGATTCCTATGAGATTTGATTGGGCATTACAACAATATACATAGACCGCTATCCAACTGCATCTATGACTAGTAATCCACCTTCAGGTTATCATCCAAACCCCCTCCAGTACTAAGTTGCAAGCAACGGATAATTGCATTAAGCAATGTGTATAAAGTAAACAATACAATTGTTCCATGAACAAAAGATTGTTGTTTTATCCCTAGTGGTAACAACACATCTACAACCTTAGATATTTCTGTCACTTCCCCAGATTCAATCGAGGCACGAACCCACTATCGAGCATAAATACTCCCTCTGAGTCACTAGCATCTACTTGGCCAAGATAGCTACTAGAAACGGAGAGCATGCAAGATCTCAAACAACACAAACATGATAGAATCAATAATCAATCTAACATAGCAATCTCAATATCCATCGGATCCCTGCAAACACAACATGTAGATTACAAATAGATGATCATGATCATGAACGGAGCTCACAAGATCTAAACATGATAGCACAAAGGAGGATAAACAACCATCTAGCTACTGTATGGACCCATAGTCCAAGGGTGAGCTACTCATGCATCATACCGAAGCCTGGCATGGTGATGAAGAAGGACTCCGGGATGATCTCTCCCCTCTGGTAGGGTGCCGTAAAGAGCTTCAGATCCCCCCCCCCCGATCTAGGGACAATGGTGGCGGGGGCTACGGACTGTTTCGTGGAGATCTGATCGGATACCTAGGGTTTTGGCATCGAGGCTTTATATAGGCAAAGAGGCGGGCAGGAGGGTGGCCAGGGTGCCCACACCCTGCCCAGGGTGCAGCCACCCTGTGGCTCCCCTCCGTCTCTCCTCTGGACTCCGTGTTCTCCTCGGTAAAATATTGACTTTGGTTTTTTTCCCATCCAATTCCGAGAATATTTCCTTACTAGCTTTTCTGAAACCAAAAACAGCAGAAAACAGGCAACTGGCACTGCGGCATCTTGTTAATAGGTTAGTCCCAGAAAATGTATAAAAATACCTCAAAGTGTAAACAAAGCATAGCAAAGTGGATACTAAACAAGCATGGAATGTCAAAAATTATAGATACATTTACGACGTATCACCTCTGCCCCTTTTTGTTATTGGCTGACACATCTAAAAACTAAGTTGGACTTGAGTCCACTGAGATGGGTCTATACAGGGCTCGATGGAACCAGCGGACACATCTATGAACTTTTCTAGAGAGAAGTAGTCAGACAAATATTGATCCAAATGTGGTAGAGTTCTTCTCTTCACCAAGAATACCAATGCGTGGCCGCATGGTTTCCCGGTATGCTGCCACTCTAAAAATGGTGCATTCCCGCTGCTCCATGTTCACAACATCCTTGTGGCCATTTTTGGACATATCAACCACCTCACAACTGCCGCTGTTTGACTGTAGAACCCTAAGATGACCAAGCCATCGGCTTCTCTTATGTAGATGTTGTACAACATGCGGTAGCATATGGCCTCTAAGTCTTTGACCAATCTCTCTCCTTATATTTAACAGCTTCATGATCATACCCCGTATGCCGTCCATCAACATATGAACATGACGGACTTTTATGTCCTTCACCCAGTTATTCAGGCATTCAGCTAAGTTGTTATTTATGTAATCAACTTTGATGTCAGGGTTGAACTAACTCCTCTTCCATAGCTGCGAATGATGTGCGGCCAAGTACTGGGGAAGATCTGGGGCTTCCGCAAAAATCTTGCTCATGAAATATTCGTAGTGCCCAGCTCTGTAAGATCTAGCAGCAGCTAACATGTAACCAAATACGCTGCCTGCGTAGTGCCTGTATAGGTTGAGCATCAGGTGGGCATGGTATTCTCTACCCTTAGCTCGTGGGAACACCTCCTTCACTGCATTCATCAACCCTTTGCATGCATCTGTGGATACAGCCAATGGATCCATTTGTAATACGGTAGGACAATGTTATACTGAGCAACGAGTTTATTTTGAATATTCTTCGCGGTCTCCCTAGGGTTATGCTTTAGTATGGACATAGCTTGTAAAGCCACCCACTCTATATCAGCCATCGATGATTTCAGCATGCTCCCTATCGCACACATGTGAGGAGGTGAAAGAACATGTCATAATCCCTAGTGTTTTGTGTGTTAGATAACAATATCAAGGATTATTTAATGTGTGTTGAAGTGTTGCAGCTCTCTCTAAGGAAAAATGGAAAAGTATCTACCTTTGGGGGGCAGATAATCCGCCCCTCCCTCTTCCCAAATAGGCGCAAGCCCCAGAAGGGGACGGAGTTTTGGCCGGATAATCCGCCCCTCAGGGGGTCCGGATAGTCCGCCCCCCTCCTTGCTCACCGCCAAGGCGCAAGCCCTGGAGAGGGGGCGGAGTTTTGGCCAGACTTTCCGGCTAGGCCGGATAATCCACCCCATGAGGGGGCCGGATTATCCCCCCCCCCAAGATCTTCACCAAGTTTCGCAGGCGCCAGCCCTAGAGAGGGGGCGGATTTTCTCCTGGAATATCCGCCCTTGGGGGCGGATAATCCGCCCCCAAAGTTTCTCAACGGCCAGATCTGGGCAGGGGTATTTAAGCCAGCCTTCCCCCTCCTGCCAGACCTCTTGGTTCATTCGAAAAAGACAATATCTGATCTGCAACCTTCATCCAAGAGAGCTCCACCTAGATCCACCCAAAGGCCCCGTCCCTTCGAGAATCGAAGGAGGAGAACTCGATCTTCATCATCAGCAATCAAGCGCTTCATCTCCTCTCCATTCATTTGGAGAATCACCAATCTAGTATTTCTTGCAAATACCTATATCCTTGTTTTGTTTATATTGATATACCTTGTTCTTGTGACAGCTTGTTGTCATCTCGGGAGCCCCCAATTCATTTGTGGGTGTGTGCCCCGGTAGCGTTGTAAAAGGCACCGGTTCCCTCCTCGAAGGGATCCAATAGTGGAGAAGGTGGATCAGGCCTCTCGTGGCGAGATCCATCGGAGAATAGGGTGAGGCTTATTGTGGCGTGGTGGTCTTAGAACCGCCCACCCCTCCAACACAGATGTACTTCCCTTAACAAGGAAGGAATTGCGGTAAAATAAATCCCTGTGTCTCCGCGTGCTCTACTATGGTTCCTTCGCTCCTCTCTTTACGTGCTTAGTATCTAGGGTTGCATATAGGGAAATTCTCATAGTTGCATATCTAGAGAATTTACTTTGTGTCAAGCCTAAAATTGAAAAAGTATTAAAAATTGGTTAGCACCTATTCACCCCCCCCCCCTAGGTGCCCATACGATCCATTTCAATTGGGCCCAGTTTGTTCACCTGCAACACAGATTAATTTATAGCATAAGCGGAGTTGCCAGATAGATCTTGCACATCAACTTTACTTATATTATAGAGTGAAAAATGATAAAGTGGAAATGGTTTGCTCCACTCATTGCCAGGATACCCTAATTGCCTTTGACGCGGGTAGGGCTATAGCTGCGATCCTCCACGGACAAGGTATCACCACCTGTCCATTCTTCCACTTTAACCTGCAAATAGCCTCATACCTCTGGGCAGTGTTCTTCAGTCTATGAACATCGAACTCCCCCTTGATACAAAAATGCCGGAACGACATCCTGAACTCGGTGCCAACCGAAATTATAGGATCCTCGTGGTCATGTATCACCTTGTCTATGTCGGGACCCAAGTCATCCACTGTAATGCCAGCCCCATCCATAAGTGTCTCATCGATCTCATCATCACCGGATTCTTGATGCTCCACAGTGCAATCTTCTATATCTGATTTAGAATCTTCACCATCCTCGCCAATGCCTAGCACTGCACACATCATATTGACTCCCAGGGGTGGGGCTGCACCATCATTTGCACCTACATGGACCGGAACATTGGCCCAATCTACCTCCCCGGCAACTCTGTTTTCTCCCAGACGCTCTGTTGGTGCTGCTGCAACCACAGGGGGTGGTATTACACTGTCATGCATCACATGTTCAATGACAGACAAACAGTAATCAGATTCTATTTCATCTCGACTGTACAGAACCCTCTTGCTCTTCTTGTGTACATCCTCCTCCCTGATGGTATCATTCGTGATGGTAGCCCCATTAGGGCTTGACCTCTGTGTTGCGTTCCTCACCAAACTAACCTTTTTGCTGCTACTCCTCATTGTGATCTCCTTCCTGTTTCCCCTCATGGGTGTTGGATCTTGCGTGCCGGCATCATTGCCTGACCTCTGTGGCATGTTCCTCTTCGAATTAGCCCTTTTGCTGCCACTATTGGGTGTGCTCTCCTTCCTGCCAGCATTATTGCCGGACCTCTACAGCGTCTTCCCCATCAAGCTAGCATTTTTGCCTCCACTATTGGGTGTGTTCTCCTTCGCGCCGACATTATTGACGGACCTCTGCGGCGTGTTCCCATAAAGCTAGCATTTTTGCCGCTACTATTGGGTGTGCTATCCTCCGTGCGAGCCACCTTATCCTTTTTGTTGCTGCTCCTAGGTGTGTTCACCACCTCGTTCACCACCGGTATGTCCCTCTTATCTTTTTTGCTGCTACTGTTCGGTGTTCCATTATGACCGGATCTCAGGGGTGTACTCTGCGGCGTGGTGCCTTTTTTCATGCAGCTCTTGGGTGTACTCTTCTCTGGCGTGGTCTGCTTGGTGATGCCCTTCTTCGGGGTTCTCTTTCTAGGGATGCTCTTCCTGCTCCTCTTTATGTTGCTCCCCTATAAGTCTCTCCTCTGTTCGAAGCTACTGACACTCGAAGCATGTCAAGCGAGGTCCTCCATCAGGTCAATCATGTTTTCTACAAGTTTGTCTTTATCATTGCCGACCTCAAATTCCTGTCCAACCCTTAGCAGGCGCACGAACAGGTACACTTCCTGTCTAGTTCGACTCATCCTACTTATCGGTAGGGCTAAATCACTGTCAACTTTCACTTCTATAGCCTTTTTGCTATTGTAAGAAAAAAAAGCCAAATGTGCTTCCTGGGAGGACCCCCACTCCACCTTCTCATGTAATGCTGCTATCGGTTTAGATATCTGTGCCACTTCAGGGTCGTATGTGCCAACGTATACATCAATGTGTTGACGATTTTTCCTATGCCATCACCTAATTTTGTAGTGAACAGCTCGACACCGATACGAAAGTGTACCTTTCCATCACCAGTTTCCTCAGGACCGAGACCACCGAGAGGTTTGATGACAGTATCAGATTCCAGACCATGGGCTTGCTCCTCAACAGCTGGTCTTCGATTAGCCTCGACGGCAGTAGTAGCACGCTGAACTTCACCACGGGTTCGAGAAGGACCAGCACCCAAGACAGCAGTTCTGGCAACAAAAGTAGGGGTTGGGTCAGTAGTAGGCTGAGCAACAACACCAGCAGTTCTGGCAACAGCGGGGCGGCCTCCCGAAGCCTTAGTTTGCGCAACAGCAGCAGGGATTGGTTCAGTAGCAGACTGAGCAACAACACCAGCAGATTCCACGACAGCGGGACGGCCTCCCGAAGCCTTAGTTTGCACAACAGTAGCAAGGATTGGGTTAGTAGCAGGCTGAGCAACAACACCAGCAGTTCTGGCAACAGCGGGGCGGCCTCCTAAGCCTTAGTTTGCGCAATAGCAGCAGGGATTGGTTCAGTAGCAGGCGAAGCAACAACACCAGCAGATTCCACAACAGCGGGGCGGTGCCCTCCCGAAGCCTTACTTTGCGCAACAACAGAAAGGATTGGTTTAGTAGTAGGCTGAACAACACCACCAACAGATTCCTCAACAACGAGGTGGCGGCCTCCCGAAGCCTTAGTTTGCACAACAGCAGTAGGGACTAGGTCAGTAGCAGGCTGAGCAACAACACCAGCAGTTCTGGCAACAGCAGGAGGGCCTCCCAAAGCCTTAGTTTGAGCAACAGCAGCAGGGATTGGTTCAGTAGCAGGCTGAGCAACAACACCAGCATATTCCACAACAGTGGGGTGGCCTTCTGAAGCCTTAGTTTGCGCAACAGCAGCAGAGATTGAGTCAATAGCAGGCTGAGCAACAACACCAGCAGTTCTGGCAACAGAGGGGCGGCCTACCGAAGCCTTAGTTTGCGCAACAGCAGCAGGGATTGGGTCAGTAGAAGGCTGAGCAACAACACCAGCAGATTTCACAACAATGGGGCGGCCTCCCTAAGCCTTAGTTTGCACAACAGCAGCAGGGACTGACTTAGTAGCAGGCTGAGCAACAATACCAGCAATTCTGGCAATAGCGGGGCGGCCTCCTGAAGCCTTAGTTTGCTCAACAACAACATGGATTGGATTAGTAGCAGGCTGAGCAACAAGACCAGCAGATTTCACAACAGCAGGGCGGCCTCCCGAAGCCTTAGTTTGCGCAACAGCAGTAGGGACTGACTCAGTAGCAGGCTGAGCAACAACACCAGCAGTTCTGGCAACGGAAGCACGACCTGCATCCACAACAGGGTCTTGCACCACGACAAAACGGGCACTCCTTCGAGGAGGTTGCGCTGCAGAAGCATGGCGCATACGAGGAACCACATTTTGCTTAATATCAGCGGGGCTTCGAGTCAGACCATCCTGAGCTTGAATAGCAGGGCCACTAGGAGTTGAAGCAGCTTTCACATCCACTATTCCACAATCCAGGAGAAACATTCGAGCCACCAGACACCGTTTCAGCAACCCGGACATCTGACTGTCACGCTTTATAGTAACATGTCTGCGTTGTTCATCCATGAAGTTGAACCGTGCAGTCTGCGTCGGCCCCATTTTAATATGTTTACGCAGAGTAGCAACAATACTAGGGATAGTGCAAATCTACGTCGGTGCTTCTTTAATCGTGGCACAAGTACCATAATTCCACTTGGCCTTCACATTTGGTATTTGCGGCTGGTATCCATTAACGCGTACCGAAACCACGTAAGGGGCCTCGAGGGGGCCCTAGTTGAGAGAAATTTAGGGACAAAAAATAAGAACTTGTCTATCAGCGCTCGGCCAGCAAACAATTCTAGGTTCGATCTATCTCTTTCAGGTCAATAAACAGATTGCAATTATAGTTAGTGCGAAAAGCAAAGAGAAGAGTAGCTCGCCCGCATGTATCCAATACTTCTTTCAGGGTACGATAATCTGCCATCCTCCGTGCTGCTCAGCTCGTCTGGCGACGGAGGTGGGCTAGATCCTCGGAACGGTGGGCACATCATGCGACATTAGAGATCGGGATCAGCGAGAGGGCGCAGCAACTTGGCGCCGGAAGGCAAATGTCCCAAGGGATCGTTCTGGGTGGAGGGTGGATTTCACTGCCGGCGGCGCTAGAGTTCATGCGAAGGAGAGAGTGAATTTGTGAATTTTGTCAATGCTCTAAGGCATGGGGTCTAGTTCCTCGTTTTGCCTACGTGGTTACCTACTTGGCGCTCGCATCACGGACAGAATAGTGACATGGAGGTCCCGAACGTCTCCTTCACGGGACAGTTGACGAAAAGTTTGTATTTGGCAGGGGGTGTGATGAATTCGGCTCGAAATAAGCCTTCTGAACGATTGGCAACCCAAGTTTGTGAAACCCAGCGATTACATGGAATTTAGACCCGTGTTGAACTCGCACGAGAAGTCGGATTCCACAGGTTGAAATCCCCGTTATAACTAGTATGTATGGAACATGAGTAGAGTTGAAGTCAGATATTTGTAGCCGTTCAATTATATAATGTTGAAGGTACCACACAATGTAACCCATGATGTCTGGATAACAATAATCACGCAAGGGAGCCAACTACATGTGTTTGCGGCCAAGCGGCCAACCGAAGCTTCAAGGGTAAGTGTCACATAGTCATGCATGGGGAGTAGATGAGTTTGGCAAACTTCACTAACTAATCTAGGTGTTGTCGTGTTAGAATTGTTTAGTCCTTTGTAGATTAATCTTGTGCCTACTAGGAATACTTTTTGTTGACCGAATAAATGCAAGGTAAAACTTAGCCAATCGTTCAGAAGGCTTATTTCGCTTAGTACTTCCTCCTTTCCAAATTAGGATGTATATTAGTTTTAGTCAAAGTTAAATTTTCTAAACTTTTCTAAGGAAGTATAGATATATTCGAATCTAGACAAACCCAAATCAGTTATTTATGAACAGAGAGTATCAATCTCTACAACATCAAATCAATGTCATTAGAACCACCACGAAACATATTTTCTTATTATATGCACTTGGTATTACAAAAGTTAGTATATTTTTGCATATAATTTATCAAACCTAATAAAGTTTTATTTTGACCAAACCTAATATGCATCCGAATTTGAGAAGGAGGATACCACCATTAGGTCGAATTATCTGGCATTCAATGCTTCTCTTACTCTACTACTCCAAATAGTAGGCAACATCAAGATCGAGAGACAAAATCCAATGAGCAAATGGGAAGATGAATTTATAATCTCAGTCCTTCTTTTGGGACTTTTGTTACTCCCTCCGTCACGGTTTAGAGGACGTTTTAGAGAGATTGTTGGAACCTAGGTGGGCGCTGATTGAAGCCAAATTTATGCTAAAATATGCGTCCATTAATTATTCGGCGCCTATTAAACGTAATTACTCAATAAAAACAAGGAGTTTAGACGCATGCATTGGTGGAGTTGCATGCAAGAATTAATTTCTTGGCTGCATGGAGTAGAAAGTGAGGAGAAAAAGAGGGGCATTAATTCTGTAATTAAGTCTAACGCGACTAGGAGGAGAGGAGTTTTGGAAACGTATAGCATTTGTAAGACGTCCTCCAAACCGTGACGGAGGAAGTAGCTTGGATTGGCCGTGTCGTCTCTCTGACATGTTTAGAAAGAAGTCTAAATAACCCCCATATGTATTAGTTTTTGGACGGAGAATCCCCCTAAGTTTGAAGTGGGACACATAACCCCCTAACTATCAAATACCAGGTAAATTACCCCCTGGCGCCGTCATTAGTGGTATTGGAGAGTGGTTTTGCTGACGTGGAGGGCCTTGAAGACAACTAATACATGGGGTGATCGTTTTGGCAGTCAGTAAAAATTCAGGAATCCATGTTTGTCAAACACAGAAGAACTAAGCTGGAGAAACAATCAAGCTAGTGATAGAGCTGTCACGTCCTACAAGCTGCAAGCATAGGCGACGGCGAGACTTGCTTCACGCGACGGAGGCAAGAAACTATAAGCGAGTATGAACTGAAGAAAAAAGCGAAGAGACAGAGAGTAGAAAACTAATCCATCCCAATTGTTTGCATGCTGTGGATTCGAATCTGACTTGATTAATCAATCCGCCTTCCCAACGATCAGGCCGACGATAGACTTTCACGTCTCCCTTCCGGTCCTTCACCTTGTTGGCTTGGGCGCTCGACCAGTACCTCGCTCTAGGACATCCTCCGCACTTTCGCAGGTTAGCACCGGCGACTCTCGTCGCGGTAGTCTCGACACCACTTCCAGGCAGTCTCACGCCACCAAGATCGGAAGGATTGCTAGGGGAATCCATGGATACGGAGAAAAAAGTCTAGTTACCTGCAGCTCCTGGCACCACCGGGGCGGCGCGTGGTCCACCGTGACGTTGCAGCTCTCTCTGCTGCTGGCCTGCGACCACGGCACGTCGTCGCTCCGATGACTGTGGTGCAGCAAGAGCATCTTCGTGGCGGCGGTTGTGAAGCGTCCGAGGGGGACACCTTGATGTCCTTTAGGGCCTTGACACGTTCGTGGCTGCTAGCACAAGGCGAGTAAGCATAGTAGAGAGGTGGACGGGGCGGCTGGCCTCCGCCGCCGGCGACGACGCGAGGCGAGGAAGCGGAGCAGAGGGATGCCACGCCGTGGTCAATGCATCAGGGAGTTATTTGCTCGGTTCATGCCACGCTATAATAGAAGCCGCGTGTCCACATCACGAAAACCGCCTACCATACAGTCAAAACCACCGTCGGAGGGCTAATTGTCCGGTATTAAAAACATAGGAGGGTTATTTGTTCCAGTTTAAACATAAGGGGTTCTCAGTACTAAACATGTAACATAGGGGGTTATTTGGACTTCTTTCGACATGTTTATCCGAGAAAATTGCACATAACACCAGGCTTTGGTGCCAAAGTTGCACAGAACATAGAAACAAAAGACTTGTTGCGGCTGACCCCAACTTTTGGTCTAATTGTTGCACCTAGCCCAAATATAGTTCAAATAGAGGTTATAGTTCCTTAAAAACGTATCTAACGTTATGTATGTATTTTTATCCCGTATATCACTCGTGTGGGCCAATATTTCTATATTTATATCTTCTAGCGAACAAAGCTTGGTCCAACGTATCTAACGTTGCAATCAGACTCGGCCTGATACTACTACTGTAGCGTCTATACTTAGGCGTATACTAAAAAAAAAAATCGATCGACAACTATGTAAAGAAATTCAGAAAAATAATCTTGATGTGGTCAAATATGCGTGTTACAAGCATGCAAATTTTTAATATGAAGTACCTTATATTTTAGGCTCATCAAAAGAATTGGATAAATTATAGAAGATTGAAAAGTTATATTGTCACGCTCCGAGATATGTACAATAAGGGTGTTCGAATGAATTTTTCAAAGCTAAAAAATGATTATTTTTTTTAATTTTTAAAAAAGCTCTCTAGAAACTCATCTGTCAAAATAGTTTGATCATAAATTTGATCAATAAAATAAAAACTATATTTAACAAAAAATATACATTTAGATTCATGTTCAAAATACGCTTTCGATGGTATAATTTTTGTAACATATGATTTATATATTGTTGACCAAATTTATGGTCAAACTATTTTTTTAAGTACGTATTAGCCCTATAATTCGGAATGGAGGAAGTATACAATATAGAAATACATACCCACATGTTAGATATACTGTTAAGGCACAATATACTTGATTTGGGCTAGATGCAACTAATTAGACAACAAACCGGCCTAGCTGCAATAAATGTTTTGTTTCTGTGTTTTGTGCAACTTTGGCACCAAAACCTGGTGTTATGTGTAATTTTCTCTATCGTGAAGCATCATGGATGAAAATGGAGAGAATCCGCACAGTCTTTTTCACACCTGTAACACTCGGTTGCAATTCTATAACACTAACAATATGACCCCACTGAGCAACTAAACTGAATTAATATATTTCTTGGAGCTAAGGTTCTAGACTGTACTGTATATTGATTGCAGAGACCCGCCAGAGTTCTCCCATTTTAGAAAAAGAGAAGATATAAATATACATCAAATTAAATGAAGTCTGTGTACTTACGGGGCGAATGGGGACATGAAGCTCCAGGACCTGGGTGAGCCTGAAATGGCTTGATATCATGTGGAAGTTGGAATGGGCGATCAATCCTTCACCCAATGCGGCGATGGGCGGAATCTCCCCTACCACCAGCTCCTTGAGGCGGTCGGTGGGGCCAACCTGGGTGCTCTCCGGGCAGCAATCCGCCCATTCAAGCCTCAGAAGCAACGGCGCGGAGATCCGCAACACAGCGCCTTGGCTATTCACGAAGCAGCACTGCACCGCCATGGCGAGAAGCTTGGGCGCCACCACGTCGAGTAGCCTCAGCCCGTTGACGTACGACAGGCTCAGGTGTGTGAGCGCCGCGGTGCGGAGCGTGAGCGCCGTCACGCCTTGGACGTATTGCACGACCAGCGAAAGCAGGCAAGGGCAGCGCGAGGACACGACGTCGCTGAGCGCTGCGCCCGCGCCGTCAGCAAAGTGGAGACTCATGAGCACCAGCTTGGTCAGGGACGCGAACACCCCGGCGCCCGTCGGGAGGGCGAGGTACAGAAGCCTGTCGCTCAGTGTCACCGCGATCTCCTCTGCAAACTCGAAGTACGGGAGCTCGAAGATCTCCGGCTCCTCATCTGAGGTGTCTGACTCATCCTCCTCCGAGTCTTCGGGCTTCACCGTATGCACGCTCAGCAGGAAATCGCCCACGAAGATCTGGGCGGCTTGGCGCGCCCAGGACATGAGGCGGTCGACGTCGACGTTGTCCCACCTCGATATGCTGATTTTGAAGTAGCAGCGAGCGCGGCCGAGTTGGCTGGCGTAGAAGGAGAGGAGGCCGTCGACGACTCCCTCGAAGCGGGCGGGATCGCCGCCGCCGTCGACCTCGTGGTCGATGACGTGTAGGATCTGGGTTTGCATCCAGAGTCTGCTCCAGCGCCGGGAGAGGACGGAGGTCTGCACTAACTGGATTACCGGGAGGAGCATAATGATCTGGAGCAGGAGGTCGTCGGGGAGAGCGCTGAGACGGTCCTCCATGAGAACAGGTGGAAGATCTAGGTTTTTCCTGCTTGGGGGGGGGGGGGGGGGGGGGGGAATGGGGGCGAAGCGAAGAAATTGTCGCAGTTGGAGGCGAGGCAACGGGAGGGACGAGCTGTCCTGACAGCGCTGCTGCAGTAACGCCTTTCCATTGCAGCAATCCCAACGCAATTAATTCTGTGTGAGCACATTGGCCCGCGTGGTTTGCAATTGAATTGGGCCGATTTGGAAGCCCCGTATTGGGAGCAAAACGGGTGTACAAATTTCGGCCCGAGGTAGAAACCGCGAATGGAAGCTAACTATTATTGGGCCGGTCATAATTCGTACGTATGCTGGTTCGTCCAGAAAACATCAGTTTAACGGATCAAGATCGCTCGCTTCAGATAAAACGACACCTTGTTTTATGGAGGACCTGAGTAGTAAGGTGTGTCGTTCTGCTCCAGCACATCTTCTCTTTGCGGACGACTCACTTATTTTAATGTAAGTTGATATTGATAATGCAAGAACATTAAGGCATATTCTCCACGACTATTGTGCATCTTCAGGGCAATTGGTTAGTGAGGCTAAATTAAGTATCTTCTTTAGTCTGTGCATCTCAGTGGAGAATTGAGAAGCGATTTGTTTGGAGTTGAATATCTTTACGGAGGCTATTAGTGATAAATATTTGGATCTGCCAATCCAAGTTGGTCTAGATAGATTAGATTGTTTTGCCCATTTAATTGACAGGGTCTATAACATAATAATGGGTTTTAAGAAGAAGTTGTTATCTTATGGTGGAAAAGAGGTATTGTTGAAGACGGTTATCCAGGCCATCCCAACGTATGCCATGTCACTGTTCAAGATTTTCAAACAAGTAATTAAAGAGATCACATATGCTATGACCCGTTACCGGTGGGGAGATGACGATAATCAAAAGCATATGCACCTGGTCTGCTTGGTGGAAAATGTAGTTCCAAAGATGAAAGGTGGTATGGGTTTTCGAGATTTACACCGTTTCAATCTTGCTATGTTGGCTAAGCAATGCTGGCGATTGCTTTGTGAGCCAAGATCTTTTTGTGCTAGAGTTTTGTGAGCAAAGTTTTTTTCATCCGGTGATTTATTACTAAATGTTGAGTTGAAAAAAGGCTCATCTTATACATGGCAAAGCATTTGGACAGGAATTCAGTCATTTAAGAGGGTTTATATATGGCGAGTTGGAGATGCACTAGTGGAAAAATGGCCTATAGTCCCGGTTTGTGAGGGCCTTTAGTCCCGATTTTGCACCCAGGACTGCGAAATTGGGACTAAAGGCCCCTATCTTTAGTCCCCGTTTGTTACAACCTGGGACTAGAGGCCACCGCATGGCCCCTTTTTTGCAGTGGTGGGACGAATGATCTTTAGTCCCGGGACGTAATACAGTCCTAGACTAAAGATATATTTTTTTATTTTTTTCTTAAACTTTTGAATTGTTTGACTCGTAATCCTATCATTTGGAACATTTTTAGTACTAAGTATGTTTTATCTTAGGTCAAATTATACTTGTGGTCAAACTTCCCGTTCGGTCACCCATCCTAGAAATACTTCACCCTCAGCACGCTTAACTTCTCTGTTCCATTAGATGTCCTTGCACGAAGCCCATTTATACCTTATTGTCAACACTATCATATCAATCCTATTAGCCCATATCAATATGCCATAGATCTTTATTTTCTGAAATTACAAACATATATTTTAGTAAACAACAATAAATAAGTGATAATAATATTTTAATCAAATGAAAGTAAAAAAATTAAATAAAATAATATTTTATTCATTTTTTGCTATTTATTCATTTAATATGGCATAAATAATATCTTTAAATCTGTAAATCGAAATTCAACAAATAATATATCCATAATTATCAGAAAAATGTGAGGTATCCAAATATAGAATAAATAAAATTGCCAAAAGAATTCATTTTTTAAATAACTTTTTTCCTTTTTGAATTTTAAAAATCTAAAATAATCCATAACGTCCGTTGAAATCAAAAGTAATAGCCATTTTAAGTTTTTCTGCTGCGGCCCGCACCCTTTAGTCCCGGGCCGTATTATGACCCGAGACTAAAGGGTATTGCCCGTGTCCTTTAGTCCCGGGCCGTATCACGACCCGGGACTAAAGGTCCAAAATAACCCGGGACTAAAGTTTGCTCGGGCTTCCAGCCACCAAAAACGGTACGAACCGGGACTAGTGCTCATACTAATCCGGACCCATAACAAATCGGGTCTAGTGTTGGACTCTGGACCGAACCGAAAACCATTTTTCTACTAGTGCTGGGAATGATATTAATATATGGAAAGACCCATGGATTCCTAGCAGTACATCCAGATAAATTATTACTTCAAGAGGTAATGTGGTTTATACGAAAGTTTCAGAGCTTATTGACCTGATCACAAGAACTTGGGATGAAGACCTTCTTCGGACCTTGTTCTTATAGGTTGATGTGGTTAGGATTCTTAAAATTCCTTTGGTAGTTGGTATGATGCAAGATCTTGTATCCTGGAGCAATACAAAGAATGGTATTCTTTCTATGCGTTCGGCCTATTACTTGGAGTGGGAGCATCAACATGGGCGGAAAATACTTCGTACAAACTCAGTAGGCACATCTGAGGTTAACCCAGTTGGGCGCAGGTTTGGAAGCAGAAGGTTTCGACAAAAATCAGAAAAAATTCATGGAGGCTGTTACATGGAACCATTGCATATAACTACACATTGGATAATAGGCATATACATACCAGTACATGTCCAATATGCAAAACCCATTGTGAGGACACAAGGCATTTATTTTTTGGGTGTCCAGGGTTAAAGAAATTTAGGAAAATCTAGGAATGTCATCAATTATCAAAGAAGCTTGTACTACCGATTGGTAAGGTTCGGAGGTTCTGCATTTTATTCTCAGAAGCAATACTTGGTCCAGCCCAAGGAAGGCCCACGAGCATATACACGGCCCATGAAGACTTTCGGGTGGCCCAAGCCCATGATGTCTTCGGATCCTTGGAGAGAAAGACTAGATTAGATAGAATGTTCAAAGGCGCAAACCTTAAATCTGTAACCGACTCGGTCTGTGCCCGGGACCTGCCTACCTCTATATAAAGGCTAGGAGGGCACGACGAGGAGGGCACTTCATACCACCACATACACACCTCCACGCCAGATTGCATCTGCGCACCCCTATAACTTTCGGTTCCGCCGTAATCAAGAGCAGACAAGCAGGAGTAGGGTTTTCCCTTAGGGGGCCTGAACCTGGGTAAACCTCGTGTCCCCGTGTTGCTTGTTTGCTAACCGTTCCGCGATCTCCAGCATCCCCATATTCTCCAAAACCCAAGCTCATAACAATGGGCATTGACGAGATTAAACCTCGTCAATTGGCGCCTTCTGTGAGAACTGGGGGCGCTGATTGTGCGATCGTGACGGTCCCAACCAAAGCGATCTACAACTCCTTGGCGACGGAGAGCCATCTCCTCTTAGGCGCTTTCGACTTCACCACCCACTCGCCAGCCACTCTGAAGGACTTCGAGCCCGCTGGCGACAGGCTTGAGATCCTATTCGGGAGCTTCTGCTTCCATGTGGGGCAGACCGGCACTCTCTGTCTCCCAGAGTGGGTGCCCCGGCCATCGATTAGGCCCGCTTCGTGGGCTCCGCAACCCGTGCTACGCACACTGCCATCGACAGATGAGTCCTATGAAAGCAGCAGCTGCAACTCAGATCTGTGCGATCCACCATCGGAGGAAGGGACCTACGGTTATGGATCCGAAAGCTGCGGTAGCAGCGATCCGATCTACAAGCGCTACCAATGCGCCGCAGTCATCCAGAGCGACGTAGATCAGGAACATAACCCGCCACCCAACCCGCAGGGTAGAAACGACGAGAACAGGAGAAACCTATCCCCCCACCCAACGAGGAGGACACCGATCCCAATCGGATAATCCACCTCGGCGAGGAAGGATGGGCTCAAGCACGCGAAGCCATGGCAGGAAACAAGATCCTGCATGTAGGTGCCTCACGGGACCTACTGATGGCATACCACCTGCTCCTCGTCGAAGAGCACAAAAAGCAGGTGAAGATACAAGAAGTGTTTGACAAGCGCAAGCAAGCGGCCTCGGAGTCTAGTGCGCGGTGAGCTGCGCTCTCCGCCATGGGCGGCTCCAGTTCGCATGGCAACCACGGTAACAATTACCATTCTCGCATGGAGAACATGGACCCCACTGCACGTCGCGAGGTGACCCAGACCCTCAACACGTCTTTCATGGAGATGGATGCCGACGGCAATGTCATCCCGAAGACGCCGCAAGATACGATCATGGAAGCCACCACGTACCTTGCGTCCCATCCACCTCCGGTGGGGGACCCGAAAAGGGCCATGCTCAAATCCGCACTAGCCGGACTCAGAGTAATTAGAGCTGCGCTCCACGGAGAAGCTCCAGCGGAGCCCAAAAAGAAGACTGCGGTCAAGTTCAACCACAGCCCCACACCTTCATCCAACGAGGAAGAGCACGACCTACCTCGAAGGCACAAGAGCTCGTGACATCGAGCCGCAATTATGACGCTCGAAGCGAGCTCACCCAACGCAAGATAGACAAAGCACGCGCCAAGCGCGTATGCTCGTCCGAATTCGAGGAGGACGACGATGAAGGAGAACTCTGCGGAGCTTGATGCTTCAGCAGATCCGTCTGACGGACGCGGATGCCACGGAACTTCAAGCTTCCTTCGGACACTCCGAAGTTTGATGGCAGACAGGACCCCAAGGCATGGCTCAGCGACCACCTGTCGTCCGTCAAGCTACACGGCGGAAACAAGAACACCGCCCTGCAATGCCTTCAGCTGTAGCTGACAGGCACAGCCCGGATCTGGCTCAGCAACCTATCCTCAGGATCCATCCTTCCTGGGCCCGAAACTTCAAGGGCAGCAACCTATCCTCGGGATCTCGGTCAACAACCTATCCTCGGGAGGAACTGGCGTACAGTTTCATCCGAAACTTCAAGGGCACCAGCAAGAGGCCAGCCTCGATAGAGGAGCTACAGGCATGCACCCAACGAACGGGCGAATCCATTCGCTCATACATACTACGCTGGTCCAACACCAAGAACTCCACAGCGCACATCTCTGAGGAGAGAGCGATCGACGCCTTCAAGGATGGCATCAAACGCCTGGACTTCAAGGAAGAACTTGGGCGCATCAAGACCAAGACACTCGACCACCTCATGGACATCGCCAACAGGTGGGAAGATGGCGAGGACTCCGTCCACCGAACACACTCGAAGGAGGAAGATGACTACGGCCGTCGATGTGAACGCCATAGCAAGAAAAGATCGCACGTCTACGATGATCACGACAGACCCGACATGGTCACGGCTGGCTACGCCGACCGCCACAGCGAAGGCAACCGCAGCAGCGGCGGATACCGTGGAAACAACTTACGCGATGGAGGATGCCCAGCGCAGTCATGGCAACACTGCGGCCGTGACGACGGGCCGTCAGTATACGACAAGTTATCGGGCCCGTGCACTATCCACTTCTACATCGACAAGCAGGATGGCAAGAAGAAGGCAAGCCACATGCTCAAATACTGTCGTGAGTTCCAGAAACTCAGCGAGAGCATGTCCCAGATGAGGCAACAAGCCCCGAACCCTGGGTATGGGAGCGCACCCGAACCAGGTGACATTGCCCACGGAGCTCCTCCACCACCACCCGTGGGACCTTCGAATCACCCAATTGCACCTGTGCAGAACAATGGAGGAAATGGGTACCCCATGCCAAAAGGATCACTGATGATCCAAAAAGGGTGCCCAACAAACAGGGTGCAAAAGAAAATCACCCGCCAGGTCAGTCTGGATGTGACCGCTCCACCCGCCATCCCTGAGTACCTCAGTGGTTCAGAGTCCTACATCACGTTCAGCCGTTCGGATCACCCCCGCCAGATCCCTCGCCCAGGTCATGCTGCCCTGGTGGTCGAGGTGCAGATCAGAGGGTTCGATATGAGCCGCGTCTTCATGGATGGCGGCAGTGGCATCAATCTGATGTTTGCCAGCACCTTAGCAGCGATGCGGATTCCGCTGTGCAGCCTGGAACAATCCGACACAACATTCCACGGTATCGTCCCAGGGAAGGGCATATTCCCCCTGGGAAAGATATGGCTCAACGTCATCTTTGGCAAGCCCGATAACTTTCGGTGCGAGAGACTCGAGTTCGAAGTAGTGGACTGGCCATCACAATACCATGCCATCCTCGTGCGCGTGGCATTCGCACGATTCCTAGCAGTACCGCACTACGCGTACCTGCTATTCAAGATTCCAGGACCCAAGGGCGTCATCACGGTCCACGGGAGCTTCACCCGATCGGATCACTACGACAGGGATTTCAACAGAATATCCCAGTCATTCAGCATGCAGGAGGACCTCATAAGGCTCCGAGAGGTGACAGACAACGGGGCACCCCCAATCGCAAGGCAGAACGCACCTGGCATGTCTTTTGACTCCACCGTCAACACAAAGAAGGTGCAAGTCCACCCGACGGACGCCTCCAAGACAGCGATAATCGCCAACGACCTCAGCCCCGCATAGGAAAGCGCGCTTGTCGAATTCCTCCGTGAGCGCTGGGAAATCTTCGCCTGGTGTCCTGCGGACATGCCAGGAGTTCCCAGGGAATTCACCGAGCACGCACTTAACGTCTTTCCAGACGCCAAGCCCGTCAAACAGTCCATCCGACGACTGTTCGAGCCACGGGCTGAAGCCATCGGAGTCGAAGTAAACAGACTACTCGACGCCAATTTCATCAGGGAGATCAAGGAAAGCGAGTGGCTCGCCAACACCGTCATGGTCCCCAAAAAGGACACGGACATCCTGCGGAGGTGCGTGGACTTCACATCGCTGAACAAGCACTTACCGAAGGATCACTTCCCTCTCCCTCGGATTGATCAGATCATCGATTCGACTGCAGGATGCGAGAAGCTCTCGTTCCTCGATGCCTACTCAGGCTACAATCAGATTCGACTGAAGGTCGAAGATCAGGAGAAAACGGCGTTCATCACGCCGTTCGGAGTGTTCTGCTACAACACAATGCCCTTCAGGATGAAGAACACAGGTGCCACGTACCAGCGATGCATGCAGGCATGCCTGAAAGACCAGATCGGCCGAAACATACAAGTATATGTCGACGGCATAGTAATCAAAACAAGGGAGGCCAAGACACTGATCGACGATCTCCGCGAGACGTTCGATAACCTTGATCGATACAAGATCAAGCTAAACCCAGAAAAGTGCGCCTTCAGCGTTCCATCTGGTCAACTGCTGGGTTACTTCATCTCCCAGCGAGGGATCGAGGCGAACCCGAAGAAAATCCAAGCTATAATGGCCATGGAGAAGCCGAAGAACCTCAAAGGCGTCCAGCAGCTCGCTGGGCGAATCGCGACGTTGAGCAGGTTCATCAGCCGCATGGGCGAAAAAGCCCTGCCTTTCTATCAGCTGCTACGCAAGGCAGACAAATACGAGTGGACGCCTGAAGCGGATGACGCATTCGAAGATCTAAAGTGGTTGCTCTCCACCTCGCCCGTATTGGTCATGCCAAGGGAGTGCGAGCCTCTACTGTTATACATAGCAGCTACACACCAGGTGGTAAGCACCGTGCTCGTGGTCGAACGACCCGAAGATGGCAAGACCCATGGGGTCCAACGCCCAATCTACTACCTCAGCGAGGTATTGACGCTGACAAAGCAGAGGTAACCTCACTACCAGAAACTCGCCTACGGCGTGTTCATGACAGCTCGTCGGTTGAGCCATTACTTCCAGGAGCATCAGGTGATGGTCATCAACGAAGCACCCCTGAACAGCATCCTGAACAACCCGAAGGCCATAGGATGCGTGGCCCTGTGGGGCATCGAGCTGTCACCTCTAGACATAGTCTATGAGAAGCGCCATGCGATTAAGTCCTAGGTCCTTCCGGACTTCCTCGTCCACTGGATGGAACTACAGCTGCCTGACACCCTGGACATGACGCAGTCATGGACGATGCACTTCGACGGCTCCAAGCGCGAGGCTGGAGCAGGAGCCGGGGTCATACTAACCTCCCCGCAGGGCGACAAGATGAAGTACGTCCTCTGAATGAAATTTCGAGCCTCCAACGACGAAGCCGAGTACGAGGCCTCATCCACGGCATGAGGATGACCAAGATCTGCGGCGCAACGCACCTAGTCATCTATGGAGATTCAAACCTCGTCGTCCAAAATACGATGAACGAGTGCGACGCGCACGCCGCCAACATGATTGCATACCGCGCACTCTACAACGCACTCGAAGGAGACTTCGACGGTTGCGAGCTTTGGCACGTTGGGAGAGAAAGCAATGAAGAGGCCGACATACTCACCAACATCGGCTCCACCTGCGCACGGGTGCCACCAGGTGTGTTCCTCGAACAGATCTGCGTGCCATCCATCAAAAGAAAATTCCCCAATGTATCACCCGAAGAGGCAGAACGCTCGGGGGCTGCGCTACCCGAAGGACAGGAAGGACCAGAAAATCTTGACACAGAGGTCACAGCAGTCAACCTGATGTAGGTCATGGCAGTTGAAGAAACATGGACACAGCCATACCTCCGATATCTGATAGATGGGGAGCTGCCTGACAGCCCGACAAACGTCCGGCGCATATCTCGCCGGTCCAAGGCCTTCACTATCATCAATGGCGAGTTGTACAAGCACAACATTTTGGGTGTACTCCAAAGGTGTGTCACCATCGGTGACGGCAAGACCATCCTCCAATACATCCACGAGGGCATCTGTGGCCATCACACAGGCAGCCGCTCCCTTGTCGCCAAAGCTTTACGAGTTGGATTCTACTGGCCAACAGCCATGAACGATGCCAAGGACATCGTCCGAAGATGCAATGGGTGCCAGAGGTTCGCAGATAAACCACACGCACCAGGATCGGAGCTCAGGCCCATACCGTTGGCCTGGCCCTTTGCCTAATGGGGCCTCGACATGATCGGCAAACTGCCCAAGTCCTCGAAAGGAGGCCACGTCTACCTTCTAGTCGCAGTTGACAAATTCACCAAGTGAATCGAAGCCATGCCTGTTACTAACCAAAAGGGCAAAACTGCCGTGAAATTCTTCGAATCCATAGTCTACAAGTTCGGCATGCCGCACAGCATCATCACCGACAACGGGTCGAACTTCATCTCCAAATAATTCTAGGACTTTTGCGAAGACCTCGGAATCAACATAACATACGCCTCCGTGGCGCACCCGCAAACAAACGGGCAGGTCGAAATGGCCAACGGCCTCGTCGGCGGCGGCATCAAGAAGCACCGAATGAGCCCACTCCAGCGACTTGTAGGAGCCTGGACACAAGAGCTACCCTCCGTCCTCTAGAGCCTGCGCACAACGCCAAATAGCTTAACCGGCTACACGCCTTTCTTCATGGTGCACGATGCCGAAGCCGTGCTGCCTGCAGAAGTACGCCACAGAGCCCCACGGGCCGTCGCCTATAGTGAAGCCGAATCAATGACCGCACTCGAAGACGCCGTCGACACACTCGACGAGGCACACGACATAGCCGCGGACCGATCAACGGTCTATCAGCAGAGCCTTCGCAACTATCACAGCCGTCGGCTGCGCCCAAGGTCCTTCGTCGAAGGAGACCTAGTCTTACGACTCAAGCAAGAGAGACCAAAGAAGCTTGAGTCACCCTGGGAAGGACCCTACATCATCACCGAAGTTATCCCAGGTGGCGCCTATGCCTCAAGCACATGGAGTCTGGAGTCGCATACTCCAACCCATGGAACATTGCACAACTGCGATGCTTATACCCCTAGCTACCCCATCCTTTTACTTTCAATAAGGCTATTAAGCCAAGGCTACTCAGCCGAACAATGTACCTCCTCATTACGATATGAATAAAGCTAAGTGTCTCGCCCCAAATATTTATCTCTTATTCGCATTTTCTTCATGTTACAACACACTCGGGGGCTCCCCTCACCTCACGACTTCGTCGACTGAGGATAACACGTTACACCTGAGTAGTTGATCATGTCAGGCTAACAAAAAGGACATGCATACAAACAAAGCACCACGTGCTAAAACAATCAACCTTTACAACAAGGGGCATATCACGCCTAGTCGAATACATACAAGTTTTACATCCATATTTTTTACAGGTCCTACCTATTCTGAAGAATCACCTGCCACGATGCTCAAAGAGATCTACAATTTGTTCGGCATACTGCCTTACAACCATATAGTGCAGACAAATGTCCCACATGCCACCATCTGGCCGAAGGGGCGGCCTAGCCGCAACAGCAGCACGATCTACATCAGGACGATGCAGCCGCACGAGGGAAAGCGCAGCCTTCAGCCCTGCAACCAACTGATGACGCACTAGCTCCCTGACATGATGCACATCCCGAAACTTCACCAGCAGGCCCTAGAGAGTCGATGGTGCCTCATCCAGGGAAAACATCATGTGCAGAATTGACGCCAAAGAAGCCTTCGCCTGCCGCAGCACCCGCGACACTTGGTGAACATGATCCTGCAGAGTCGCAAGGACCATAGCACGATCGCGGTCCATCCAGAAAAAGTCGTCGGCCTCCATGTCTTGCTGGGTCAGGCAGTTGATCCGAACAGCAACACGCTCTTTTTCCTCCCTAGGAACAAGGTTAGCACCTGCAGCACCTACAAAGTAAGATGACAAGCCAACAGGTGCATCCGAAAAATGAGGAGCAGCTCGAAGAAACTCACATTGAAGCTATTCGGCCAAACGCCGCAACTCCCCCATCAGATACTCCTCTCTGGCGGTGCCTCGCTCCGCCTTCTACTTCCAAACATCCGCGTGGTCTTGGATGCCAAGCAATTCTTTCTCAAGACTACGGATGCGGTCACGAAGAAACACAAGCTGCGATGCATCATCCAAGGATGGCCGCAGCTGCGGCATAGGCGAAGTATCAACGGGATCATCACCCGCAGGTCCCTAGAGGAAAAGAAGGCAGGGATATGAACAAACGCACGAATGAGAAAACATCTCAGAGATTCATTATATGCAGCAAAAGCCACTGTGTGGCACAAGGAGTGTTCATAAATATATTACAACAAAAGAGACGAAAGCTATCCTACAACTACAAGGCCTAAGAAGCTGCATCCTGAGTGGCCTCAGAGCCGGATTGCCTGCTCTTGGCCTCCCCCTGCTGCCTCATCGCATACTCCGCCAGGAGATCAATCAGCTTCGGCCCATAGCGTCTACATCGGGCATCGTAGAGGGCAAAGGCTACCTCGGGTCCGTCGGGGGGCCGTCGGCATCTGGGAGGTGACCTGATGAAGAACCAGCTCCGCTCCAGACGCCATGGCCATCGCCAGCCCCATGGACGCGCTGATGCCCTTCTGCTTGCGCTTGTACGCTGCAGGCGCGTCGGCTAACAACGCATCCGCCAACAAGTCGACATCCTCAAGGGCAACTCCCTTGGGAACGAGCTCCTTGTAGAAGCGTCCAAGCACCTCCTTAGCCTTAGCAAGCGAGCCAACCACAGTGCTGCAACGGTCTTTGACCGCCACAGTAGCATCATCCAAAGCACTTTCGTGCTCCAGAGCACTGCGATCAAACTCAATGCCCACGGCATCTGGATAAATGGCAGAGGAAAAGTAAGCATCAAATAAAGCCAGAGAGACAAAGGCAACTGGAAAAAATCATACAGGCGAAAACTACTCACTCGAAATAGCCTTGGCTGCAGCCATCAGCTTTTCGGCTACCTCCCTCTCGCGCGAAGGCGCAGCGGTGGCAAGCTGCTCCTCACGGTCTATAGCCTCCTGCTACAGGCGCTCCTTGGCCGCAGCTGCGTCGGCTAACTCCCGCTCGAGGCGCTCCTTTGCACCAATGGCGTCCTCGGCCTTTTTCTCCGCTCACAGGAGGCTCTTTTTGAGAGCATCAAGCTCGCGGAGGGCGGTATTGTTCTCATCTGCAAAAAAGAACACTTATTAGATTCACGGGAAAGGAAGCAGAGGAAGACAAAGAAGACATATTCACAGACGTATCCTGAAGCTGCTTGAGGCTGGCCTCCAACACTAGGTGCTGCCTCACCAGCTGGTTGGCACCTTGCACAAAAGGCTGCGAGAAGAAGCAACTAATCAGAAAAAGGGCTCGGGGGCTGCACCCAAAAGACGAGCACAACAAATCAAGCATACGAAAAGCGCTCGGGGGCTCCCCCTGAGAAGCGCACAAAACAGAACGCATGATCAGAAGATCATCCAAAAAATGCTCGGGGACTCCCCCCACGGCAAGAACAAAAGCACTTACATGATCAGACGGCGACTCCGAAGGTCCGGCCATAGTATTCTGGGAGACAATCACCCGAGCCTCCTGCAGAGAAGGGTTCGGAGCAACGCCCCCAGAGGTGGCCGTCGTCTGGGAAGGAGGAGGTGCAACCTTCGACTCCCCCACCATCTCCCGAGCGCCATCGCTGAACGAGCCATCGGAGGAATGGCTGCAAAAGAAAACATCAGTCAAATACAATAAAGCAACAATGAAAGATCGCAAAAGGCAACTGAAGTTACTTACGAGTCCATATAGCTCAAGCTGAAGATAGGCAATGCCCTCTTGCCCTTCTTCTCTTCCTTCTTCCGCTTCGACGGCGGCTACGACGCTACAGCCCGCACGGGCACGGCTGGAATAGGAGGGGAAGAGCCACCATCACCTCCACTGTGACGCACAAGGCATGGCGGGTTCCTAGGCGTCGGCGGAGTCGAGGCATCCGACGATTCGCTTGAGCTCCGCATCCGCTTTAGAGTCTGCTCCTCGCTCGACTCAAAGGTTTCTTCAGCCGCTGACCGCGCCGAAGGGAGTTCAGACATGGAGTCCACTACCTCATTGTCCGGTACATCCGGAAAACGTTCGGGTAGCGGAGGCACTATGCCCGATACCTTGAACTTCTGCATAAAAGAAACAAACTTTCAGAACAAAAGAAGTACAAGAAAATGCAGTCAGAAAAGCGCTACGCGCACGTCCCAGATCTACACCTGCGGCACCGGTCGAGAGGCCCTGAACGGAAGGGTCAGCGAGTCACCCGGAAGGTCCTCTTCAGCTTTGAACTTCAGCAGCGGCCGAAGGATTTTGTCGAGACCCCCCCTGGAGAGCTCCTCAGTCGAAACCCTAGTCGGATCGTGACGGCCAGAATAAAGGAACATCGGGTGCGCCCTAGCGTGAAGCAGCTGCACCCGACGTTTGAGGAAGGTGCGGATAATATCCACACCGTTCACCTCCTTATCCGGAATCACCTGGAGGTCCTCGACCCGACGATAGAGCTCCTCTATCTCCACCACCTTGCCATCCAAGATCTGGTTCTTCCAGGAACTTTTCGGCTGGATTATCTGGGTGGAGTCGACGGGAGCAAGGCCAAAGTTTTGCCCGTCCACTGTGGAGTCATGGATGTAAAACCAACACCTCCGCCAGTATTGGATGGGCTCAGACATATAAAAAGAGAAGAATAGAAAACTGGATTTGAGGGAAATGATGCATCCGCCGATGGGATAAACGCCATCGGAGCCAGATTGCCTCTTCACGGAGTAGAGCTTCCGGAAGAGGCCAAAGTGTGGCTCGATACCGAGCCAGCACTCGCAAAAGGTGATGAAACAAGCAATGTGAAGAAGGAAATTTGTCGAAAGATGATGAAGTTGGATGCCATAGAAGAAAAGCAATCCACGGAGAAAACCGTGGATTGTGAGAGAAAGGCCCTGAAGGACAAACGCAACAAATATGACCCGAAACCCAGCGGGTGGACGGGGAATTACCTCGTCGCCGGGAATCTTGACGGCCTCCTTGTCTTGTGGGATCATACCCCGCTCACGAAGCTTGTGCAGGTCGCCCTCACGCGTCTCCGATCGCCGCCAACCACCGTCAGTGACGCGGGTGGTGGCGGTACCCTTCTTGCCGCCGGAAGCAGCACTGGTACCAACTGCGGTGGAGGCCTTCCTTGATTTCCCCATTGCAGTGCGGCGACGGCGATGGTAGGAGCGCAGGAACGAAGATGGGAAGGATCGAAGAACTTCCAGCGCGCAGCGAGAAAAGCTTAAGAAGATGGAAGCAGTGAAACGAGAATGGCTGCGGTGAAAACAAAAAAAAAATTCCCCACTGATTATAAGGATGAAGACGAAGCACGATGACCGTTCATCGGGAAGCCCTAGAGCCAACATCAAAATCCAACCATCCACGTGTCAGCACAGCAGTGAACCGTCGCTCACACGCCGTCCACTACGCACGGAAACCGAGGCGACGCCGTAATTATCTTTACGACGCGCGTGACCAGTCAATTCAAAGTCAGAATGTGGGACCCATGCTCGCCAAGTCATGTCACCTCTGGCGCCGCAAACGCTTGAGGTCATCGATCGTCATCACTGACGTCATCAAAGCTATACTAGCAACGGTTACAAATCTTCGGCTACACGGCTAAAGTACTCACTCGAATCTACGATTCGAGTAACTACTCGGGGGCTACTCCTATCAGAAGCGCTGGCCGCGCACCCGAAGTATGACTAAGGTACTACACCAATAAACTATTCTTCGAGTCCTACTTCGAGTCTACGACTCTACTACGGACCCGGGGGCTACTCCCATAGGGAGGATGGATTCAAGCTTCCGAAAAATTTGTGTCCTACGGACTTAAAGTCAACAATGACTGAATTAAAGTCTCTGCTCGAGTCTACGACTCGAATAGACACTCGGTGGCTACTCCCGTAGGGAGCGCTGGTCGCGCACCCTATGAATTCTTCGACTGTGATCCTTCGGATCAGTGTGCAATTTTTTTCGGCAACTCTGCCCCAGCCAACGCTAAGTGAGTAAACATCCTCCTTGGCTACCCGAAACAGCTTCGCGGTGATAAAATTCCGGATGCTACATCTGCGACGCAAAGATAAGACCTACAGATACCATCTGATGGCCTGGCAATGCACACGACTGCGCTCTGCTGGTGAAAATCCGTGCCCGCAGGCGCGATGAAAATCCTGACGGACGCGTTGGGTACATCATTTGAAAATTACTGGAATTCTACTCCTGTAAATCCTCAATGGCCTGAGTTGAATTACGCCAGCATTTGTTCCGGGTTCGAGTCGAGGGACTCGAATTTGAAGAAGATCGTGTTGTTTTGTCCTAAGACAGTTAACTGGACCTGATCCATCGGGAGAGTCAGGCACACGCATCAACAATCCCTACGCACTAAAATCATTCTCTCATGAACAGAAACAGCCGCACCCGAAAGATTGAAGAGACCTCAGCTGAATCTACGATTCGACTGAACACTCGGGGGCTATTGACATGGTTATACCCCACGGGTACATGACCTTAGCATACCTGGTCCATCCCAAGGAAGGCCCATGAGCATATACACGGCCCATGAAGACTTTCGAGTGGCTGAAGCCCATGACGTCTTCGGATCCTTGGAGAGCAAGACTAGATTAGATAGAATGTTCAAAGGGGCAAACCCTAAATCTGTAACCCACTCGGTCTGTGCCCGGGACCTGCCTACCTCTATATAAAGGCTAGGAGGGCACAACGAGGAGGGCACTTCATACCACCACATACACACCTCCACGCCAGATTGCATCTGCGCACCCGTGTAACTTTCGGTTCCGCCGTAATCAAGAGCAGACAAGCAGGAGTAGGTTTTTCCTCGTGTTTCTTGTTTGCTAACCGTTCCGCGATCTCCAGCATCCCCATCTTCTCCAAAACCCAAGCTCATAACAATGGGCATTGACGAGATTAAACCTCGTCAATTGACGCTGTCTGTGGGAACTAGGGGCGCTGATTGTGCGATCGTGACGGTCCCAACCAAAGCGATCTACAACTCCTCGGCGACAGAGAGCCATCTCCTCTTAGGCGCAGTTGACTTCACCACCCACTCGCCAGCCACTCTGAAGGACTTCGAGCCCGTTGGCGACGGGCTCGAGATCCTATTCAGGAGCTTCTGCTTCCATGTGGGGCAGACCAGCACTCTCCGTCTCCAGAGAGGGTGCCCCTGCCATCGATCAGGCCCGCTTCATGGGCTCCGCATCCCATGTTATGCACACTGCCATCGAAAGATGAGTCCTATGACAACAGCAGCTGCAACTCAGATCTATGCAATCCACCATCGGAGGAAGGGACCTACGATTCCGGACCCGAAAGCTGCGGCAGCAGCGATCCGATCTACGAGCGCTACCAATGCGCCGTAGTCATCCAGAGCGACGTAGATCAGGAACATAACCCGCCACCCAACCCGCAGGGTAGAAACGGCGAGAACAGGAGAAACCAATCCCCCCCCCCCCCCGCCCAACGAGGAGGACACCGATCCCAATCGGATAATCCACCTCAGCGAGGAAGGATGGACTCAAGCACACGAGGCCACGGCAGGCAACAAGATCCTGCCTGTATGTGCCTCATGGGACCTACTGATGGCATACCACCTACTCCTCGTTGAAGAGCAGAAAAAGCAGGTGAAGATGCAAGAAGTGCTTGACAAGCGCAGGCAAGCGGCCTCGAAGTCCAGTGCACGGCGAGTTGTGCTCTCCGCCATGGGCGGCTCTAGTTCACATGGCAACCACGGCAACAGGCATCGTTCTCGCATGGAGAACATGGACCCCACTGCACGTCGCGAGGTGACCCGGACCCTCAACACGTCTTTCATGGAGATGGATGCCGACGGCAACGTCATCCCGAAGACGCTGCAAGCTGCGATCATGGAAGCCACCACGTACCATGTGTCCTATCCACCTCCGGTGGGGGACCCGAAAAGGGCCATGCACAAATCCGCACTAACCGGACTCGGACTCATTGGAGCTACGCTCCACGGAGAAGCTCCTGTGGAGCCCAAAAAGAAGATCACGGTCAAGTTCAACCGCAGTCCCACACCTTCATCCGACGAGGAAGAGCACGACCTACCTCGAAGGCACAAGAGCTCGCGACATCGCAGCCGCGATTATGACGCTCGAAGCGAGCTCACCCAACACAAGATAGACAAAGCACGCGCCAAGCGCGTATGCTCGTCCGAATCCGAGGAGGACGACGATGAAGGAGAACTCTACGGAGCTCGATGCTTCAGCAGATCCGTCTGACGGACGCGGATGCCGTGGAACTTCAAGCTTCCTATGGACACTCCGAAGTTTGACGGCACACAGGACCCCAAGGCATGGCTCAGCGACCACCTGTCCTCCGTCAAGCTACACGGCGGAAACAAGAACACCGCCCTGCAATTCCTTCAGCTGCAGCTGACAGGAGCAGCCCGGATATGGCTTAGCAGTCTATCCTCGGGATCCATCCGAAGCTTGGAGGAACTGGCGTACAGTTTCATCAGAAACTTCAAGGGCACTAGCAAGAGGCCAGCCTCGATCGAGGAGCTACGGGCCTACACCCAACAAACGGGCGAATCCATTCGCTCATACATACTACGATGGTACAACACCAAGAGCTCCGCAGCGCACATATCTGAGGAGAGAGCGATGGACGCCTTCAAGGATGGCGTCAAACGCTAGGACTTCAAGGAAGAACTTGGGCGCGTCAAGCCCAAGACACTCGACCACCTCATGGACATCGCCAACAGGTGGGTAGATGGCAAGGACTCCGTCCACCGAACACACTCGAAGGAGGAAGATGACTACGGCCGGCGACGTGAACGCCGTAGCAAGAGAAGATCGCGCATCTACAATTATCGCGACGGATCCGATATGGTCGCGGTTGGCTACGCCGACCACCGCAGCGAAGGCAACCGCAGCAGCGGCGGATACCGTGGAAACAACTTCCGCGATGGAGGACGGCCAGCACAGTCATGGCAACACCACGGCCACGACGATGGACCCTTAGTATACGACAAGTTGTCGGGCACGTGCACCATCCACTTCTACATCGACAAGCAGGATGGCAAGAAGAAGGCAAGACACATGCTCAAAGACTGCCGTGAATTCCAGAAACTCAACGAGAGCATGTCCCAGATGAGGCAACAAGCCCCGAACCCTGGGTATGGGAACGCACCCACACCCGGTGACATCGCCCACGGAGCTCCTCCACCACCACCCGTGGGACCTTCGAATCACCCAATCGCACCTGCGTAGAACAATGGCGGAAATGGGTACCCCGTGCCAAAAGGATCACTGATGATCCAAAAAGGGCGTCCAACAAACAGGGTGCAAAAGAAAATCACCCGCCAGGTCAGTCTGGCTGTGACCACTCCACCCGCCATCCCTGAGTACCTCAGCGGTTCGGAGTCCTACATCACGTTCAGCCGTTCGGATCACCCCCGCCAGATCCCTCGCCCAGGTCATGCTTCCCTGGTGCTCGAGGCGCAGATCGGACGGTTCAATATGAGCCGCGTCTTCATGGACAGCGGCAGCAGCATCAATCTGATGTTCGCCAGCACCTTAGCAGCGATGCGGATTCCGCTGTGCGCACTGAAATAATCCGACACAACGTTCCATGTTATCGTCCCAGGGAAGGGCATATTCCCCGTGGGATGCACCAACTGTTGAAGACAGAGCTCTTTGGGATGGATTAATTCTTGTTGGTTAGGTTGGATGCAATAAATCATTGATCAATAGAGATTGTATGGAAGTGATTGACACTATGCAAAATGGAGGCAATTCTGCAGAAAGCGCAGCGGCTATATATATGAGGAGTTTACCTTTTTAGCCCTTGTTTTGATATTGTTAAATGTGTTCACTGTACGAGGGAAAGCAATGTAGTAGATCACATTTTAGCTTGTAATGCGGAGAGACCTCAGTTAACGATTTGGCATGAGAATCCTCCTGATTTTCTTATTCGCCACTTGGCAAACGATGTAAGCTTATTTGATAATTAATAAAGCTCTACAGTTGAACGGAGTTTAGCTGTTTCCCTCAAAAAAAAGAATGACACTGTCCGAGTATTTACAGTTTAAATTTACTAAATAGTATCACATTATGTTATCGGGACAAAAACCACCACATTTTCTTCATTGTGCAAAAACATTAATTGTAAATTGATCGAGAATTGACAATGTTTCTGATAGTGGGACTTTCCTAATAGATGACGTGGCACGAGGTCTCACTTGTCATCCTAATTATAAAAATATCTAAAAACATAAAAATATAGAAATAAATATTTAACTGCAGTTGACGATCTTTTTTTAAAGGTCCCGTTTTTTTCTAAATATAGGAGAGGGAGGCTAGGCGGTCGTCTTCTTCCTTGACATCAGACTATGGCGGTCCGGCACCCAACACCCCACGACCATGGAAGCGCCGTCGTGCCACCACTCCTCGCGAACTCGCATCCATCCCGTCGATCTGCACCCTCCCTTCACCCCGCACCACGTGCACTGACGGCTGGTCTGGTCTCCCTGCCTGCGAGATAAGTCGCTCACAACTAGTTTTCTTAGTGATATTATCCACAGGATAGCGATCTATCGGATCGACCGCCGTGAAAGTCACGCTGCTTTTCTGCCGAGATGGGCCACCGACACTTTCTTGCAGCGGCAAATGAGTTGGCCCTTGCTGGCGCATTTCGTCCAATTACTTCTGTTGCTCCTTTAGCATGGCATATATTTCCTCGTTATTTATTTCTACGCTATGAAAACGGTCTGCCTCCTCCTACTCCTTCCGCTTCTTTGCTCTCGCTCGGCTTATATAAGATTCATTGTCCTCGGCAAACCCAGTCTTCCATGGCACCAAAGATTCAAATCCTTGTGTTCATCCTGGTTTTTCAGGATTCCCGAGGGCCTTTGTCAACTCGTCATTCTCTTTATTGGGTTTGAACTCACCATCTCGAACATCCCCAATTGCTTTATGGGGTGTAGAAATTGCTATCTTTTCATCCAATATTAACTCCTTTGTTTCCATGTCATACTTCACCCCATGCGCAAGTAACTAATTTCTTACCCTGATGGACCAGTCCTTTGTAGCTGCAGTGAGCCCTTGGTCATGCAAGGCTTGCTCGGCTTCCTCCCACTTAGGCACGAAAGTCTTTTAGCCATTTGTCCCCATCTTATGGTGATATTTATTTTTTGCAGCATTTTCTTTATTTTTTTGGACCTTTTTTTCTACTTTTGATTTCTTGTAGTCCAGAAAGCTTTCTCAGTGAGCCCGCTGCTTCTCTAGTGTGCTAGTGAATTCTGGAACTTCTTTTTCCTCGAGATATTCGTTGTGTAATCTTTTGATATAGTTATTAAACTGTTCGGCCATCTTTTTAAGAGAGAAATGCTTGACTTTGGAGCTCATAGCATTCGTGGCCTGCTCTGACTCCAAGACCAGTAGGGTGAAATATGAAATGAGCTTCTCCCATAGTATGTCTTTGTATCTGTCCTCGACAAAATCTTAGGATTTCCATCTCCCTTTGCTGGGTTATTCTAGTTGACAATACTGACCGGGACGTGGTTCCTAATAATTAATACATATTTATGAATAAATGTGTTTGCGTTACTTATGGGAAGCAACGGTTTTCCCTCTAGAGAGACCTCCTTGATTGTGAGATGTGCATCGGCAGCCATCCCTTTGTCCGATCCTCGTTTACTGATTTTACTAGACTTGTTCAATGTAGAGGTATAATATAAGAAACATTCGTTAATATATATATATACATAAATCAATTAATGCATCTATTTAGTGATCAAGAGGCTTAATAATATACCTCGCCATACTTTGTTAGGCCGGTCCATCATTTTCCAAGCCATCATCGCAATTAAAACTCGTCTGCGCTTTGACTAGACGTTCTATCTCCATTCCATCGCCGGACTCATTCAGAAACTATGAGCCATCTTCTGCTCCATAGTCTTCTGCTCCACCCTGATCGACGAGCGCTCCACCATAATCGAGGAGCGCTTCACCCTGATAGGGGAGCACTTTATCACCTCGTATCATGTCAAATAGAGGCTCTTCACCTTCTCTACCGCTGAAGTCCATAAAATAACTGCTATGACATAATGTGCATATGAGTAATAAAGTTAACAATGTATCATGTCACAACAACAAAGTACTAATACATCTCGAATAACAACAAAGTACTAATATCATATAACATCTCAAATAACAACAACGTACTAATACATCTCGAATATATCTCGAATAACAACAAAGTACTAATATCATATAAATAACATCTCGATGAATAACATCGCTCAAACTCAACGTCGACTCCCGGTTCCTGAGCCGCGAGATATGAACACCCAAATAGTCGAAACCATCACATGAGTATAGCTAGGATGAGATCCCTAAAGAACCTGCCAGGTATCGGAGACCACCCTTTCGTCCAACATCACCATATAGTGATGGACGTGTCGTCCTCCTACCTGACACGATGTCGTACCACCTCCTCGGGGGCTGGCTCCCTCTATACCCTTCCTGGACCATGTGACCTCCACCAAAGAAGATCCGGGTCGATGACGACACCCGGATTCCTCATCAAGCTACGCGTCCTAGAAGGTAGCACCTCCTAGTGCCAACCCGGCGGAGCTCAGTCTCAGACATGTCCGGTAGAGCGCAGTACTCCATCATTGTCGCCGAGTCGGCTACGAGGATACTGTCTAGGCATATCCTAAAGTAGGCATTTGATCGAAATAATGCTAAGCAAATAATTCTGTTTTAATAATTAATACTAGTAATAATTCCCTTAATACTCGCAATAATATACTAGTAATAATTCCTAAATCCCTAAATACTACCAAAATAAACTAATACTAGCAAATCCCTAAATATTATACTAACAAAATTAATACAAATCCCTAAATTAAACAATATCGCTAAACTAAACAATATATATTAAAAATGTGTAACAATATATATCTAACTAAAACAATATATATCAAACTTAAAACTAAACAATAATATATCTAACTAAAACAATATATATATAACTAAAATAAGAACTAAACAATATATATCTAACTAAAATATATATCTAACTAAAACAATAATATATCTAACTAAAATAAAAACTAAACAATATATATCTAACTAAAACAATAATTAATATATCTAATTAAAACAATAATTAATATATCTAACTAAACAATAATATATCTAACTAAAATAAAAACTAAGTAATATATCTAACTAAAACAATATATTAAACTAAACTAAAAACAGAAAAATCGGAACTTACAGTGAGGGGTGGTGCGGGAGCGGTAAGGGGCGTAGCGCGGGGGACGGGAGGTGGCGCAGGAACGACAGTGGGGACGGGCGGCGCACGCAGGAGCAGGCGCGGGGCGGCAGCGCGGTGATCGGCGATGGGGATGAACGACGGGGGAATGTTGTGCGGGGCGGCGAACGCGGGGATGGAACGGGCATTGGATCCATGCGGGCGACGGAGAGAGCTACAGGGTGGCGGTGCGGAAAGATTCACGGGCGCGGTGATGATGAGAGCTCCACAGGCGGGTGCGGCGGCGGCATCCTGGCGGCATCATCGGAGAAGTTCTGGGCGTCCTGGTTCGTGGTTCGAACCGGGAGGCAGAGGGGTGGGTATTTATACCCACACTCTCTAGTCCCAGTTAGAACCACAAAACGGGACTAAAGGGGGGCCTCTAGTCCCGGTTGGATCCTCCAACTGGAACTAGAGGTGTTTTCGGACGCGTCGATTCGTGAGTGCGCTAAAACCCTCTAGTCCCGGTTGGAGGTTTGAACCAGGACTAGAGTTAATTAAAATAAACAAATTTTGATTAATATTATAAAATCAATATATATTATTATATAATAATGAAAACAATGTATTATATATCAAAAATTGCAGAAAAAAGATTTATAATTTAAATCTATTAACATACTCTATTATACAACTAATATTTTATTGAATTAAATTATATCTTTTGCACACTTTCGAATTTGATAAACTTTCAACATAAAAAGTGTTTGAATTTTATTGACTAATCTAAAACCATTTTCTATTTTCTAAAATAGTTAGTCTAACTACTAAAACTAGTAACTGGTACTATAGATATTTCGGGGGCCTTTGTCCCGGTTCTAGCCACTAACCGGGACTAAAGATATATTTCCCGCCATTTCCCTTTGCTTCCTGCCATTTTTTTCCGTCCTTTCCCTCTATATCTAGGCCGACTGGCATGGACATCCACACATCCACACCTTCACCTCTCACAACAATGGACCCCGCATACTGGGCAATCCTGACTCTCGAGTAGACCGAGGCGTTGTGTGCCTCCAGCTACCCATGCCCGCCGAGCTACCGTCTGGCTGCCAACTGGATGCTGAGAACTGGAGGGGTTCTTTTCCCTCCTGTGCCTTAGCGTTCCACATGCCAGGTGGCCATTACGAACCACTTCTACCTCGAGCTCATGACAGATTAGCGGATGGATCCCCATTGGGATCCAGACAACTATGACACCTAGGATGCCTTGTTTGCTAACCAGAGGGAAAGGGATCTCGCCAGGTACGAGTGTGACGGCCCTCCCCCAGTGAACCACAATGAAGCCGTTCGACGCCTGTGGTGGGAGAACTGTACTATCGTCGGTGTGATGCGTTGCATCGCACAGGGAGATCATCCTCGCTTGCGGTGCCCGCAGTCGCCGCAGAGCCATAATAAGGGCGGCGATGGTGAAGGCCGCGGGCATAGCGGCATCATCATCTAGGAGCCCCCTTCCCCACATGTCGTGAATCCGAGGACGGAGTGGCAGGTGCCCCGGGAATATGCTATGGCTGGGCTAAGGATTTAGTCGCATGCGCCTAGGAACGACGACGATGACGAAGATGAAGACAACCCTGAAGATGTGTACTATAGGGATAGATATGAGCATGACTAAAGGGGGGCTTTAGTCCTGATTCCGTAGTCTCATTTTTTAAAATTAATAAATGTCTTGAGTGTTATAGTCCCGGTTTATGGCTGGACCAGGACTAAAGGGGGACATTTAGTCCCGATTTCATAGTCCTAGTTAGAAAACTGGGACTCATGGACCATTTTCTACTATGACTTTCCCAAACTATGAAGATGTTGGTCTATTCTTGTCCCGGGGAGCTAACTAATTTCACATGTTAGGGAGTTCCTCTATGACCAGCAAGATGGAGATGCCTGAGGACTGGATCCTTAGGCATCTCCACAGAGCTGGCTGTAGTGTTGTCCCTGCTCTCGCACACCATCTTGCAGTTTATAACTTCTCTAACTAGATCAATACACTAGGAAGAGAACTAAATTCACATATTAGGGAGTGCCTCTATGACCAGTAATGTGGAGATGTCTGAGGAATAGATCCTTAGGCATCTCCACAGAACTGGCCGTAGTGTTGTCCCTGCTCTCGCACACCATCTTGTTTGCAGTTGATAACTTTACAAGGATGCTTATTTATAGATTAAGCAGCACGACATGTCGACATAGTGTCGACACTCACGACATAATATTGACACTCACCTCTGTCATAGTGCCGCCACCCACCGAAATAGTGTCGCCACTCACTGGCATAGTGTCGCCACTCATTTTTAGTCCCGGTTGCTATCTCCAACCGATACTAAAGGTTCATATTTAGTCCCGGTTAGAGACCTCCATCGGGATTAAACATGCGCGCTGGCCCCAGCCTGCCGCAACCCCTTAAGTCCCGGTTAGTGTATAAAACCGGGACTAAAGGTTATGTATAGAATCAGGTCATAGTTTTTGATATTGTGCTCATATTGTGCACACATGTGCATCATGGTATGGCAAACAATGTTGCAGTAGGAAGTTTTCCTTTTCGTCGCATGAAAAAACCATTTTCCATTTTTCGAGCGCCCAAAACGGTTTTTTTATGAAGCAACCACCAAAATACTCATTCAAAATGCTGCCACCACAGTTTCGAAAAATACTAGACCACCTTATATGGACAATGTCCCAACCAAGAGATCTAAAACCTTTCTGTCCACCCTTGGTCAAAAAGACAAATATCTATCGAACCGGTAGGAAGTGGGACCGGTTTAAACTACAGTTACATGATCTAATGCTCATGATTTTCTGAAAATCATATTTAGACTCACAATATGATGTTTGTTTATAGATCCAACACAAGTTTTAGCGATGTCATCACCTATCTCCATGCCCGCCGTTTTGACTTAGTTTGAAACGAGAAAATTTTAAAACGGGCATAAGAAATTCAAAAAAAGGTCCGAACAATGTAAATCCTTCGCGTGGTGTCATATTATGTGACATAGTTGCAAGAAAAAATACCAAACTTGGTAAATTGATTATGTCTCAAAAAAACCTTCACAAAATGAACTATCATGTTGGAGGTTTCCTGGGTTTTGGGTCAAATGACCAATGTTATGGATAGAATCAGGGCATAGTTTATGATACTGTGCCCATATTATGCATGCATGTGCATCATGATATGACAAACAATGTTGGAGGAGGAATTTTTCCTTTTCGTGGCATGAAAAGCCATTTTCTATTTTTCGAGCGCCCAAAACGGGTTTTAGTGAAGCAACCACTAAAATGCTTGATGACCCACAAGTGTAGGGGATCGCAACAGTCTTCGCGGGTAGTATTGCCCAATTTATTGATTTGACATAAGGGGAGACAAAGAATACTAGAAAGCCTTAACAGCTGAGTTGTCAGTTCAGCTGCACCTGGAAATAGTTCTTGCTCACAGAAGTTTATCAGTAGCAACAGCAAAGCAACAATAACAACAATAGTGAAATAGCAGCAGTAGTAACAGTAACGGTAATAGTAGGATTCGAGTGCGGTAGGCATAGGAATGGATGGACAGGCGTTGCATGATGAGTCTAAACATGTAACTTCAAGAACTAGGGCATTGCAGATAAATAATAACAAACATCCAAGTACTAAACAATCCTAGGCATGTGCTCCAAGTATAGTCATACGTGCTCGCAATGAGAACTTGCACAACATCTTCTGTCCAGCCAGCCCATGGCAGCGGGGCCTCTAGGGAACTACTGGCAATTAAGGTGCTCCTTTTAATAGAGCACCAGAGCAAAGCATTAACACTCCGTGAACACATGTTATCCTCACACCACATCCATCCCCTCCGGTTGTCCCAATTATTGTCACTTTGGGGCCTTTGGATCCGGACAATGATATATGTACACAACTTGCAGATAAGATCAGAAGCAATACTATCAAAATGATTCAATAATAAGTTCAGATCTGAGATCATGGCACTCGGGCCCTAGTGACAAGCATTAAGCACAACAAGTTGCAACAAAGTCAAATAGCACTAATAGAGATACTGGGAACTATGCCCTAACAGATCTTATTCGATTACATGATAGAACTCATCCAATCCCTACCATACCCAAGCCTACATCGGGGGATTACTCACTCATGGATGAGGGAAACATCGGTGGTTGATGGAGATGTGTTGGTGATGACGATGGCGATGATCCTCTCCAAATTCCCCGTCACGGCAGGGTGCCAGAACGGAGTTTCTGGATCCGAATCTTGGTTTCTGGTGGCGGCGGCGGAGCGGAACTCATTCTGGAAAACTATCGAACCCCCTGAGTTTTTAGGTCAGAAGGCAACTTATAGGCGTGGAGGTAGGCCAAGGAGCTGTCTGGGGTGGCCAAACCCCCTCTAGGCGCGGGGTCAGGTGGGCCCGCGCCTGGGGTGGGTCTGGGCCCCCCAGGCCTCCTCTCTGTCTTCCCTTCTGGCTCCGTGGATCTTCTGGTGAGAAATAGTTTTTGGCATATTTTCCGGGGTTTTTCCTGATAGTTCATTTTCTGCACAAAAACAAGACACCCAGGTAATTCTGCTGAAAACAATGTCAGTCTGTGTTAGTTGTATCCAAACCACACAAGTTTTAGATAAGAAACAATAGCAAAGTGTTCGAGAAAGTAGATACGTTTTGGACATATCAACTCCCCCCAATCTTATCTTATTGCATGTCCTCAAGCAATTCAGTTGAAAACTGAGTGCGATAAAAGAACTTTCACGAACACTTTGCTTCATATGATGTAAATGTTCTCAACACAGGAGTAGATGCTTATACAATTCATAATAAGGAGTATGCAACTAAGTCTACTCAATAGTCATTGCAAGCTATGAAGAGAAACCAACTCAAGAATAATAAGTAGCATGAAACATAAACATAAGCAACATTGCAATGCTCATAATAAGGTATGATAGAGTGGTATCTCGCTTGCCTTTGTTTGAAGAGCACAATAAATGTTGAGGCACCTCTGAAGTTCAAGTGAAGACTAGAAGTAAAGATATCAGAGATACAAGCATCAAAGTCATGACATAATTAACCAAGTTTTGGAACAAACACAAGAATGACAACTATGATCTCAAGAAGGTGCTCATAGAACAAGTGGTGACTCAACAAAGTTGTGAAAACGGTTTTTGTGAAGGTTTGAAAGGCTTCCTAATGCTAAAAGGAAGGTACTCGTTAGCTTTGAGCTCTCATTGCCCCTATCATAGGCATCTTCATGTGGTTAAGGTGAAAGTGAGGTCCACTCTGAATTATATGCTTAACAGACCATAGACTGGAAATCCCAAGTCCCTTGAGTACGAGGGTCGCTCCGCATGCTACTCAACTTTGGTCACCTGAAAGTTCTTATCATTATAAATACATGCATATCATCAAGAACCACCAACGGGGTACCCCTTGCACATGGTAAAGGAGCTTTTCCATAACCAAAATGACAAGGAAAGCAGACAATGAGCATCTCAGCAATCTTTTTATTTACCATATGCATAGCTTTTTATTGAGGACACTTCATAGATGCTCACTATAGTGGTGCTGCAAGTTTCCACCATGATTAGGCATGGCTTAGGCTAGCGGCCCAGGCATTTCTCTTAAACAATGTATAAACTCCATGAACTAACAACTTCCCCTTTTATTTCACATCGTCGACATCAGTAAACAAAAGAGCAAAGTATCAACTCGATAGAATTATCCAAAAAGTGTTGAAAGTGTTCCCCGTGATAGAACGGTTCTGCTGACTCCCAATATATAATAATCAAGCATATAACTTTCATGGACTAGTCCAATGGTTCAAGGTTATTAAGCGCAAGGAATAAAGTGTGCCGTCAAGTTCATGAGAGCTTTACTAACTAAGTTTCTCAAAACAGACAAACAATTTATTTTGGAAGAAAACTTGGCATATATAATATGCACTGAAATAGCAAATGATGCTAATAGGTAGGTATGGTGGACACAACTGGCAATATTAGTTTTTTGGGAGTTGGAAGCACAGGTAGAGCACATACCCAGTGCAAGTGAAGGCTAGCAATAGAGAGGGGGCGACAAACGATAGAGTAATAAATGTCATAATCATGCTTGCAACAAAACAGGACTAACTATGGCATGATACTGATACAAGAACTCTGAGGCAAAATAAATCATCGAGGCTTACTGACTATTGATTAGTCATATGCATGCGTGAGCATATGCCAAGTCGACTCACATGAACAGTCAGAGGAGGATACCACAATATCATACCAAAGTATGAATAAAACAATGCAAGCAAACATTCATATGACATGCTACAAACTATTAGCAAGCTGGAGCTAATCATAGACAAGCAAGAACTACTAAGCATCCATAATGACATACACCTTACACAAACAGGCTAAGCATGCTCATAATGATGAGTATATGTACAAAAATGAAACAAATAGAGTTCGTTACCAGCCTCTTACCACACCTCGAGTTGTCTTAATCTTCATTATTGCCCTTCACTTGTGTGACTTGAATAATTAACATGAAACCAAAATCCACTGAGGACGGCTGAACCCTGCAAAGAACTCACAAAACCAAAGAAGACCAACAAATATTTTTGGTGTTTTCGATTGCTTAAAGAAAGCAAACAAAGCAAAACCAAACAAAGCAAAAGAAAACCAAACACAAAAACTAAGACGCTCTAAGAACAACACAACTGTGCATGAAACAATAAAAACGAAGTGTCTAGAAAGACCTGAGATTTTTATTGATGAAGAAGGGGATGCCTTGGGCACCCCCAAGCTTTGACGCTTGTACCTCTTGAATATATCTTGGGGTGACACGGGGTGGCTCCCCCCAAGCTTGAGCTTTTGTCCATTCTTCATCTCATTACATCATTCTTTCCTTACACTTGGAAATTTTCCTTCATACAAATCTTCACACAATCTTCATTAGCAACATTAGTGTATTCAAAAGATATTAGACCTCTAGCAAAGCTTGTAACGGCAAGGATTTTCACTAAAAACACAAGCTACTGTAGTAATTCCTTCAAAAAGCTAAATTTCCCAAAAGAGAACTCAAAAAGGAATCAATAAGAAGCAAATGCAAATAATGGCAGAAATCTGTCAAAACAGACCAGCAGGTAGAAACCAATTTTATTAGAAGACCTTCTGTTGCTCAAATCAAAAAGTGTTGAACTAACGAAAGTTAGCTAACATACTGGGAGATTAATTCGTAAATTTTCAGCTCAATCCGACTTATAGAGACTCCTCACGAATTTTTATGGTGGAGGACATAAATCTGTTTCGGGACAGCAGCTCTCCAAATCTTACTTCCCTCTCATTAGAGGTCATTCTTGGCACAAAAAGCAAACAAAAAGGATAAGAAGAGGTCATTACTGAAGAATAACTTCAAAGACTCAAGGAAACTCTTGGGTTATCTCTCAACAAGTACTTTTCTTTAACGCCTTTAAGTTAGGCACGACGAAGAGTAATGACTGGAAAGGAGAAAAATAAAAGTGAGCAAGTATAACCATAGTGAAAGCATTATTCTGTTCATTAAAATCCTTTTGTTAACAAGGTTGATCAAGTCTTGTAACCAAAACAATCTTATATGAAACAAAACTTTGCATTCCACAAGGTGATTATGTTACCTCATACTTGATAGCAATGGTCTCAATCATAATAGTTTCAAAATTTTCTTGTGGAACGGGACAATATATTTCTCCAACCTTGATGCTCTCAATATTTTCAATGGAATTCAGGCAATAGCTCTTAACAACCTTCTTGGGGAAATAGACAGTGTGCTCTTTGTCATTAATATTGAATGTTACTTTTCCTTGATTGCAATTGATGACAGCACCTGCAGTATTAAGAAAAGGCCTCCCAGGAATAATAGACATATTATCATCTTCAGGCATTTCAAGCACAACAAAAATAGTTAGAACCATACAATTATGAGCAACTTGAATAGGAACATCCTCACGTATACCAACAAGAATAGTAGTTGACTTATCAGCCATTTACAAATATCAGTTGGTATCAATTTTTCTAGCTGGAGTCTCTTGTAGTGAGAAAAAGGCATAACACTAACTCCAGCTCCCAAATCACATAAAGAAATTCTAACATAATTATTCTTAATAGAGCAGGGAATAGTTCGTATACCTGGATCACCAAGTTTCTTTGGAACCTTACCATTCAAGGAGTAATTAGCAAGCAAAGTAGAAATCTCCTCATTAGGAATCTTCCTTTTATTAGAGACAATATCCTTCATATACTTTGAATAAGGAGGCAACTTAATAGCATCAGTCAAAGGAATTTGCAAGAATAAAGGTTTCATCCACTTGTTGGGGATATGCTATATGGGTATCCTCATAGCATGTCTAGTATCCGGATAACCTGGGTGGCCCACAGTTGGTAGCATGGCCCATGGCCTGCTGGGCGGCCCAGTTAGATGGATCCAGAAGGGAGGCCCATGCCGGATAAAGGAAGGCTACGGTTGGAGTCACCGACATACCTGGAGCCTTGGAGTGCAAGATACAAAAGACTAGTAATAGACGGTGTAGGACTCTATAATCTGTCCGGCTAGGACTTTTCCCTATAACCCTAGAACATGGCGACTATATAAATCGGGCCTATGGGAGCCTTTAGGGCACGATAACTTAGACTTCCTAGTCACCTCGCACAGCGAACCAATCCCTGTAACTCGGCGTATTGCCCTTATAGTGATTTATAGCAGGAGTAGGATTCCGCCACCGTCGTGGGATCTGAACCTGGGTAAGTCGTGTTACCTCGTACCCGTCAACCGTCCGCCTTCCCCCACGTCTCTAAACACGCACTGTGAGGACCCCTCCATGGCGTACTCGTCGGCAATACCACGACACCACTCACAAAACTTGTTGTAGTGTTCTTCCTCCTTTTACTTGTGTTTCTTACCTAGAAAAGGCATAGGTTTTTGCACCCAAGGTTCTCTCTCTTTACCATGTTTATTAGCAATAAAATCTTCCTTTGTGTCCTAGTGTTCTTAGTGTGCTTCTCAGGTTCTTCCTCACCTTCCTCCTTATCAGGAGCATCATTATTATTACCACTCTTAGTTTCAGCATCAGAGACAGATATACTATTAGGATCTACAGCAGGTTCAAGTGGTTCCTCAACTTTCTTATGTTTATTTTTCTTCCTCTTACGAGGAATACCACTATCTTCACCTTGTTGGGAATCCTGCTCTATTCTTTTAGGGTGACCTTCAGGATATAAAGGATCTTGAGTAGCTGCACCACTCCTAGTTCTAATTCCATAAGCATGTTTATCTCTTGAAGCATTAACTAGCATATCCTTTTGTACCTTAGCAAGTTGATCAAGTTGGGTTTGGACCATTTGAAAGTGTTTACAAAGCATTTTAATATCATTAGAAGTTCTTTCCACAATTTCTTTCATCTCATGGATAGCTCTAGAGTTTTCCAATAAATGATTCTGAACTTGTTTATTAAAATTACCTTGTTTAACAATAAAAATGTCAAGCAGACCGTTGGCAATACCACGACAGTTGGCTCCCACCGTGGGGCAAGAGGCATTTCAAGCTCTTCAGCGGGCGAGGACCAAGATCTTCGCGGGAATCGGCAAAACCGTAGCCATCGGTCGCGTTCTCTTCTCCGGCAACGTTCCAATCGTCCCTCCCGACGAGTTCTGGATCCCTGCGAAGACGAACCCTACGCGGTGTTCGATCGTTCCTATCAGAGACATCCACCTCTTCGTTGGCGAAACCGACTCGGGCACTAGTTCCATGGGAGTCGTTGGAATATCAAGGCCCGCACGGACCGTCTACGGGCAGGATACGTTCGCGGAAGGATCGATGTCGGATCTCTCTTTGGAGTTTGCCGGCAAAGATCGAAAAAATTCAAGGCCCACCCAAACCGCCCCTGTGCAGGATATAAAGGTGGAAGGTCACTGCAAATCCGCCGGCTTCGCCCGTGCGTCTGGACAGCAGAGATCCAAGTTCGTCGGAGTGGTTACCATCTTCGATCTGGCGCGCTGCATTCAGAGAGATGGCGAAAACCCCCGCGATTACCTGGCCAGGTGGCTCCGTATACGAGCCGATCTGGCCCACTACCCCGATGATAACGCTTTGTATCACTTCGTGGAAGGACTGGACCGTGGCACGTTTCTCTGACATTCTTTAAGAAGGCAGCAGGCAACAGGACGCCTTACCCTTGAAGAGATGGTGAGCACCATCAACAACTACGCGGAGGCTGACGCGGCAGCCTAGAAAGCGCTTACGCTCATCGACGGAGAACCTCCGATTTAGCCACCGCCACCACCGCCTCCGGCCGCCATCGTCGCAGCTGCACCGCCACCTCGAGTCATCATTGCTGCTATTGCACCTCCACCGCCCGTCATCGAGGAAGTCCTGGCACCCTCCGACTCTGTCATTGACGCACTTTATGCTGACTTCAGTGCAGATTCAGAGGAGATAGATTTTAGTCCAGAAGAGCTAGACTCTGCTATGGAGGAGATGGAGGAGGAGTACACGCGCGACGAGCAAGCCAACAATGCAGCCACATCCCGAGGGGTTTTCGTCACCATTGGGACGACGATGGATGAAGATCAACGCGAACGAGCTCCGCCTACAGCGTTGGAAAAGCGGAAGGGGCCACTTATTGCTGCTGACGATGATCGCACAAAGGTCATGCCTCCTCCGCCTAACCCGGTGCAGCATCCAGAGGAACTCGGCATCGGCCCGAGCAACAACGACACCGTAAACTTGCCGCCTCCAGCATCTACGTCCGTAGCAGACCAAGTTACTCCAGCTGATAGAGTAATGTACGGAACTCTCCTCGTCGAACCACTGACCGTTGCTCATATCCGGAACGTGACCCAGCTTGATGAGAAGCGCCAGCAGCTGCTGGAGGAAGCGCAGGCTATCACGGAGCAAGGCGCTAAGCTAGATCGAGATCTGGTCAATGCGCAGAAGTCCATAGAGAAAGCTAGAGCAATGGAGGCCAAGTATAAGACTTTGCTGCAGCAGCAGAAGGCCAAGAAAGCCCCGGCTCGCATCATCAACGATCCTAGTGTATGGCGCAACCTAGGATGGGCTCCCTCGAAGCCGGCACAATCCAAGCCATACATTGACAGTGAAGGCAAGCAGGTGATTCCCACCCCACTCCTTAACCTCGTCGTCGCCAAGACCCTTCTGGAGCATGATAGATCGCCCGAGGCAGTGGAACAGGTCTATGACCTAGTGTCCAACGCGGTGAAGCAGCAGGAAAAGGCCAACTCTCAGAGGCTTGAGTCTGACCCAGCGCTTTGCCAGTCTAGCCAGTATAAGCCACCAAGGGACAGATCTCCTATTAATGTTGGGTCCCAAACGGGTTCGTCAAAACGAAGACGGAGGGATGCACGCAACAGGAAGGATGCCATCCCCATATCCTCCGACCATGGAGAAAAGGCCCGACCTCGTCGCCCATCGCCACCGCCCCGGTCCCCCCGACATCGCGAAGATTACAAGACTCACCATCATACGGATATGCCCCCACCAAAGCAGTGCGACATCGTCATCCTCGACAACGCGGAGCAGACCCGTCATGACGGAGAGCGCAACCAAGGGCACAGGAGCAGGTCACACCATGACCCTCCGCGTCCGACAAGCAACCGTGACAGGTGTGAGGCATCGCAGGAGGGTAACAACAAGAAGGCTAACCCACCGCCACCTCCACCTCCGTCACCACCAAGCAGTCACCATGGAGGAGGGGGCTCACGTCGTTCACGTAGCCCATCCCCTGTTGACAAGAAAAAGAAGAACCCGGAGCCGTACGATGCACGTTCGCGGATCGATAAGATCCACGAGGCCCGGGAAGGACCATACCTGGGACCACGTTGCTTTGGACCTGCAATATGGTCCGCAACTTACCCCAAAGGTTTCCGGATTGACAAGACCATCAAGCCCTATGACGGCACCGCCAAGCCAGCCACATGGTTGCAGGACTACGGCAACGCGGTGGAGATTGCCGGAGGCAACCCCAACGTCGATGTCAAGTACCTCCCATTAATGTTAGCAGGTACGGCCCGTCAATGGATCGACGACTTGCCGGAGAAATCTATCTACAACTGGTTGGACATGCAAGAGGCGTTCACCAAGAACTTTGAGGGTACATACAAGAGTCCCTGCACTGTGGGTGATCTACAACGGTGCATGCAAGAGAAAGACGAGACATCTCGCGCCTACCTCTCCCATTGGCTGGACATGAAGAATTCCTGCGCAGGAGTGCACGCTCAGACCGCCATGGCCGCCTTCATCGATGGGTTGGAAAGGGTAACGTTGCTCCGACATAAGCTGAAGCGCTTGCAGGACAATCACCAGCTCGACTTGAACCAGATGATTCAGTTGGCTAGTGAGTTCGCAGCTGCCGACGACGATGCTCGCGACTCCTTGCCGGCAACGGTTGTCCCAACTCAAGCTCGGAGGAACAGCAGTACAAAGAGGAAAACCGCTCTAGAAGAAAAGAAATCTACCGACATGGTCGCTATGACTTTTGCAGGACGAGGTGATGGCGGACAACGTGGCCAAGGAAGGGGACCTGGTCATGGGCAGCAGCGAGGAAGTGAAACTACCTCGGCGCCGCTCCGCGTTCCCCAAACCTACGAGGAGTACCGCAACATGTTGTTCCTCGTACACCTCGACGTCAACGGCAAAGCCACCCATACCAATCGACACTGCAAGTTCGTCAACGACCTCAAGGAAGACCCGGAGTCCAGCTACAAGCAAAGTCGGAAGAACAGACTGCGAGGCAAAGGCAAGGGGAAGAAGAAGGAGGAGGAGTCCAAGGATTCAAGTGACATGGACGAGGATGTTGACCCCAAGCACGCCTCCAAGAGCGACGACAAGGGCAATAACCCCTTCGTGAAGAAGGCTCCAGTCTACCACACTTTCCTTGGCACCCCCACCGTCCGACAACAGAAGACCTCTCTAAGGATCCTGATGGCTACTCTCCCCCAGTTCCCCAGTACCTGCGCTGGTCGGAGGTTCAATCACTTGGGACAGGACGGACCACCCAGACCTTATACCTAGGAGAACCAGTACGCCATGGTCATCAACCCCTTGATTGACGGCGTGGAGTTCACCAAGTGTATGGTGGATAGTGGAAGCAGCATCAACATCATGTACTTGGCTACACTACAGAAGATGAACTTGACGGAGGCAAACCTAAGGCGGACCAACACCATCTTTCATGGCGTAGTTCCTGGTCGGGAGGCTCGGTCCCTTGGGTGCATTACACTTCAGGTTGCCTTTGGCGATGTTAACAATTACCGCCAAGAGCGCATGACCTTCGAGGTGGTCCCCTTCAAGAGCGTGTACCACGTCATATTCGGCCGCGACATATTCTACACGTTCATGGCCAAGCCATGCTTCGTCTACAACAAACTCAAGATACCCGGACCAAACGGTGTCATCACCGTATCCGGAAGCTTTACCAAGGCAAGGGACTATGAGATCAATGAAGCAACCGTTGCAGAAGCTGTCCTCTATAGCAAAGAATTCAATGAAATCCAGAGCAAGGTCGATGACTCAGAGATGCCCGCGTCGAAGAAGTAGATCTCCGACAACGCTCCTGCGTTCAAGGCCGCAATCGAGACCAAGCCGGTGGAACTTGTGGTAGGCGATGCCTCCAAGGTCACCTCCATTAGGACGAACCTGGATCCCAAATAGGAAAGCGCGCTCGTCGAGTTCCTCCATGAGAATAGGGACATATTTGCCTGGCAACCTGCTGACATGAAAGGTGTACCTAGGGAACTTGCCGAGCACAGCTTAAACATTGATCCAAAATCCAAACCAGTGAAACAACCTCTACGAAGCTTTGGAGATGAGAAGAGACACGCCATTGGCAAAGATATATCTAGGTTACTTAAGGCTAGATATATCCGAGAAGTCCTTCACACCCAATGTGTGGCCAGTCCTGTACTTGTCCCCAAAAAGGGAACCAATGAATTAAGAATGTGCGTTGATTACACCGGCTTGAACAAAGCATGTCCCAAAGATCCGTTTGCTTTGCCTCGCATTGACCAAGTCATTGACTCGACGGCTGGCTCGGAACTTTTGTGTTTTCTCGATGCATACTCAGGATACCACCAGATCAAGATGAGGAAGTCAGACCAATTGGCCACTTCGTTCACTACCCCATACAACATGTTTTGCTATATTACGATGCCCTTTGGGCTTATAAACACAGGTGCTACGTACCAGCGGACAATGCAACGTTGCCTTCATGACCAATTGGTCGGAACGTTCACGCCTATGTGGACGATATCTCGGTGATGTCCAAAAAGTCAAACGACTTAATCTCCGACTTAAAAGAAACCTTTGATAATCTCCGGAAATACAACATGATGCTTAACCCTAAGAAGTGCGTCTTCGGGGTACCAGCCGGCAAATTGGTGGGTTTCATCGTTTCCCATCGCGGAATCGAGGTCAACCCGGAGAAAATCAAGGCCATCTTAAACATAAACCGTCCGACATGCCTAAAGGACATTCAACGATTAACAGGTTGTGTTGCAGCAGTTAGTCGGTTCGTCGGCCGACTTGGTGAGAAGGCTCTGCCGCTGTACAAGTTGCTGAAGAAGGCAGACAAATTCACATGGACGGACGAAGCAGATGCAGCATTGAAGCAGCTCAAGGAGATTCTTTCCTCAGTGTCTATCCTTGCAGCACCCGAGCCTGGTGAGCCCCTGTTAATCTACATGGCGGCAACCAACCGGGTAATCAGCATCGTCGTCGTAGTAGAGCGGAAGGAACCAGGCTATGAGCACGGAGTTCAACGACCAGTTTACTATGTGAGCGAGGTCTTGACGGAGTCCAAGCAGCGTTACCTGCACTACCAGAAGATAGCTTATGGAGTATTCCTTGCTTCTCGGAAGATGAGGCATTACTTTCAGGAGCACCCAATCACAGTGGTGAGCAAGAATCCACTGTCCGACATAATCAACAACAGCGACGCCACAGGAAGGGTCGCGAAGTGGGACATTGAACTTGCCGCCTTCGAGATCACTTACAAGAGACGCGACGCTATCAAGTCACAAGCCTTGGCATATTTTGTTGCAGATTGGACGGAGATGCCAGATGTTACTCCGTTGCCGGAACCAGAGTACTGGGTGATGCACTTTGACAGATCAAAGCTGCTCAACGGCTCGGGGGCTAGTGTATTGCTACAGTCACCAACAGGAGACAAGCTACACTACGTTCTGCAGATCCACTTCGAGGCTACCAACAACATGGCGGAGTATGAAGCACTCATTCACGGGCTACGTGTAGCCAAGGATATTGGCATCAAGCGCATAGTTTGCTGTGGAGATTCCGACTTGGTTGCCCAGCAGGTGGCTAGCACCTGGAATGCGCGGAACCCTATGATGGCGGAATATCAAGATGAAGTGGACGAGATAGCCAAGAGCTTCTTGGGCTACGAAGTCAAGTATGTTCCTAGGGAGCAAAACGAGGCGGCTGATCTGCTGTCTAAGATAGGATCAGGGTGCAACCAAATTCCGCCAGGAGTTTTCCTAGAGCACCTATGCACACCATCCGTGAAGGGAGCCGACATCGACAACCCAGATAGAGCTGAATCTTTCGTCAACATGGTGACCAAGGTCCCTCCGGCTTGGACAAAACCGTTCATGGAATATCTCGAACACGGAACTTTGCCCGACGACAATGTCGAAAGACGACAAATAGTACGACGAGCAAAGTGTTATACCATAATCAATGGGCAACTCTACAAAAGGAGCACTATTGGTGTATACCTAAAGTGTGTTTCCCAGCTAGAAGGTATGGATATCCTACGCAAAATCCATCTCGGAGATTGCGGGCATCATGCCGCTCCTCGATCGTTGGTCGCGAAAGCCTTCCGGCAAGGATTCTACTGGCTGACCGCGAAGGAGGACGCTGACAAGCTGGTCAAGACATGCATGGGATGCCAGTATTATGCCCGACAACCACATGTTCCTGCTGAAGAATTGCGAACAATACCAATAACTTGGCCGTTTGCAGTCTTGGGGCTAGACATGGTGGGACTGTTACAGACGGCACCTTGTGGGTTTACGCATCTGCTTGTAGCAGTTGATAAATTCACTAAATGGATAGAAGCTAAACCCATTAGAAAGCTTGATGGGGCAACTGCCCTCAGGTTTGTCCAGGATCTAGTGGTGAGATTTGGTCTCCCACATAGCATTATCACCGACAACGGCAGTAACTTGTCACTCGGAGAAGTGGACGCTTATTGTTGGGAGAAAGGCATCCGACTTGACCTTGCATCTGTGGCACACTCACAGTCCAATGGTCAGGTTGAGCGAGCTAATGGATTAATTCTGCAGGGAATCAAGCCACGTCTTGAGGCACCGCTACATAGAGCAGCTGGAGCCTGGGCGGAAGAATTGCCATCTGTGCTGTGGAGTTTACGAACTACACCCAACAGATCCACCGGCTACACCCCTTACTTCATGGTATATGGAGCAGAAGCCATCCTACCTTCCGACATCCTCCACGATGCACCAAGAGTTGCCTCCTACGACGAAGATGACACTGAAGAATCCAGACGCCTAGATGTGGACTTTCTCGAGGAGGAGCGCGTTTTGGCATGCCAAAGATCCGCCATCTACCAGCAGAAGCTACGCAGCTATCATAGTCGCCGCGTTTGGCATCGCTCGTTTAAAGAGGGGGATTTGGTGCTTTGACTTAAGCAGAAGAAGTCACACAAATTATCCCCGCCATGGGAAGGACCGTTCATCATAAGCAAGGCGCTTCTCAATGGGTCTTACTACCTTGTTGACAATCATGAACTAAAGGATAGACCCAACGAGGATCATAAGCGTAAGCGACGTGACCCGGATGATGACTACCCGGAGTTTGATCGGCCATGGAACATAGCACAGCTACGTACTTTTTAAACTTAGCATTTTCTATCTAATTGTGTACTTCTTATATGATCAATGAAATAAAGCTCTTTGGTTCACTCATATTTCTGAGTCTTTTACCTCCTTTAGTGTTCATTTTTTGATCATGTAAAACCTTTTATGCACAAGCTTTGCGATTGCACTTGTGAAAATTCCGCCTACGGGCGTTAGCTTAAGTTTTCTGGTCTACAAGTTTTTTGTTGTTTTTATGTGGATTCTGGAGTAGTGACTTTTGGCACTTATTATCGGCGATTTTGTGCTTAGGTTATTGACGGTGCCATTGGGCATCATCACCTGAGTGCATGGTTCCGACAACGAGTCTTCCGACTCACGAAAAGTCAAGCATAAGAACCAAAGTAATGGATAAGCCAGCACTTGCTTAAAAATATATACATGTTGGAAACTAGTTCTTGAGCAGCAGGAAACAAGTTTTTTTGGCATATGCACCAAAGGTGAAACAAATATTACAAAGTTGTTCTTCACTCCTTTGGCGCAGGTGACTTGGAAGCAGCATCATCACCAGCCGGAGAACCACCCTCGAAGTCGGCGCTGTGGTGGGACTTAGAGGAACCTTGGTTGCCGTTGTAGATGGTGTTCATTGGCACAAAGACGTTGACGTCTACCAACTCGGAAACTCTGGTGTCATAGCCCGCGAGCGACGACAATATGGATTCATGGTTAATCTCTTTGCCATCATCGTCTACGTCAGGAATGCCAGAGGTCACCGTGTCGATGTCGGCATCTTCATAGTGTGCCTTCACCATTGACAGCGCCATCCTTGCGCCAGCCCGTGCACATGAAGCTTTCCAGCTTGTGAAATGCTCAGGGACTTGGTGCAGAATCTCCGAGTACTTTACCATGGAGTCTGATGCCTTGATGTTTATCTGGAGAGGCTTGGCGATCTCCTTGGCTTGCGTGATGGCGGTGTTGATAAAGTTGCCAGCAAGAACCATGCATTCCTTGGCTGGAGGAGAAAATCAGGTTAAACCCATAGGAGCTGCAAATTCCGACAAGGAGCGCGTGAGTTCAACAATTCAAAGTACCCAGACTACAGAAATCCAAAACAGAGAAAACTTACTGAAGATGCTGGCCTCAGCTTGCCAGAGGGTATCCGCCAAGGATTCTTTCTCTTGTTGGAGGAGCTTATATGCCTCGCTATGGCGTTGATTTTGCTCATCGGCAGCTTGCTTCTGATCTTTTAAGATCACAATCTCCTCCTTCAAGCGATTGATTTCCTCGGTGGCGGAGTCCTGCAGGGCATTCATCGACTCCTCATGCATTTTCAGCATGTCCTTCTCTCCTGCTTAAGAATTTTGTTCTCGCTATCCAGTTCTTGAATGTGCTTGGATTGCTTGACAATATTCTTGGCCTTGGCGATGGTTTCTGTAAGTCGGAGAAATCAAAGTACACAATGAGTACTCGGAGAATATGGGCACAATACCAAGTCGGAATGCGACAGCAACCTCGGTAGAGGCACCTGGGTCCACTTCCATGGAGGAAGAGCCAGATGCCTCCTTAGCTTGTGAGCTTGTCGGGGCGGACGAATTATTGACGGAGGGAGTGGTAGGGGCGATGGCGGGATATGCGTCGCGATGCAGCATGTCCTTGATGGTTCTAGAAGCCCCCAGTTTGGAGGTCTTCTTGAGGCTGGTCGTGGCTTTCTTCCTAAAACGTGCAAAATGGATAAGTACAGGAGCAAGACAGATAAATAGACAATATCGAAGGAAGAGAAGCTTACACAAGTGGGGGTGCTTTGGCAAAGGGGATCCCAGTAACTTCTCTCTTTTCCGCCTCCAGGGTGGCGGTAGTCTTCTTGGAGGCTCCACCCTCCATTTTCTTCTTCTTGCCTCCATCGGCAGCGTCAGAGGTGGAGCTCTTCCGCTTTCGCGCCAACGGAGCATCATCGTCAGAAACGACCGTGACTTCCTTCATCTTTGGATCGTAGATTTGGGCAGCCAGGTTGTCCTCCTCTAGATCGCTAAGCTGTTAAGTGAGAACTCACTGTGTTAGATGAGATGACATTTGCAAGACGAAATAACTGGAGTATATGTCGTACACGGAAAATAAATACCAACCTTTGGGCACTTGCCGTCTACGAACATGTCTTAGGTGATGGTGAAGCCACGCTTCTTGTCCTTCACCTTGACGATGTCCTTCAGGCGGAGCTTGACGGAGTCGCTCGAGAAGTTGTCCACGAAGATACGGAGGCTATCCCTTCTATCGCTGGTATACTCGTGCCTGAGCTTCGCGCGGTGCTGCAGAGGTTGGATTCGCATGATGAACCAGCAAATGGCTAGGTCCAAGCCGGTCAAACCCGTCTCTATGAACCATTCTATCCGCCTTATGGCACGGGAAGCATCGAGGGGGCACGACGATGGAGCTCGCCGGCTTCGCCGCGGCTTCGCTCGGTGTCGCCATGGAAGGGGAGGTGCCGCTGCTGGCCATGGAGAGAGATTGGATGTGACTGGTGCGGATTGAAGCTAGGGTTTTTCGCTAGTTCGGCGCGGAGAGCTTGAGGAGGCACGCGCTGGAGGAAGAATATGATGCGAGTAGAGAATGAGGTAAAAAGTGGAAATTCCACCACGGTTCCTATTTATCATCTCCAGCGTCAAGATTCGTGCAGCTTGATCGGACGGTTGCCGCGTAGAAGACGTGTTCGCGAACGTGAGCGGAAATTTCGCCACGTCTCCAACCATCGCCACAACGGTTCGTATCGTTCGCGCGGGAAAATCGGACATGATTGCATTCTCTACATGTGTGAGTTACGAGGTGTCGCTGACCTGAGCCTACATCGTCCTAGATGACATAGGCAGATGAGCCATCACATCGGAAGATTCCAGCATGGACGGATCCAATACGGCTACGGAAGAGTACGATGGAAGATTTAGAATTTCTCCGACTTACATATTGAAGATGGAGAAAGCCTTGCAGGGTTCTTTGGGAGGACTACAATATATTGCTTGACGATTTGCCGACATCCATCTAGACGGAGCATTCCACACGAAGAGGCAAGACGGCGCAAGATCTCGGAGTTCTCCGGGTGCTACTATTGGGGATATGCTATATGGGTATCCTCATAGCATGTATCCTATCCGGATAACCCGGGTGGCCCACAGTTGGTAGCATGGCCCATGGCCTGTTGGGCGGCCTAGTTAGATGGATCCAGAAGGGAGGCCCATGTCGGATAAAGGAAGGCTACGGTTGGAGTCACCGACGTACCCGGAGCCTTGGAGTGCAAGATACACAAGACTAGTAATAGACGATGTAGGACTCTGTAACCTGTCCGGCTAGGACTTTTCCCTGTAACCCTAGGACCTGGCGCTATATAAGTTGGGCCTATGGGAGCCTTTAGGGCACGATAACTTAGACTTCCTAGTCACCTCGCACAGCGAACCAATCCCTGTAACTCGGTGTATTGCCCTTATAGTGATTTATAGCAGGAGTAGGATTCCGCCACCATCGTGGGATCTGAACCTGGGTAAGATGTGTTACCTCGTACCCGTCAACCGTCCGCCTTCCGCCACGTCTCTAAACACGCATTGTGAGGACCCCTCCATGGCGTACTCGTCGGCAATACCACGACACCACTCACAAAACTTGTTGTAGTTCTTCCTCCTTTTACTTGTGTTTCTTACCTAGAAAAGGCATAGGTTTTTGCACCCAAGGTTCTCTCTCTTTACCATGTTTATTAGCAATAAAATCTTCCTTTGTGTACCTAGTGTTCTTAGTGTGCTTCTCAGGTTCTTCCTCACCTTCCTCCTTATCAGGAGCATCATTATTATTACCACTCTCAGTTTCAGCATCAGAGACAGATATACTATTAGGATCTACAGCGGGTTCAAGTGGTTCCTCAACTTTCTTATGTTTCTTTTTCTTCCTCTTACGAGGAATACCACTATCTTCACCTTGTTAGGAATCCTGCTCTATTCTTTTAGGGTGTCCTTTAGGATATAAAGGATCTTGAGTAGCTGCACCACTCCTAGTTCTAATTCCATAAGCATGTTTATCTCCTGAAGCATTAACTAGCATATCCTTTTGTACCTTAGCAAGTTGATCAAGTTGGGTTTGGACCATTTGAAAGTGTTTACAAAGCATTTTAATATCATTAGAAGTTCTTTCCACAATATCTTTCAACTCATGGATAGCTCTAGACTTTTCCAATAAATGATTCTGAACTTGTTTATTAAAATTACCTTGTTTAACAATAAAAATGTCAAGTTCCTCTAAGCATTGATCAGGAGGCTTACCATAAGGAATATCACCTTCATCAAAGTGTTGGAGAGAGTGTACCTCAATAGTAGATGAGTGGGGAATTGGCTTACATAATTCTTCTGTAGGAGGTAGATTCTTCACATCTTCAGCTCTAATACTTTTCTCCTTTAGACACTTTTTAGCTTCCTTCATCACTTCATCATTTAATGCAATAACTCCCCTCTTCTTTTTTTGTTGGTGCTGGATCTGGTTCAGGAACACCTGGTTCAGGAGTAATAGGCTCAGGTGTATTCAGCTCAGTTGAAGTCCAATCATCATAATTCTTGCTTATCTTGTTCATTAATTCTTCAGCATTTGTAGTATTCCTTTTCCTGAAAACACAATCAGCAAAGCTATCTAGGTAGGTCCTAGAATCATCAGTTAGTCCATTATAATAAATATCAAGAAGCTCATTCTGAGGTAATGGACATCCAGGATATGCATGAATCAAGGAACAGAATCTTTTCCATGACTCAGGCAATTTCTCTTCTTCTTCCTGTTTAAAATCAGAAAGTCTCTGCAAAGCAGCATGTCTAGCACTGGGAGGAAAATATGTATGGAAGAAAGAAGCAATCAAGCAATCAGGGCTATCAATGGAACCAGGAGGTAATCTATTAAACCAAGCCCTAGCTTCTCCTTTTACTGAAGATCTTAGCAACAAAGTACTTGCACATTTTAAAATCATCAGAGAACAAAGCACTCATAGTAGAAAGATCATTCATATGAGCCACAGCACTCTCATTTTTAGTACCACAAAAAGGCTCTTTCTCAACAATATCTAAATAAGATAAATCAAGAGAGAAATCATAATCTTTATATTTAATATCTATGGGACAGGTGGCAAACTTAGGATCGTAAGACTTCTTGGGCATAATAGTACGTCTAGCAAGGAGGATCTTAATAGCACTAGCACCATGTGTGTTTCGGCACTCTTCAACAAATTCATCAGTGAGCTCTATGTAACCATCATTAATATTAAAACTCTCACTAGATTCTGGTGAGCTAACAGGTGTAACAGTGTCTTCACTAGGAGTTTCGGTATTTCCTAGACTAGCCATAGTAGCATCTAGAAAAGGACCTAATGAACAACTCACATCAAGCACAGTAGAAGTAACATCATGAGTATCAAAAGCAGTTTCAGATTCAGCAGTAGTAGCAGTGTGTGTAGCATGAGCATGTGGTGGTGTGACAAGCTTACTTATAACAGACGGCGAATCAAGATCAACAGAGGAGTTTAGGACTGTACCTCTTCTTGTAGTGGATGGTAAAATAGGGAACTTCCCATCACGAGACTTCCCCATGATGAAAGGAGTAGAAGTGAACAATAATAGATCCAAGTGAACTTACAAATAAAGCTATGCTCCCCGGCAATGGCGCCAGAAAATAGTTATGATGACCCACAACTTTAGGAGATCGCAACAGTCTTCGCGGGTAGTATTACCCAATTTATTGATTCAACACAAGGAGAGACAAAGAATACTTGCAAGCCTTAACAACCGAGTTGTCAGTTCAGCTGCACCTGGAAATAGTTCTTGCTCACAGAAGTTTATCAGTATCAACAGTTTGTAGTAACAACAGCAAGCAACAGCAACAGCAACAGTGAAACAGCGGTAGTAGTAACAGTACCGGTAACAGTAGGATTCGAGTGCGGTAGGCATAGGGATGGATGGACGGGCGTTGCATGGATGAGTCTAAACATGTAACTTCAAGAACTAGGGCGTTGCAGATAAATAATAACAAGCATCCAAGTACTAAACAATCTTAGTCATGTGCTCCAAATATAGTCATACGTGCTTGCAATGAGAACTTGCACAACATCTTCTGTCCAGCCAACCCGTGGCAGCGGGGCCTCTAGGGAACTACTGGCAATTAAGGTGCTCCTTTTAATAGAGCACCGGAGAAAAGCATTAATACTCCATGAACACATGTGATCCTCACACCACAGCCATCCCCTCCGGTTGTCCCAATTATTGTCACTTTGGGGCCTTTGGATCCGGACAATGATATGTGTACACAACTTGCAGATAAGATCACAAACAATACTATCATAATGATTCAATAATAAGTTCAGATCTGAGATCATGGCACTCGGGCCCTAGTGACAAGCATTAAGCACAACAAGTTGCAACAAAGTCAAATAACACTAATAGAGATACTAGGCACTATGCCCTAACAGATCTTATTCGATTACATGATAGAACTCATCCAATCCCTACCATCCCCAAGCCTACAGCGGGGGATTACTCACTCATGGATGAGGGAAACATCGGTGGTTGATGGAGATGCGTTGGTGATGACGATGGCGATGATCCTCTCCAAATTCCCCGTCCCGGCAGGGTGCCAGAACGGAGTTTCTGGATCCGAATCTTGGTTTCTGGCGGCGGCGGAGGAGGAGAACTCTTTCTAGAAAACTATCGAACCCCCCTGAGTTTTTAGGTCAGAAGGCAACTTATAGGCGCGGAGGGAGGCGAAGGAGCTGCCTGGGGTGGACAAACCCCCTCCAGGCGCGGGGTCAGGTGGGCCCGCGCCTGGGGTGGGTCTGGGCCCCCCAGGCATCCTCTTTGTCTCCCCTTCTGGCTCCGTGGATCTTCTGGTGAGAAATAGTTTTTGGCATATTTTCCAGGATTTTTCGTGATAGTTCATTTTCTGCACAAAAACAAGACACCCCGGTAATTATGCTGAAAACAGCGTCAGTCCGTGTTAGTTGTATCCAAACCACACAAGTTTTAGAGAATAAACAATAGCAAAGTGTTCGAGAAAGTAGATATGTTTTGGACGTATCAATGCTCATTCAAAATGCTGCCACCACATTTTCCAAAAATACTAGACCACCTTACATGGACAATGTCCCAACCGGGAGATCTCAAACCTTTCCGTCCACCCTTGGTCAAAAAGACAAATATCTGCCGAACTGATTGGAAGTGGACCCGGTTTGAACTACAGGTCATAATACATGATCTACAGGTACATATTGATTGCATCTCAAAAACCACCAAAGGAAAAATTTAGAATACATCATATGGCTTGCTTATGCCCGTGTGGCCTTAACCATGGAGCATCTTCATCAATTAACATGATGCTTGGGTCATCCTTCACTGCGAATGGCGGAATTTTATGAAACTTATCATAATCTTCTGACATAACTGTCTTTTCCTCCACTCCCACGATGTTTCTTTTCCCTCAAAAAATGTGTGGCGCTTTGTATCATTGTTTGATGATGTATCGTTTGCTCATATTTTGTTTTTCTCGGTTTGGTAGACATATCCTTCACATAGAAAACCTGAGCTACATCATTGGTTAGGACGAATGGTTCGTCTCTATATGCATGATTATTGAGATCCACTGTTGTCATTCCGTATTTCTTATCTACCTAAGCCCTGCCTCATGTCAGCTTGACCCATTTGCACCGAAACAAAGGGAGCTTAAAAGCAGGTCCATAGTCAAGTTTCCATATCTCCTCTATGCAACCATAATATGTGTCCTTTGACCTATTGTTGTTTGTTGCATCAAAGCAGACACCACTCTTATGGTTGGTGCTCTTTTAATCTTGGGTGATCGTGTAAAATGTATTCCCATTTATCTCATACCCTTGGAAAGTCCATATAGTCAAAGATGGTGACCTGGCCAACAAGTACAGCTGATCACAAATAGTGTTGTTATTCATAAGATGTGTTTGAAACCAACCGCCGAAATTCTTCATGTGCTCATCTCTAATCAAGGAGTCAGGCTTTCCCGGGGTGTTGGAGCATACAATATTCTTGTGTTCCTTGATATACAGAGCTGCCAAGGTGGAATTTTGTAGAAATGTGTAGTGTGATTGAGTGAAAGAATGCCTGCCCCTAAATATTATTTATTCCCTTCCTAGCGTGCCTTTTCCACTCAGTCTCCCCTCATGTCGCGATTTAGGAACACCAATCCGCTTAATGTTAGGAATAAAGTCAACACAAAACTCAATGACCTCCTATGTTCCATAGCCCTTCGAGATGCTTCATTCTGGCCTAGAACGGTTATGAATATATTTCTTTAAGACTCCCATGGACCTCTCAAAGGGGAACATATTGTATATAAATACAGGACCCAGAATGATAATCTCATCGACTAGGTGTACCGGGAGATGCTTCATAATATTGAAGAAGGATGGTGGGAACACCAACTCAAAACTAACAAGATACTGGACCACATCATTATGTAACCTCAATAGAATTTCTGGATTGATTACCTTCTGAGAAATATCATTGAGGAATGAACATAGCTTCACAATGGGTAGTCAAACATTTTTCGGTAGAATCTCCCTTAGTGCAACCGGAAGTAATTGCGTGATAAGCATGTTGCAGTCATGGGACTTTAGGTTCTGGAATTTTTTCTCTTCCATATTTATTATTCCCTTTATATTCGACGAGAAGCCAGACGAACCTTCATACTGCTTAGGACTTCAAAAAATATTTCCTTCTCCTCTTTGGTAAGAGCGTAGCTAGCAGCACTTACACGTCATGTATCCATCTTCATTGGATGCAGGCCATCTCGGTCATTCATACCTTGTTGGTCCCGCAGTGCTTTTGGCATATCTTTTTTCTTTCCATACATGCCTATAAATCCTATCAGGTTCACGCAAAGATTCTTCGTCACGTGCATCACATCGATTGCAGAGTGGACCTCTAGAACTTTCCAATAGGGTAGCTCCCAAAATATAGAATTTTTCTTCCACATGGGTGCGTGTCCGTCAGCGTCCTTCGGAACAGAATGACCGCCAGGGCCCTTTCCAAAGATTACTTCTAGATCCTTGATCATACCAAATATATCATCACTAGTACGACAAATAGGCTTCTTCTGGTGATCTGCCTCACCATTGAAATGCTTGCCTTTCTTTCTTGTTGGATGCCTGGCCGAAAGAAATCGACGATCCCCCTGGTACACATTCTTCCTACCTTTATCCAAATATATACTTTCAGTATCATCTAAACAATGTGTGTATGCATTGTATCCCTGGTTTCACTGTCTTGAAAGGTTACTAAGAGCAGGCCAATCATTGATGGTTAGGAACAACAACGCTTGTAGGTCAAATCGCTCATGTTTGTGATCATGCCACATACGTATACCTCTGTTGCACCACGATTGTAGTAGTTCTTCAACTAATGGCCTTAGGTACACATCAATGTCGTTGCCGGGTTGCTTCGGGCCTTCGATGAGCAACATCATAATAAACTTCCGCTTCATGCACAACCTAAGAGGCAGGTTATAGATACATTTACAGGCCAGGTGCTATGACTATAGCTCTGCTCCCCAAAAGGATTCATGCCATCTGTACTTAGACCAAACCTTAAGTTCTGTGTGTCATATGCAAAGCTTGGGTACTCGCTATCGATTTTTGTCCAATGCGACTCATCAGCAGGGTGTATCAACATCGAGTCTATCTTGTGGTCTTCTCTATGCCATCACAACAACTTGGCATGCTCTTTGTTTCTAAATAAACGTTTCAACCGTGGTATTATAGGAGCATACCACATCACCTTTGCAGGAACCCTCTTCCTGGGGAGCTGCCCGCCCTCAACATCACCAGGGTCATCTCATCTGATCTTATAACGCAATGCACCGTATACTGGGCATGCATCCAAATTATCGTACTCCTCACCGCAATAGAAGATGCAGTCATTAATGCATGCATGTATCTTCTGCACCTCTAGTCCTAGAGGGCAGATAACCTTCTTTGCCTCGTATGTACTGACATGCAATTCGTTATCCTTTGGAAGCTTCTTATTAACTATTTTCAGTAGCTTCTCAAATCCCTTGTCAGATAAACCATTCTCTGCCTTCCATTGTAGTAATTCCCGTGTGGTATCGAGCTTTGTGTTGCCATCTTCGCAATTTGGGTACAACAATTTTTTGTGATCCTCTAACATGCGCTCCAACTTCTTCCTCTCGTTTTCATTTTTGCATTCTCTCCATGCATCAAGAATGGCCTGACAAAGATCATCAGCGGTCTCATATAATGCATGTTCTTCGCCTTCTTCCCGTTCATTGTCTTCTATTGCAGTACCACCATATTCAGGGAACATTGGATAGTTGTCATCATTGTCTTCTTCTTTGTTGTCTTCCATGATAACCTCTCTTTCTTCATGCTTTGTCTAACAATTATAGCTAGACATGAAACCTGACTGAATTAGGTGGATGTGAATGGTTTTTTAGGAAGATTAATCCTTCAAATTCCGACAGACACGTCACGGACAACACATAAAACCATTCTGCTTGTTTGCCTCAGCCAAATCGAGGAAATAATGCACGCCTTTAATGAACGCGTCAGACATTCGGAGAGCATTGTACATCCATTCCCGGCTCATCTGCATTATAATTAAAATTTTGTATCATATAAAAAGTTTGGATCATGTTTACTATATTTAATTTTTCAAATCTAAAAATTTAGTGTGTACGACATATATATAATTTTACATGCACCAATTTTTGAATTGGACAAAACTGTTAACATAAAAAATGTTGACTTTTTAATTATTGATCTATTAGTGAAAACCTTATTCAATTATGAGCTCTGAACCTCTAAAAATACACATCTCAACTTTCAGTAACTTTTTGCATAATCAAAATTTGCTTAAAATTACACATCTAAAATTCCCTCTACTTCTAAGCATGAAATCCCTCTCTAATTTTATAGCATTGAGCTAAACTAATAATGAGAGATGAAAGATTGAAGTTGCTAACCTTTTAGAAGCTTGGATTGATGGATGCCACCAAATCTTGACAAACTTTGGACAAAAAATGAGGATGAACTTGAGCTAGCTTGGAGAAAATGGCCATGGGTTTGTGCAGGGTCAAAGCAGGGAATATATAGGGGAAACATTAGTCCCAGGTGGTGCTACAAACCGGGACTAGCCCATGATATCTAGTCCCGGTCTGTAACACCACCCGAGACTATATGTTCTCCTAGGTCCCAGTCATTGGCGCCTGACCTGTAGTCCCAGCTGGTTTTACCAACCGGGACTAGAGGTCCCCAATGAATTGGGACTAGGCAATTTCTACCTCCTAGCCGTTGCAAAGGGGTGAACCGGGACTAGTGCATCGGAACTAGTTCTCACACTACTCCCGGTTCCAGACATGGCCAGGAATAAAGGCCACCACAACTCCAAACCAAAGGTCGGTTTTTATACTAGTGGCGTATGATCGTGAAGAGAATATGCCCTGAGAGGCAATAATAAAGTGGTTATTATGTATATTCCAAGTATATGATATATGTTTATTTTGCATGATATAATTGTATTAATACGGAAACGTTAATACATGTGTGTTTGATAAACAAACAGAAAGTTCCTAGTTATGTCTCTCTTATAAACTAGCTCGTTGATTAACAAGATGATTAAGGTTTCCTGATCATGGACATTGGATGTTGTTAATAACAAGGTCACAACATTATTGGAATGGTGTGATGAACATTCATCCAAAGTATAGCATTATGATCAAAGTCATGGAATTTATATTGCTATAACATCATACTAAGTAATCCTAATCCTTAGACCATGAGATCATCTCAATCACTAACACTGGAAAAGTATCTTGATAACATCAAACGTCACACCGTAAGAGGGTGATTATAAATATGGGTTCAATACTTCTAAAGTGTTATGTTGAGGCCCATGGATCGAGAGTGGAATTTGTTCATCCCGATGATGAATAGATATACTCTGGGCCCTCTCGGTGATATCACATTGATTAGCTTGCAAGCAAGTGATTTGATCAATACAATGTTATATCACGGGAACAAGAAAAGAGTACATGTTAGTAACGAGATCAAACTAGGTATGGAGATACTGATGATCTAATCTCGGACATGTAATATATCGCGAGACAAAGGGATTACGATTTTAGCATAAAATGTTCTCATGATCACAAGAAAGTCATCGTTGAATGTATGGGAGTTAGTATGGATCTCCAGAGCCCGCTTCTAATTATTGATCTGAGAGTAGTCTCGATCATGTCCGCATTATTCGTGAACCGTAGGGTGACACACTTAAGAGACACTGACACCATTTGGAGCAAATAGTTTCATGCTGAAAAGAATAACAAAGCGCAGGAATTTATTTCACTAGATACCCATTCTGGTTTTGGGTGAAATTGCAGAAAGTGTTTCTGCATGTGAAATGAAATACTAGCAAGGGGTTATATGTGAATGTTTGTCATTAAAGTAATTTAAAAAATTCTGAATAAATAAAAGGAGTTTTATGTAATGAGAGTTTGGATTAAATTTGGTGGAAATTTAATGGGAATTTGAGTGGAGAAATTTGAAGGGGCATTTTGTGAGTGGAGCTTCCACCCACATGAATGGAGGGACGGCAAGGAGGCAGCCCCATGCACCGGCTACCCCCTTGGAGTTCCCCCCTCCTCCTATAAAAGGAGCCCCCCTCCTCACTTCTCACTCACACCTCCTCGTGAAGGATCTCTCTTCCCCTCTAGTATTTATCCCCCATGGTCTCGGACTAGCAAGATACAAGTTCCCGGTGGCTTTTCGGCAAGAACGAGTTGTGCTTCCGCTGTATCGCTGGAGCGAGGAGGCGGAGGTTTCTCGGTGCCTCGGACGTGTGTGCGAGCACGGATACGCCGCTGATTTGGGGTGCTAGGACTTCCTCTCTATCTTGAGATCGGCAAGAGTTCGTCTACATCAACCACGAGTTCAACCTCGTTAAGATTTGTCGGTCTTCAAGGGCATTTTCTCTACGGATGTATATCCGCCCGTTGCTTGTATCTAGTAGATAGATCTTGGAACATAGTTGTTCCCATCGTAGGAAATTTTTTTGTTTTCTATGCTGTTGATACGCCCAATTTGCATCACCCTTCTATATCATAATTTACCACTATTCATTGATATTTGTCTTATTATGAGGTATTACTTATGGCTTTTCAACTGTTAACTGCATGTTGGATGATTCCTGGAGGATGGACTGCCGGCGCCTGGATTCTGATGGAAAAGAAGGCGTTTCGGTGCAATTTCGCGAAGATCAGAAAAATAACAGAAAAATATGGAAACATATTATTTTACCAGAAGACGAAGGAAGCCAGAAGGAGGGACAGAGATGGGCCTCAGGAGGCCCACACCCCCTATGCGCGGGCCCACCTAACCTCGCGCCTAGGGCAGGTGTGGCCCACCTGCCTGGCCTCCGACTCCGCCCCTTCGCCTATATCTTCCCTTCGAAACCCTAAGGCTCGGGGAGCGACCACAGATAGATTTCCGCCGCCTCAGGGGGCGGAAAACACCGAGAGAGAAAGATCTCTCCGGCAGACAGATTTCTACCGAGGTAATTGCTTCCTGGAGAGGGGAGACCGTCGCCATCAACACCGTCATCAAGCTAGGCTTCATCGGGATCATCATCATCATCCACACCATCATCTCCACCAGCACCATCACCACCACTCTGTCCTGCTGTAACAATTGTGTTGGATATTGCTTTAGTTCTTAGGGGAAACCTTCCCGCTGTTAATTACTATTGTAGTTGATACTTCTGAGTGGAACCATTGCATTATTGTTTATGTTCAGATTGTTATCCATTACCATATAATCCTTGATCTTGATCCATATGATGTCTTGTGAGTAGTTCGTTGTGTTCTTGAGGACATGGGAGAAGTCATGTTGTTAGTAGTGAATCTGTGATGAGTTATTATTCAATGGTTTAGTATTTAAGTTGTGGTGCTATTCTTCTAGTGGTGTCATGTGAACGTCGACTACATGACACTTTACCACATATGGGACTAGGGGAATACATTATGTATTTGGCTACTAATCGCGGGGTTGCCGGAGTGATAGAAACCTGAACCCCCGTTAGGACACCTTTGCACAAGGGAGCGTAGGATCTCAGAGTTTAAGGCTGTGGTTAGATTTATATATTAATTACTTTCCTGTAGTTATGGATGTTTGTAGGGGGTTTAATCACAAGTATGTATTAATCCTAGGAAGGGCGGTATGTTAGCACAGGTTCACCCACACAACACTTACAACACCAGAGAAGAGTACTAAGCTATTTGAAGAGAAAGCACTTGACAGAATTCCCATGTGTCCTCGAGAATGTTTGGTCCTTATAAGTATTTCCACTGGCTTGTACTTTGCTAAGAAAGGATTGGGCCATGTCAACACCCGGATTTTTCAATCCTAGATGTCTGTTATGCCATACATCGCAATCCCAGGATTACCATTTTTGCGAGACATAACAGAATTGGATACCATAGTACATCATCCATTACAAACGATACATAAGTTCTTACACAAATAGGGATCTCATGATCCAGTTCTTAATACACATCAAGCAGCGGAATACGTAATAATAACGGTAGCGTAGGCGAAGCTCCATCTTCGGGGTCACAGGCAATGATGACGATGGGAGATGATCCTAGTTGTCGTAACCTTCCTGGGGTCCATCTTCCAGGTACTCGTCTTCATAGTCTGGCCATGGGAATAGCCAGGGACAAATCCATGAGTACTCTTTAAGTACTGACAAACTAATACTAATAGGTAAAGGGGGTTTTTGGATAATAGGACACTAGGCTCTAGGGTTGTTTTGCAAAAGCCAGATTTATCTCTACTAAGTTCTAAAGCTAGTCACAATTTTATAACTCCTAACTGGGAACTTGTATTTCATATCACAACTCTGTTGTGGTCAAGTCAAAGTCTTAGTTCATTTCACAGGTCATTTTGAAAAGTCTGACGGGGGAACAGTATGGCCACTCCAACTGTCCATAACCGCGGATGCGGCTATTCGAATAGTTTGACACTCTGCAGAGATTGTACACTTTCACCACAACATTCGATACATCCGTCAGGAACAAATCCTGAATTCACCATACTTACTATGCGGATAATCAATCCTAACCTTTCGATTACACGCCCTAGTATAAGCACCTCTCCTTTGAGTTTGGCCTCCCAACCATGACCAACTGTCATCTTGGGTACTGCACAGGTGGACAATCTTCACAAGGTAGCCTCATCTCAGACCTTGGCCGTGAGGGAACTAATACTAAGGAATATAAGTTTCCAGTCAAGCCCTACCCAATATTCGGGTATTGTGATTGTACGATAAAATTGGAATGGTATCGCATCCAGACAACCATCAGTTTTATAAAGGGCTAAGGCTCATGCCTCAACATTTTTATCACCAAAATTCTCAAGTGTTTGGAAACACATGTCCAAAACATTTCAATAGAATGATCCATCATTCCAAGGTTTTCGTAACCATTTTTCCACCAAGTATTCCCATCTAAAAGTTGATCAAGTTTTATTCTTAGCACTAGCATCTACAGGTGGGGGTAGTACTAATGAGGGGTGGTAACTAGTGGAGTTTCAACTAAGTACAACCTCATGTCTCAGGTTGATGTCAAGGTTTCTAACTTAGGCCAAATTTTATGCTCTTTATGCAACCTTCAGCATCTTTCCAATATCTACCAGTCACTTAGGTAAACTCTAAGTAAGCTTTGATAAAGAAATAGAGTAAGAAGCTTGCACATAAAACTAGGACTGGTTTATCAAGTGGGTATGATCACATATGCTTAAGGCATATAGTAGTCATAGAACAAGTATGGGTTTGTTGCATCAGTAGGGTATCTTGCAAGGGTTAGCTTGCATAGGTCAACTTGATTAGTAAGGCTTGCATAGGTATAGTATCAGCTTGTATCAATATCAGTATAAGCTTGCTAAAGTAGAGTATCTTGCAAGTTTTAGCTTGCCTTGTGCAGAGCAGTGATTGAAGTTCTCCTCGGCTTCTTCTTCGTAGTATCCTCCTTCCTCCTCGTATCCTTGGTCGGTACTAGCGTCTATGAGTAAATACGAGGTACGCAATCACCAAACAACACTTAACTACATGCAATCATCACACACAAGGGTCCTATGGATGATCTAGCATCATTCCTAATATTACAAGGTTAGGGCTTGATGTAAATACTTTTATTTTTAGAAAAGTAATTTCTACTCATTGAAAAACTACTTAAGATTTTATATTCTCCAAACCCAACATGGGATCATGTTGACACATGTTATCACCACATATTTTAGTCCATGGGAATGTGATTTAAAGTGGTGTCACAATTTAATAAGGTTTTACCCTTTTATTTTAATTAATTAAAGTGGCTAGAAATGCTTCTGTAGCATTCTTTTATTACTTGAACATTATTTCCACAAGTAAACCTATATATTTGTATATATTCTGAAATGTATGGTTAAATGTGATTTTTGCGAGTTGGAATCAACTCAAAAGCTATTATGGTTTAAAGTTGAAAAATGTTTGAATGCAGAAAAGCTTCTGCCTTGTTATTTTTACCATGGGTGATCTATAGATCCAAATGACTTGAATCCAATGGGCTTGGATTCAGCATTCACAGACCTTTCCAACAAAATTGGTTTCATTCAATTTGGTGCACTGAATCGATCTGGGTTGATTTTTGAAGTTGGGTACAGAAGTGTGTTTGAATTGAAATAGAAAAAAGGTTTAATTTGAATAACTGGGCTGCGAGGGAAAATTTACTGGGCCGTCCTGCTAAGCGCAATGCTCCCATGGGCTGCTTAAGTGGGTGTCCCCACTCGTTAGTGACACGGGGCTGGGCGAAGTGGTATGGGGCGACGTGGATCGTTTTGATCTAGTTCTAATCTAACGGCTGGGAGTCATCGTTGACGCGAGACAACGCCGGCGAGAACGAAACCTAGAGCGGCGAGTGAGGGTTGCTGGGGGCTCACCGGGGTACTGGCGAGGGTCGGCGAGGCGGGCGAACGACGAAGTCGACGACGGCGAACTCAGGGGTGGTCGCGGCAGCTCCTGGGGTGGACCAAATCGATGGCGCCCTTCTTCTCCGGCAGCGGCAGGCTCCAGTGAAATTCCGGCGAGGTGGTGCTCGCCTTGCTCTGAGAATGGTGTGGCACGATCAGTGAGGAGAGGGGAGTGATATGGTGTGAAGAAATCGTGCGGGGGTGGCCTCTATTTATAGTCGAGCGAGGGGACCGTCGGGGCGCACGGGAGCTCGTCGGGGGCGAGGTTACAGGCGGCTAATGGCATGGGAAAGGGTAGGGGACGGTGTGGTGTCTCCTGGCGATGCTCAACGACATGGTCTTGAGGCATGGGACGGTGTGGTTTGGTCTGGAACGGGCGGTGCTCTGCGCGGAAGAGGCGGCGTCTTCGACGGCGGGCGGTGGCTGTGCGGCACGGGGTGGCGAACAAGGATGTCTGGCGGTCTCCTGGGTCGGTGCGATTGTGTATGCACGCGGCGAGGGCGGCGCGCGGTCTGTGGGCTTCAGTCGAGGGTCGTGCTCTGGCGCATGCTCGGCATGGTCTCTGGCGGTCTGGGCGCGGCTTGTGCGCGTGGTCCAGGGCTTGGCAACGCTCGCGGCTGGGACAGTTAGTGGCGGTGGACGGTGGGCTGCCTCCCAGACAAGGTTGGCAAGGCTAGTTCTTCCTCTAGCCTGCTGTCCACAATGGGGTGACAAGGGTGTGCTCGGCTGTTCACCATTGATGGCAATGGCAAGCCCATAGGGGTGCTAGTCCTTAGTTAAACTTCCTAGATGATCTACTGAGCTGTGTGTGAGCTAACTAGGGAACAAGTTAGGCTCAAAACACTACACACTATAGTGTTTGATGTTTTGTTTGATTTGTGTCTGCAACCTGTTTGATGAAATGGCCGCATGAACTCAAGTTTTGAATTTTGAAAAGATTTTTGGTGAGTTTGATAGATTGGTGTTGGTGAGTCTGCAGATGCTTGGGTTTGAAAGTTGAGCTTGTTTGAGTGGTTTTTGAAAAAGTGGGATCTTCCCATATGATAAAGATTCAATTTTGAATTGTCATTTAAACTATGCATTTGAAAGTTTCTGGATGATCACAAAGTGGGCCTTGATACCTTGTTATGAGTACATTCAAGAGGTGCAAAGATCCAGAAAAGTTTCTGTTAGGTTCTGAAAGTTTGAGACAGCCAAAGTAGGCATGGGAGTTAAATTGGCCAAAATGACCATTCATTTTATATATGTGTTTTGATTTACTTGTCTTTAGGAAAGGTGTGGGGAATGTTTTAGATGATGTTTATTTCACCTAAGAAACATTTTACAAGCAATGAAACAAACAAACAAGGTGGTTTTAAAGGATTTCAAAATCCATGCATACACATATGCATGCATTCATGATTTCATTTAGAAAAGTTTTTGTTAACCCTAATTTTGATGATTAGAATTTGATGATCCAAGCTTAGTATTTTTGGGATGTTACAGGCCACTTGCTCCGTTTGTTCGTTACTTCTGTTACTTGTTCTTTGTTTTGTTGCCTTATCAGAAAACCACTAAAAATCTGTTTGCTAAGTATTCACAGGGATTTCCTGCTCCATACCACTATTCAGCACCTTCTTCTCCTCGTTGGGATCGACACTCCTATTTATCAAAATTACTACGATACACCCCATATACTTGTGGGTCATCAAGACTATTTTCTGGCGCCGTTGCCGGGGAGTGAAGCGCTATTGAAGAGTGGAACTGGTAAGGGAAACTTTTACTATGAGTATTGATTTTGTTACTGCTTGTTACTTTGTTTCCAATATGGATAACCCACTTGGTTTTCTGTTTGGGAAAACTACTACCACTGCTATGGTAGTAGATGAACCACTCCTGTTGACATAGATCCTTTTAAGATACCTACAAGTATTGTTAATCGTGTTATGGATAATTATTATTTTGGGGATGGAACTGTCCATCCCGGTGATCACTTGATTTTTATCCATGAATTGTGCGGGTTGTTTAAGTGTGCAGGTATCACAACTGAACAGGTGAAGAAGAAGTTACTCTCCATATCCTTGAAAGGGAGAGCTGAAGCATGGTATAAGCTGTTGAAGAATGGACAATCCATGAAATGGGAGGAGATGGCATATCTCTTTTACTCTAAATTTTATCCTCCCAGTGAAATCTATAAGGATAGAAGTATTATATATAACTTTTTGCCTCTTGATGGAGAGAGTATAGCCCAAGATTGGGGGGATTGAAGTTACTAATTCATGAACTCCCTAACAATATTATTCTAAATAACTTTTATGCTAGGATTTCTCTTCACGATAAAGATTTACTAGATGCTTCTTGTGCTGGATCATTCACACGTATGAAGGAAGCTAAATGGGATCTTCTAGACCGTATTCAAGAGAACACTGAAGCTTGGGAGAATGACAAAGGAGGAAATTAAGGTATAAACTATGATTATGAATGCTTTAAATCTTTTATGGGAACTGATAGCTTCCATGATATTAGCAATGAGTTTGGTCTTGATTCCCAAAGTATTTCCAGCTATTTTAAGGACCTTGCCTCTTACATTGAAATTCCCAAGAAGAAGTGGAATAAGTACCATGCTCCTTATAAAGATGTTGTTAGTCATGCTCCCGTTAGAAGTACTCAAGTTTGTTCTACTAATCATATTGTGCCTGAACCCCATCTCGAGAAAATGCCTTTCCCAGCTAAGGTAAAGGAGTATTCTATGATTATTAGTGCAAATATCAAAGGTAAAATGAAAACTGTGGAGCCTGGTAAGCATTTGAGTGATGAACCTCTGGTAGCTATTGTGAAAGACGTTGTCACTAGAAATATAGAGGATGAGCATATTGTCTTCTGTGAAGACGCTTCTAATATTATTTATCATCCTAGTAAGGTTATAAAAGCTAGTGTTCCTGTGCTTTCTGTTAAAATTGGTGATCATTGCTACTATGGTTTATGTGATATTGGTGCTAGTTCTAGTGCTATTCCTTATGAGCTTTACAGGGAAATTATGCATGAGATTGGTCCTTGTGAGCTTGAGGACATTGATGTGGTTATTCACCTTGCTAACAAGGAGACAATTTTCCCCATTGGTATTGTAAGAGATGTGGAGGTTCTCTATGGTAAGATTCAATATCCTGCTGATTTTCTAGTGCTTAATTCAGCAGCTAGCAAAACTTGTCCTATCATTTTTGGTAGACCTTTCTTGAATACTTGTGGAGCTATTATTGATTTTAAGAAGGAAAAAGTTTTAACGAAGTTTGATGGAGAGTCTTATGAGTTTAACTTTTCCAAATTTGCTAAAGCTCCTTGTGAAAATAGCTTGCCTAATAAAGATTTCAGGATGGAACAACTTGCTTCTATTGATCCAGTCTATGACCTTGGACCTCTTTTTGGTGACTGTAGGTATGCTTATTCTGATGATAAAGTTGTTTCCAGTGACAGTTATATTCTCAAATTTATTCAAAGTGCTACTGAAAGTTATTTTGAGAGAGGTAAACATGGTTTTATGCATCTCAATGATGTTAAGTTTCCCCGTCTTATGTTGAAAGCTTTAAAGTTGCATCTGTTTTTTCTTCCTATGCTTGTGGCCTTTTGTTTCAACAACTATTTTTCTCATGATACCCCCATGCATAGGAAGTGGGTTAGACTCAGGTGTGTTGGCTATTTGCTTCTTGATGCTCTTTTTCACTCCAGATATATATATCCTATGTGAGCATCTTTGGAAGTTTCAAGCCTAACTTAAAGGCATTAAAGAAAAGTACTTGTTGGGAGATAACCCAAGAGTTTAGGTCGAGTCTTGGAAGTTATTATCTCAGTAATAACCTCTCCTTATCCTTTTTTTGGTTTTTGTGTGAAGTTCAACTACTTTTGTGAAGTAGAGGAGTTGTGAAAAGTGGCTGTCCTGGGACAGATTTTTGTGCTGCATTGTAAAAATTCGTGAGGAAACTCAGTAATTCGTATTGAGCTGAATTTTTCTGATCCTGTTCTCCAAGTTGTTACCCAACTTTCATCAGTTCTGCACTTTTTGATTTGAGCAACAGAAGGTCTTCAAAAAAATCAATCTTTACCTGCTGGTCTGTTTTGACAGATTTCTGCCATCATTTGCATCTGCCTCTTACAGAAGCTTTTGTTTTGATGGGTTTTCGGTTGAAATATTTACCAAAGGGTTATTGTTTTTGCTTACACTAATGTTTTCATTGATTTTGTGCAAGAGTTTTGTATGAAGGGAATTCTCAGGGGAAAGAGAGAAGGAATCTGCAGAGTTCGTCTTTGAATAGGTAAAAGTGGTGAAAACAGAAGGTTCGTCAAACTCCAATCTTTTATATTTTTGATGTTTTTAATACATAAGGCAAGTTACGAGATGAAACTGAAGAGGAAACGGAGCCCGGGGTGGACAAAACCACCCTAGGCGCGGTCCCAGTCTGGTCGCGCCTGGAGGGGGTTTGCCACCCTCGAACTCCGTCTCTGCTTCGTTTCCGTGTCAAAACCTTCATTATGCATTGAATCTTCGTAATATATAACCCCCCGGGTTCCTCGAGGTTCGTGCATCATGTTCTCTTCGTGTTTTCGTTTCGATCTGTTTCTGTCAGGAAATCTTCTCAAGTTTAGAGCACCATGGCCTCCACCGACGACAAAGGGAAGAGGCCCAAAGAAGAAGAACCACAAGTCCCAAAGGAGGAGGAGATTCCGGTAGGTTATGAAGGAGACATGGAGGAGGACAAGCAAACGGACACTCATTCTACCGTCACAAGCATTGGTTTGGTGGAACGACCTACCAAGCTTAAGAAGACAGCACAGATGTCTACAGGAGGGAAACCTCCACGTCTCTTCAACAATCCACAGCCATCTCCTCCACATAACAAGAGACCCTTCCATACACTTATACATGAATATCAATATCAACATGTGCCCAAGGAAAGTTTGCCTTCGGTTTGGGATATGCGTCGTTCTAACAATGCAGAGAAGGATCATGCTAAGGATGAAGAGTGGGGAAAGAATAACAAGAACTGGGATTCTCGGACTGACATGATCATGAACCGTATAGAGCAAAACTCGGAGCTGATTCGTACTCTTACTTTTGAGTTCGAGGAGTTGAAGAAAATTATTGAGGAGCTTATCAAGAGAAAACCACCACCACCAAAGGAGTAATTCGTCATCAGGTTTGGCATCCCTTTGGCTTGTTCCAAGCTTGGGGGAGTGTCGCGGTATCACCACCATTATCTTTTACCTTTTTAGCGGATTAATATCCGTGGTAGAGAGGTTATCTTATAGTTTGGTTTGCATGTGGAAGTATCTATCCTTTAGTTGATTATCTATGTATCCCTTGGTGTGAGTTCCTTTATTGAATATTAATGAGAAGTCTCATCTTTTACTTTTTGCACTTCTTATTTTTAGTTTGCAATCTCTATTATATGATGGATCTTGTTATTCAGTATTGGCACCACTTTGGGATCATCATGTTGATCTAAATTGGTTTTGGCAAACCGAGTTCTGGTGAGTGGCATTAGCTTAAAAGGATAAGAAAGAAAGAAAAAGCTTACAGGTATTTGGTATCATTTTTTCCTTTCTTGTTGTCTCATAAGCTTAGTATTATTTATTTAAGATTCTTTTGTTTCTTCAAGGAAGATTTCATGTTTGGCTTTATGACTTGTATGTTTGCTTGTTTCTTTCAACTCTCTTGCTTGCTACCCAGCCTTGCTAGCCAAAAACCTGTTGTGAGAAGGCATACCTCTCATGTTTCAAAAATCCTTTGAACCCAAAACTTTTGCCACTTGTGTCCACCATATCTACCAAGTAACTTTTGCTATTCCTAGCAAATTCTTAAGCTTCATCTACCTTTCATATTAAAATGTATTTTGTTATGTGAAAACTAGTTAGTAAAGCTCTCACGAACGTGATGGCACACTTTATTTACTTGCCCCTAATAGACTTGAACCATTATTGTGGACATCGAAGTTGTATATACTTGCATCTATACGTTCGGATTAGCAGAACCGTGCATTCACGGGGAATGTTTTCAACATTGCACTTGTACTCTGTACACAGTTGATATCATGCTCTTTTGTCTATGGATGTCAACGGTGTGAAATAAAGGGGGGACTTGTAAGTCCATGGAGTTTGTATTCTGTGTTAGAGAAACGCCCGGGCCGCTAGCCTAAGCCATGCTTAATCATGGTGGAAACTTGCAGCATCACCATAGTGAGTCATCTATGAAGCATCCTCAATAAAAATCTATACACATAGTAAATAAAAAGATCGCTGAGATGCTCATTGTCTGCTTGCCTTGTCATTTTGGTTATGGGAAAGCTCATATACCATGTGCAAGGGGTACCCCATTGGTGGTTCTCAATGATACGCAAATACTTACAATGAAAATAACTTACCTGGACCCAAAGTTGAGTATGCATGAGGAGTGGCCCTCATATTCAAGGGACATGAGATTTCCAACTTATATTTCGTCAAGCATATACTCCATCTTTGTTCACTTTAACCTTAATCATCTCAAGATGCTTATGATAGGGGCAATGAGGGCTCAAAGCTAGTAAGTACCATAATATTTTGTAAGCTCTTTATGACTTGTAATCCCTGCTACCCTCTATAAAGGGACCTTTCTCCTAGTTACCAGTTGAGTCAGTAAACCTACTTCCTCTCTATATCAAGCAAGAATTTGAGTTGTTGTGTTTCAAGCATTCATATGGTGATTTATTCAATCATGTTCTTTATCTTCCTTGTTTGCACAAAATACTTATCTATTGAGTATTACTTTGAAATCCTTCACTTGTGAAAAACCTTTTTGAGCAAAGAGTGTTCTTGTTTTGAAACTTCTACAAAAAGCTTTTGAGAAACTGTTTACCAGGTGTTCTCTGACCAAGAACAAGTTTGCCAATTCCAATTATGATTTATCTTTATGCATCTCTATTATGACTGATGTAATGGTGAGTTGCTTTCTTCTATGAGTTGTGCAATGGTAAGTGTGATGCTTCTTGCTCGTATTCTTTTATTAACACTTCACTCCATAAACCTGTGGACAAGTTTACTAAGCTCCGTATTCGCTTGGGGACAAGCGAAGTCTAAGCTTGGGGGAGTTGATACGCCCAATTTGCATCACCCTTCTATATCATAATTTACCTCTATTCATTGATATTTGTCTTATTATGAGGTATTACTTATGGCTTTTCATCTGTTTATGCATGTTGGATGATTCCTGGAGGATGGACTGCCGGAGTCTGGATTCTGATGGAAAAGAAGGCGTTTCGGTGCAATTTCGCGAAGATCAGAAAAATACCAGAAAAATATGGAAACATATTATTTTACCAGAAGACGAAGGTAGCCAGAAGGAGGGACGGAGATGGGCCTCAGGGGGCCCACACCCCCTAGGTGCGGGCCCACCTAACCCCGCGCCTAGGGCAGGTGTGGCCCACCTGCCCAGCCTCCGACTCTGCCCCTTCGCCTATATCTTCCCTTCGGAACCCTAAGTCTCGGGGAGCAACCACAGATATATTTACGCCGCCTCTGGGGCGGAAAACACCAAGAGAGAAAGATCTCTCCGACAAACAGATTTCTGCTAGGGGAATTCCTTCCCGGAGAGGGGAGACCATCGCCATCAACACCGTCATCAAGCTAGGCTTCATCGGGATCATCATCATCGTCCACACCATCATCTCCACCAGCACCAGCACCACCACTCCGTCCCGCTGTAACAATTTTGTTGGATATTGCTTTAGTTCTTAGGGGAAACTTTCCCGGTGTTAATTACTATTGTAGTTGATGCTTGTGAGTGGAACCATTGGATTATTGTTTATGTTCAGATTGTTATCCATTACTATATCTCCTTGATCTGGATCCATATGATGTCTTGTGAGTAGTTCGTTGTGTTATTGAGGACATGGGAGAAGTCATGTTGTTAGTAGTGAATCTGTGATGAGTTTTTATTCAATGGTTTAGTATTTAAGTTGTGGTGCTATTCTTCTAGTGGTATCATGTGAACGTTGACTACATGACACTTCACCATTTATGGGCCTAGGGGAATGCATTGTGTATTTGGCTACTAATCGCGGGGTTGCCGAAGTGACAGAAACCTGAACCCCCGTTAGGACACCTTTGCACAAGGGAGCGTAGGACCTCAGAGTTTAAGGATGTGGTTAGATTTATATCTTAATTACTTTCATGTAGTTACGGATGTTTGTAGGGGGTTTAATCACAAGTATGTATTAGTCCTAGGAAGGGCGGTATGTTAGCACAGGTTCACCCACACAACACTTACAACACCAGAGAAGAGTACTCAGCTATTTGAAGCGAAAGCACTTGACAGAATTCCCATGTGTCCTCGAGAATGTTTGGTCCTTATAAGTATTTCCACTGGCTTGTCCTTTTCTAAGAAAGGATTGGGCCACTTGCTCCGTTTGTTCGTTACTTCTGTTACTTGCTCTTTGTTTTGTTGCCTTATCAGAAAGACACTAAAATCTGTTTGCTAAGTATTCACAGGGATTTCCTGCTCCATACCATTGTTCAGCACCTTCTGCTCCTCGTTGGGATTGACACTCCTATTTATCGGAAGTACTACGATACACCCCCTATACTTGTGGGTCATCAGCTGCGAACCCTACAGTGGTATTAGAGCCGGATCTATGCGTAGATGCTTTGCACGGGTAGTACACATATGTATATGTGGGCGGTGATGATCATGTTATTGCTTCTTAGTTGTACTTTGGATATTGCTGGCATAGTGGGATGAATCGGCCGGGACAAACTTTACATGTCCTCGCACATAAGACCTGTTCCACGCTTGACATGCAACTAGTTTTGCATAAGTGGCTAGCGGGTGTATGTCTCTCCTACTATAGTCAATATCTAATTTGCAACAATTTGGTTATCCTCGTTGTAGTTCATGTCCGTAGGTAAGAACAGTTCTATCTTCGAAATCCCTAAGGCACGTAAAACTTGTAATGGATAAATTAGAGGCGTCTAGTTTAGATTGTTGCTGGGCTAGTGTCATGATATGGTGATGTTGTAAGTGAAAGTATTAGTCGATACTCTTATAACACACATAACGTGTAAGTTCCATAGACCTTGGCCAGATACATAAAGGAATGATGAGGATCATACCACGATGCACATGATGGAGATCAAGTGCAAGAACCATATCATTTCACTTATTAACATGTGATGTTTGTTGCATCTTATATTGCTTGTTTGGCGTTTTATTAGCATAATAAAATGATCCCTCATTTATATATCAAGATAAAAATGTGTTCTCCCTTAAGTATGCACTGATTATGTTTCGTCGCTCCAAGACATCACGTGATGATCGGGTGTTCTTGGATCCACAATCATATTTCGGGTGTAAGACAGTTACACATGCGAATACTAAGGTTCTTACTTGGCAAGCCTATCATGTACATACATGGCCTCGGAACACGAACCAAAAGGTTAAGCATGAGTCATATGAAAGATATGATGCCCATTTGATGCTCACCTTTGAAACTACACCGACTCACGTGATGATCGGACATGGTGTAGTGGATTTGGTTCATTTAATCACCAAAAAGGCACGAGGGATCTCGTTTTTGAGTGGGAGTTCATTCTTAATTTGGATTAGTTGAACTCCATCTATCATAAACTTAGTCTAAACTTTACAAATTCTATTATAGATGGCACCACCTGCTTTTAATTTCAATATGTTCATGGAGAAAGAGAAACTTGCAATGAACGGTAGCAAATTTACCGACTGGGCCATGAATTTGAGGATTCTCCTCACTTCTGCACAAAAGCAATATGTGATAGAAGCGCCACTAGCCACCCCACCACTTTATGATGCCCCTGGCGATGAAAAGAATGTCTATCAGACTCGTTAGGAGGACCACAACTTCGTTCATTGTGGCATATTGTATGGGCTAGAGCTAGAACTTTGAAAGCGTTTCAAAAACGGTAATGCTTTTGATACAATGGGTGTGTTGAAAATGATTTTTGACACCCATGCTGCTATAGAGAGTTATAATGCTTCAGAAAAGTTCTTTAGCTGCATGATGGAAGAGAACAGCTCCGTAAGTGAGCATGTACTAAAGATGACGGGTTAAGCCGATAAGCTTGTGTCCTTGGGAATAACGATTCCCATTGACTTAGGCAACCATCGTGTTCTCTAGTCTTTGCCACCTAGATATAAGAGCTTCGTGATGAACTATAACATGCAAGGCATGAAGAAGTCTCTCCTCGAGCTTCTATCAATGCTTAAAACTACAGAAGTGGACATCAAGAAAGAACATCAAGTGTTGATGATCAATAAGACCACTACTTTCAATAAAGACAAGAAGGATAAACAGAAGGGAGAGAAGGTCAGAAAGCCGGTTGCCGTGCCTAAAAAGAAACCCCGAGTTGGCCCTAAGTCTGATACTCAAGTGCTATTATTGCAAGGGGACTGGCCACTGTAAGCGCAACTGCCCCAAGTATTTGGTAGACAAGAAGGCCGGCAAGGAAAATAAAGGTATATGTGATATACATGTTATTGATGTGTACTTGACTAGTACTCGCAGTAGCACCTGGATAATTGATATTGGTTCAGTTGCTAATATTTGTAACTCGGATCAGGGGCTGCGGAACAAGCGACAGCTAGCAAGGGGTGAGGTCAAGATGCATGTCGACAATGGATCAAGCATTGATGTGATCGCCGTCGGAACGCTACCTCTCCACTTACCATCGGGATTAGTTATAAACTTGAATAATTGTTATCTGGTGCCAACACTAAGCATGAACATTATATCTGGATCATGTTTTGATGCGTAGTGGTTATTCATTTAAATCCAAGAACAATGGTTGTTCGATTTATATGAATGAAATCGTTTATGGTCATGCACCGATGATGAATGGTTTATTTTTGTTGGATCTCGATAATAGTGTTACACATATTCATAATGTTGATGCTAAAAGTATTAAACTTAATGATGATATATCCGCATATATGTGGCACTGCCGTCTAGGTCATATTGGCGTTAAACGCATGAAGAAGCTCCATTCGGATTGACTTTTGGAATCACTTGATTTTGAATCATTTGATACATGTGAGCCATGCCTTATGGGCAAGATGACTAGAACGCCGTTTTCTAGTTCAATGGAACGGGCGACAGATTTATTGGAAATCATACATTCTGATGTGTGTGGTCCAATGAGTGTGTTGGCGTGAGGTGGATATCGTTATTTTGTTACTTTCACGGATGATTTAAGTAGATACGGTTATATCTACTTGATGAAACACAAGTCTGAAACCTTTGAGAAATTCAAGGAGTTTCAGAGTGAAGTGGAAAATCATCGTAATAGAAAGATCAAATTTCTACGGTCCGACCGTGGAGGTGAGTATCTAAGTTACGAGTTTAGCACACATATGAAAGAGTGTGGAATAGTTTCACAATTCACACCTACCGGAACACCACAGCGAAATGGTGTGTCAGAACGTCGTAATCATACTTTACTAGATATGGTTCGATCTATGATGTCTCTGATGGACTTGCCAATGTCATTTTGGGGTTATGCACTAGAAACTGCTGCATTCACTTTAAATTGGGCACCATCTAAATCCATTGAAAAGACACCGTATGAATTGTGGTTTGGAGACAAACCTAAGCTGTCATTTCTTGAAGTTTGGGGATGCGATGTTTATGTGAAGAAACTTCAACCGGATAAACTCAAACCCGAAGCGGAAAATACGTCTTCATAGGATACCCTAAGGAAACTATTGGGTATTCCTTCTATCACAGATACGAGGGCAAGGTTTTCGTTGCCAAGAATTGATCCTTTCTCGAGAAAGAGTTTCTCGCAAAAGGTGTGTGTAGTCGGAAGGTAGAACTCGAAGAGGTTGTAGAACCTTCTCTTCATAATATGGCGAGTAGCACAGCGCCAGAAGTCGTTCTGGAGTTGGCTTCACCAAATGAGGAGGGAACTAATGATAATGATCATGAAGCTCCGAAAGAGAATACTACCGAACCTCGCAGGTCTAGCAGGACGCGTGCAGCTCCCGAGATATACGGAAATCCTATTATGAATTTCATGGTCGACGAAATTGATGACCCTGCGACATATGAAGAAGCGATAATGAGCCCATATTCCAACAAATGGTTAGAAGCCATGAAATCCGAGATGGAATCCATGTATGAAAACCAGGTTTGGACCTTGGTGGACTTACCTCACGACCGAAAGTTCGTGGAGAATAAATGGTTTTTCAAAAGGAAAACTGATGCTGATGGTAATGTAACCGTCTATAAAGCTCGACTTGTTGCAAAGAGGTTTCGACAAATTCAAGGAGTTGACTACGATGAGACATTCTCTCATGTAGCGATGCTAAAGTCAGTTAGGAATATGTTAGCAATTGCTGCATATTTCGACTATGAGATATGGCAGATGGATGTCAAAACTGCGTTCCTCAATGGCAACACTGAAGAAGATTTGTATATGATACAACCAAAGGGTTTTGTCGATGCTAAAGATGCTGACAAGGTATGCAAACTTCAGCGATCCATCTATGGACTGAAGCAAGCATCCCGGAGTTGGAATATCCGTGTTGATGAGGTGATCAAAGAGTTTGGATTTGTCCAAACTTATGGAGAGGATTGTATTTACAAGAAAGTGAGTGGGAGCGATGTGGCATTTCTGATATTATATGTGGATGGCATATTGTTGATTGGAAATGATATAGATCTTTTAAACAGTGTTAAAAGTTATCTAAACAGTAAATTTTCAATGAAGGACCTAGGTGAAGCGTCATACATATTAGACATAAAGATCTATAGAGATAGATCTAGGCACCTAATAGGGCTATCGCAAAGTACATGCCTTGATAAGATTTTAAAGAATTTTAAAATGGACGAAAGTAAGAAGGGGTTCTTACCTATGTTACAAGTCATGACATTGAGTAAGACTCAACGTCCGGCTACGGCGGAAGAAAGAGAGATAATGGAAAAAGTCCCCTATGCTTCAGTCATAGGCTCTATAATGTACTCCATGCTATGTATAAGACAGGATGTGGCACATGCTATTAGTTTGACTAGTAGGTACCAATCTGATCTAGGATCGGAACACTGGATAGCGGTCAAGAATATCCTTAAGTACTTGCGAAGAACTAAGGATATGTTTCTTGTGTACAGAGGTGAAGAAGAGCTCGTCGCTAAGTGTTATGTCGACGCTAGCTTTGACACCGATCCGGATGACTCTAAGTCTCAATCCGGATACATATTTCTCATGAATGGTGGAGCAGTTAGTTGGAGGAGTTCCAAACAACCCGTGGTGGCGGGATCAACAACGGAGGTCGAATATGTTGTTTCTTCGAAAGCGGCTCAGGAAGCAGTTTGGATAAAGGAGTTCATAACCGAACTAGGTGTGGTTGCGAGCGCGTTGGGCCCAATGGTGATCCATTGTGACAACAATGGTGCCATAGACAATGCCAAAGAACCAAGGTCTCACAAGAATTCCAAGCATATTAAGCGTCGGTTTCACTCCATCCGCGAGCATGTCAATGATGGAGATATAAAGATTTGTAAAGTACGCACAGATCACAATGTAGCAGATCCGTTGACTAAAACTCTCCCTAGAGAAAAACATGATCAACACCAGATCTCCATGGGTGTTAGGTTTATCACTATGTAACTAGATTATTGTCTCTAGTGCAAGTGGGAGACAAAAGAGAATATGCCCTAAGAGGCAATAATAAAGTGGTTATTATGTATATTCCAAGTATATGATATATGTTTATTTTGCATGCTATAATTGTATTAATACAGAAACGTTAATACATGTGTGTTTAATAAACAAACAGAAAGTTCATAGTTATGTCTCTCTCATAAACTAGCTCGCTGATTAACAAGATGATCAAGGTTCCTGATCATGGACATTGGATGTTGTTAATAACAGGGTCACAACATTATTGGAATGGTGTGATGAACATTCATCCGAAGTATAGCATTACGTTCAAATTCATTGAGTTTATATTGCTATAACATCATATGAAGTAATCCTAATCCTTAGACCATGATATCATGTCAATAACTAACACTGGAGAAGTATCTTGATAACATCAAATGTCACACCGTAACAGGGTGATTATAAAGATGGGTTCAATACTTCTAAAGTGTTATGTTGAGGCCCATGGATCAAGAGTGGAATTTGTTCATCCCGATGACAAATAGATATACTCTGGACCCTCTCGGTGATATCACATTGATTAGCTTCCAAGCAAGTGATTTGATCACTAGAATGTTATATCACTGGAACAAGAAAAGAGTACATGTCAGTGATATCAAACTAGGTATGGAGATATCGATGATCGAATCTCGGACATGTAATATATCGCGAGACAAAGGGATTGAGATACTAGTGTAAAAGGTTCTCACGATCACAAGAAAGTCATCGTTGAATGAGTGGGAGTCAGTATGGATCTCCAGATCCCGCTTCTGATTATTTATCTGAGAGGGGTCTCGATCATGTCCTCATTATTCGCGAACCGTAGGGTGACACACTTAAGACACACCGACACCATTTGGAGCAAATAGTTTTATGCTGAAAAGAATAACAAAGCGCGGGAATATGTTTCACTAGATACCGAAATTGGTTTCGGGTGAAATTGCAGAAAGTGTTTCTGCATGTGAAATGAAATACTAGCAAGGGATTATATGTGAATGTTTTTAATTATAGTAATTGACAAAATTCTGAATAAATAAAAGGATTTTTATTTAATGAGAGTTTGCATTAAATTTGGTGGAAATTTAGTGGGAATTTGAGTGGAGAAAATTGAAGGGGCATTTTGTGAGTGGAGCTTCCACCCACATGAATGGAGGGAGGGCAAGGGGGCAGCCCCATGCGCCGGCCACCCCCTTGGGGTTCCCCCCCTCCTCACTTCTCACTCACACCTCCTCGTGAAGGATCTCTCTCCCCCTCTAGTATTTATCCCCCATGGTCTCGGACTAGCGAGATACATATTCCCTGTGGCTTTTCGGCAAGAAAGAGTTGTGTTTCCGCTGCATCGCTGGAGCGAGGAGGCGGAGGTTGCTCGGTGCCTCGGACGTGTGTGCGAGCATGGATGCGCCGCTGATTTGCGGTGCTAGGACTTCCTCTCGATCTTGATATCGGCAATAGTTCGTCTACATCAACCACGAGTTCAACCTCGTTAAGCTTTGTCGGTCTTCAAGGGTATGTTCTCTACGGATGTATATTCGCCCGTTGCTTGTATCTAGTAGATAGATCGTGGTACATAGTTGTTCTCATCGTAGGAAATTTTTTGTTTTCTATGCTGCGAACCCTACAGATCGGCGGTGTGGCGGCTCGGCCATCCGCACAGTGACACGAATTTCCACGACATAAGCACCCGCGCGGAAGCAGAGATGGTAGCATGGGCAAGCCACTTTCCGGAGGACGTCCAAGCCAAGGTGAACTTCTACGCGGCGAGGAAGGCAGAGAGGAAGCGGACAGCGAGGAGGGTCGACAAGGCGGCGATGAGGGAGTTCATTGCCACGTAGGGCGCCGGTCCGTCCATAGTCAACAACAACAACGACCGGTGGCTCGACATGTTCTCCTTGACCTCAGTGGAGAGCTCGACCGATGAGGACGATGACGAGTTTTAGTTCTAGTGTAGTTGATCTTGAGTCTACCTTATTTTTAGTGCATTTTATAAACTATGAACTATGTAACAATATTTGGTTTGTTTGATCTACGATTGATGCATATTTGTGAAAAAGGTGTTTGCAGCGCCGTATTTTCTAGTGCCCGGTGAAGTGCCGCTAGGGGCGCGCTGCAGTTTACAGCACCCCGAATTGAGGTCGCCTGTCATGCGCTCAAAAACACCTAAACAGGTATCCAAAAACATATTTTTGCTCGCTAGGTTTTTAGACGTCTGAAGGAGATGCTCTTAGTGTTTTCCGTATCAAGTTTTTCTCTGGAACACCTGAGCTAATACCCACTAAGTATTTGTACACCACATGCTCCTCATTTCAAAAAAAATAAAGCCACATGCTCCTTCCCCACTGCGCCTTCAAAAAATCATTGTCTTCTCAACTTCTTACCTCTCCATGGTTTTATTTGCAAAAGCTATATGCAATAAGTCTTGCAGCAACACAGGACATCTTCTACTTAATTATAGGTTACCTTTGCGAGGGAACTTGACGATCAGTTGATACAACATGAAGAATTAATGCAAAGAAACTTGCAACACGCATATAATAAATTGCATCGTACAGAGCTATTATCGCATGAGCCATATAGCGCATATATGATGACACCAAAAAACGAAACTAGCGCAATAAATCAGCAAATTAATAGTTTTAATTCTTGTCCGAGAAGTATAAAACCAGATCCCATATATTTAATATCAATGATAGCCAAAATAAATAAGGTTTTTCATGTTTAACCGTTCATAGTTCTTCCCATAAAAGGGGGCAAGATGATATATCAACTTATAGTTCTTGAATCCTATATTATTTGAAGTATTAATAGCTCACCATGTTCCTGAATAATAGTACTCCATTGGGCGCTCCCCTTTTCGAAAAAAATTCACTAGGTGGTATTCCTTAAAATGGAGGACCGTATCTTTAGAGACTTTGACACCATGAGCAACTTCTATACCAATATCCTTGAGTGATGGTGCACATTTTAGAATAGAGTTGATAACATCCACTTCATGGCTGTTGTCACTGAAATCGCTTACTAAGATATGTTCAAGAGAATTTAAGAGAATTTCCTGATGTTTCCACTCTTGTGGGTTTCCAAAAATGCAACTTAAGCACGTTGTGTCACCCTGAAGCAATTGAGAAAAATATGTTAATCTCAAAAATGAAATTTTGTCTAAAAAACCTGAAATTTTGTACTCCCTCCGACCCATATTAGTTGACTTAGATTCATCTAGATACGAATGCATCTAGTCAAGTTTTAGTACTCCCTCCGTCTAGGAATAACTAACTTGCGTTTGTTTAATTCGAATGTATCTAGACGTATTTAAATGTATAGATACACCCGAATCTAAACAAACCCACTTCAGTTATTTTTGGACAGAGGGAGTACTAGATACACCCTTATCTAGATAAATTTGAGTCAACTAATATGGGTTGAAGAGAGTATTATAAACATATGTTTCATTGATCTAATAACATACCTTGCGTTTACTTAATTTAAGATGAAGTTTTCTTAAACCAACACATCTCTTAAGTAGTTTGAACATGCTCATTCCAAACATATGACCGTTTGGCTCCACAACCAGATTCAACTCTGTATATTGATTTGGAAGTACAATGTGCTCCATCAATTTCCCGTGTCCTTGCAGCTCCTAGTTAACAGTGATGTGAGCGTATAATATCAAATGAACATGATTAAACTATTAACCAAGGACAACAATATAATACAATAATAAAGCGAGGATGGTTTTTCAACATTTTCACATGTAGAACTTATTTAGGTTTGCAAACCAAATAGGGTGCATATATACACTGAATCATGTAGAGTACATGCAATGCCAGTAAGGGAAAAAATGCAATGCCAGTGAGGATGGTTTTTCTTCTTGTGTTTGTCCATCCCATAATTCAGTATTTCCTTGCTTGCTGGTTATGTATTTGTTGTAGATTGGTCAAGAAGGATTTATCAAGTAAGATCATTATTAAGAGATACTGTAGGTAACTGTACATATAAAAAACAATAATTAACTAAGAGTTCAGTGAGAAATTGCACCAAAAATCTGGCCAACTAAATGCTTCATATGTATCAAGTTTGAGCTCAATTTGTTCTGTCATTCCTGATTACACTGTGTCATGCTTTCAATCTCCAATATTACAGAAGAACATTATGTGCAGGAACACACTATATATTGGCATAATTCAACTTGGCATTGTCAAAGTTGCTCATGATCCTAGATAAGAAAAAACTACTAGTTTGATTTCAGTAGCATTCTTGCTTACATACTATAGTAAATATTAAGAAACTAGGTATATATATTTGACTAACAAATACAATAATAAACTTTAAACAGCTCCTACAATGTGCACAGTTAAGAAATGGATACTAAGATTGTAGGCTAATATAATTAAACTATATACCCAGGACAGCAAAAATATTAAAGGGGAAAAGCAACAGTTTGGTCTTTTTCAACCGAAAAAAAGGAAAAGCATGGATCATATGTATATGCACCTCACAGTTCAATCGCTATATGTATAGTTGTTGGGAGCATTCACACGTAATCTATTAAATATATGTTAAAATTAAAGAACCAAGTTTAATTTGCATGGAGAACAATTGAAGATTAACAAATCAAAACAGATTTCCTAGAAATTAAACATGTGCATTATACAACCTCTGTCCGAAAATACATGACGTTTTGATAGGCTAAAATAGCCTACAAAAATGTCTTATATTTTCGGATGAAAGCAATGTTTGACAATATAAATATTATTATATGGTGCCCTGCTTGTAATCCCCAATGTTACAAAAGAAACATCACGTGCAAAATCTCAGTACATATACGTTATTATTATTCAACTTGGCATTGTCACTAAAGATCCCAAATAAGAAAATACTAGCTAGTAGTGTGATTTCAGTAGCATTTTAAATACTGTAGTGAATTTTAAGAAACTGGCCGGTGCTGACTAGCTAATAGATAAAATAGTTAAATTTAAACACCACTCATCAATCAAAGTATTCTGCATAGTTAAGACATGATTAAGATGCAAAGCCAATTTAACTAAGCTATGTGTGATGGACAACAAACATATTAGAGGTAAAAGAGAGCAAGTGTTCAGGGCTATTTGGTTGGTGCATATCCATGTCACATTTTTCCTGTGCAAAATCGGTGTCCACACTTGTGGTAATACTTGGCTAGAAATCTTGTGTATGACATGTAGGGTAGGGTGCTAAGGAATTGAGGCACATCATAAGTGAGGACAATAAGAAAACACTAGCTAGACTATGATAGTGTGGAAGTCCTAACATGTGGCGTGGCAAGGTGTGGCTTCAATTTCCAAACAGGCCCTCAGTTTTTTTCAACTAGAAATAAAGGAAAGCATGTCTGATACATATATGCACCTCACAGTTTAACTGATATTCTTGTATAAACTCGCTGTAAAATTTCAGTAAGTTAATATAAAGTCTATATGCATCGGCGCGGATGCAGAGGCCGGGGCGATACCCCCTTTCCAAAAAAATAAGGTTTAACTGATATATGTATTGTTGCGAGCATTCGCATGTAACCTAACAAATAGGCTAAAAAAAGTGATTAGCAATTTAGCATATAGAGCAATTGTGGATTAACAAAAATAAGTTTGAAACAAAGCTTCTAGAAATCCTTTAAACATATGTCAAACTTTAGAAAAATTGAGGTAAGATATTATTGTTCGATTCTTCATGAATATTATGCATACGATAATAATTTGTAATGTTTTCAACTCTGAAGAGTAATGGTCCAACTTGCATCTGAACTTCTAAAACATCATGAATGAAAAATATAGAGAATCTAGTCTTTTCACACCTGTAACACTCCATGTCAATTCTATATCACTAACAATTATAGTTTAAAATAGCCGGCTATTTCATTTAGCGGCTTTTGCAGAGGCTACGAAAGGCTATGGCACAGCTATAGCGGGCTATTCCGTTTTAGCGTATTTTAAAAAAACAGAGCAAATTTTAGTCAAATCTTGTCAAAAGAATACAAAACTATGACTTAAACAAGATTCGAGCTACAACTCATGCAACTACTCGACGCAAGTAAATATTCAACCAATTAACTCACAAGTACTATTGAATCAGATAAACAAAAATTCAAAAAAGGAAACAAAAAGGAGAAAAGAAAATAAATTCAGAAAGCAAAAGTTTAGCCGCTAAATTGAGGCTAATTTAGGGCTAAATCCAGCTATAACCGGCTATTAGTGGCTATTCTCCATATAGCCTACAAAGGATCTATCCGCAGCAGGAGGCTTTCCGAAAATAGCCGGCTATTTAAAACATTGCTAACAATACGACCCCACTATAAACAACTAATGCGAATATATTTCTTGGAGCTAAGTTACTAGCATGTAGGTATATATTGGTTGCAGAGACTCCCATTTTTTTAGAAGAAAGAGAAGATAAAATATACAGTACTACATATATTGGGCTGTCATGGGATCTAAATGAACTAGTATTGTGTACTTACGGGGTGAATGGGGAGATGAAGCTCCAAGACCTGGGTGCGCCTGACATGGTTTAATATCATGTCGAAGTTGGAATGGGCTGTGAATCCTGCATGAACCCATGTGACGGGCGGATTCTCCCCTACCACCAGCAGCTTGAGGTGGTCGGTGGGGCCAACCTGAGTGCTCTCCGGGCAGCAATCCGCCCAATTAAACTTGAGAAGCAACGGCGCGCAAATCCTCAACTCGGCGCCTTTGCTATCCACGAAGCAGCACTCCACCGTCATGGTGCGAAGCTTGAGCGCCACCACGTCGAGTAGCCTCAGATCGTAGACGCACAACAGGGTCAGCTGCGTGAGCGACGCGGTGCGGAGCGTGAGCGCCGTCACGCCATAGACGTGTCGCACGACCAACGAAAGCAGGCAAGGGCAGCGCGAGGACACGACCTCGCTGAGCGCTGCGCCGGCGCCGTCAGCAAAGTGGAGCTTCGCGAGCACCAGCTTGGTCAGGGACGCGAACACCCCGGCGCCCGTCGGGAGGGCGAGGTGCAGGAACCTGTCGCTCAGTGTCAGCGTGATCTGCTTTGCAAACTCGAAGTACGGGAGCTCGAAGATCTCCGGCTCCTCATCTGGGTCTGGCTCACCACCCTCCGACTCCGTCTCCGTCTCCACGCTCAGCTTGAAATCTCCCTCGAAGAGATCGGCGGCGCGGCGCGCCCAGGACGTGAGGTCTTGGGCGTCGAAGTTGTCCACCCTGGAGATGCTGATTTGGAAGTCGCAGCGAGCGCGGCCGAGTCGGCTGGTGTAGACGGCGGAGAGGATGCTCTCAACGACTAGCGCGAAGCGGTCGGGCTCGCCGCCGGCGTCGACCTCCTTGTCGATGACGTGTAGGATCTGGGCTCGCGTCCAGAATCTGCTCCAGCGCCGGGAGAGGACGCAGGTCCGCACCAACTGGATCAGCGGGAGGAGCGTCACGATCTGGAGCAGGAGGTCGTCGGGGAGAGCGCTGAGACGGTCCTCCATAGGAGCTGGTGGAGATCTAGGGTTTGTTCTACTTGGGGGAATGGGGGCGAAGCGAAGAAATCTTCGCAGTTGGAGGCGAGTGGGGAAAATGGCAAACGGGAGGGGCGACGAGCTGTCTTGCCAGCGCTGCTGCAGCAGTAACGTCTTTCCATTGCAGCAATCCCAACGCAATTAATTCCGTGGGAACAGTGAGCACATTCGACCGCGTGGTTTGCAATTCAGATGGGCCCATTTGAAAGCCCGGTCCTAGGAATAGAACGGCTGTAAATACAAGTCTGTCGGCCCAAGGTATAGATAGAACTCTGAAAAAAGAATTCGGCCTGGTCGTAATCGGCCCAAGGTATAGATACAAACCATTTCGTGATGAGATTTTGCAGGGCTATAGAAAAAGTTATTGTCAATATGTAGGATTTTTTAAATTTTTTTACACTTTCAAATATTAATTCTAAAGAAATTCAAAAGGAGGCTCCATGAAGGCCGTCCTCTAACCGGAAATTCACTCTCAATGGAGCCCATTTTTAAATTTTTCAAAAAGCACCAAATATTTTCTAAATAATACCTACTTTTAGCCACTAATAAGAAATACAAATCGGCAATTTTTTATTGAAAAAACTTTATATTTTAGGCGCAGCAAAATAGACAAATACAACAAATTTTGGGAAAACGGATGACCATTCAAATTTGCACCGAACATTTCTCTTTTTTGCTAAGGCCGAAATACAAATTATTTTTACATGCCTTTTTGAACGCGTGTATTATTAATTATTATCTGTGTTTTTTGTATTTTTTAAAATCTTTAAATTTGTACTTTTTAGAAAAGAAATAAAGTCCTCCACCGAGGACAAGCGCCAAATCGACGCTCTCCTACTCTAACGACATTTTTTGATCCATCTTTCGGCTTTCAAGATCGGCATTTCGCAAAAATCAAAAAAGAAATAAGATACAGAAGATTTTTTTTGAAAAGGAGCATATATTAATATCAAGAGATACCAATTACGCTCGGCCTCTGCAACAACGCAATACCCTATTGGCATTACGGATGCACACAGCCAACAAAAGATAAAGAAAACTAAGAAAATAAAAGACATACTACAGTGTTTCGGTCCTAGCAACAACAGTACAACCACCACCAATACAACACCTGAACTCCAGACTCTTCAAAAGCGACGCCTCCAAGAAGGAAACAGTGCACAAGCGTTGTCATCGCCCGATCAAAGATCTAGATTTTCACCCTGAAGATAATCCCCACTTTCAAAACAATGCCTTCAACAAGACCATTGCCAGGTACAACCAGCTAAGACCAGACCTTGGGTTTTCACCCTAAAAGGTAAAATTCTGAAATTCACATGTGTTGCCTCCCCCACTTACATACGGCTTCTGTTTAGCCTAGAACACCAAGCAAGTCCCTCAACTGTACGACGACTCAAACCTCCATAGATAGATCTTCAAACCTAGCCTTCATGGATTATCCACCTCTGACTTCACCATGGATCGACAGTCGTCTGGTGGCAACAAAGGACAGAGCTTCGCGACACACCCTTCTGAAACAAACGGTCGGAATAAAACATGGGTGCACATGACCGAATACCATCCGATCCAGCGAACTACAGGCATAGAAGCGCTGGTACATTCGCCAGCGGAGCCTTCCGGAACTCCTCACTCCAGCCAAATCAAGAACCATCCTCAGGAAGGTGATCATCTCCACTCAAGAGGGACCCTAGGCCGAACCACCTTTATTCGACCGGCCGACCAACTCTGGCGGGGGAGAAAGGCTACCACCACCATGCCCGGGCGAACCCAGAAGCCATCCCGCTGCCGGCTGCAACAGATCTGACAGGAAACGGTCGAGATCGGGCTCGACACGCTCCTGCCATCACCATCCGGAGGCAGAGGCCGGGAGGACAGCGCAGCCCCTGCCTACGACCTCCCACCGCCGACCACCTAGGCCGCCAACATCCGCCGTCACTGAAGCACGGTGTGTCATCCCCTTGCCTTGCACTGTCCGCTGCGACCCACAGCAGGGCAAGCCCCGCGCCTTCACTGAAGCTCCCAGCGCCAGAGCCACGTCCAAGCCCAGAGGTCCACCCCGCGCGAGCAACCCCAGGGAAGGAGACGAGGAGGCCCCGCCGCCGACGCCGGCCGGGCGACGACGGTGAGGGAGGGGGAGGGAGGAGGAGGTGGCGGTGCGCCCGAGATCAAGGGTTCCCCCCTTTCGCCACGCGGGGGCGACGAGGAGGAAGGAGGGAGTCGAGACCAACTCTCAACTGCAGGGAGGAGGGGGAGGGAGGAAGGGCGACGAGGAGGGAGGAGTAGGATTCCAGATACAAAAGATATAATGATTGATATCCATGGAGACAAACATAGTTAGTCTAATCTGATTGCATTGTTCAAAACAAGGAAAACACACGAGTCCATAGTTTTGCTAGTAGTATATGAAGAAAAGCGCGTTCGAAAGCTAACTATTAGAGCATCTTAGTCGTGGCGAACCTTGAAGAGAAATTAAGAAGGGGCAAGATGCTAATTAAACCTATTTAATTGCTATAACTATTGTTAATTCTCATTACTTTAGACTTAACAACACTACTAATTAGAGAACAATAATGTCGAGAGGGCCATGGCCTAGTTTGGCCTTCAAAAAGGTCCGCCACTGATCTTAGTCGTCCGTCCAAACGATGCCCCAAAAGTAATAGGACACGCAGGACAGAAAAAAGGCGTCCAATATCTTTTTGATTCGGCGTGGCCCAACAGCTTGTTCAGCGCTCCAATGGCATCCCCTCCATAGAGGACGTGTTTGGATCTCTATACACAATGCATTGTTGATGTGGCGTTTGGCAGGTCAGCCATGTCATTTGGCATAGCGGTTGGTCAGCGTTAATTATTAATATTGTTGCATTAGCGCGTGTCTGGCCCGGAAAGTCATCCCTTCATCGCGGTGGCGCATGACGTGCGGAGAGTCGTCTCGTCGTCATAGTGGCGTCCGGCTTTGGCAGAAAATGGACGCGTCTCTTAAGAATATAATAAACGTCTAGCTTTTTTTATCGGTTTGATTGTTGGTTATGTTGGCTAGTGCATGTAATTCAATATTGTATCAGAACCAAGAGGTCTCAAGTTTAAGACCCTGCTCACACAGTTAAAAAGAAAGATTCTGCGGCCTGCACCGAACCCACGCTAAGGACTAAAATAGCCTAGACGTGAGGGGGAGTGTTAAGAATATAAGAGCATCTCCACTCGCCTACCCAGGACGCCGATCCGGACGCCGAAATTTGGTCCGGACGTCGAAATTCGGCGCAGTCGCATACCCACAGTGGTGGATCTACAGGGTAATGCCGGGTGGGCCATGGCATACCCTAGAGCCCAGCCCATGCATGTATACCAGCGTAGAAAAAATAGCAGGCCGGCCTGCCTAGAAGGGGAACATCAGGCGACGTAGATCGAAAGGAAAAAAAATCCTACAACCATATGATATTTTCAAATATGCAGAAAAAACTTACAATTCTACTTGTTTGATGATGGTGGTGGCGGCAAATGCGGTGGTTGCAGCAACGACGGTGACGGGGGCGAGGGAATATGGTTCACATTTTCTTCAAATACCCTCTCTTGCTCTTGAGAGTTCTCTTCCGGCAAAGTTTCAATACGAGATGGATTTAAACCAGTGAAACCTTTTTAGCTGCATGACTCTAGAAGAAATATGTTCTTCTCTTCTTCATAACTGAAAATATTAAGAAAAAAGCGTAGAAAAATCTCTTTTCCGATCGATCTAAAACACGCCCTGACAGCCAGCTAGTCCGGCGTCCAAAGACTCCACTGATCCATTGCAAGTTAGATAGGGACTTTGGGAATCACCAAATCAGGCCATTGACCCAGGTACTGCCGGTACCACGCTACCAGTTGGACTTTGGGAATTAGAAGTTTTTGACAACGCCGCACAGTAGCATGGTAATCTTTGATTCTGGACTTCTAGTGTCAATTTTATTAACGGGCCATATATGCTTCTATTTGTCGTACTCATTTGCTTTTTTCTTAATATTTTCAGTTATGAAGAAGAGAAGAACATATTTCTTCTAGAGTCATGCAGCTAAAAAGGTTTCACTGTTTCAAATCCATCTCGTATTGAAACTTTGCTGGAAGAGAACTCTCAAGAGCAAGAGAGGGTATTTGAAGAAAATGTGAACCATATTCCCTCGCCCCCGTCATCGTTGTCGCTGCAACCACCGCATTCGCCGCCGCCACCACCATCATCAAACAAGTAGAATTGTAAGTTTTTTTCTGTATATTTCAGAATATCATATGGTGTTTTGACTATTTGAATTTAATCTTTCAATTACATATTATTTACTGCCTCTATACTACATAACAATGCAAATTTACAGTTATTTATTTAATTGTTAAATAGATATCGCCTAGATAACCACCAATTTTTCGGGTGCGGCATACCCATTGGTAAAATCCTAGATCGCCACTGCGTACACAGGACCTGTTTTCGTCTGGATTTCGGCATGTTTTGGTCCGGTCTACCCAGGCCGAACCCAGGTTCCCGAGTACGCCCTGGGGACATCGGACGCCGCAAAAAAGGGCGTGGGCCAGTTCTGTTGGGGGGATAACCCTCGGGTGGTAAAATCCAGGCATAAGTAGGCTGGCTCCAGAAGATGCAGGCCGCCTGGCCTCCAAGAAATACAACTCCAACCGTCTGGCAAGCAAGCCCGGCTGGGCTTATAACCTTCACGGCTGGCCCGTCTAGCCGGTGGACAGAAGAACCGGCCGGGTGGCCGTTCCCACCCGGCTCACCTCGGATTCGATGGAGAGCACGGAAGGACTGAAGCTCCGTGCGGGGTACGTTTCTGGCTCTCCCTCGTCACCAAGGAAGCTGGCATGCCGTCATGACCAGCGCTACCCGACGAAGATAAAGCAAGACGGTCGGCTGGACTGGCGAAAGCGGTCCGGGTGACCGTTAAAGCAAGGGTGACGCCCCAAAGTAAGCCCGAGTGACCGCTAAAGAGAAGAATGACGCTAAAAGAAGGGCGGACTGGGTCCTGGCCCACCGGCTAGGCCCTGCAGCCGGCCCTTCCCTGTAAACCCATATCCAAACAGTAAACCCTAGGACCCAATCTGTAATTTGCCCCCCAGACCAGTATATAAGGGAGGGCAGAGCCAGGGTTCTAGGTAAGAGACAACATTAGGAGAAGAGAAGCGCTAGCATCTAGCTCCCATCTTCCTCTAGCCATCGATAGTAGCTAAGGAAACAGCTCAAGGAGCACTTGTACTGAGCATCGAGCTCCCATACATAGTTCATCTTGCAGGAGTAGGGGTGTTACCTCGCCAAGAGGGCCCCGAACCTGGGTACGTCCCTGTGTTTGCAGTGCATCGTGCCCAACCCGTTGCGTGAGCCACCGAATGCATCCATGTGTCCCTTCTTTGCCATCCCCGATGGCTCTGCCGTGTTGCACACCACGATAGTTGGCGCCCACCGTGGGGCACAGCGCTTCGGCTAGGATCACCTTCCACACGGGACTTCCACTCGTCGCCGGCGAACGCGTGTCCTCTGGCCTCGTGCTCACGCTCGGTGCCTTCGACTGCGTCATCGACAATGCAGCGTGTTTCGCCGGGAACACCTTCCCCGCCGGCGGCTCCATCATGCATTTTGGAGACATCCGCGTCTACGTCGCCACTGTCGCTGAGGGTTTTCCCAGCGTGGTCACCCCCATCCTCGACGTGCCCCTCGCCCGCGTCCCAGCCGCAGGGAGGGTTTGCATCGAAGTCATGATGGTGAACGCTTGCGAAAACCATCGGCAGCCTCAAGAACGTCGTGCAGGATGAGAAAACTCCGCGCCTGAGCCAGAGCAAGACCCGCTCACCGCCTCCATCCAGCACCTGCGCACTCCGGTCGTCGTCGAGACGGATCCAGCGGCTGCAGCGGCAGCACTCGAAGCTACACGCTAGAAGCTCCTAGAGGAAGCCACCAAGGTCGCGACTAACCAGCGTCGGCTGAACGCCACCGTGCATGAGTACAATGCAGCGCATGGCTTCGTCAGAAAGATCCAGCACCCAGGGCGCGACCTGGCGTCGGAACTGGATCGCGCCGCTGACTCACATGCAGGTGTGTCGCGACCCGTCTACAGCACTCCCGCCAAGAACATGAGGGCGGCCGAGGCGGCGGCCACGGAGCTGAAGCACCTGGAGGGCGAGGAACTTCGTCGCCAGCAGGAGCGTGTGCAGCTCCTTGTGGCTACTACTAACAAGCAGCAGGCCGAGGGCATCCCCAACCAGGTGGGAAACTCCCGCGACATCGTCGTCCGCAAAGGCGCAGACCAAATGGCGCATGGAGGAAGCAAGCATCAACATGCCTCTTCTCCAGGAGGGGTCGGGTAAAACAGCCGCCCGCGTGGCGAATCTGGCAACCGCGGTCGTCACAACCGTGACGCCGCTGCGTCCAGTGTTAGTCGTGCAGGCGGAGCCTCCCAGGGGAAAAATACACGAGCACCAGAGGAGGAAGCATACGCGAACAAGGACCCGCCTGCGTCGCGTTTGAAGGGCCGGCTCGGTCCCCGAGAGCCAACTGATGCGTGGGAGCGCATCGACCTCCTGGTGCAATCACGCACCTTGGAGGAGGAAAGTCCGGCTGGCCCAAAGTGTTTTGGCCCGCGCATCCGGAACGAGCCGTTTCCGAAAGGATTTTCGCTCCCAAGAGACACGCCAAAGTACAACAGAACCGTCAAGCCTGAGGATTGGTTGGTCGATTACACCACCACGATGGGAATCGCCAATGGCAACCTCCGCTTGGCCGTCCGCTACGTCCCCCTCATGCTTGTCAACTTGGCGAGAACGTGGCTCAACAGCCTCCCCGACAACAGCATCAATGCGTGGCTGGACTTCAAAGAGGCATTCATCCGCAACTTCACCGGAACATACAAGCGGCCCAGTCGACCTCGCGAGCTCGCCCTCTACGTGCAAGGCAAGGACGAGTCGGATCGCGCCTACCTCACCTGGTGGACCAGCATGCACAATTCGTGTGAAGGGGTGCGTGAGCACCAGGCGATAGACTTCTTCACCAACGGTTGCCGAGACGGCACCATGCTGAAGCATAAACTCAGCCGGGCAGACCCGCAAACCATGGCTCAGGTCATGGCCATCGCAGACAAGTACGCCACCGCGGATGCGGCAATGAAGAAGCCCATCGTGGTGGATGACCAGGGCCAAATCGTCACGGAATAGCAGGCAGAGCCTCGCCAGCCGGGCGACCATCATCCCAGGCGGCACGATCATGAAAACCGCCACGGCAAGAGGAAAGACGACCAGCCTGATAGCCGGTACGGTACCAAACAGGTAGCCGCGGTAAATGAGGATCCGGCTGCAGGAGGCAGTCGGAGGCAGAGGCCGGATGACAGGCCGCCTCGGCCTAAGTACACCATCGAGTCCATGCTCGATGGGCCGTGCAAGTTTCACAGTGGCGGCAACAAGCCCGCGAACCACACGACGCGCCAATGCAGCTGGACAAAGAAGATGGCCGAAGCCGGTGGGCTCCCACCACCACCTCCATCGCCAGCCGGAGGCCCACCGGATAACAGGGAACGACGCAACCGCCGCGAGGATGACGAAGATGGTTATCCGCGGCAGGTGGGTAATTACCACATATTCCTGGCGGAACCGGAAACGAAGCACGCCAAGCGGAGACATGAGGCGGAGGTGAACGCAATCGTCCCACCCATCCCCCAGTACCTGCACTGGCCCAATCAGGCGATCACCTGGAGCAAGGAGGATCAGCCGGCCGTGTTACCAAGCCCTGGTAGCTACGCACTTGTCCTGGACCTCATCATCATCTCCAAGAAGCATTCATGCCGCTTCTCTCGAGTGCTGATGGATGGAGGAAGCAACATCAACCTCCTTTACCGGAGCAGCCTCGAGAGGCTGGGCATCAGTGAATCCCAGCTGGAACCTTCAAGCAGTTCGTTCCATGGAGCAGTACCGGGGCCATCACACTCCCCAATCGGCAAGATCCGGCTGGACTTCATCTTCGGCAACAAGAACAACTTCCATCGCGAGCCAATTTGGTTCGAGGTCGTGAATCTCTCCAGCGCCTACCACGCCATACTAGGGCGTCCAGCTCTGACAAAGTTCATGGGGGTACCGCACTACACATACCTCAAGATGAAGCTGCCAGGCCCAAGGGGAGTGATCACCGTCGACGGATGCTACAAGCGTTCGATCGAGTGCGCCTCAGACGGCTCCAAGCTGACCGAAGCAATGATCATCGCTGAAGAGAAGCGCATCATAATGCAGAACGTGGCGGCCTTGCAGAAGGACATGCCGGCTGGAGAGCCCAAACCAGCTGGGGAATCGCAGTTCAAGCCCTCGCAGGGGACAAGGAAGATCCTGCTGAACGAGGAAGACCCAAGCAAGTTCGTCCTGGTTGGAGACGGCCTGGATAGCAAATAGGAAAGTGCGCTCGTCGATTTCCTCCGTGAGAATCGGGACATTTTCGCATGGTGCCCCAAATACATGCCAGGTGTCCCGAGGGAACTCGCCGAGCACTCCCTTCATGTTCGACCGGACGCGAAGCCGGTCAAACAATCTTTACGCCGCTTTGCAGAAGAAAAAAGAAGAACCATTGGTGAGGAGATCACACGGCTGCTCGCGGCCGGCTTCATCATGGAAGTTTTCCACCCGGAATGGCTAGCCAACCCGGTGCTGGTGATGAAGAAGAACAAGACATGGCGCATGTGCGTCAACTATACTAGTCTCAAAAAGGCTTGCCCCAAGGATCCTTTCGCCCTGCCGCGAATTGATCAGGTCATCGACTCCACCGCCGGGTGCGATTTGTTGTCTTTTTTGGATGCTTACTCGGGCTACCACCAGATCAAGCTCAATGTACCGATCAAATAAAGACATCGTTCATAATCCCATACTGAGCATACTGCTACACCACCATGCCCTTCAGATTGAAGAACGCAGGCGCAACCTATCAGCGCTGCATGCAGAAATGCCTGTAGACGCAGATTGGAAAGAACGTACAGGCCTATGTCGACGACATCGTCATCAAGACCAAGGAACGACGCACGCTCCTTGAGGATCTGAAGGAAACGTTCGACAACCTTTGCCGTTTCCAGATCAAGATGAACCCGGAAAAGTGCGTGTTCGGCGTCCCAGCCGGCAAGCTCCTGGGCTTCCTCGTCTCCTAGCGTGGAATCGAGGCGAACCCGGAGAATATCGGAGCCATCGAGCGCATGGAGCTGCCACAGAACCTGCGCGACGTCAGAAGTTCACCGGGTGACTCGCTTCACTCAGCCGGTTCGTTAGCCGGCTGGGAGAAAAGGCTCTCCCCTGTACCAGCTGATGAAGAAGACAGACAAATTTGTCTGGACAAATTAGGCAGATGAAGCTTTCCGAGACCTCAAGCGCATGCTCACCTCGCCACCCGTCCTGGCGGCACTAGCCGCAAAGGAGCCCATGTTGATGTACATCGCTGCCACAAATAGAGTGGTCGGAGTGGTATTGGTGGTGGAGCGGCCAGAGGAAGGAAAGTCTCAGATGGTCCAGCGCCCCGTATACTACCTGAGTGAGGTGCTCTCGCTATCCAAGCAGAACTACCCTTACTACCAGAAGGTGGTGTACGGCGTGTACATGGCCGCCAAGAAACTCAAGCACTACTTCCAAGAACATTCCATCTGGGTGGTAGCATTGGCCCCACTGGCGTAGATTATCGGCAACAAAGACGCCACAGGCCGCGTGGCGAAATGGGCCATCGAGCTCGCTGCGCATAACATCCAGTACGAGCCACGCACATCAATCAAGTCGCAAGCATTGGCTGATTTCATCGTCGATTGGGCGGAGACACAATACATGACCCCAATGCCGGACTCAACTTACTAGAAGCTACACTTCGACGGGTCGAAAATGAGAGGAGGACTCAGAGCCAGAATCGTGATAACCTCGCCCAAGGGCGACCGGCTGGAATACGTTCTCCAGATCCACTTCAAAGCTTCCAACAACGTCGCCGAGTATGAAGCACTCATCCACGGGCTCAAAATGGCCAAGCAGATAGGCATTCAGAGGGTGATGTGCTTCGGAGATTGGACTTGGTGGTGCAACAAGTATCTGGCGAATGGGACGCCAGGGACACGAACATGGCCCTCTACCGCTTCTTCGTCTAGCAGCTGTGTGCTTGCTTCGAAGGATGTGAGTTTCACCATGTACCCAGAGCCAACAACGAAGCCGCTGACGCTTTGGCCAGGGTCGGGTCAACAAGGCAATCCATACCGCCTGGAGTCTCTCTCGAGCACCTGCGCAAGCCCTCCATCGTTCCCTCACCAGAGTCCGACTCCATCGTGCTCGACGCGGATCTAGGAGCATCTGGTGCCGCGTCGCACCCGGGGACTGATGCACCGCACCCGTGGACTGCTTCACCACACCCGGGGACTACCGTGCCGCGCCGGGTACTGCCGCGCCGCACCCGGGGACTGCTTCACCGCACCCGGGGACTTCCTCGCCGAATCCAGAAACTACCTCGACGCAGCCCGCAGTCAACATCGGCACCCTTCCACCCGGCAGACCTCCCAACGCTCCGGAGTCGGCAGTCCATGAGGAGATCAAGCTCATCATACGGGAGGCACCCGACTGGGAAAAGCCGTTCATGAAGAGGTGGCAGCACGACAAGTGCAACGAAGGGCAAGCGCCTACACCATCATCAACAACGAGTTGTACAAGCGCAGCGTCGGAGGCATCTACCAGCGGTGCCTCAGTCAGGAGGAAGGAGCCAAGCTTTTAATGGACATACACCAGGGCGAGTGTGGCCACCATGCCTCGTCAAGGGAAATAGTGGCCAAGGCTCTTCGACATGGCTTCTATTGGACGACGGCGCTAAAGGACGCCGAAGAAATAGTCAAGACATGCAGCGGCTGCCAGGGATTCAGTCAGTTGAAGCACACGCCGTCAGCGGCGCTCAAGACAATACCGATCACCTGGCCGTTTGCAGTCTGGGGCCTGGACATGGTTGGACCATTCAAGATAGATCGATCCAGCATGACGCACCTGCTCGTCGTCGTGGACAACTTCACCAAGTGGATCGAGGCAAAGCCAATCAAGAAGCTGGATGGGGCGACGGTGATCAAGTTATTCACAGACATCATCATCCGATTCGGCTACCCTCACAGCATCATTACTGACAATGGAACCAACTTTGCCAAAGGAGTCTTCGCTCGTTTTTGTGGGGAAAAGGGAATCCGCCTGGATCTGGCATCGGTTGCACACCCACAGTCCAACGGACAATCAGAGCGTGCTAATGGTCTGGTGCTAGACGGAATCAAGCCGAGGCTCATCGAACCGCTCGTCGGGTCACCTGGATGCTGGATAGAGGAGCTGCCAGCAGTGCTTTGGAGCCTACGCACCACACCCAATCGCTCAACTGGCTTCACGCCATTCTTCCTCGTCTATGGGGCAGAAGCCATTCTCCCCACAGACATCCAGTTCGACGCACCTCGCAAGCAGCTCTAGACGGAGCAGGAAGCCAAGGAGGCAAGGGAGGACAACATGGACTTGCTCGAGGAGGCACGCGAGTTGGCCCTGTCCAGATCAGCAATTTACCAACAAGACCTGCGCCGATACCACGCCAGCCGGATCAGACCCACCTCTTTCCGCGAGGGAGACCTAGTGCTGCGCCTGGTCCAGAGCACCAAAGGAATGCACAAGATGTCCCCGCCATGGGAAGGCCCATTCATCGATAGCCGAGCACTCGACAAAAATTTGTACTATCTGATTAACGCACAGCAGCCGATGAAGAACAAGGCAGATCGCTCAGATGAGGAGACGGAGCGCCCATGGAATGCCAGCCTGCTTCGGCCATTTTACACTTAGAAAAGTGTATGTATCTTCCCTTTTTTATGTAACCAGTGAACAAGAATGAGAGCCTTGGAGCAGCTCTAAGGACTTCGTCCCAATTCTGTGCATCACCTGCATTTTCGTACCGGTTGGCCTAGGCCCCACGATTTCTACCGACGGCATAATATTGCACGCGGTGCCTAGAGTAACCTCTTCGGTTCCGGCTTAAGTACGCACGGCGGCTGTCGACCCGGCAAGAGCAAAAACTCAAAGCGCACGTGGCAAGAAGATGCCGGCATAGAAAGCAAGGGCGTCCAGGCGAACTGGTTGTGCCCTACAAAAGTTAAGCCAACAATAGCGAACCGAAGTATCGCGAGGCACGTCAACATAGCAACTCCTTCGGTTCCGGCTGCAGACCGCAACCCGGTTGATGGCCGGCAAGGAAAAATGCTAGAAGGGCCAATACTCGCTGAGAAAAGGGGAGTTGCTCGCGACCTAACTCGAAGGGGCGCATGTCTATTTTTCTCCTACGATAATTACCAACTAGCGCATAAGCATATGCACAAGAAAATTAACCCAAAGCAACGCTTTGTCTTGCACGACCCGAGTCACAAGTTGGCAGGAAACAAGGTGGCAAGAGAGCTTCGCCCTGGCTGGCTACCCCAGCCGGCCCGAACCTCGGGGACTACACCCAGTGGACGCGCTCCCGCGCACCCACAAACTCAAGTCAAGGTAGCCAAAAGAGCTTCGCCCCGGCTGGCTACCCCAGCCGGCCCGAACCTCGGGGACTACACCCAGTGGACACGCTCCCGCGTACCCACAAACTCAAGTCAAGGTAGCCAAAAGAGCTTCGCCACGCCAGCCGGCCCGAACCTCGGGGACTACACCCAGTGGACGCGCTCCGCGCACCCACAAACTCAAGTCAAGGTAGCCAAAAGAGCTTCGCCCTGGCTGGCTACCCCAGCCGGCCCGAACCTCGGGGACTACACCCAGTGGACGCGCTCCCGCGCACCCACAAAACCAAGTCAGGACGGCAAAAGAGCTCGAACCCGGGTGACTATCCCAGCCGGCGCGAGCGTAAAATACCGCAAATGACAAAGACACAAACAAAGATTAGCAAAAGGCACCAAGCCATAAAACGGAGCACGAAGGCTCCGCACAGATTAAAAGGTCGGCGATAGAAGTCAGCCGAAGTGTAGCACATCAGAGTAGAAATTTTCACAAATACACCCGGCATCCCGAGGATCAAGAGTCAGGAGCTTGTGAAGTAGAAGGAGTAGGAGATGGATCAGCAGGGGCGGCACCGACGTCAGTGGAAGGAGGCTGGCTGCTGGAGGCCACGTCAATGGGATTCCAAGGCGCCGGCTCCCAGTGGAACGGCCGTGGCTCTCTGGGGGCACTGAAGTCACGCTCCAAGTCCACGTAGGTGCCAATCTTCACCCCGCAGGCCTGGAGCGCAGGAACGCTCTCGCGAAGACCCTCGTAAGTCGTCCCAAGGCGAAAGCCGTGGTCGACCATGCAAACCGGTTGAAAGAGCGGAAAACGTATGAAGGTCAACGACTTACCTCCATCAAAACAGACAATTTTTTGGCCTCACCAAGGCCACTTTCCATTCCCTCAACCAGGTGGCGAACCTGGCTGAGTGCGACGGGCGCCAAGCCGGAGAGCTGGGCAAGGATCGCAGCCGGCATCAGCATAGCCGGAGCTGGCCTCGAGCCGGTGACGATAACCTCATCATCATCGGCGGATGCACCCAAAGGCACAACCACCACCAACTCCCTCCCAGCCGGTTAACCGCCATCCCGCTGGCCGGCATCCGCCGCAGCCGCCTGCGCTGCCCCCGCTCCCTCCGTCACCTCCATAATGACGGGCCTGGCGGAACTGCTTGGAGCATCGCTCCAAGCCGGGTTCACGCCAGCCTTTAGGAGAGGGAGGGGGTCTCCGGGTCCTGCGCAGCCACAAACAGCTGGCCCAACCGCGAAGACGCAGGGGCCTAGTGCAGTAGCCCAGTGGTGGGAGAGCCGTCAGGCGCCCTGGGCAGAGATGGCACGGCTGACGCAGCCGGGCTAGCCGCAGCCGGGCCAGCTGTAGCCGGCACGGGCGCAGCCGGCGACCTCGCCACCTCTTCAACCGGCGGAGGAGGCATGACGGTGGCACCTCCGTCGCCAAGCACCATGGCCTCGCTGCAAAGAACAAAGAGTCAAAAGGAGAAACCAGCAAAACTGTAGAGTGGCAAGCAAGGGCAAGAGAGATACTAACCCAGTGACAGAGGGTGGAGCAACAACCTAACGCCCTCGGCGCGTCTTTTTCGTCTCAACTTGAGCAGGAACGGCAACAGGTGCCGCCCTCTTTCCCCGGGCTCTGGCCACGGGTTTTTCTCAGGCACCCTCCTCGTCGGTGACATCGACTGCGGCAACTGGCAAAGAGTAAAGACCATAACCTCAAGAACGAGGGGGGAAGAAAAAGCTGCGGACATCAACCTATCATGAGGATCCGAGGGGCCGTCGTCCGCCCGGACGGGAAACCCTTCGGGTTCCGTCTAGGGGTACTTCTTCGGCTTCCTTTCCTCCAAGAAGGACGGAAGCGGGAAGTCACCCATGCCATCCTCAACCATCTGCACCGTGAACAACTAATCAAAAAGAGGGGTATAAGGCACCCAAGGAAATCTAGCCAACACAAGAAGCGAGACGCAAACCAACCAGAGAAAAACTTACCGACGGCGGCAGGCGACCGTGATGGTACGGGGGGCAGGAGTATGCCCAGTTGGCCTCGATGCGGAACTTGGAGATCATGGAGATCTAGTTCCGCAGATCCTAGTTGGGCACATCATTCCGCGACGTCCTCGTCGGGTCGTTGGCGGTCGAAAGATGGCACATCTTGTGCGACCGCTTCTGCAGCGGAAGCACGCGACGCACCATCCACGACAAGGTGATGTCCTGGACGGTGAGCCTCTTCGTCCCCACCATCATCTCCAGCCAGACGGCCATCCGATCGAGGTCCCCCACCGCGCCCATGATCTTCGTCGTCCAGGCCCTCTACGACGAGGGCACGTCGGTGAAGGGCGGAAGGCCGATCCAGTCAATATCCGTGGCATTGCTCACATAGAAATATGTGCGCTGCCATAGCTTGACGGTGTCGGGGAGCTCGAACCGCGGCATCGGCGAGGAGGACCGCGGATAGATGGCGCAGCAGCCCGTCCGCGTCAGCGAGCCACCCTTCATGATGTTCTGGGCCTTGAATTGGAAGAACTTGAGAAAGTTCGCCACCTCGGGCCACACCCCGAGATACGACTCGCAGCAGGCCGCAAAGTGCGACAGCTGCGCCATGGCGTTGGCGCCTAGGTGATGAAGCTGGAGGTCGAAGAAGTCGAAGAGCTGGAGGAGGAACGAGCTGACGGGGAGGCCGAAGCCGCGTGCAAAGTGCGTGAGGAAGACGACGCGTTCCCCCGGCCGAGGGTTCGGCACCTGCTCCCCCTCCGGCGCAAGCCGGTGCTTCAAAAGGATCGATGAGGGAAGAAACCTTCCTCGCCGGTACTTGTTTATGAGCTCGTCGGTCACGAAGGACCCGCACCAGCCGCCGCGTTGCTCCGGCAGCATCTTGGAAGAAGAGGAGGCCGTGGTTGGCGAAAAGAAGGTGGTCGGCAGCGACAGGGAGAGGGCACGCAAGAACAAGGAACGCTGGGAGAAGATGAGCCGGAGGATGGAAAAGTGTGGGAACCGATCCCCTCGGAGCCCTATTTATCCCCGCAAGCGGCAGCGTCGCCCCTTCGGCTTCTGCGCGACGCGTGGTGTCACTGTGCCACAACTGCGCGACGCTTCTGCTCAGGATCCTCTGCGCCGTCATGGCTGCCATGGAAGATCCCCGGGCTTCAGCGGAGGCGAGCGTGCGCCCTTGCCCCGAGGAAACGATGCGGCAAGTTTGCGTGCGCAATTGCCAAAAACTGACGCAGCGACACGGAAGTCAAACTGACGTGACGTGCGCCAGAGCCACAGGCGTGGGTGACGGCATCAATGACGTCATCTAGCCAAACATTTCGTCTTCAGCTCCGCCAGCCGATACCTGCCTTCGTTGTTTACACCCAGTGGACGGCCATCGATTCCGTAGCCGGTTAACTCCAGCCGGAAAGCAAAAGCAAAAGCCGCAGCCGGAGAAAGTAAAGCAACCTCTCAGGAAGGAAGGAGCATGGAAGATCTTGCCCACTGGCCAAGCCCATTCTTGCTCGGGGACTAGTGTCAGGGGGATAACCCCCGGGTGGTGAAATCCAGGCATAAGTAGGATGGCTCCAGAAGATGCAGGCCGCCTGGCCTCCAAGAAATACAACTCCAACCGTCTGTCAAGCAAGCCCGGCTAGGCATATAACCTTCTCGGCTGGCCCGTCTAGCCTGTGGCCAGAAGAATCGGCCGGGTGGCCGTTCCCACCCGGATCACCTCAGATTCGATGGAGAGCACGGAAGGACTAACACTCCGTGCGGGGTACATTTCTGGCTCTCCCTCGTCACCAAGGAAGCTGGCATGCCGTCATGACCAGCGCTACCCGACGAAGATAAAGCAAGATGGTTGGCTGGATTGGTGAAAGCGGTCCGGGTGACCGTTAAAGCAAGGGTGAGACCCGAAACGAAGCCCGAGTGACCGCTAAAGAGAAGAATGACGCTAAAAGAAGGGCGAACTGGGTCCTGGCCCACTGGCTGGGCCCTGCAGCCGGCCCTGCCCTATAAACCCATATCCAAATAGTAAACCCTAGGGCCCAATCTGTAATCTGCCCCCCAGACCAGTATATAAGGGAGGCAGAGCCAGGGTTCTAGGTAAGATAAAATAGTAGGAGAAGAGAAGCGCTGTCATCTAGCTCCCATCTTCCTCTAGACATCGATAGTAGCTAAGGAAACAGCTCAAGGAGCACTTGTATTGAGCATCGAGCTCCCATACATAGTTCATCTTGCAGGAGTAGGGGTGTTACCTCGCCAAGAGGGCCTCAAACCTGGGTACGTCCCTGTGTTTGCAGTGCAACGTGCCCAACCATTGCGTGAGCCACCGAATGCATCCGTGTGTCCCTTCTTTGCCATCCCCAATGGCTCTGTCGTGTTACACACCACGACAAGCTCTGTCGGCGAGACATTCCCATTCCCACCCACTCCACTCACCCAGACTTCCGCGAAGAGCTCCCAGCACCCCCTGTCGCCATGACTTTGCCGGCGGATCTCCTGCACGCCGAGACATGCCCACGCCTCTAGCTACGCTCACCGTAGTTGCCGCCCACGACCAAGCCTTCCCCGCTGCCGATCTCGCCGACCTAGCATCGTCGTAGCTTTGCTTCGCTATGTGCTCCCACCACTACGCCCGCCAAGTGTTCGACATCTGGCCAGATTCGGCCATGGACTCCGATGACGACGAGATACTCTCCATTGACTTGGACGAGGATGAGATACTCGCCATGGACTCCGAGGATGAGGAGATGCTCGCCATACTCCTGGAGGAGGAGAGCGCTGAGGTAGCCGAAGGTGAAGAGCACGTGCAGATCCTCGCATCGCTCGCCCAGCTGTACATGCAGATGGCGAAGCCGAAGCGCGGTGGTTTGGTGCCAGGTTGCCAGAAGTGCAAGGCGAGACAAAGGATAGAGCGCTACTGTATGTTGTACGCCGACTACTTCGCCGACCAGCCACTCCATGGAGAGGACGTGTTTCGCCGCCGTTTCAGGATGAGCCGGAAGCTCTTCCTCAAGATCGTGCATGCCATCTGGGAGATCGGCCCATATTTGCTTTGCAAGAAGGACTGCACCGGCTTGGTTGGATTTTCCTCGCTTCAGAAGTGCATCGTGGCGATGAGGTTGCTTGCATATAGGCAGTGATTGCAGTGTTCGGGGAACAGTACTTGAGATCACCCACTGTTGAAGACATTGCTCAGATCCTCGCAGTCAATGAAAGTAGAGGATTTCCTGGTATGCTTGGAAGCATAGATTGCATGCATTGGGAGTGGAAGGACTGTCCATTTGAATGTCAAGGAATGTACAAAGGCCGCAAAGGAGGTTGCACTGTCATACTTGAGGAAGTTGCTACACATGATCTTTGGATCTGGCACTCCTTCTTTGGCATGGCAGGATCGAAGAACGACATCAACGTCCTCAACTCCTCAACTGTCTTTTCCAAGCTTGTTGAGGGTCATGCTCCCCCCTGGAATTTGATATCAGTGGGCACCACTACAACAAGGGATACTATCTAGGAGATGGCATCTATCCAAGATGGACAACATTTGTGAAGACTATCTCAAGCCCAATGCTCCCCAAGCATTCTCACTTTGCCAAGGAACAAGAAGCTTGCAGGAAGGACATGGAGCGGGAATTTGGTGTGCTCCAGCAGAGGTTTGCAGTTGTCCGGTTCCCTGCTATGACCTGGTCGAAAGATCGGATGTGGGAAGTGATGAACTGTTGTGTGACCTTGCACAACATGATCATTGAGGATGAGAGGAAGGATCCAGTGAGTTTGCTCGAGGAGGACGAGCCATACTACAGACAGGGTCCTCTTGCCGAGCCTGATCATCAGGTACCTCCAACCTGGGTTGCATTCATCGCAATGCGTCAGGAGATCCGAGATCCGGCGATGCATCAACAGCTGCAGGATGATCTTGTTGAGCACATATGGATACGCAGGGGTAACACGTCGTAGATGCCCAGCGTGAACTAGGCCGAACTTGGCCGAAATATGTTGTATTTTCACTTCTGCTCGAACTATGTTTACATTTACGCCGAACTCTATTTAAAATTTCGCCGAACTTTGGTCTTAAAATGTTCTATATTCATTCTATGACGAACTATGCCAAAATCTGGACGAACTTGAGCCGAATTTGAGCCAAATTTGAGCAGAAATGGGTGACCCGGGAACTCGGCCTGGGTACGCGAGTGGGAAACTGGGCATACCCAGGCCGAAAACTTGCGCCGTCCGGCCAAAGTTTGGTACGGATTTCGGCCTGGGTTCGCCCAACGAGTGGAGATGTTCTAATACACGCCTAGCCCTTTCCATCAGTTAGGATTGTTGGTTGCGTTGGCTAGTGCATGTAATTCAATATGTTATCAGAGCCAAGAGGTCTTGAGTTCAAGACCCTGCTCACGCAGAATTAAAAAAAGAAAAAGAAAAAAGATTCTGTGGCATATTCCTATCCCACGCTAAGGACTAAAATAGCTTAGACGTGAGAGGAAGTGTTGAATATAAATATACTGCCTAGCCCTTTCCATCAGATCGGGCTTTTGGGATAATGGGCTAGTGCATAAATCCTTTATGGTATCAGAGCACTGTTATTGTTCCTCCTACTATTACCTTGCAGGGTGCTGCAAGTACTAGTGAAAAATCTGCTCAAAACAGTGCATCAGCTAATTCTCAATCCCTTGCTGAAAATCAGTCACATGAAGATGAAATTGGCGTTGAAAATGATGCTGATTCTGGAGAATATTCCCCTGTCCCCGCTGATCCCGAGACAGATTCTAGTGCCGATCCCAAGGAAGATATTCCCGCCCACGCCTCGGATGTAGCGCCTCGCTCGCCTGCCCCTTCGCGTGCTCGTGAGCCGCCCGCCTCTTCCGCGTCACGCCAACACGCGGACGCGCGTAACACCGCCTCTCCGAGCTTGCCGCGTGGCGTCCTGTCTCCTATCTGCTCGAACGAACGTGTGGGCGGCAGCGGATCTTTTGCATTGCCCAGCCTTGTGGCTTCTCCTGCCAGCGCTGGATCCTCTATGGCTGCATCATGTGAACCTTCACCGACACCACCGTTGTCTCCTGTGCCTCGCACGCGGTTTTAAATAGGTATCATACAACGAAAAGTGTATACTGACGGTACTATCAAATATGGTATGTTGTCCTCTACAGGTAAACCAAAAGGCTTGACTGATGCTCTTAATGACACGCACTGGCGTACTGCCATGCAAGACGAATATGATGCACTCATGGCGAATAAAACATGGACGCTGGTTTCTCCTAGTACAAATAAAAATGTTATTGATTGCAAGTGGGTCTATCGCATCAAGCGACGTGCTGATGGAACTATTGATCGTTACAAAGCATGGTTAGTTGCCAAAGGATTTAAACAACGATATGGTATTGACTATGAAGACACCTTCAGTCATGTTGTTAAAATAGCTACTATCTGAATGTCCTTTCCATCTCTGTTTCTCGTGGATGGATCTTGCGGAAGCTAGATGTGAAGAACGTGTTCCTATATGGTGTTCTGGAAGAGGAGGTCTATATGAAGCAACCCCCAGGTTTTGAACATCCTGATGCCTCTCTCACATATACAGGCTTGACAAGGCGCTTTATGGACTTAAGCAGGCTCCTCGAGCTTGGTATTCCAGGATAAGTACCAAGCTCCAAGACTTTGGTTTCATTCCGTCCAAGGCTGACACTTCTCTGTTTCTGTATGACAAATCTGGAATTACAATTTTTCTGCTGATTTTTGTTGATGATATTATTGTGACCAGCTCCTCAGACACTGCCATCTCAACACTGCTCAAGGATCTTAATGTTCATTTTGCTATTAAGGATCTTGGATACCTTCACTATTTCCTTGGTATGGAGGTAAATAGAACACATGGAGATTTGCTCCTTACTTAAGAAAAATATGCTCGTGATCTCCTCGCCAAGGTTGGCATGCTCGACTGCAAGTCCGCACCCACCCCTCTGTCCTCGTCCGGGCCATTGTCTCTTCATGAAGGTACTCCTCTTGGTGCTGATGATAGCTCTTAGTATCGCCGTATTGTTAGGGCACTCTAGTATCTCACTCTTACTCGTCCAGACTTGTCATTTTCCGTCAATAAGGTTTGTCAATATCTCCATGCACCCACTACTGCACACTGGACAATAGTAAAACGTATACTTCATTATGTAAAAGATACCTCGTCTCTTGGACTCACTTTTCAGAAATCACCATCCACTCTTCTTAGTGCTTTTTCAGATGCAGATTGGGCTGGCTATCTTGATGATCGTCGCTCCACTGGAGGTTTTGCTATTTTTATTGGTCTCAATTTGTTTTCCTGGATAGCTAAGAAACACGCAACTGTCTCTCGTTCCAGTACTAAAGCTGAGTACAAAGCCCTTGCTAATGCTACTACAGAATTAATCTGGGTTGAAGCTATTCTTGATGAACTTGGTGTCAAACTACGTGAGAAGCCCTGTCTTTGGTGCGATAATCTGGGTACCACCTTCTTGTCAGCTAACCCAGTTTTTCATGCTCGCACCAAACATATTGAGATTGACTATCACTTAGTTCGAGAACCTGTCGCTAATCACAAGCTTGCAATCAAGTTTATCTCTACCAGAGATCAGATAGCTGACGGATTTACCAAAGCCCTGCCTGTTCAGCGTCTCCATGAGTTTCAGTGTAATCTAAACCTCTCTCGTGGTTTAGATTAAGGGAGGATGTTAGAGTATGTAATATGTGGTCGTATACGATACGGAGTAGTACTCCGATCGTATATGTACTTCTCTTGTACTGCCATGTAGAGGGATTTTCCCTACCTATATAACACGCAACCGATGGCCTGAGAGGGCACGTATCATTCCACAAAAGTCAATAGCGTCTAGTCATGTTGCCTTCTGCAACGGTGTTAGTGCGAGCCAGTGACCACGCTCGCCTGCACAAGCATTAAATACCACCCCGACACCTCTCCTCTATCCACACACTAGCCTTTCTTTTCCTCCTAGTCGTCGTCGGCTACGTGTGATGCCTCACCGCCTACCTACTTGTTGAGCCAAGATCCCATGCACGTGGCGTTGTAGCGTTCCCCATGCTAGAACCAACTCCTCGGTCCTCCATGGACGACGGCTCCGACCCTCTCGACTTACCTCGATGGATGATTTCGAACGAGGAGGAGGTGAAGGGGGAGGTGCTTGATCCGCTGCATGGCTCCAACCTCGACTCTTACAAGAGTGAGCGGGAGAGGACCAAGGAGCTTCATAGCCTCGACAAGATTGGCCGGTACCTTGAAGCCCATAGCGCAGAGATCTCCCTATAGAGGGCACAATTGCAGGAGTCGCCAACCTCCTAATGGAGAGGGAGCAACATGCCATTCTTTGCATCAACACAAAGAATGAGGCTATTGTCATTGATCACGAGGTTGCCTAGATTGTTTAGAATGAGTATTACTAGCAGATGCACAAAACAACTGAGGCAGCGAGGAAAGACCGGCGGCGTGCTGAAGGGCATCGCCCAGAGGCGACGACACGCTACCATATGGTGGAAGTATGACAGGCGAGGAAGGCCCAAAAGGAAGCCGAGTGGGAGGTCAGGATGTGTGGGGTCGAGAACGATGACGAGACTGGTACATCTGATCGGAACGATGAAGCTTAGCATCGTGTAGATGTAGCTTCCGTTTAAATCTAGTTAATTTTTATTTGGTTTATAAAAATCCGTTGTAATATGAATGGACTTCTTTCTGTTTATGAAAAATTCGTTCGGATTAGCGTCATTTGGGGAGCAAGGCTAGGAATAGACCGTCGTCAAACGCGGCAAGTCAAAAGCCCAAAGAAAGGTACGAACCGTTTTGTTTATCTCCTAGGGCTCTGGCGATCCCATGACGATCACCAATTCTTAGGGTTTGAATCAATCTTTGAGGTGCGCTTGCTGGCGTGATCTTATCTCTGGTGCTCCTTGGACTGCCTTGATCTTTCCCTAGTCGCTCTCTCCATTTTCTCTCGTGCTGGTTTAGGGAGATGTAGGGGCTCTCGTAGATTGCTATCCTCCCTTGGCTGGCTGCATGGAACGGGCGGAACAACGATGACGGTCTCATCAAAGGCGGAGAGTGGTGGCAAGGCGACGGCGGTGATCAACCATACAGAGGTGGGTGGATGGAAATCTAACCTCCATGCGAAGGCGACGACTATATATGAAGAGGTTTCGGAGATGATGGGTCGGCTTTTTTTCACAACGGCTGAGGCCATGGCGGTGGTGCTAGATGACAGGTCTGATGCGGATCCCATCCACTCTGAATGGTAAATCATGGGCAAGGTACTATCCACGTACATGTTGCACATCTCTACAATCTCCTTAGTATTGCGCCATGCACGGGGCAACCCACGCGGTTTGCTTCTAAATCCTGCAGGTGACAGCACATTTGTGGTAGAGTTCAGTTCTAAAGTTGATGTGGATCGCGTCTACTTGGGTTGTTGGGAAGCACGCGGTCTTGTTCTAAAGTTCGTTTCTATTTTGGCGTTGATAACCCACAAGTATAGGGGGTGTATCGTAGTACTTTCGATAAATAGGAGTGTCGATCCCAACGAGGAGCAGAAGGTGTTGAATAGTGGTATGGAGCAGGAAATCCCTATGAATACTTAGCAAACGAATTTTTAGTGGTTTTCTGACAAGACAACAAAACAAGGAGCAAGTAACAGAAGTAACGAACAAACGGAACAAGTGGCCCAATCCTCTCTTAGCAAAGGACAAGCCGGTGTAAATACTTATAAGGACCAAACGTTCTCGAGGACACATGGTAATTATGTCAAGTGCTTTCGCTTCAAATAGCTGAGTACTCTTCTCTGGTGTTTGTAAGTGTTGTGTGGGTGAACCTGTGCTAACATACCGCCCTTCCTAGAACTAATACATACTTGTGATTAAACCCCCTGCAAACATCCGTAACTACAGAAAAGTAATTAAGATATAAATCTAACCACAGCCTTAAAATCTGAGATCCTACGCTCCCTTGTGCAAAGGTGTCCTAACGGGGGTTCAGGTTTCTGTCACTCCGGTAAGCCCATAATTAGTAGCCAAATACAGAATGCATTCCCCTAGGCCCATAAATGGTGAAGTATCATGTAATCGACGTTCACATGACACCACTAGAAGAATAGCACCACAACTTAAATACTAGACCATTGCACAATAACTCATCACATATTCACTACTAACAACATGACTTCTCCCATGTCCTCAAGAACTAAACGAACTACTCACAAGACATCATATGGATCTAATCAAAGATGATATGGTAATGGATAACAATCTGAACATAAACAATAATCCAATGGTTCCACTCACAAGCATCAACTACAATAGTAATTAACACCGGGAAAGTTTCCCCTAAGAACTAAATAAATATCCAACACAATTGTTACAGTGGGACGGAGTGGTGGTGATGGTGCTGGTGGAGATGATGGTGTGGATGATGATGATGATACCGATGAATCCTAGCTTGATGATGGTGTTGATGGCAACGGTTTACCCTCTCCTGGAAGGAATTCCCCAGCAGAAATCTATCCGTCGGAGAGATCTTTCTCTCTCGGTGTTTTCCGCCCCCCTAGAGGCGGCGGAAATCTATCTGTGGTCGCTTCCCGAGCCTTAGTGTTTCAAAGGGAAGATATAGGTGAAGGGGCGGAGTCGAAGGCCGGGCAGGTGGGCCACACCTGCCCTAGGCGTGGCCCAGGGTGGGCCCATGCCTAGGGAGGGTGTGGCCCCCCTGCGGCCCTTCTTCGCTCCTCCTTCTGGGTTCCTTCGTATTCTGGTAAAATAATATGTTTCCATATTTTTCTGGTATTTTTCTGATCTTTGCAAAATTGCACCGAAATTCCTTCTTTTCCATCAGAATCCAGACTCCAGCAGTCCATCCTCCAAGAATCATCCAATATGCATAAACAGTTGAAAAGCCATAAGTAATACCTCATAATAAGACAAATATCAATGAATAGAGGTAAATTATGATATAGAATGGTGATGCAAATTGGGCGTATCAACTCCCCCAAGCTTAGACTTCACTTGTCCCCAAGCGAAAACTGAGCTCAGTAAACATGTCCACGGGTTTATTGAGTGAAGTGTTGATCAAAGAATACGAACAAGAAGCATCACACTTACCATTACACAACTCATAGAAGAAAGCAACTCACCATTATATAATTTAGCTTGCAACCAAGTACAACAGTCACAATAGAGATGCATAAAGATAAATCATAATTGGAATTGGCAAACTTTTGTTCTTGGTCAGAGAACACCTGGCAAACAGTTTCACAAAAGCTTTTTGTAGAAGTTTCAAGAAAGGAGCACTCCTGGCTCAAAAAGGTTTTTCACAAGTGAAGGCTTTCAAAGTAATACTCAATAGATAAGAGTTGTGTGCAAACAAGAAAGATAGAGAACATGATTGAATAAATCACCATATGAATGCTTGAAACACAACAACTCAAAAACTTGCTGGAGATAGAGAGGAAGTAGGTTTACTGACTCAGCTTGGAAGTGGGAGAAAGGTCCCATCTTAGAGGATAGCAGGGATTACAAGTCATAAAGAGCTTCCAAAATATTATGGTACTTACTAGATTTGAGCCCTCATTGCCCCTATCATAAGCATCTTGAGATGATTAAGGGTAAAGTGAACAAAGATGGAGTATATGCTTGACGAAATATAAGTTGGCAATCTCATGTCCCTTGAATATGAGGGCCAATCCTCATGCATACTTAACTTTGGGCCTAGGTAACTTCTTGTCATTGTAAGTATTTGCATATCATTGAGAACCGCCAACTGGGTACCCCTTGCACATGGTACAGGAGCTTTCCCATAACCAAAATGACAAGGCAAGCAGACAATGAGCATCTCAGCGATCTTTTTATTTACTATGTGTATAGCTTTTTTATTGAGGATGCTTCATAGATGACTCACTATGGTGATGCTGCAAATTTCCACCATTATTAGGCATGGCTTAGGCTAGCGGCACAGGCATTTCTCTAACACAAAATACAAACTCCATGGACTTACAAGTTCCCTCTTTATTTCACACCGTTGACATCCATACACAAAAGAGCACGATATCAATTGTGTACAGAGTACAAGTGCAATGTTTAAAACGTTCCCCGTGACATCACGGTTCTGCTAATTCCAACGTATAGATGCAAGCATATACAACTTCGATGTTCACAATGGTTCAAGTCTATTAGGGGCAAGGAAATAAGGTGTGCCATCAAGTTCGTGAGAGCTTTACTAACTAGTTTTCACATAACAAAATACTTTTTAATTCGAAATGTAGATGAAGCTTGAGAATTTTCTTGGAATAGAAAAAGCTACTAGGTAGATATGGTGGACACAAGTGGCAAAGGTTTTGGGACCAAAGGATTTTGGAAACATGAGAAGTATGCCTTCTCAAAACAGGTTTTTGGCTAGCAAGGCTGGGTAGCAAGCAAGAGAGTTGAAATAAACAAGCAAACATACAAGTAATAAAGCCAAACATGCAATCTTTCTTGAAGACACAAAATAATCATAAATAAAGAATACTAAGCTTATGAGCCAACAAGTAAGAAAACAAATGATACAAAATACCTTAAAGCTTTTTCTTTCTTTCTTTTTCTTTCAAACTAATGCCACTGACCAGAACTCGGTTTGCCAAAACCAATTTAGATCCACTTGATGATCCCAAAGTGGTGCCTATACTGATCAACAAGATCCATCATATAATAGAGATTGCAAACTAAAATAAGAAGTGCAAAAAGTAAAAGATGAAACTTCTCATTAATATTCATTAAAGGCACTCAAACCAAGGGATACATAGATAATCAACTTGATGGGGATACGCCTACTGGGGTATACTCAGCAGGACGTTTCCGACTGGCCCGAGGGTTGGCGAGTGGGCCTGCAGAACGGCAAGTGGATCAAAGCCCAGCAAGGTACCAAGCGACTGGAAGCTGAAGGCCCAGGCGAGTAGATAGGCCCAGTCGGACTAGGTTAAACGATTACCGAAGCTGTAACCGAATCGGTTGAGATATGTAAACCCTAGGGGAGGTGAGCCTATATAAACCTCCCTGAGGGGTGAGTAGAGACACGTTCCCTCATACACCCAAGCGACTCGCCGCCTAGCCGCCGAGCTCGCCCTTTGTAACACCTCCACAATACAATCTAGCAGGAGTAGGTCTTTACCCTCCGGGGGGCCGAACCTGGGTAAAACCCTGTGTCTTTGCCCTCATCTCGCACCGCAGATGGCTGGCCGCGCTTGCCCCTCGTTCTACTACTCGCTGCCGATTGCAGCATCTGCCGTGACCATTCCCACGACAGTGGCGCCCACCGTGGGGCCTGGCCGGTCTGGCCGGTGTTCTGCGGCGAGATCCAATCTGCCCATCAACGAGACGGTCGCCACCGGCGAGATGCTCTAGATCTTGCCGAGTAGCTACGTCCCGGCGGCGCGACCCGTCACGCACAGCGTGATCCTGCCAATCGGCACGATCAGCCTCTTCGTCGGCCTCACCGACGTCATCGTCTCGGAGGACTCGGCTCGCATCCGCGAGTCGCCGCCACGCGATCGGCTCTCCGAGAGCCAGGTTCGCACGATCCACCGCCTTGCCTCCGAGTACAACTCGGCCCACAGCAACGTGGCCGGGAATTCAGCGGCCGCAGAAGATGCGGCCCTCACCGACGACGCCGACTCGGCGACCCCAGCGTCACTCGCCGGATCCATCACCGCGGCCTCATCCGCGGGCTCCATCGCCCAGGTCTCCAACGCGGGAGACTTCGAGGACCCCTCCATCCTCGGGATCTTCGAATTCGACTCCGGGTCGGAGAACTCCACCGACCTCCGCGATGGTGCCAATCGTCACGCCGCGGCTTACATGGCCACCGGCACCGATCCACCGGAGGATCCTTTCTCCACCCCAATCCCTCCTAACGCCACGGCAACGGAGGTCGAGGAACTCCGCTTGAAACTGGCGGAGGCGGTACGCAAGGAGCAGGCCGAGCGCGAAAAATTTCGCCTCGAGCACGTGACGGCGCAGGAGTTGTCACGCTACCACTAGCAGCGGATCAGGTCACGTTTGAACCCACCGTTCAAGGGCGTGCCCTGAACTTCGACGACGAAAACGACCCGGCCCGCATAGCCGAGCGCGCGATCTGCGAGAACGCGCCACCAGGAGGAAGCGCCCGACCCCCGCCAGGATCGACGGCGATGGGTGCCCCACCACCACCCAACCGCACCCCTCCCAGGGACCAACCGTGGATAGTTGTCTCCTCACGGGAGCGAGACACAAACGGCCTCCCACTGTTCTCCACCCCAATGGACAACCTCGTGGCAGGCCGAGCAGCAGCCGATAGCATCACGGCCACTGGCGACGGCGCCTTACAGATCCAGTACGTTAAGGCCCTGCTTGCGAAGGCCGTGGAGCAGCAAAAAGCGGGCGCCGACTCGCAAGGTCGAGTATACTCGCGTTCCTCGGGAAGCAGAGCGGCCTCCAGCGGCCGCCCAGCGGCGGCAAACACCCTCAATTGCCCACCACCAGAGCCACTGCAGCTCCAACACCGACCCGCGAACGCAGCACTCTCCACCAACTATCCCAGGCCGGCGACCAACTTCGTCGCCGCTAACGGACAACCCATCGACGCCCGTACTCACATCATCAACAACCAAAGCTGGCGCGCACGCCAGCCCGACGACTTGCGGCACACCCTAACTAATCGCCGCGATGGCGAGCCTATGGGGTCGCTCAGTCGACTTGGGCCTAAGTGCTTCGGACCAATGATCCGAGGCGAGAAGTACCCGCCAAACTTCAAGGCGCCAAAGGAGATAGAAAAATACGACTCCTCGTACGACCCCGCAGTCTGGCTCGACACATTCCTCATGGCAATGGGGATCGCGGGTCACACTGACCTACTCGCCGCCCGTTACCTCCCACTGATGATGGAGGGGACATGCAGGTAGTGGATCAACACTCTCCCCCAGGACAGTATCGACTCCTGGGAAGAAATGCGCGACGCCTTCGTCAGACACTTCGAGTGCTCCTACACCCGCGCCACCACCATTGAGGACCTGGAACGATGCATCCAGGGACCCCGTGAGTCGACCCGCAACTGGGTCCAACGGTGGCAAGAGCTCTGGTACAACGCGGTCGGCATCCACCCGGACACCGCGATCCATTGCTTCAAGACCTCGTGCCGCTACGAGCCTCTAGTCGCCAAGCTCAAGCGACACTCCCGCACACTCGACAACATCCCCGACCTCCTCGAGATCGCCAAACGGTACGCCGAGGAGGATCCAAACCAGGAAACCGACGACGAGTCAGGAGGG